>OZ035962.1:25789529-26391242 GCA_964034945.1 Chrysopilus asiliformis
AACCCCCAGGATAGATTTTTTTCCGGAAAATTTGGAGAAAAGGATAATCACGTTATCCTTACAGGACCTTCCGTTATCCTTATAAGGACGAAGTAGTGAAAATATTGTATTGTCATCGGACTTATATAAGTGTGCAAAATTTCAAGTCAATCGGACAAGTGGAAGTGGGTCAAAATTGGGTTGCAAGATTTGATCTGACAAACAGACAAACAAACAAGATAGCGAGCTAAATAAAAGCTTTTAAAAAACCCAAAAAATGAGCATCGCTTATCACGAAGTGAGTCAAATGCAATTTCGTTTGAACGCCCATTTTCGTAAAAGACTTCAAAAACTTTAACACGTTGTTCGATTGTTAATCTTTCCATGGGTTTTATACCCGTATGGTGAAACCAAAGGGTATATTAAATTTGCCTTACCGGTTGTAACGCTAAGATCATCACACACATCACATCACACACAAAAATGAATTACACCAGTGTGTTTAGAATGATAAAAATAATTAATTTTTGCATGTCCGTCCGTCTGTCCGATCGTCTGTGGCGCGGATTGTGGGCGCACGGATTGAGCTACACACTTGAAATTTTACGCAGATCGGTTTTTCGTAAAATTGGAGGCTAAGTTCTTTAATGGGGAAAAATGGACCATTAGAGGGGGTACCCCCCATACGAACGAAAACGTTTTTTGCGAATACCTCAAAAACGGTGAATCTTATCAAAAAAGTGCAAGAACAAGAGTTATTTAGGATATGATTTTACATAAAACTCCCATACACCAAAATTTGAAGATTTCGAAAAATGTTATTTTTTGCATATTTTTGCCAAAACTTTAAATTGTGCATAAGAAGGTTTTGTGCTGACCACAACTGATATTTAAATTGTAGAACTCTAAATGTTTACCTTTATTATTTCCACAACGCGGAGAAACACCACAGATAGCAGGAGAGGAGTTTACAGGCAAGGAGAAAGATAAATTTTAGTGGGCGTACATCCTTCTTAGGAGACAGTTTACCCAATGGCGCAATGGCGCGTCGGTAAGGAAGATAGTAGGCGAGGGGGGAAAATGAGAGGTGGAAACACAAGATCCTAATATACGAAGTAAAATGACGCAATGGCAACTCAAGGGACGCTTGCACTTTTACGGGAATTCTTGGATGATGTTTTTTTGGATTAATAAAACAGAAAATCATATCTTTTTTTTAATTTATTAAAACAATCGTTTTTTTTTTTGCACAAACAGGGATGAATAGTTTTTTCTAAAAGCATTATCTTTTTTAAAAGCATTAAAATTGTTTTGTCGCGCCTGAAATGCTAATGTATTTTTTTTTTTTTTTTGTAAATTGAAATCGAAATTTTAAAAAATTTCATAGGTGCAATTTTCTGAAAAAATGTTATGTGTGTGCAATTTGCGTCTATTTCATATGCAGGGCGAGTTTTGCCATGGTGCTTGCAGGTCAATCAAAAACAGTAGGTTTTGATTAAAAAATAAGTAACCCGTTGCCTGCTATTTCTAAAATTAATAGTTTTTTTAAATTATCGTAAAACTATGACGAGCCTAATTTTCTAAAATGTACATCCCAGTTGAAAAATTAATGACCAACAAAGAGCACACGCCTCTTCTAATAGACTAGCGGCTAGTTATCTTTCAACTGAGACCTTCCTATTAAAAAATGAAGCTCGTCATAGAAATTCCGCATCAGTTTTTGTAAAATATATCATGCCAAACTGCCCTACGTATGAAACAGACATGTACAATTTTCGGAAAACCATTTGCAAAAAAATCCGATAATCAAAATGGATAAAAAAATCACACAAGTTAATGCAAATACAAACAAATAATAAATTTTTTGATCAATTGACTCATTTAGACCACAACTGTCGATATATTTTTTTTTCATTTTGGGACAATAGTTTAGCTCGTTAATATGGTTACCAGGATTAGAAATATTTATGAAATCTGATATGTTACTGGAGACTTTTTCCAATGATTGAATAGCCAGTATAGAGAGGGGCAGTAGTGTTTCGAAATTAACATAGTTGATTAGAATGAAACCACCTTCAGAATGTTTTTCCGTCTTCGAGATATTCTTGCACGCCCAAATTACGTGTAGTTCCATATCATCGTTGATGGCTATGTCAAAACTTTCATCATAAAAGTAAAGTCCATGCAAAAATTTGAAATTAAGATGCGTGCAACAAGGTTTGATTTTGGAATCAAGACATTCAATTGCAATTCCTTGTGGATCTGGAAAATATTTGGCCCTTAGACATTGGGAATCCTTTTTCGTGATTGCATTTCCGTTAAATTTAAAAACTGTCCTCTGGATTTCGTCAACTGGCAGATAGTAGGCAATATTTCCAAAAACAATATTTCGTTTAACCGATATTGCAGGTGGATTCGGACACGGCCCATCGAATATTTTACTTTCAATCCGCAAAACGAATGAAAATACAAGATTTAAAAATATCAGCTGCATGTTGATCCTCATCTTTTGCAATGAATTTTCAAACTGAATTCGAATTTGGTCAGAAAATCGCTTTTAACATCGAAAAGTATTGCACATATTATCAATTTGAAAATTAATAAAATAATATATTATGTTGAAAGACCCATTAAGGAAATGAGCTTTTCTAATCCATGTGTTGCAACCGAAATGATGTTTTCAAAAAACGAATTTAATTAAATTGATTCAAGGATAAACCAATAACTGATTGTAGGAATTACGCACAAATTTTTTTCGAATTCTTTTAATAATGAACTGGAGCTCATTTAAGAAAACCTTTCCTGAAAAATCGGATCCCGCAAAAAACAATTACAGGGTGGGCCAGAATAGACGCGGGGGTTTGAATTCTTTATAAATTTTTTATTTTAGCGAAACCTATAATTTTTTTTTCAAATACATGTAGTTGATTGATGGGGAATATTTTTGGTCTAAACATGGAAAATTATATCCCGCAAGTGGTGGCCATTTTCTGCTTCGCAAATCCGTGCTCTTTTCAAGACATTTTCCATAACCTTTCGTGTTATGGCCTCGATTTCACTGCGAATGTTGGTTTTCAATTGGCTCATGGTTGTTGGCTTGTTGACGTACACCTTTTCTTTCAAATATCCCCAAAGGAAACAATCTGGAGTCGTTAGATCAGGTGAACGCGGAGGCCAATTGAAATCGCTTCTTTTCGAAATAATGCGTCCGCCAAACATGTCCCGTAAAAGAGCCATTGAGCCCACCGCCCACCGGTTCGTTGTTCTATTGTGTACAGGTCCTTTTTTAATTGCCCAAGTCTTCTTAACAAAATGCTGAAACAAAATTTTATCAAAATAAAAAAAAAGTTATAAAGACTTCAAACCCCTGCGTCTATTCTGGCCCACCCTGTATTACACAATTGTTGACAGATTGACCTAAAACTTTTAATCTAGATTACAATTACATTACATTATCTACATTAGTATTAGAAATGGACTTTACAATAGACTGTAAACATTTTTTCAAAAACAATTTTCCACGAATTTTTTATCGTTATCAAAAATGGCGGTGTTTTGAAAAAAATAAAAATAAAAAACGGTGGGTGAGGACTCCAATTTTGTGCTTTCCAATTTTATAGAACTCCAATTTTGTACTCTTGGTCGGAAATTGAAGGAGTAAACTGTTCGCCCGCGAAACACATTTCTTCAGGAGAGCTTTCTTTTCTATATACATTACTAGCTTGCATACCCGTCGTTGCCGGGTTAAGTTTTTTTGATGGTCTATGTTGGAGCTAAACTTCAGGCCAACCGGCTCGGTAGTTTCCCCGCCAAAGGGTAACGTAGAGAGAAAACTAAGTTTCGAAATCACTTTACCCGCTCCCCTTACCACCCCCCCCCCCCCCACCCCACGCGTTACTTTTCCGTATGCCTATGTTGGAACAAGAACTACCACAGACACTCATGCCAAATTTCAAGTCAATCGGTCAGCCGTTTTTGCGTGAAAGAGGAACAGACAGACAGACAGACAGACAGACACCAACTCATTTTTATATATTAGTATGCACTCAGAAAAATGTCCAGGTCAATTTTTTGTCAGGTTAACATGACATTACATCCTCAAAATGCCTATCTAAGGTCAACTCGTGCAGCTCCCAATGCCCTACTTCACCTGCTGGTGGCTTAATTGCAGAATTTCTCCGACCACAGGTCAACACAGTTTTACTTTCCCTCATGCAGGCGAACACGCGCCTGCCCGAGGCCAATTACGCCGTATGTAGGTCGTCGCGTTAGCCTCCATTTTTCTGAGTATGATATGATATAAAATCCAAATACCACTGACTCACTCACTTATCGCAGTATCTCCGGAACCACTAAAAGAAACGTTTTTTTTTTTCAAATTCGAAACGGAAGGTTCTGTAAGGATAACGCGAGTATCCTTTTTCCCATGTTTCCTCGGAAAAACTGTCATTAGGGGGATTGTCGGGGTCGCTAATCACGAATCTGATGTTAGTATTTCCAAATTCGAAACGATAACGCATTTTTAAGTTTTAAGTTATTTCCCGGTTTATTAACCCCACGACTCCATTAGACTTTTTAGAATCATGATTTTTCCATCACTCCATATTTTGGCGAATAAAAAAATCAGCGCGTGGGCATTTTCAGTCATGATTTTTCATTTTTATTGTGTCTCCATAGCGTACTTAGAAATGTCAACCAGGAGGTAATCAGGGCAGCCAACTAGAAATCAGACAATTTGACTGAACAAATGTCAAAAAAAAATCCTGCTTTTCAGTAGCCGAAAAAATCATGACAGTATGGAGATTTAAATCATGATGCAAGATTTTTTGAGTATCCATTAGATTTTTTCGTGATTGGATTTAAATACAATCTGGAAAAAAGTCTAATGCAGTCGTGGGGTAAGGCAAAAAAATTTGTGCAAAAAACTTTAAACTTTAACTTTTTCTTTTTTTTAGAAAAGTCGGTATTTTTTGAAATTTTTAATTTTGTTTTTTTTTTTTAATATTAAGAACCATCAAAATTCAAAAAATTGAAAAATTTTCTCAGTGTGTATTTAAAATACTGCATATTTAAACGTGTTGAGCAAACACAGCTCCCGAAATAAAAAAAAACTTTGTCAAAACTGCCATTGAATCAAGTTGTCCTCTATGAGTTCTTATCTTTCCATTCAAATCTTCGAAAAATCCACAAATGTTACTAAAAAAAAAAATGAATTTTTTTGTTTTACGGAGAAAAAACTAGTTTGATATCTGCAAAAATAAACATTAACGAAATTTTAGTTCGATATTTAATTAGTTTGTATTTTATTTATTTATTTTTTTTATCAATAGTTGAATAGCTTTGAAATCATATTGCGATCATGTGATAAGTTTAAATATTCAACAGATCGATAATTCTATTCATGGGTGTTGAAATATCGATTTGGAAATATCTGCGCTTCATGACGAATTTCTTATTTAAGAAGTCACAGCAAATGCTAATTAATCGATTAGCAAAAATTTAAATGTCCAAAGAAATCCACCATAAAAGACTCGTTTTTAAAAATCGCGTTCAATGGTTTTTTTATTAATGGGGTATAAATTGCTATTTCAAGTTTTATTGTTTCAATTTTTTTAAAAATTAACGAGTTTTTAGTGTAATTAATCATTGGTGTTAGGGGTTTATAATTAATGCAAATCGATCTAAATTATCGAGGTGCTAATTCATAGGCACAAGCTGAATGTTTTCGGTGCACAGAACTTGTTTTGAAATTTCTAATAATCGTTTGGCAAATGGTTTATAAAACGGTTAACATCTTTGGTCAAGGTCGGTTACAAAATTGTTAACAAAAAAAAATCGAAATATTGCACCAAAATCGCAACATCTCATTAATATTTTAATTTATTATCTTTAGAGTGAGGAATATTTCCCTTCATTAAAATAAAATCAAATTTAATAAATATTCAAAAAAAAAATGCAATCTTACTTTCTATGTTATGTTTAAAAATTTTTTATATAAAAAAAGTTCATTTCAATGTCAAAGAATTTCCCGATTTTAGTTTTTTCAAATATAAACATAAGAAAAGCGACAATTGCCGCCATAGGCCAATCGTCAAATACAGCCTTGGCCAAAAGTATTGAGCACCCATGATATATGGCAAAATAACCGTTATATTTAGATGGAGTCAAATAAAAATAGTTTTAGTAGAAGTTAATCGTTTATTGTATGATAAAAATTTAATATTTTGTGGGGCCACCCTTCGCCTTTATAACGGCAGCGACCCTCTTAGGCATGGATGCGACGAGTTTCTTACATTCATCGCTGCTTATCGCGCTCCACTCTTCTTGGAGGTGCCTTTTTAAATCTTCTTTTGACGAAATTTGATGTGCCCGCACCTTACGCTTTAGTATAGCCCATAAATGTTCTATGGGGTTTGAATCCGGAGACTGCGAAGGCCACTCTAAAACATCGACGCAATTTTCTTCAAACCAATTCTTTGTTTCGGTGGATTTATGGCATGGTGCGTTGTTTTGCTGAAACTTTACGCCATCCATGTTTGTATCTCCAAAAATGCATGAAAACGACGCCATAAGTGTAGTTTTGAGCACATCTATGTATTTTTTGGAGTTCATTTTGCCTTCACATACGAACATTTCACCAACTCCAGATCCAGCCCCAAACCATTATACTGCCACCCCCGTATTTTACGGTTGGAACAACACATTCGACATTATACTCTTCGCCTATTCGGCGGCGGACATACGATGCACCGGGTGTCCCGAAAACCTAAAAAATAATGAAAAAATAGGATTTGTAAACCGTTGGATTTTACTACACTTCACATATTTATCGGGTCGAAAATAATGTTTTTCTACAGAAAAAGGAATTATTTTACTACCCTGAAAGTTTGATTCGTCCGACCATAGAATATTTGACCAATCTTGCTCGGTTAAACTTTTGTGTTTTAGAGCCCATTGGAAGCGAGCCTTTTTGTTTTTTTTTCGGAAAGCCAAGGCTTCTTCCTGGCTTTGCAGCCTTTTAGACCAGCTTTCTGCAGTCTTCTTCGTGTCGTCCTGGCAGATATTGGCTTTCTAATTGTTACTGAAAAATCAGCAGCGAGCTCGAAAGACGTTTTTCTCCTATTTTTCATCGAATCCCTTACTAATATTCTGACTTCACGATCTATAGTAAGTCGTTTTCGTCCAGATCTGTGTCAATTTTTATGCGATCCAGTATTCTCGAACCGTTCGATAACATATTGCACAGCTCGACGCGAACATTTAACGGTTTTAGAAATTTCCACTTGGGACTTGCCTTGCTGCTTCAAAAGTTGAATTTCTACCCGCTGTTGCAATGTCAGTTCTCTTTTTTTCGCCATATTTACATTAAAATATTTAATTTATTGAAAAAAAATCACTTCAAGGCACTACACAACTGTATGTCTTCACAGCGAGCTGAGAAAGCGAACTAATCGGATATCAAAAAACACCACAAAAGCAAATTTTTAAGGTTCTAGATGTTTTGTTACTAACCAGCCACTTGACTATTGTTTAAATTTTATTTTTTAGATACCGACAAAACTTTAATAAACAATACGATTGATTTGGAGCATCAGATTTTGTATATTAGTAAAATTTACAGGGTGCTCAATACTTTTGGCCAAGGCTGTACTCTTATGATGATGACAGACAAAATGTTTATTTAAAAAAATCCATTTTTATAGGAGAGAGGAGGACTGGTCCGATTGAATGTTGATGTATGGAACGGTTATGTGAAATCATATTCCAAACAGATTTTGCCTTTATAAATTTTTCAATACGGCTCACCGTTTTCGAGAAAATAGAAAAAAGGTATTCAATTTGTATGGGGGAGGGAGAGGGAGTCGTCCGATTGGATTTTGATGTATGGATGAGTTATGTAAAATCCTATTCTAAACACATTTTACCTTTATAATTTTTTCCATATTAGACACCGTTTTCGAGAAAATCATAAAGAAAACGTTTCATTTGTATGGTGGAGGGAGTAGTTCGATTGGATTTTGACGTATGTAAAAGTAACGTGAAACCGCATTCTAAACACCTTTTATATTAATAATTTTTTCCATTTGATGCACGGTTTCCGAGTAAATGGCAAAAACATTTGATCTGTATGGGGGAGGAGGGATGGGTTTTTCAAAATGGAAGAACATATAGCCTAGTTAACTATCAGACAGGTCAGGAATTTACACACCAAGTTTCATAAAATTCCATTCAATCGTTTTCACATGATGCTCGCACAAACAAACGGAGAAAAATTGTATGGGATCCATTTTTAGTCATTACTCAACGGCAGACAGAGAAAAAAATATTAAATCAAACTATTTTACAATGGGAAATCGGCACTATAACTAAAATAGTTAATTTCAATCATAAACATAACAAAAGCTATAATTGCCAATCTGGCAATCATTATAGATTGGTGATATTCGTATCAAAATTCGAACAGTTGTACCAAAATTCCACTTTCAGTCAAACTTTCCAATAAGATTTTTTTTTAATTTATTCCAATCGGATTTTGATGTATGGGAGTTTTATGTAGAATCATATCCTAAGTAACTTTTGTTCTTGCACTTTTTTGATAAGATGCACCGTTTTCGAGATATTTGCAAAAAACGTTTTCGTTCGTATGGTCCATCTTTGCCCATTAACTAACTCAGCCTCGCATTTTACGAAAAACGGATCTGCTCAAAATTTCAAGTCTCTACCTCAATCCGTGCGTCCGCAATCCGCGCTACAGACAGACGGACGGACATGCAAAATTCAATTTTTTTTATCATTCTAAACACACAGGTGTAATTCATTTTTGTGTGGGATAACGGGATCTTGGCGTTACAAACGGTAAGACAAATCTAATATACCCTTTGGTTTCACCACACGGGTATAAAATAGTCAATTTAACCACAAAATAGTAAATTTTAATGCTAATTAGTTAAATTTATTACAAAAACAATCGATTTTAACAATGTTTGTAATTAAAATCAACTATTTTAGTAACAATCACTAGTCCCCATTATAAAATAGTTAGGTTTCCTATTGTTTTTCTGCGTAAAGATTCGCGTAAAACCGAAATATGATGCAAAAATTTTAACGAAACAGAGCAAATTTTTTTCATGATTTTTTTAAAAAAGTTTTTTAATTTTGAAAGCTTTACTACTAAACAAAAGGCATTTTTATAAATCCTTTTCATGAACATATTTTTTACTATTTATTTTTTTCAGTTGACGGGAACTCCCCTGCAAGGCGGTAAACGGGTTCAATTCAATATGTTCCTCAAGCCAATCAATAAAATCACGCTTACTGAAAATCTTACAATGTCGCTGGTACCAACAGTCTGGATTGAGGAGGTAAAAAAACCACAGATTTTGTAAATACAACAAACTTTATTGTTTTATTTTTAATTGCCAGGGAATCGCCTTAAATCAGGAGATGGTGGACTTGATACAAAATAAACTATTAAACGTGCTGGTCATTTTAAATGCTGTCCATTGGACATTATTTGCTCTTGGTTTGATAACTGTTATCGGATCGGGTATGGTTTACATGATCCAGAGTAAAATGGCTCAAGCGAAAGTGAAAACTTAGGTCTGATTGATTGAGTTTTGATCAAGTTTTTGAAATTGTTATGTAATCGTAATGTAGATTTGTTGTTTTGTTTTTTCCTTGTGACATGAAAATGAATATTATAAAAAAATAAAAATATTAAAAATTGAAATTGTTTTAATCAATGTTTGTGGTCCGATTAGATTTTGATGTATGGATGAGTTTTGTAAAATCCTATTCGAAATACTATTCGAAATAAAGGTAAGTTTTTCAATATGACTCACCGTTTTCGAGAAAATTGCAAAATACTATTTCATTTTTATGAAGGGGAGAAGGAATGATCCAATTTTACCCGTTTAAGAACTTAACCCTCTCAATGGCTGGGCGAATGCAGCAACCGGGATCGCCCTTCACAAAATCTAAAGTTTCACTGACTCAGACTTCAAAAGACAAAGGCATAGTGGGTCAGTGTTTAGAAAAGTGTCCATTCAATGACGAAAATTAAACAAAGCGTTTAAAAAACCGTTACAGAAGCCGCTAAATAAATTTAAAGGTCTGTCCCATATATAGGGCAAATCCATTGAGAGGGTTAACTTAGCCAATTACGAGAAACGGAACTATCCCAAATTTCAAATCCTAGCTTAATCCTTTTGAAAGTTGTGGTGTTCACGGACAGACGGATGGACAGACGGACGGACAGACGGAAATCAAAGTCTTTTGTCATCCCAAACACCGTGGCGTAGTTCATTTTTGTATCCAATGATTAGTTTGGTATGCAGAAAATTTGTGGAAAAATACGGGTCTACTATATCCTAAAATTGAAAGCTAAATTACTTTATTACACACTATATATATTTCTAAATTTGTCATTATTCTATTTCCTAAAATATCGTCAGATTTGTCTGTCTTCCTCCAGCTATCTGGTGGTCCCTACTCCTACCTACGCTTTCTTTATTTCCCTACTTAAGTTCAATATTTGGGTTCAAGGTATTTGGTCGTTTAGACCTTCTAGTGGCACGGCTGAACGTTTTCGACCCCGCCCGGGTCTCATCAGAGCCTTGTTTCTATTGTAACACGTAAAGTGTTATATGAGTGTGGGATTTTTCACCCAATATTTTGTGTATTATATTATTTATTTATTTAATATATTTTAATTATATTATTATTACCTTATTCCTTTTCTGTTTTCTCTGCTGTTTTACTCCTTATTCCATGCTCCGCTGTTCCTTCTTGCAGCTCCAACCAAGACGATCCAGTATTTTTGTCTAATTGTAATTAAATGTGCAAGTTTCCACACTACCTTTATTACAATTTATGACGAAACATAAATTATAATATGAGGTATTGCACTCAGCGCGTTATCTCTTTTTTTTAGACATGGATGATTCTCCTAGAGACCTATTGAACCATGTTTTACACGATTTATACCGTGTCTTTCGGAAAACCTATCGTCTTCTATAGTTCTCTATTTAATAAAAAACTAACATTTCTCGTGCACTTACCGTGCTGCCACTTTTTTTTATACATGGATTGGCTCCCATTAAGGATTACTGGACCATGTTTTACACGATTTATACCGTGTCTACCATTTAGGATCTTTCAATTCTATAGTTTGAGAAGAGGATTGCATATGTAGCAAACGTTATCTTCAATACCATCATTGTTACAGAAGTCTGTTTTCATACTTCCAAACATATCAATGTATACAATGATGGCATTTATGAAGTTCATTAATTTCGTAAATATTGGTGAATCCTTCAGTTTATCGCGGATCGAACATAACATGATGTAATCATCATCATCTTTGGCAACCGCTTTAGAACATTTCAGTGAAATAGAATATATAATTCTAATCACTTCTGAAATGTCCTCATACATGGACAAAAGTACATTTAACCCCTCGCGTTGCTCTGCGGGGAATTTCGACACACGTAATTTTAGTACCGTTAATACGTCTTTGTTAAATAACGCATTACAACGGCCGCTCTTATATCTTGAAGTTTTCAATATTGGAATTTCCGCTTGGAAATTCTTCGCAGCCGCATCCAACAAGATTTGATCTTGACGCGGAACATTAATACCATTCCAGCAAAACTTCGAATGTGTTATGTCATCCGCAATATTATTTAAAATATGCGCAAGACTATAAAATGCGAATATTCTTTCACCATCACGGCAGAAAAATGGTGTTGTTGCCGTAATACCCAAATCTTTATAAAGTGTTCGGAAATAGCCGCCTTGATCCCGAGTGGAGTCAAGTGCTGAGCCACTCTCGGAAGTGGGTTTTTCTGCAACTTTTGGCGCTTCTTCAGGCTCCGTTGCTTCATTTGCCGATAATCTGCGAAAAAAATCTTGAAGCGATGATTCTTCGTCACTAGCAATTGCCGGTTTCGGTTGAGCAGGACCAGGGCTGGGCATTTTCTCCTGTCCACTGAACAAATCTGAGGAAATTCTTTCAGGAGATGGCGATAGTTGCAGTTTTTCCATTTCCGTGTTTTTATTGTCAGCATGCTCGGACTTTCTTTCACCTTCTGTGTCGGAAACCTGCAATTTACACGAATTGCTCTTGAAGATTTGATTTTTTACAGACTCGCCAAGCGTCAAGCGTCGCGGGAATTTCCAGAGCTTCGCCCTGTTCATCTTCCGGTATTGGCTTTTTCTGTTTTGACAGAGTTAACTTGGCAAAGCCTAGGAGCAGATAAATGGAATTTACGTTTTTTAAGGATTCGGCAATGCATTTTACTCACGTTTATTTATTATGACGGGTGTCTTCCTCGGTACAACTTTTGATAGTATCCGGATCCGGAACTATCCGGTCACTTTCCGACAATTCAATAATTTCTCTGAAGCTCCGCCTCGCTACCTGCAATTCACCTCACTCAATGGTTTGCGTCTCTACTATGACATTTATAATTTCACCACACTGATTTTCCCACCACAGCAGCGAAACTAAACCTTATGTCGACCAAATAATTTAAAATTAAAAGCGAAATGTAAAAAAAAAAACCTTTCGCTATACACTAGCGCCACTCTCTTGCAACACTGGTGTAATTTGAACGTGCATAAACGTGCAAACTGTACCATTTCGAACACGCAAAATCTTTGGGTTTAATTTTATTGCCAGTAAATCGCCGGTTTCATTTTTTATAATTTCCAAAAAAATAATCTACAAGGTAAGGTCAATCGAAGAATAAACGAGAATCTCGTTTTTTTTTCACGTAAATTCTGTGCGAGTTATTTCACGTAAATTCTGTGCGAGTTACATTAAAAATAAATTTGGAATTGTGTGATTTGTGGTCGTTTTCGCGTACTACTATTCATATTTAAACGAATTAATTATGTGAAAGGCAACAATGACAAGAAATATGTTTCCTATATATTCGACAGTGAATATTCATTTGGGATTTGTTCTTGTATTTTCAGATGACTGAAAACGCTGATATTCAATTGGAATTCAATTTAAAAATGAGCGAAAATGAGTTGAATTTAATCGACAACATGGAATCAGCATGCATTCCGTATGTTGCTAATAAAGATATTTCTGCAAGAAACTTTGCAACAGGCACAGTTCCCAAAACTGCAAACTGCAAACAGTGGTCTAACAAACAAAAACAATATAACAAACAAAAACAACAGCACCAAGGACAGGGGAGCCAACAGGCACAACAGGACCCAAGATATAAAACCAAATATTTTTCCGCAGGGCCAAAATTTGGTCAACATAACCAGCAGGTAGTATTTAGAGGCCCCAGAATAGAAGTGGATCAAGTCCACTTTTGGAGTTTTTCCATATGATTAGAGTGTTTAATAATACTAGTTAATACAGTATTTTCTTTCTTAATCAAATTGATTTTTAAATTGATTACAACATCCCAAGATATTTTGTAACTTAATATTTACGAATTAATAGAGATAAAAGAACTTTAACGCTTAATTTCTCAACATCTGATTTTCAAGACTTGATCCACTTCTATTCTGAGTCCTCCATTGCTTAAAATAAATTTATTTTACATTTCTCAAACTCGGGTAGACGATTATTGTTTAAAAGTAGCTACACCTGTCCAATATATAGATTATGCACGTAGTTACATACTCCTTTATTAATTCTTCAAATCATATTCTCGTTTAGGACAAATTGGACGGACAACCCGCTGTGAAAGTAGACAACACTCCAAAATTATTGGAAAAAGTGAAAATTGGTCAAAAATTGTGAGTTGATAATTTTCGAAAATATTGAACTACACCTTTTTCAAAATTTAGCACACACGATTTTTTCGGGAAATTTTCTTATTTGCATGATTCCATAAGCCGAGCCTGCGAGGAGCGCCGATGGATCGCCAGACTTTTATTGTTAAAGCCTTCTTTGAGCCAATGCATGGACTACAAACTGTATTCAAAATTCTACGATATTTTCCAGCATTTCACTTTTGCGCACATCTGCTTGAGTATTGAGCATGCTTTGATAGAGGAAACTTACCAACTGGCTCAAAATAACATAATCTTTGATGATGAAATGAGGCAAGACTACAAATATGCATCGAGCTATTTAAAGACCTCAATCGACAGATTATATGAATTGCAACAAAGAAGTGTAAATTATGGAAAAGTAGATCAAACTTTCTACAAAACCGGTAAGTTGCAATTAATCCGAATTGAAAATGGAATTGTATAGTCTAGCATAATGTTTTTTAGAATACCAAGATGTGAAAAGAGTCCTTCAAGATGTGGTATGGGCCATAACATATGCAGGGCAGAAACTAAATGTTGTGAGGATAAAATTAAGATATAATATTTATAAAGAATAATGTTTGATATTATTGTTTGAAGTACAAACATATAGACTTTTTACGCCCGAACTTATTGATTTTATTTGTAACGGTGGTTTGCTTATATTTTTTTTTTGTTAGAACTCATCGATAACGAAGGGGCTACAGATGCAGTATTTATCACAGGAATTTTCTTTAAACTGTCTTCAGCGCCTGCATTAGGTTTTGATGATGCATTTTTGGGCATTACCGAATTTATTATATTTACGTTTTGTACTTTATTATTAGCAGGGATTGAAAAAGCAAAGCAAATCAGCAAACAGCAAGCTAAAATTTGCTTTGCTTTGCTGTGACGGAGAAATGCTGTGCTTAAAAAATGCTGTGCATTTGTTGTTCAGGAATTTCCTCCCTAATTTTATTTTGCTCCGTACTATTTTCCTCAAAAAAAAATTTTTTTTTCGTATAAGAAAGTCATGTGCTGTTCAGGAATTTCCTCCCTAATTTTATTTTGCTCCGTACTATTTTCCTCAAAAAAAATTTTTTTTTCGTATAAGAAAGTCATTTGTTGTTCAGGAATTTCCTCCCTAATTTTATTTTGCTCCGTACTATTTTCCTCAAAAAAAATTTTTTTTTCGTATAAGAAAGTCATGTGCTGTTCAGGAATTTCCTCCCTAATTTTATTTTGCTCCGTACTATTTTCCTCAAAAAAAAATTTTTTTTTCGTATAAGAAAGTCATTTGTTGTTCAGGAATTTCCTCCCTAATTTTATTTTGCTCCGTACTATTTTCCTCAAAAAAAAATTTTTTTTTCGTATAAGAAAGTCATGTGCTGTTCAGGAATTTCCTCCCTAATTTTATTTTGCTCCGTACTATTTTCCTCAAAAAAAATTTTTTTTTTCGTATAAGAAAGTCATGTGCTGTTCAGGAATTTCCTCCCTAATTTTATTTTGCTCCGTACTATTTTCCTCAAAAAAAATTTTTTTTTCGTATAAGAAAGTCATGTGCTGTTCAGGAATTTCCTCCCTAATTTTATTTTGCTCCGTACTATTTTCCTCAAAAAAAAATTTTTTTTTCGTATAAGAAAGTCATGTGCTGTTCAGGAATTTCCTCCCTAATTTTATTTTGCTCCGTACTATTTTCCAAAAAAAGAAATCGATATTCCTGTATAAGAAACACAAAGGAAAGCAAATCAGCATTGCTTAAGCAAATTTCAGCACTGCTTAAGCACAGCATTTCTAAGCAAATTTCACCACTGCTTAAATTTTGCTTAAGCAAATTTCAGCACAGCATTTCCCACTTGATTGCTTCGACGAAGCATTTTTTTGCTTTGCTGGTGCTTAATGCTCCTGAAGTGCTTTGCTTTAAGCAAAGCCATTTAAGTTTAATTCAGCACAGCAAAGCATCAGCATCAGCACGAGAATTAAGCAAAGCAATTTAAACCCTGATTATTAGTGACTCCTTTTGAATATGTTATCCCAGATACCACAGGCATCACATTCTTTTCGATTGCACCCTTTTTCATTGCAGTTGACAAAGAAATCGCATTTACATTTGAACCGCTGTTTTTTTTATTTAATGCAGGTAATGTTGATGTGAAATTTTTCGATGTTGGCGTTTCCAAAAGTCTTGTTGCTGTTGATATCATATTGTTTGACTTTGAAATTTGGCCTTCTTTACCAGTTGGCTTTAAAAAATTTGAATTCATTGATTTATTTGATTTTCGAATATTTACGGAATGTTGTTGTTCATTAACTGATGGTTTCTTTGAGAAATTGGTCATAGTTATGGGCTTTTTTAAACCCTTCGTAAATGTGTGTTAGCACTATTTAAGATGTCAGTGTTAGCAGCAGAATTATTTAATGATGATACGGAAATGTTTGGAAAATGTGATAATGCCGATAAACTTTCATCTTGTAGGTTTAACGACGTTAACAGGCTTAGATATAGTCACAGCAGATGGTGCTGCTGTTGATGGAACCGAATTAGTATTTGGATAAAATATACCCATCGTCGTACGAGACTTTGATACTTCAATTGCACCTGTTGGATTTACAGACAATGCAGCTAACTGCTTGGTATTTACTGATTCAGCAACAGTTAGTTCCCTTTGGTAACATTCGATCCGGTACGATTAAATTCTGAGCCGTTTTATTATGTACAGGGTTTTTCAAAATAACATGCGGTGTGGGACTGTCTCGATCTGAGGTGACAAATTTTTTCTGTTAACGTATTCGAATACAAATGAGTGGCTACTTGACTCGGGCTTGGCGATGGCCTTGTACTATTTGCCGACGATGTCAGAATACTTGAACTATTTTGATCACTAGTTGAAGCTATGGGACCAAAATTTTGTACGTTTGAACTGTGAACTGTCGACGGGTAAGATTTATTTTGTTGACCATGGTTGTGATTATCTAGCATTAATCGACTGTCTGAAGTTGTACCTAGCGTAGAACTAAAATACGATTCATTGGAAACAGGTGGATATGCTGATGACGGATAATTAGATTTACTTAAATCCGGTGATAAATTACTAAGCGTATCAAAACCCGGTAAACTGTTCATTAGTGAATTAGAGGTGGAAGACCCTTAAATCTGGTGAATATTGTTGATGGCGTTGGCAAGCAGGTATAATTGCATTAAAATGGCAATCTGAGTTTTTGATACCCTTAAAAACCAATCTGGGAGCTCGCATCAAAGTATATTTCTACTTACTTAGTTACTATTTAAATCTACTTCAATTCAACCTGAAATACTAGTTCTACCTTCTGATTGCCACTTCGGCACCATTCTACATGCTTGCAAACGCAGTGCGCGCCTGCACTAACAGACCGAGTAGTAAAAATATAAACAAATGGAACGGATTTGGTCAGTAAATAAAAATTTTGCGTTTCTAAATCTGATCTACTTCTAACCATGGGCAAACATATGAGATATGTTGCAACAGAAAAAGTGGCGCTTTTCTCAATCAGTGAACTTTCAAGCTATCGAAAAAGCTTTCGACGTCTTGGAGAGAGATTTGTATATGTTCGAACGCAAAGTAAACAACGGCGTATTAGATAGTCTTTTACAACAGTTTTCGGGCAAAAAGAAACAAATTTGGTGATTGGATTTTTGATCCAATTCTAAATTTTTAATACAAATTTATCCAATTCAATCGCAGACTACACCGAGCATCGAAAACCTAATAAAGTACGGGAAAACAGAAATAAAACAACAAAAAAAAAGTTGTGAAAAAAAAAAAATTAAATGAAACACAATAATTTTTTTTTATAAATTCGTCTTTATAAAAATGAGAATACAATAAAAACGTTTTATTTCAAAATCAATAAATCTCAAAAAAATAAGGAATAAAAATTAACTTAAGAAATAAAATTAAAAAAGTTACAACGATAAGCGCAATATTAGGATACTAGAGAAAATTTCTTATAAATTTCTTTTTTTGTATATATAATATTAATATTATTATTTCAGTTTAGTTAGATTCATTTCAGAACGAAAATTACTGACTGAGATTCCTTAAAAACTTTTATAGTATATGATCAGGCTATTAACAACTATTTTGTTTTTAAATTCTACACTGCAGTAACAAATTAGCAGTCAAATGATTCTTTCTTCCAATTTTATTATTAATAAAAATTCATTTATTTTTCTTAAAGTTTTTATACTTCTTAATAGTCTATATTCAATATGAAATCTGTGGTTTTTAAATGCCTGGCAAATAGAAATAAAAGTTCACGTGATATTTCTAAATATTGAAACGAAGTTGTACCCTGAAAGTATCGGTTTTATCGCCAAAATGCCCGTAGTCCATAATCAAACCGATTCCACCATCAGAATCAAATCTTTCGACCATTTTACTGAGTACGTTCTCTGTATCCAAAGAATACTCAAGAAGTTGCCGGTTTTCATCTTCAACGGGTTGAAATATTTTGCTAACTGGTGTCTGTGCTCTCGATATGACTAGACGAAAATTTTCAGAACTCTTTGGATCTATATCAACGAGGACTTCTTTCCATATCCCGTCGATTTTCTGCAATTAGTGTATAGGTAGAGCGTCAAAGAACTCATGAGCAACAATAATGGAGAAGTCTTTTGGGACATCATCGAGCCGCTGGTACCAGAAGACTTTTACGCCGGATGCTGTCTCACCCGTCTTGTAATAACCGACGTTTTGTTCTTCCGGATTCACTTCTGTGTGTTTGTAACACAATCTCTGGGCTTGTACTTGACTTAAAAATGGACTAACTTCGACTAAGTGAAAGGAAACTTGATTTGTTTTTATCCGGAAGTGCGAAAAGACCCGCAGAAGGTCCTTGACAAGCGTTCCTCGTCCTGGACCAAGTTCAACGACCTGAAGGGGGGCTGGGCGAACCCACTTTCTGCCATTGAGTGAGGCACCAAATTGCTACCAATTTGCAATACTCTTAGTTCAGTCAATAAAAAAAAATCTTTGATTTACCTCTCCAGATATCTGGCCAATCTCCGGTGAAGTTATAAAGTCGCCTCGATGTCCAAAAACGTCTTTCCTCATGTAGTATCCACAAACAGGATTCGTAAGCACTTCCTTAGGTAAATTTCGGTAGTGTTGTATATTTTGTTCTTGGCGCAAAAATTTGTGGCAGTGGCGCTCGTAATTTAACGACGCCCATATAGGGATCTTGTTTTGACGGTGTTTTAAATCGGGGTAACTCTGGTTCCGGTGGGGATAAATCAATTTCGATCTCTTCATCTCCGAAGCATGGCGTGAAAAGTTTTCGTTTTGTGATTTTACAGGATTTAAAGACAGCTGAAAATTCCTCTTTGCAGCTTCAAAATGCGTAACTAAAAGAATTAATCTTTTTGATGGATTTTATTAATTATAGTCTACAAATGTTCAATAGTACGAATGCTTTCCGAAGCTGAATTTCCGTACGAATTGAAATTAACAATTTGATTTAGTCTGACGCTGCTAACAATGCAAAATTTACTCGAGCCAGTGGAATCGAGCACCGTATTTTGCTGGTGGTCGAGGGTAGTCCTCGGGTAAATATGGAGTTGCATCTGGATAGATCTTCCTTTCCTTCTTTGGTTGGTGGAGCTGGACGATCAGTGTGATGAATCTAAAAGAAAATCGGGTTAATTGGACTATATTTTAAGGAAAATCTACTAAATTACCTTGGCCCTGCAGAAATATCCATATTCCGGGCGTTCGATATTCAAATTGTCGAATATGCATTTGTCGTAGACTCCCTGAGTTTTACGACATCTGAAATTGACAAGTTTAGTTACTCGAACGTGATATATCCTATTTGGTTTACAAATTGAAAGCCATATTGCCACTGCTCTTGTCCATGCAATTTGCGTATTGCGTGAATTCTTCATGGCATGTTTTCTTCACACTACGGAACGGAAGAAGTTCAGGTCTCCCGCTTTGCCCTCTTTAATGCAAGCCCTCGGATCGTCCAGCTCTTGTCGACATAGCATAAACTCCTGCAAAAAAAAAAAAACAGAAATCAGAATTCTACTCGACTTTTAGTGAAGAGGTTATGTCAATGGAAAATTATGTAATCCACTTCAGTGACTGAACTGGAACGGTTTCAACAACTTAATGTGTTTGAAACCATTGTTATTATATAGAGTAATTAATAATATTGCAAATAATCACATTATTCTCGTGCTCGCAGGCTTTTCCCAAGTGGAAGGCACCAGCTTTTAGGGTTGCGGTGAAAATGTTAGTTCCGGGACAGTTAGCTCTTCATCGTTCGGAAGGTGGATATCGGAAGTGACGACCATTATCCAATTCTTTTGTTCACTGCCTACAAGTACAAAATAGAGTAAAAACACTGGAAAACCTAATTTATTTATTTTCCGCAAACCGAAATTTCTGACGTTTCACTTAAAGACTTTTGCTGATGTCAAAAAACTTCTTTTCTAGCTGGATTCTTTCTCACCTTATGAGCATTAGGCCAAAATTACAGTCGACCCACCGCATCAGCAACAGCAAAAATAGTATGTTATCAAATTTTTCAAAAAAGTTTACAATTTGCTTGATTGTAAAATATATATAAGCGTGATTTTACTTTCCTTGAAAAATGCGAAAATATATAATATGTGCAACATCTTCGCAATCATCGCAAAAAATTCAGTTTGCTCAGAAAATTAATTTCTGTGACATTCTCTGTTGAGTTAAGAAATTATGATTTTACTACCAAATCTTTGAATCAATACTTTAAGAAATAATATTTTTTTCACTAAAAAAATTGAAACTGGCATCTGAACAAATTGACGGTTTAAAAAATCAATTGCAGTGTCTTGATTTTTTGCAGTGCGTGTGATTTAGTTGAGCATTGCCGATTTCCATTTTTTGTTATGTTGATTTTTTATTTCAGAGGAGAGAAATTTAAAAATTAAAATCTGTGTTTTGACCAACATTTCTTAGTAATAAAACGAATTTATAGAATAAAGTTGTTTTGTTTCTTTTAAAATTTACTTCTGTTGAAGTCAGGGGGCTTCGCCCCCCGAACCCCCTGACCGGGGCTCCGCCCCTGGACCCCGTATATGGGGCTACTAAAGTATTATATTATTTATAATTTTTTTTTAATTAGTCACCAGATGTCCAGGGAGCTTATTATTTTATAGATCTTTCGCATATGTTTTTTTTTTGAGTTTTGTTTGGAAAATCCAAGATCCACTTGCATAAATTCAGTATAAATTTAAATTCAGTTATTATTTTTTAAACAAGAAAATGGCTTTGAATCTCGTCATTTGCATACAAATTGTATGATGGATAATTATTTGATTTTTAAATTTATTTACTTGTACTTTTGCTCATTTGAAATAACCTCATAATTGTTAGTATTCTTTAATTCTATTTTATTTGATTGATATGTAGTTATTTTTGAAAATAAAATCATGTCACATAATAAAAATTTGTATTCAGAATTTCTTACTGTTCTATAAAATAAGGAAATTGAAAAAAAAAGAATTTTTCTGGATTTTTAAAAACGAAAAACTTTTTTAGTTGCTTGTGGATATTTTCTTATGATGAATGAAATGAAGATCGTTTTTCTTTCTTTCGTTTTTTCTCGTGCATGCTTCAAATTTCTGATAAAATTGCACAATTGCGTTAATTACAAATTCGCAATTTAAATGTTAATTTATTATCAAAAAATATCAGTTATGTTCAACTGAAAACTTTCCTCTGTAATTTTCGGAAAAAATATAGAAAAATGTAATTTTTTCAAATATTTCAAGAACTTTGAAATTTCAAATCGGCATTAAGGGTTTCCGGAGTCACCGATCAAGAATCCAGTGTTGAAATTTCAAAATTCGAAACGGAAGGTCCTGTAAGGATAACGTTTTTTTTCCAAAAGTTTTATAGTTATTTATGGTTTTTTGGCATTCTAAAATTCACACAAAAAACTTTAAGCTACGTTTAAGAAACGTAGTTTTTTTTTAAAAAAACGTAGTGTCTGCTAGTTTCTTATAAAAGATGTAGATTTTGACTATTTTTGTAATTAAAATGAACTATTTTAGTAATAGCCACGATTCCCCATTACAAAACAGTTAAATTTACTATCTGTTCTCTCAGTGTATAAATAGGACACCAAAAGAAACCCGTTTTTCCTTTTAAAACATTTTATGCAATTGTGTTTGGGTTTATTTTTGTTTTGCTGATTGAAAATCGCTTAAAACACTATATGAATTTCATGCTCAAATTGCCAGAATCGAATTTTGTTTTCAGTAAATTTGCAAGGGCGGGAAAACTTGCAGAAATCCCAACTTTAGAACGACTGACACAAGAAAAATCAAGAAAATCACGAAAAACACCAAGATTAATAAAAAAATATCTGATGGGAACAGTCTGCCTTAATAATTTAATTTTTGATGAAACTGGATTTTTGATACCAATTTTGATGGTATTTTTAAAAAAAATTATAAATTAATCTTTCACCAACTGAAAAAAAGGGAATCAAATGTTTCGAAATGGGAGTTAACATTTGTGAGGATTTATTTCGGTTCTGGCCCCTGCTTGTAGCGAGCGAATACTTCTGGTTCCCGTTGTGGTCGATGGCGGCGCTAGTGTCTGAGTACAAACGTTTGTACCCAGTGAACGAAAATTGAAATTCGGCGGTGAAAACGAAAGAAATTCGAGGAAAACGCTTCCCATATTTTTAGGAGCGGGAAAAACAAAAAAAAAATGGGGAAAATAGAACAGAAAAGAAAATAGAAAGAAGTTCGTTCCCCCCGGTGGGATTTCAAGTCGAGACTCAGATTGGAACTTCTTCTTCTTCTTCTGGTTCCCGTTGTGGTCGATGGCGGCGCTAGTGTCTGAGTACAAACGTTTGTACCCAGTGAACGAAAACCGGAATTCGGTGGTGAAAAACAGCCAAATTCGAGAAAAACGTTTCAAATATTTTTAGAAGCGGGAAAAACAAAAAAAAAACGGGGAAAATAGAACAGAAAAGAAAATAAAAAGAAGTTCCCCCGGTGGGATTTGAACTCAGCCATAAATTGGAAATCGCCTTGGTGGTTCTCGTTCTGGCCGGTGGCGCCGCTAGTGTCTGGGTAGTGTAGAGGTCTAAACGACCAAAATACCCATGAACCCAAATATTGAACTTAAGTAGGGAAATAAAGAAAGCGTAGGTAGGAGTAGGGACCACCAGATAGCTGGAGGAAGACAGACAAATCTGACGATATTTTAGGAAATAGAATAATGACAAATTTAGAAATATATATAATGCGCCACGGCCTTTGTACGCGGAAAAGTTCCTTTTTTAGCCACGGCGCGACAACTGTTATATTCTGAGAAGGTTTGAGTATTTGATTTTGGTTTGAGTCCTTGCACGAGTGGTCTACGCAAAAGTACCTTTTTTAGCCACGGGGCCACGTCCTTTTTAAATCTCATTTTTCAAATTAATAAAAACACTGTTTAATATTGTTAATTATAGTGTGATCTTCCGCACCGGTCTCCCTGTTATGAACACAGCGAAATTTGTTCTGAATCCTATTGAATTTGCTTCATTTTGTTTTTAAGTGCGGTTTTTAAAAATTTAAATTTGTTAATTTAACCCAATTAAATTTCTATTGCAATTAAATAGCTAAATATTAATGCTTTACACTGCCAATTTAATAATACATCCTTTAGGTTTGGCGTGACGGAAATTTATATTTTGAATAAAATCTCAAATACTGAAGCGGTGCGACAAAATATTGTTCATTAAACATAGAATTTGGAGAACACGTAAATTCATTAAGTTAGTTAAATATCTGATAAAAAGACCTTTCTTTGACGCGGTAATGTTAAAATAACACTGGTTTGCAACAAAATTTGAATAAAGCGTTTCATATCCGGATTTCGTAGATTTTTGCACGCTGAATCTGAATTTGGGAATAGTATGGCTGTATTAGCTCTACCTTTCTAGAATGAAGGAATTAGAATGAAGGATTCTTTTCCTTCAAAAAGAAATAATAGATAACTTAAAATCCTCGACAACTCGAAGTTTTTTCTTTTCGATTTTCAAATGTTCATTGAGGCGCTTTTGATATGTATTTCCATTCAACAATAAAAAAGAGTCTTCCCCCTGGGTTTCGGATTGACCGGAAGCTAGCCAAGTTCCGAAAAAGTTAAAATTAAGAAATAAAACTTCCCGTTTCGAAAATAAAACCGTTACGCTGCTCTGGATGAAAGTGTGTGCTGGTACTACAAATCTACTACGCAATCGAGAAATATAATATTTCCCACCCGGTGGTAAAACTTTTTGTCGTCTGGTGGCGAGCACACAAACTAATCAGACAACGAAAAAAATAAAACCGTTCAGGACTTGCGAGGTCCGTTGTAAACTAAACAAATTCGTTTTTCCACTGTCGATACGGCGAAAAACCCGAGAAATTGTGTTGGAATCGGTGCATTAGTGGTTGTCACAACTCGATCGCATAGAGTTTCCCAGTTGGGAGCGCGAACTCGGCGGAAAATCGTGAAAATCAAACGTGTCTGCCTGTGTGTAGCTCGCAGAATCGCAGTGTCGAAAAACGCATAGAACTCGGCCAAAGTGCCTGCTTTCCGCTATGTGGATATTAATTGCTGCTAATTGGACAGGGATTTAGCGTCGGATTTAGTGAGTTTGCGGTTCCAGTGGATTTTGGTCGGGCTTCGCTGCAAAATCAATGAGCTTGAGCGGTGCTCCGTTCCGTCTGCCATATGCCAGTCTAGTTTGGTCCTCTGTACGCTGGGCGGCGCTGGGAATCGCATTTATGGTCTCGGAATAAAATTCCGGAATACGATTTCTTTACCGAGAAGTGCTCTAGTTCATCGCTGATTTCGTGTTTTAGTTCAGCTAATTCCGTAAACATGGTGGATTGTGAAACATTTCCGCGCAAAGAATTTGGCAGTTGCTACTTGTCGTTCATGTCGTTGTCGTCGTTAAAATGGCGTCGTCTGCTGCCAATTTTTTTCTGTTAGACGACGAAGCCCCAAATCAGTCCCACGATATCGAGTCCAGTGAAGTTAATCGCGACCGATTTAATAATATTAGTAGGAATTCCGTTAAGGATTTACAGTTAACTGGTGGCACAAACACTGAAAGTAGTAAAAATAGTGGTGGAAGTGTTGGTGCTTCGATTTCAAGTGATCGTCAAACGTCAAACGGATTTCAGAATAATCATCACGTCCTCAATTCACAGCAGCCACATCGCGCACAGCCCCATACAGCGGAGCACCAACCTCTAACGCGAGCTGACGACCACGCAGGCAATAGATACAATCACAATAATAATAATTCGAGTTTTGTGAACAATAATAAAAGTGATAGTCGCAAGGACGAGATTAATTATCAATTGGCTGGAAGCACTACTACTGTTGTTAAACAGCAGCAGCAGCAGCAACAGCCCCAGCATCAGGTGGTGGTAAGCGACCCAAAAACATTACAAACAAGAAAAAAAACCTCCCCCGTTTGTACTGAATATCGAATCGAATAAGAAATCTATTTTACTATCTTCAGAATATGCCAAAGAGCAATGAACCGATTAAGTTAGTGTATCCTTTGACCAGCAGCAGTAATCCACAGCAGCAGCATATTCACCAGTTCCAGCCACCGCCGCAGAGTCAGCACCATCCGATTTCTAATCATCCCCAGACAACAATCGTGACAACGATGAATAGCAGCAATCAAACAACAGGGAATCGTGTCACCTTTGCTAGTCATCTGCCCAATGGTACGCTGAATATAACGTCTCAGCCGCAGCAGATAATGCACACGGTGTCTGGTGGGATACCGACGAATGCAACCATCAAAACAATAACATCGGGTGGTGGCGGCGGACAAATGGGTGGTCAACAACAGCAGCAGCATCAGGCCCAGAATCAGGGGGGTGGTCAGCCGGGGACAACAACACAAACTTTGGTAATTAAAAATCAGACTGTCTCGTTGCCAGCGGGACTTGTCTCAAGTGCACCAGGAATTGTTACCATGACTAAAACTCTAAATCAGGTATTTTTGTTTTCGTTGAATGAATGGCCAAAACTTAAAAAAAAATACAAATCCAAAAACAAAAACAAGCTTAGAACAATTTTACACTTTTAGCTATTTTTTTTTATACACTAAAATACATTTTGTAGTTGAAGAATCCCCGCAGAAGAAAAACAATGTCCAGCCGATAGGAAGGTGTGATTCTGATGATTGATTTGTTAACCCACTAGCGGAAGATCTGCCTCAGCCGCGTTCCAGGTTGCAGGCGCGAAATTTCCAAGTCTGTATTTCTCACATTTTGATATGAAAAACCATAAGGACTTGAAGTAATTGTAATTGAAGCATAATTACTAGTAAGATGCGATTTCCGAACTGGATTCTGGCATAATCAAGGCTTCTTAGCTCGGTCTCTTCTAGATAATCAAAATAAAGAAAATAAGAAAGATTTGAATGAAACTCTTAAAAGATTATATTTGTGCCAATGCTTTGTTGAAGACCTTAACCCGGCCTTTACACGCGACTGTAAAGTCTGTCAGTAGCACAGACTTCAAATGTCAAATTACTGGCAACGAATTAAAAGACATTTAGCGAACTGGCAGTCAATGCATTTACACGAGACTGTGTCAGCTCTACAGACGCGTGTAAGGGCCGGGTAAGGCCGAATACTCGATTGCTTGCTTACAAAATAGTCAAAACCTAATCCACAAAATAGTGAAAACACGCTGACGCCAACGGAATCTAGCTACGGTCTCGTTTGTGGAATCTCCATTCAATAAAACTCATTCATATAAACGTTTTTCGGTATTTCAAATGTTTCTGGAAAAGAAAATCCTCTTCTTCGATTTTTGTATTCAATATTTTCTTGATTTTTGGCACGTATCTGCCACTAAACTACATACACTTGTAGTGGCACTAGTAGCGAGGTCTTGAACTGTTGTTCTTAAAACCTCGTCTCGAATAGACATAAAAAGCGATTTTTTTTCCATGGACTGCCATTGAAACGCCTCTTGAAGGCAGCATTTGTCAGAATTTTATTGATATTGTTATGAGTTGTTGCGCTCGATTTAATCTTCCAGCAAACTGTCAGTTTTTAGAAACAATTTCAAGCAAGCCAAATAAAATGCCAAAATATTCTTTATTTACTGTTGCTTCCGACAGAACAAATTAATGGAATATAATTCCACACTAAGGAATGTTTTTTTTCCCATTTTTGGGAAAAATTCTTCGATTAAAACATCACTTATAATTTTTATCAGAAATATAACACCTTCCTTGGAGTTGACATTTGTATATCTACGTTGTGTAGAAAGTATTATTTATTTTACACACCAAAAAAAAAAACATAATCGCTTTGTCTTTAGATTTTATTTGATTTAATTTTATTTAGTCAGCTTAAAATTGTTTCAATAAATTTTTTAGATTTGTTTTTATCAAATTTTTATTATTGCTTGTAAAAGATTAATCATTTTTAGTAGCTTTAAAAAAATCAAAAGCTTGTCGTAGATTTTTGTAGGACAAATGAAAAGTTCCCTTGTTTCCCTTCCATTGAACGTAAAGTCATTCCAGTAGAATTTATTGTAGAACACATATTTTGTTGATTTTTTACGCGTTTGTCAAGGCGAATCATAAAGATGGAGGCTTAATAAAAGCCTCATTTAGCTCCTTAGGAGTGGAATTTCGCATAAGAGAATTCCTACGAAATTGTAGAGAGAACATACTGTTTTCAGGTTGCTAGCTCAGTTGTTTGGGCTGGGCGTTGATGATGAAGAGGACGAGACAATTTTGATGCTTTGAAATAAATTAAACATAACAAAAGCTATAATTGCCAATCTGGCAATCATTGGAGACCCGTATGATGATATTCGTATCAAAATTCGAACAGTTGTACCAAAATTCCATTTTGAAGTCAAACTTTCCAATAAGATTTTTTAAAATTTATTCTAATCAGATTTTGATGTATGGGAGTTTTATGTAGAATCATATCCTAAATAACTTTTGTTCTTGCACTTTTTTGATAAGATGCACCGTTTTCGAGATATTCGCAAAAAACGTTTTCGTGCGTATGGGGGGTACCCCCCTAATGGTCCATTTTTGCCCATTAACGAAATTAGCCTCACATTTTACGAAAAACGAATCTGCGCAAAATTTCAAGTCTCTAGCTCAATCCGTGCGCCCGCAATCCGCGCCACAGACGGACAGACAGACAGACAGACGGACGGACGGACATGCTAAATTCAACTTTTTTCATCATTCTAAACACACTGGTGTAATTCATTTTTGTGTGCGATGACGAGATCTTGGCGTTACAAACGGTAAGGCAAAGTTAATATACCCTTTGGTTTCACCATACGGGTATAAAAAATACTCAACAAGGCAATGTGCGTCTAGTGTTAAAACTTTCCAATATTTCATAAAAGAAAAAAAATGTGAAATTTTGTTTCTAGCACAAATTGCGCCGCAGGCAACCTTTAAAAAAAAATGGGGGGATAATTAAGGGACTTTTTTTATAGTTCCAGCCAGAGCTTACGGGAAAGA
The DNA here is from genome assembly GCA_964034945.1 of Chrysopilus asiliformis. Classification (NCBI taxonomy): domain Eukaryota; kingdom Metazoa; phylum Arthropoda; class Insecta; order Diptera; family Rhagionidae; genus Chrysopilus; species Chrysopilus asiliformis. The sequence continues at coordinate 25,817,817 of OZ035962.1, forward strand.
CCCTTTAATGCCGAAGCACAGCTCAGGATGGTCGAAACAATGAAAGCAGATGTCGGTTTATGTTCTCCTTGAACTTCTGCAGGTTATAGTCCGGGGGGAACACATTGAATAGTAAATCATTCCAAAGTCTTGTTGATCGCGGAATGGAGGAATTCTTAAACTTTACTGTACGAAAACGGGGAGGCTCAAGGAAGAAGTCGTGGCTTAATTAAGGATAATTAATAGTTCATTAGGGGCTGTCCATAAAATACGTGACGCTTCGGTCTTTTTCGATTCTCCTTCCCCCCTCCACTTTGCGATTTTTAATCTCTCTCTCTCTCCCTCTCGGCACTACAACCAGTTTCCGGTCTTGGCCTGCCGCAATGTCTCTCGCCAGAGGTCCCGGCGATTTTTAATACTTTAGGATTTTTTGTATGGAGTTTAAACGTGTGATATTTTTTTATGAACAGCCCCTAATCGAAAAATTCAGTATAAAATGCGCCACAGGAGAAATTTAAAAAAAAAAAAAACATAAGAAAAGCTACAATTGCCAGGTGACAATCGTCAAAAACTCTGTATAAGAACAGACAAAAATTTTATTTGAAAAAATCCATTTATAAGGAAGAGGGGGGAAGTAATGGTTCAGTTTTGCCCGTTAAAGAACTGCTATTGGACAACATTTAAGGACTCTAGCTCAATCTTATTGAAAATTATGGTGTTCACAGACAGACAGACAAACCATTCAATTTTGTATCCGACAATTAGCACAAACGAGCATAAAAATCGGGAGAAAGTGTGCCGAAGGGGGGAGGAGGGGGAGTCTAAAGTCCAAAAATTAGCACGGCTTTTTTATGGACAGTTCCTTAGGTATTTTTGTTTCTATAATACAAAAATTATGGAAAATTAATTTTTTTAAGTAATTTTCGATCGACTAAAAATTTAATTACCCAAAAACTGCGAACGGCCAATAGAAAATAACAAAAACAACACAAAAATCCTGATTATTTTAATGGGAGAGAGGAAATTGTGCGTCACACTAATTACTCATCGTCATTGCAGTCCTTTAGTCTTCAATTTTATGACTTCCACTTGAAGGCTAATTAGTGAAGACTATGGCATTATTTGTTCTGCTTCTTATCTTTAATTACATATCAATCATTACCTGTTCGTATTTAAGAAGAATCCTTGATCGTTTTTGCTACACAGTAAACATTAAAGTTATTTACGCATGCTTCTTGGAGAAAGGTTCAAAGCCACACACACACTCAGACACACAAATGCAAATTTACAAAAACTCACCTCGCCTGCCTTCGCTATAATTTAGTCCTGCGTTTGGTATTTAAATAATTCGCACTAAGGATCACTTTCAGTAGCTCTCAGTTGCTTCAGCAAAATTCACTTCAGAAAACAATTTTTTTTTTACTTTGCTTTTTTTGAAAACACAGAAACATAAAGTTTTATATTAGAAATTTATTTGTTCGCTTGTATTCGCTTTCGTAGTGTATTTCCTTTTTGCATCTTTGATTTTCTTTGAAAGACAAAACAGAAATCAATTAAAAGATTTCATAGGTAAATATAAAAAAAAACTATTTTCTTATAATTTAACACTAATACTAAATTTGTTTATTTTGAATTACTTTATGTTTGCCTGTTTATGCACTTTTGACAAAATTACAATAAAAATATATACAGTAGACTCGCGATTATATGAACATTTTATTATATGAACGGCTGTATTAAATATTTGAGATGCATAGAAAATATTTGCGATTAAATACTTTGTCTTGGCTATAATTTATACTCTGTCTTTGCTATAAAAAGCTTAAAATTTGATGTTCATATAATCGCGAGTGTACATAAATATAAATCGCAGCTTTGGAGACAGTTACTGCATGACTTAATTACTAATTTATTTTCTTAATTATATTTTCTATTATTATTATTTTAGCAATCAATTCACACTAAATTGTTTCTAAATTTTATTTAGTTTTTCACAAAATTTTCACTCGACTAAATCCGATTTTTTGAATTTTTTTTTTAGGGTAATCAACAGAATATCGTAGGAACACCAACAATGATACCAGCCAGTGTTCAAATAGTCGGGATGCGTCCTGGAACGCCAACACAAAATCAACAGAAATCGGTCGCATCGCTATCGCCTAGGGTTGTAATTGGAGGTTCCCATATGGTTGGGACGAGACCGACGAGCCCAGCGGTAAATATTCTAGATTTTTCTTTAATATACATTTAAAATCAGAAGTGGGATATAAGATTTTTGGCCAGATTTAATTGGTTAGCGTATGAAATAGGGCTATGGAGTCGGATTGGTCGATTTTCACAAGAGAGTTGAAAAGTCGGAGTCGGAGAAAATCGACTTCAATTCCGAACCGGTTATTTGACCGCCATTGGCCACTCTCTAGTTTAGATAAGAGAGCCTATAACCTAGAGAGTGGGACATCTAAAAATGGCCGCCGAGCTGAAAAACGAGCGCGAAAAACTTTAAAAATTTGATTCATTATAAATAATTGCCAAAATATCTGAAGGTGGTTAATATATGTAAAAATAGCATGTTTGAGGTATCAAAAAAATTTGGAAACTCATAGTTTTTTTGATAAATTGAAAAATTGTTTACAGACTGTTCTAATCTGGAGAAAAAGCTGTTCTAACTGACCTAATAGACTGTTCTAATTGGAGTTAATAGACTGTCCTACTCAGTAGCACAGTCTATTAAGGTAGCATGGCCACTCTCTAGGTTAAAGGCTCTCTAGTTTAGATCAAACCTCAATGTTTTGCAACCAAAAGCACTCACCCGTATTGCGAATGTCATGTCGTTTTCGACAAGAGTCGTTTCACATGTTGTTAGTGTTTTTCTACCACCAAACACACGTAAAACGACTCTTGTCGAAAATAAGACTACAATCGTAATACGGGTGAATGTTTGATTAGGGTTTTGACGTGATTTAATGATTTTTTTAGCCGAAGGACTCGGAGTTACATCCCAATTCTGATAGTCGTGGCGTTTTCGACAAAACTTGTTTTATGTGTTGTTGTTAATGCTTTTCTACCAACAAAAATACGTAAATCGACCCCTGTCGAAAACGACACGACTATCAGAATCGGGGTGTAAAGCCTCTAGACTTTTAGAAGTTTGATTCGGATATTCTTAAACTTCAAGAATTGGACTCGTAGATTGAGCTACCGACTATTTAGATTGAGCTATACTACGTTTAAGAAAGTAAAAATGTGTCAAAAATGGTTGAATAAATTCAGAATTTTATAGTCGAATTTTTACATATAAAATCAGAAGTGGGATGTGTTCAAATTTACAACTCCTGTCAAATCAGCGTCTTTTTAAGCATTAATTGCACTTCCATCACTACAAAAAATTCACCAGAGACAATTTTTGGTATTTTAAATCGATGAAACTTTTATCCCACTTCTGGAAATTTTTAATTTTTTGAAGAAAAAAAATGTATTTTTATTTGAAAAAGAAGGAAAATCCTCGAATTAATGAATTTCTCATTTTCAAATTTTCATTTTAGATAACATTAAGTGCCCTGCAAAATCTACAATCTGGTCAAAGTGGTCCAGCGTTAATATTAAAAACGGAGAATGGACAATATCAATTATTACGCGTCGGTCCAGCATCATCGGCGCCAGTAGCTCAAAATATATCAAATGCAGGAAATCAAACGATACGATTGCAAACAGTTCCAGCTGTAAGTAGATTCACGGGACCCCCTTTAGCACTACGTAAAACGATTGTAACACAGCATCAGGTGAAACAGAAACAAAATGTAATTCCTACGTCCATCTCTATGAATTATCTCAATTTTATCTAAATTATATTTCTACTTTGCAAGAAGTGTTTTTTTTATATACGTTTAGACTCTTTTTTTTTATAGATCGAATATTTTTCAAATATAAATTTTTTTCTTTCGTTCGTACGCGAAATGCGACGTGTTTTAACGTCTTTTATTTTAAATGTCTATTAGATTAATGTCTAGTTGAGTTTTTTTTAATATCAAATTAACTTTCACGTTCTCTTGAAACTGTTTCAATGGGAAGCTGATTGATTTTTTGGGCTTTTTAATTCGGAATGCGAGATTTATGCGTATATTTTGTTAGTAAACAGTTGATTGAAACTTTTTGCAACATTCAAATGACTTTTTTTTATTCTTTTTTGTAAAAATAGACGTAATTTGTGTTTTCTTTTAAACTCTTCTAGGCATGTTTTGCGGAATACTGTAGATAAACTTGAACATAACATTTCAATTGAAGTCTTTTGTGAGTTGATTTTCTTATTTGAGTGAATCTTTGATTAAAAGTTACAGAATTTTTTCAATATAAAAAACTGAAATGTTACTAATACGGTTATGACATTTTCTTTTTTCTTGCTTAAAAATTGGCCGAAAAAAATTGAAATGTCAGACCAGGATAGAAGTCAGACTTTCAATTAGGCTTAAATTTAATCTATTTTAATGTCCTGCCAAAAAAATGTTCCGTGCAGACAACATTTTCCCAGAAAACTTCTATGCCTTGGACAAAAATATTCGGAAAAATCTGTCTGCAAGTGTCAATTTAATGCAAGGCCGTGAAAATAGGAAATAAGGGGTCCATTATGGATAACGATCGTAATCGTAACGATCAGAAATTGTGTGTTGTTGTTAGTATTTTATACCAACAACAACAGGTGAATCTCGATCGTTGCGATTACGATCGTTATCCATAATGGACCCCTAAATTCCTATCTAATCCATCAAGACCAAGAATAAACATTAAAACAAGAAATGTTTTAACTTGTCAATCATTTAATTATCTCGACTTCTAGTATTTTTAATATTGTTTCTTATGTGATATGGGAGTATTTCTTTTATTTTTGCTTCCCTCGAAACAAAATTATATTCGCCAGTTTTTATTAAAACCCATTGGCAAGACTGATTTTTTAATTTTTTTTAATGTATTACGTTTTGTAAGGAATTGTTTTACTGAATTATACAAAATTTGCGATTTTTTTTTCATAGTCTGCCCTTAAAACAACACTAGCAGATAGTTTTTCCGAACATTTTTACCCAAGATATCAAGAAATTTTGCCAAATACTGTCTCCACGGAATATTTCCATGGCAGGCCATGGAAAAGTTCGTATTTTATGTCGAATTGAGATGAGATTTTGTTCATAATAATCTCAAACTGACCTGACGTCGCTCTTTTTATTGCTTTGTAGAATTTGATATCCTAAAATTGACAAATGGATCCTTCTTTCCGTTTCTAGAGCTATTTTTCTGCATATTTTCCTGTCTTTTAAAAATCTCAAATTGTCTAAAAAATTGTGGCTAAAAATGGACATTTGCGACTTTCTCTTGATTGATATGGATTTTTGGTTGCTTAAGCCATCCGCACACTCTCGCCGAATGCAGGCGAATCACATTTTTTGTGAATTAAATTACAATTTCGTAATTTATTCAACTTAGGGATATTTTTTTTATCGTCAATCGGATTTCTAAGCTGGAAAAAAGAAGAAAAGCATGATTAAATTTACAAAAAGGCGCCCAACCTGGCAATTGTGCGTAATTCAATTTACAAAAAAAGAGCACAACCTGGCAACCGTGCGTAATTCAATTTACAAAAAAGCGCCACATCTGGCAACCGTGCGTAATTCAATTTTCAAAAAAAGTGCCCAACTTGGCAACCATGCGTAATTCAATTTACAAAAAAGCGCCCAACTTGGCAACCGTGCGTAATTCAATTTACAAAAAAAAGTGCACAACTTGGCAACCGTGCGTAATTCAATTTACAAAGAAAGTGCACAACTTGGCAACCGTGAATGTGGTTCGCGTGCATTTGACGAGAGTGTGAGGTCGGCTTTAAATTCTATTCAACTGAAAAAAGTTGAACTAATTTTATCACTGTTCTTTTCGCCTATTTCAATTCTTTTCATTTTTATTCAAATTTGGTACACACATGATAGATTCGTTTAGCCCTATTCTGGTGATTGTCAATAACCGATGATTAGTCACCACTTTTTCGTGTTTTCGAGGTATAATTCCCCATCCCTTGTATCTGTTAGAATTGAGATTTGAAATTTTATTTATCACATACAAAAACACTGAAAAATTATCATCTTTTGTACCAAAATTGCTATATAGATTGTGACTTGTGATGGATCAAAAGTCCAGAATAAACATAACAAAAGCTATAATTGCCAATCTGGCAATCATTGGAGACCCGTATGGTGATATTCGTATCAAAATTCGAACAGTTGTACCAAAATTCCACTTTGAAGTCAAACTTTCCAATAAGATTTTTTAAAATTTATTCCAATCGGATTTTGATGTATGGGAGTTTTATGTAGAATCATATCCTAAATAACTTGTGTTCTTGGACTTTTTTGATAAGATGCACCGTTTTCGAGATATTCACAAAAACCGTTTTCGTTCGTATGGGGGGTACCCCCCCCCTAATGGTCCATTTTTGCCCATTAACGAACTTAGCCTCGCATTTTACGAAAAACGGATCTGCGCAAAAATTCAAGTCTCTAGCTCAATCCGTGCGCCCGCAATCCGCGCCACAGACAGACAGACGGACGGACAGACAGACAGACAGACGGACGGACATGCAGAAATTAATTATTTTTATCATTCTAAACACACTGGTGTAATTTTTTTTTATGTGTGATGACGGGATCTTGGCGTTACAAACGGTAAGGCAAAGTTAATATACCCTTTGGTTTCACCATACGGGTATAAAAAGGGGATTTATCTAATTTAGAAAATGGCATCCTAATCGGTTGATCGGGTCAAAATTTAGCTGGTGAGGGGTTTTTAAGAAGAGGATGAAGGGGTGACATTTCATTTGAAAGTTTTTCCTATATATTTTTTTTTAATTTTAAAAGTTTTTCCTATATATTTTTTTTTAATTTTAAAAGTACGAAATATTTTACAAGAATTTCAAGAAAAAAGTTTCAATCAACTGTTGGTTTTTGTCTAAAATTTAAATAATAAAATATCGTAAAATAGCTTAAGCTTTATTTTGACAGATTTTTATATTATCTTGCATGTAACAATGAAATGGTGATTTAAATTTTATATAAATGAAAATATCTTCGGAATGGCGTAAGTCAAAATATGTGTTTCTTATAAAGAAAATTTGCAAAAAAAAAAAAATCTTAAATTGTGTATTTTATGGTTTTTGTTAAAATTACATTTTGAGTTACTGTTTCAAATTGCCGAGTAAATTATAATATCATTTTTTTCTATTCTTCTTCTTCTATTCCTCTTCAATTTCAGTTCATTTCAATAGTAGAGAAACAATTTGTGTTTACATTTAGAATTAGTCGCTATCCATATTAAAATATTCTATAATAAAATTAGTTAAATTGCATCTCCTGTTCTTTTACTCAATTGAAAATCTATCCATTAGAATGATTGAAATGACCGACTAATTTATTGTTTATTTCTTGTAATATTTGTACATTTTAATAGCAGCAACCGATCGCTACATCGGGAACGAGTATAGTTGTTAATTCTGTGACATCGACGAATACAACGCAAGTTCTAGCAACTCAAACAAATTCAACAATTCAACATCATCAGCAGCCGACGATCGCATCTGTGGCTCCAGTGCCTGCGCTAACACAAACCACTCACCATCATCAGCAGCAACAGCATCATCAGTCGCAGCAGCAGCAACAGCATCAGCAGCAGATCCACCATCAACAGCAACAACACCAACAACAACAGCAACACCAACAACAACAACACCAACAACAACAGCAAGCTCAGCAAAATGCAGTGACAGTAACGAGCGGGACGACGACACAGACTCAGAATGCTTCAACTCAGGTATAGTCCAGATAATTGCTATTTGATATCAAGGTGGGCTCTAATCGAAACAATCAAATGAAATTAGAAATCTGCTTTACAGGGAAATACCAAAGAAAAGTGTCGAAAATTTTTAGCCAATTTGATTGAGTTGTCGAGTCGGGAGCCGAAACCTGTTGAACGGAACGTTCGGACACTGATCCAGGAGCTCATCGATGCCCATGTCGAGCCTGAAGAATTTTGTGATAGACTAGAACGATTATTGAATGCGAGTCCGCAACCATGTCTGATAGGATTTTTAAAGGTACCTTAATCGAGTTTTTAAGCCTGAATTTTTCGACAACTTTTTTTCGATATTTACAGAAAAGTTTACCACTTCTTCGGCAATCGCTGTTCGCGAAAGAATTGGTCATCGAAGGCATAAAACCACCACCGCAACATGTTGTCGGCATTATAGGTTCAACAACGTTAGCAACTCAGTTACCTGTAAGTTAAAATCATTGGTTTCACGTTTGTAGCTGGACATTTGTCAATAAGGCGATTGGTATGAGATTGTATTGTCGTTTTCTTTTAGAAAATTCAAGCGCAGATCCGTCCGATTGGTCAGCAAACGACAACAATAGGACAGACCCAAGTTCGTATGGTTGCGCAGACGGCTCCAAGACCGATTGGCCAGACGACAATAACGAAACAGATTCCGAGTGGTGTTCGGATCCAGGGACCCATACAGACAACGACCGGCGTCACAACTGGACCAAGACTTATGAACGCCCAAATCCGGCCAATTGGCATAACGCAATCGTCAACGGCGGCCACCCTAGTTCAACAAAATAGTAATATTCAATCTCCACCAGCACTACAGCCAGTTAGCGGCTCACAAACTGTTTTCACGCCTTCACAAGTGAGTGGAGAATTCTTATGCATTTTAATTAAATTGATGAATTTCAATTGACGATTTTTTTTTATTTTCCCCAGAATGTTGTTCAAATTCGTACATCCTCAGCAGTGAATCGATCGCCGGCGACCGTACAGATTCGTGGCGGTAGCGCACCGGTGGTCAGGGCGACAGCGCCAAATGCAAAAAATTCAATGTCAGTGGCGAATGCAGCAGCAGCGGCGGCGGCGGCTGCGGCATCTGCCTCCCCACTAACCCAGGTAAAAGTTGGGCAAACGCAAATCAAGCAGATCCCAGCGCCGCTAAACCAATCGCATGCGAACTCAACGGTAACGGTGCCAGTCAATAATGTGACGGCAATCAATTCGAATGCGAATGCGATAACAAACGCCAGCACCCACAAAGTGGTGACGATCAAAGCACAAAGTGCCCAACAGCAGTCAAGCAAGGCGTCGGCCAAGGATAAAGAGAAGAAGACCGCCGCCGCCGCAACAGCTGCTGCTTCGTTTTTTCAACAGTCAACGATCTCGATGTCGTCGTCCATGTATGGTGACGATGATATCAACGATGTCGCGGCCATGGGCGGCGTCAATCTGGCCGAGGAGTCGCAACGTATCCTTGGATCGACGGAAAAAATCGGCACAGAGATACGATCGTGTAAGGATGAGGTGTTCCTCAATTTGCCAGCACTTCAAAGTCGAATTCGAGCGATCGTCGCTGAGAAAGGGTTGGACGAGCCAAATCCCGAGGTGGCGGTGCTGATCTCGCACGCCTGCCAAGAAAGGCTTAAAAACATTGTAGAAAAATTGGCTGTGATTGCTGAACATAGGATTGATATTATTAAGGTGTGTGCAATCGCTTTTATTTAATCTACGATTTTCATCAAACTGTTGGCAAATTCTAACGATTTTGTACATATTTCCCATTTCCAGATTGATCCGCGATATGAGATAACAAAGGACGTACGAGGCCAAATCAAATTCCTGGAGGAATTGGACAAGGCTGAGCAGAAGAGGCACGAAGAACAAGAGAGAGAAATGCTTTTGCGAGCTGCGAAATCAAGATCTAAAGTCGAGGATCCTGAGCAGGCTAAACTGAAAGCAAAAGTAAGTTTCATAGAATTATCTTTTCGGTCGCTCTCTCTCTTTCTCTTCTAACTTCGCCTGGTGGTCATAGAATATTGAAAAAAAGATTGTTTATGAAGAAAAAAGTTTTTTTTTTGTGAAAATTTCAAGCAAGTTTTTATTCCAGTTTAAAATGTAAGAAGATATTTTTGGTAATTTAATTTATGTATAACAAAATACATCATTTTTCTCTCCTAACATTGTTAAAAATTCGTCGAAATCCGCAAAATTGCGCCAAGAATTTTTTTTTCCTTTTCTACATCACTAAATATTGTATCAAATTTAAAACTTATTTTGATTTTGAAATCTTTATTTTAGGCAAAGGAAATGCAAAGAGCTGAAATGGAGGAATTGCGACAGCGCGACGCCAACATGACAGCTCTTCAAGCGATCGGACCAAGAAAGAAGCCAAAACTGGAAGGGGATGCAACAGCATCGACAATAGTAAGTGGAAACAATTTTACATTGAAATTACAAATATTTAAGAATCGTGGAGGCTTTTTTTAGTCAAAATACAATCTTTTAATCATCATATTTACTAATTTAGAGATTAAATTGGTATTTTCGCTCAAAAGAATGCTTTAGTTGCAGGACTGTGGAGTCGGTAGCTCAATCTTCGACTCCGATCCCGACTCCTTTGGCTAAAATTAATCACTTTTTTAACCCAAGGAGTCGAAGATTGAATTACCTGAAACTCCAAATCAAATATTCTTTTTAGTTGCAAAACATAAACCCATTAATCCCCATGAGAAAACCACTGAATATTTTTAACCAATTTATTCTTACAAAATGAAAAAAAAATTCCGGAAAAAATTGTGCATATATCTGTGGTCAAAGTAGCTTAAGTCGATTTTCAGGCAAAGCCAAAGTTATCTGTTTGTAAATGTAAATACAGATCAGTTTAGTTTCGTCTAAAAATCGACATAAGCTACTTTAACTTTTTACCACAAATATATCCGGTGTACTCGTTTGAGTCCGGCGGATGTTAATGGGTTAAGGTTTGACCTAAACTCTAACAATATGATTTTTTCGATCCTAAAATATCAAATTTGATATTGAACCGAACGGAACCACTAAGAAAAATTGTGGTATTTTGTTGGGTTTGTTTTAAAAAGTGTTTGGTTCTGGGTCGATTCGGCCATATTTTTTCAAAGTGGCTGGGATTATGGTTTCGGTTTTGGTACACTCACATTTTAATGGTTTGGTGGTTTTTGACGGTTTTTGACTCGGTTCAAAAAATCGGTTTGCATCTTTGGTCTGAGAAGAAAAGAATTAAAAAAATACAAAAATTCACCTGTAGCACATTTTGTTTAAAAATTTTCGCGTTTGAAGTAAATTTTTCAAAAAAATTTGCTTTTTTATATTTTAAAAGTTCCTAACTTATAAACCAGTCGACGGATTTTTGCGGGTTTTCTTCCATTTGATAAGTGACTCTTGAGAGAGGACATAATCCAGGAAAATTTACGACCCCTCCCCTTTCTCTCTACCACATTGACCACACAAAAACTTTTCTGGAGGCCTTTTAATATTCACATTATTTCTTATCCCCTCTCCTGCTATCTTTTGGATCATTCTAGAGGCCTTTTAATATTCACATTATTTCTTATCCCCTCTCCTGGTATCTTTTGGATCATTCTAGAGGAGTTTTAATATTCACATTATTTCTTATCCCCTGTTCTGCTAACTTTTGGATCAATAAAGCAATTTCGGTCCAGTTTAAAGTATGAAGCAAATCGTCCCCCAACAAAATATATTGCCCACTAAAATCGGTTCCAGCTCTTCCCTATGCATCCCATCTCCTGCTCTCTCCTGAATTTCTGGATTGATTTTGTAACACCTCGTTGGGACAAGCGTTAAAGTTGGGTTTTCATTCCATTACGGGGATAACCTAAAACTAAAAAATCCTAAAGTAGTTTAGGCCATAATCGTCTGAAATTTAAAAAAAAATCTTACAAATAAAGCCATATTTTACTAACATTTGAATCAATTTTTAGCAAACAGGAACACCCGGTATCGGGACAAGTGGCATATCAACAGCGCCGATGCGGCCTCGTATTAAACGTGTTAATTTACGTGACATGCTATTCTTTATGGAACAAGAGCGAGAGACGTGCAGAAGTACAATGCTGTATAAAGCTTATCTTAAGTGATCAATAATTTTACGTATCTTCAATTCGATGTGGATACAGTCATCTCGGTTTCATGTGTTTCTTTTTTGGTGATTTTTTTACATATGATAAATGTTTAAAAAAAACATAAAGTAATTAAAAAAAACGACAACAGAAACAGCAACAACAAAAAAATCAGATAAAAACGAAAGTAAAATCCAAATAACATTACTTTGCTCTGTGTGTGTTTTTTTTTTTGATATAAATGAAACATGAGAAAAATCATAACAAAAAAATGTTAATTGCGTTTGTATAAAATTAATTAAGTAAATAAACAACTAATGTCATAGGCATTTGATATTTAAAAGAAAAATGAATGGGGAAATTATTAAAAAGAAAGTAATTTAAAGAAAAATTATGCAAAATCATATGAACCCAGAGTAACAAATTTAAAGCTATTCAATGTAGTTTTTCTTTTCTCAAAAATTGTAAATTTCCAGTTTGCCAGTTAGGAAAAACAAAAAATTAAAGCAAAAAACACACAAAAATGCGAAACGATTAGAGGAGAACAAGATTTGTTTGTTTTTTATGTTCGATATTTGAGCACATTGTAAATTTGACTTATAATTTATGGAATAAAAATAATAAAAACTAAATATAATTAAAGTAATGGTAAAATTTCACAACAAAAATAAAAATATTATAAACGCATGCCAAGCAGCAATTTATAATTGATTGGTAGAGAAATGCGTTCGATTCAATTGCGAAGGAGGAATATTGACGAGTGCAGGCCACAAGTGACCTCATCATTGTTTTATTTTTATTTTATTTTTTTATTTTAAATCATGAATATCCAAATTAAATTATTCTAAATAGGGAAATAGCGAAGCAATCAACACAAAGAATCAAGAATCCTCTGTGATTAAAATCTGTTGAGTAGATGGGAATTTTTTCTTTCTTTTTTTTCCAAAAGAGAGAGATAATACCAATTTTGATGGTAACATGAAACATAATTGAATTTATGGAATTCATAATGAAAAGAAAAACTAATCAGAGAAATGGAAAATTATGAAATTTTCTGAAAAAAAAACACAAATAAAAATGGAATAAAATAAACATAATATGAGGAAATTAATTTAATATTGGGCTAATTATATGAATCGATTGATTATATTACACAATAGCAATAGCAATAATTATGTAAAATTGTTAAGTAGTAAGTACATTTATTATTATAATTTTCTTCCCCTTCCCCCTTATCCTATGGAAATATTTTTAAATAATTTAGTTAATTATTATTTAAGTACGTAATCTTTTTTTTCAGTTTTCTCTATATTACGAACGAAAAAATAAAAAAACAAAAAAAAACAAGAATACAAAATAATAATAAAAATAGATAATAATAATAATGATAGACAGGAAATCTAAGAGAAAAGTAATTAATATAAATTATATTTAAAAAAAAAATAGAAATCTATTAAAATAAAACAGCTGGAAATTCCTTTTTTATAAAGAATGAAGAAAAAATGAATTGAAAATAAAGTGGTTGAAAAAGAGAAATTTCAAATTTTATATTATATTAAAATAGACACAATTCTTTTTCTCTTTTTTTTGTTTTGAATTTTAATAAACAAATATTTTAATTATTTTTTTTATTTTATTTTCTTCTGTTGTAACGCATTTTCATACAGATCTATGACTACCAGAAATCAGTGGAACCCTGTCGGAAATTTCAAAGTACTTTAAACCAAGGGCACAGATATCCTACTACTAGATCACGCCATTTGCTATCTCAAATGGGCCACTGAAACGTCAAAAAGCTATGACGAAAAAAAGGGACAAAGCTACTAATTCTGGGAAATTAAAATTCTGGAAAAAATGCTTATGCAGGTCCCCGACGGAATATAATTCAATCCCTATACCGATTATTCATGTTAATATTCAGAGCTGCCACATACATTAATATGCAATTCCCTAAACCGTGTATAATTCTTATAAGTTCGACGTAAAACATATAATTCAAGTGTTATTGAGTTGTTGATTCGAACGTCTGACATCACTAAAATTCGAAGACAAAATGAGACAACCATAGTCACGCTGTCCCATTTTTTTGCTATGGAATTGTTCGAGTGCCGCGATCTAGTAGTACGATATCTGTGCAAGGGCCATCAAAGTAACTGTCGCTTCCTTTACAATCAAAATTTATATCCACTACAAATAAAAATACTGTTCAATGAAACACAACCTTCCACGGCAATGGCTTAACACGAACTGATTTAAAATGAAATGCGTCATGCTAATAATGCCCCGATTCCAACTCAAAGCACGATTCGTTTTATTCCTGCGATCCGAAGCCGCACACACAAGCATTACAGCACACAATAAAAGGTCGCTTATAGTGGCTACGCTGTTAAAGCCAATCTGTGTGAGCCACTAGCTGATGATGCCTGATCCAGACTATCATTTAAAAATAGTGTGTGGGGCCAAATCAAGTTTGTTTTATGTAAAGATATTGGTTTACTAGTTGATGTTTTTGAGCTGGTTCACATTGGTTGAAATAGTCGGCCTAAATAAGACGGATGAAATATTGCTCGTGTTCAGATTGAGACTATTTGAACCAGTAGCTGTGAGCAATCAGACTGGCGTGAAACATTTGGGAAACGGAACATTTCTAAAGAATTGCAAGTAATATGTGGCTGCCTTTTGCTCTGCGACGTGTTGCATCGAAGACGACCGAAACAATAATGACAATGGAACACATGCAGTGTGGCAGCCAACCAATCAGAGCACGACAGGCGGAACTCTGAGAAAGGAGATTTTAGTTTTGAGGATGATTTTCCTATGAGCAGTCCCACTTCCTCACCTTGCCCTAATGTTGCCAGTTTCTGTCCTATTTAGGCGGACTATTTCCACCAATGTGAACAGGCACTATAAGAATTTTTAACTTTATATTTGTGTTACCATGAGTAGAGAAGGGAGGTTCGAAATTTTGGAGCCCCTGTCTCTTAAAATTGGTCTCAATTTACAGCTTTCACAAGAGGGCCGTGAAAAAAATTTAGCAAAGGCGTGAATTTTTATATTTTGACCCTCTTCACACTTTTTCAGCTTTATTTGTATGGAATTTAGTTCCTCCGTCGAACTACCGTAGACCTCCCCCCACCTTCCCCTTTCTTATTTTGTGGCCAGTTATTCAAAAAATTAATTTTACGATCTAAATTGAAATTTACCTTTCTATTCAAATCACTTTATTTACAAATTTTTTCATGTGAAGATTCACCATTTTAAAACTCACTGATGTTAAAGTAATGTATCCGATTTTCCTTAAAATTAAATTCGGAGATTTGGAATGCCAAGTGCGTGGTGTTTTTTGAAGACAGCCAAGCAAATTTAGATAGTTTCCCTTCTAGAAAAGGTTTATATTTGCACGACCCAAACATATAAAATAAGAACAAATAAAGAGTGTGCAAATAGAAACCTTGTGTAGAAGGGAAAAAGATTAAATTTACTTGACTGCCTTTACGAATTGCGTAATGCGACAACACAACATGTTTACACCAACCAAGTTAGATTGTTCAGTATTCTTAGTCAGTCTTAGATATTTC
Source organism: Chrysopilus asiliformis (assembly GCA_964034945.1). Lineage (NCBI taxonomy): Eukaryota > Metazoa > Arthropoda > Insecta > Diptera > Rhagionidae > Chrysopilus > Chrysopilus asiliformis. The sequence goes on from OZ035962.1 coordinate 25,833,346, forward strand.
CTCTGATCGTCTTTTTAACGAATTGATCAAGTTATATTTAAAAAAAAATTGCAACCATCATTTGTAAATGTTAATAAAAATTTATGTAAAAGTGCAAATAATAACAAATAAAAAGTTGTTGAGATTAAAATATATGAAAACAGACACAATTATACGAGTACGATCGCTGTCAATATTCTAAACCTTAAGAAAACCTTTAAAAAACACACGTTTTATAAAATTTCACTGCAATCGTTTTATTTTTTGTAAATGGCAAACTTTGTGTATTTGTTGTTTTTATTTGCAATTGGAAAAAAACTCATTTCACTTTTCATGTTCATTAAGATGTCGTTCTTATGGGATATTTATATTTAAGTTCAAAGAAACATTTAGAAAACAAGATTTAAACAAAAATAAAAAGAACAAGTAATTTAAAATAGTACCAATAGCACGTATAATGAACTTAGTAAAAAAAACTAATAGGTTTTAAACCAGAAGAAGATAAAAATAAAAAATCGCGTCTATATTGTTTCAAGAAAATTTAAACAAAGAATGTTTTATGATTTTTTTTCTGTTTTTTTTTTTTTTTTTTAAACTGAAAATGAAAAAACAAGAAATATGTAAAATTAACTAATAATTAGTGCTGATAACTAGCATCTAGCAGTTAAAAAAGAGAAAACAAGAAATTAATTTTTATCAATCAAAATACGTTTAAGTTTCTTCATAGATTTTTTTATATAAAAAATGATTATATGAAAATAGCGTTAATCCTAGAATATAAAAAAAAAAAACAAATAAACCGTGTAAAAATTAAATATTATTAAATTAATTAATTAAGGGAATTAACTGACAAATGAAAAACAAAATTAAATAAAAATGAATTGCTGAAAAAATTATGCAAACGAGAATTACATAAATGAAAATAAAAAAGGGGAAAAAACTTGTAAAAATATATTTAAAAAAAATACATATTAGTTGGTCTTTTAATAAATTAATGAAATTCTTTTTATTCGATTTTCTTTTTTTCTCAACCTGTCAATTTTTGTCATCAGTTATGTAAAATATCGTAATAATGGACCCGGATAGGGTATCATTTTTGAGGGCGGTGCTTTAAACTATATTTTGAGACATTTGGAAGCCCGCTGCGTCGATTTTTTTATAGTTTCAGCCAGAGTTTAGGGGAAGACCCTTAAATGCCGATGCACCGCTCAGGATGGTCGGAAGAACAAAAAGGATGAACTCCACAAAGGAAAGAAAAACATTAAGATACGCTTCTCTGGCAAATTTTTTATGTTAATTTAAGGGAGTATTGGACCTAGGCATTTTAAAATTTCGCCTGCAGTGCAGTTTTTATTTATAAACTAGCTTGCATACCCGTCGTTGCCGGGTAAAGTTTTTTCATTTTTTTTTATGGTCTATGTTGGAGCTAAACTTCAGGCCAATCGGCTCGGTAGTTTCCCCGCGAAAGGGTAACATAACGCAAAAACTAAGTTTCGAAATCACTTTACCCCCTCTCCTTACTCCCCCACCCCTCGTGCTACTTTTCCGTATGCCTATGTTGGAACCAGAAATACCACAGACACTCATGCCAAATTTCAAGTCAATCGGTTTCGCCGTTTTTGCGTGAAAGAGGAACAGACAGACAGACTTGTACATTTTTTTAAAAAATGTGCTTGCGGTAGAATTTTTGTGGCATGCCTAAGTATACTAAGATAACCTTTTTATCTAGATAATCCCAACCAAAAATTGAGACAAACCTTCTCTCCCTCCCTCCGAATAAATCCAAATTTGGACAGCTAAGCGAATTAATACAGAGATAGATAAATAAAATTCCTGTTTGATAAATGTTCAAGGGGGGCGTCAACTGAAAAAGTTTGGGAACCACTGTATTAAACAGAAGACTCGGTTTAACTGCGTGAATTTTCAAAGTAAAACGTTTTGATTTTTGTGAACTCTCCAAAAATGGAAGAGGGGGAAATGATCATATTTAATGTTGATGTTTGGAACGTCATTTTTCCATACATCAACATTAAAATTACATTCTGATCATTTTTTTTCAAATTATTCAAAAACCTATGACCACAATAAACAATTATGTAGATCGTGGCCAGAATTCTCTGATCATTAATAGATTAAAACACAAGAAAGTCTCAATAAATATGGTAAGAATCTGCGTAATATTTCTCAGACAAAATTAAATAAATTTGAGGTCATACATCTCAATGTAGAATTGCAGTAAAGTACCCGCCATGAATGGATTCCCCGATTTCGTTAAACAAAAAGAAACGCTTATCGGTTCGTCTGAGTGGTTATTCCCCAAATTCTAATTTAGGGTTCATCCCCAACATGCAATTGTGATGAATTGAAGCTCGGTTATGGAAAATGTAACAATTGTAAAGAGTATAAAAGAAAATGCCGACTAGACGAAATTCTCAGTCAATCTTAGTCACTCGTCTAGAGTTCCCCAAGCTTGACTAAATTCAAATTCAAAAAATCTAAATTTTCTATCAAAATGCGTTTCATTTTGGGTACTTTTGTGTTGATCGCCGTCTTCGCCATGATCTCAGCATTCCCGAGGGGAGAGGAAGAATATTTGACCGATCATCAGTCTGAGCTGGAAAATCAGGAGCAGCCAGGATATGCAGTCGTCTATCCAGTCCTTAGCCGAACCCGACGTGTTACTTGTGATATTTTCGGAAATACCGCCCTCTGTGCCCTCAACTGCATTGCTATGGGATACGCTGGGGGATGGTGCGATTCTCATTCAGTTTGCAACTGCAGGCGATAAACTGGAAAGGATCTTCTGCTGTGGGAAATTTATGAAAATCGCTGGGAAAAGCTTTAAATTTTATTAGATGTAGTTTTGAAATAAATAACTTCTTCGTAAAATACTTTTATATATATTTTTTTAAATAAAAACTCAAATAAAACAAACCAGAAATATAACATGTGTATTTAATCACTTTTTAAGCAATTACAATATTTTTCTTTTCCTAATAAAATGCAAAAGCATTCAATTTCAGTATTATTTTTGTTCCGAAACCGAGCCATATTCAGAACCTATAATAACAGGGGCTTAGAAGAAAAAGAAACGATTGTTACGAAACCACTCCAGTTTCGAAAGTTTTTTTTTATAATTTCGCAAAAACAAATACCTAATTTACTCAAAAAAAACACCATTTTACAGTTTATTGTTTCGGAATTTTGAAGACATATTTCACCTGTTTTTTTTTTTGTTTTTTCCTAATACCTGTAATTTACTCCCCTTCCTTTATATTAGATATTTCGCCTTTATATTAGATATTTGAATTTAAATATAACGGAATTGGAAAAAATTTGTTAATATCAGGTATTTTGTGCATTTACACATTATTCAATATTGAAAACACTGAAAAAATATATGATGTGATCATCACATGACTTCTTATACAACATTTACGTTCGAGCGCAATTTATAACCAGACAAATAAAATATTAGTTTATAAAAAACAATTTTTTTTAACCAAATCTGAAGTATCTCAATAACGGTAAAACATATCGATTTTCGGAAAAAGGCAAAAATGTAGAGTTTAAATATCTTTTCCTAATTCAAAACCGTTTCGTTTTTTTCAAAAACCGTTTCGTAGCAATTTATAAAGATATAGTTTTTTTTAATACGTAATAAGGATAATAAGAGTTTTATAAGGGTTTTAGACAAAAATTGAGATGTTGAATTTTTTTATGAATGCGATAGTTCATTAGATAAATAAATAAATAGATAGATACTAGTTTTATTCAAAAGATATAAAATTTATTTCACACAGTCTCCAAAAAATGTGTTAACATAATTGAACGTTGTGTATAATAAGCAATACTTTATTATACTTCGTATAAGGTTACATAAACGAACAATTCTTAAAAAATTAAACAAAACTTAGTTGAGCTTAAATATTTTAAGTAAAAAACAAGTTTCAATTTTTAAAAAATCGCAAATTTATGCATTAAATTTATTTCAGCTGTTATTTTTGGAAAAAAAACTCGTGAAAATAATTTTTTTACAATTTTTATTCTTAAATTAATGATTTTCAAACTGTTTGAAGTTATAAATAGATTTTCTCTGATTTTCACGAGTTTTTCACCTTGGCCTTTAAATCATAAGCAAATTGTTCGAAAATTGTGGTTTAGTGGAAAATCTCACTTATGGACTCTACACAAGAATCGTTTACTTGTAACTGTTATAAAAACAAGGGTCAGGTGCTTGTAATGAATTTCCCAAAATGTTAAAAAGTTTAGTTCAAATTCTTAACAAAGAAATTAAAAGTCTAATGGGAAATTATTTTTCAGCTCTTAATCAAAAATTAGAAAATAAAATCAGTGGGTTTTAGAGGATATAGAAACTCTTTTATGGGAGGCCAAAATAATGGTTTTTAAATTTCGAATTTGGCCATCCGGTGAGACGTTGCCAGTTCAAAAATCATTTTTTTTAATTTGGTGTAGAGAAATCTTCCGTATATCCAATAGATTGTCAACTCTCGCTAGAGAGCCTATAATCTAGAGTGGTCAATGGGGCGTGTAAAAATTGCCAAACTGAAAATTGATCGCGAAAAACTTGCCAAAACAACTTTGATATAAAAAAAATTGGAAAGTCCTTTGAATAAATTGAAAAACTGTTTCCAGCCTGTTCGAATCTGGGCAAAAACTGTTCTAATTGAAGTTAATAGCTGACCTGCTCAAAAGAAACATCTCTACATCATATTCCAAAGACTAAACAAAGATAGATAGATTGGATTGGAAATTGATTGCTGCGCAGGTCCAACAACAATTCCGCCAAGTGCGAGTGCGACGGACGAAATACCGGATGGCCAAAGCCTAGGAGGAAAGTAAAAAAGTCCTAACTATGAGGCAGTTCTCACCCCAATATCCTATAGTTCTATACTGCTTTCGTGTATAATTTCGACATATTCAGTTTTTGCAGTTTCGGGATTCCGCTGAAATATCTTCGAGTTTGACTTTAATTGCTTGAAAAAGTGGTAAACGTTGTTATTAAGCTTGAATTGTGCCAAACGAAACATCAAAAGTGGGCTAAATGATTGTATTGTAAAGGGGGCGGCGATCCCGCAGATAAATTGATATTTTTTCCGATTGGAACGCAGTGCATCGCCTAATTAGCAATCAATCGTAAATAATTGCGATCGAAGAGTTTAATTGGACTTGAAATTGTTGGTAAATTGCACTTGATTGGTGAAAATTGAATAGTTCTTTGTGTCTCGTGTGGAGTCTCGTCTCGGGGGGGTGCGGAAGCAGTTGCGGGGGAGGGCATTGAACCAACAAATGTTTTCCGCAAGCCAAAGTTGATCGCGAGGGAAGAAAACACTTTGCCAGGAATTTTCGAGTGGGAGGCGGGGGAGATGTTCGGCGGAGTCACCGAATCACAGAAGGATTCATTCCTGGAACAAACAAAGGCTGCCAGGGAGGAGCGGGAGAAGACCAAGAAGCGTGAAAATGCCGCCGTTTGCATTCAATCGAAAATCCGGGGCTTCCTGGCCAGACGCAGCTACCAGAAGAGAGTTTTGTAAGTAATCTTGTCCACAACTCCCAGCTTTTCTACCTGCAATGAAAAGTTTTCCCATTTCAAAACACTTCCATTGCCAGTAAATTACAAATTGACATTTTGCAGAACCGAATTCGATGACATCGTCGGTGAGATTCGTCCAGGAATGCCCAGTCCAGAATTGAAACCAGCTGTCGAAGTCTACCACATCGCTGGCCGATTTCTCAGTAGCTTTGAGCTTGGTGAGCCTTCGCACAGGGAGAGATTCGAGAAGCTATGTCGCTACATTAACATCTCTTTGGAGTCTGAGACCATCAAAGTTAGCTACTGTAGTCTGGCGCTTAACAAGGAATTAAGGTTGGGTGGACTGGACTTCAGGGGGAGTTAATATTTGTTAAAAAATCATTGATTTTGTTTTAGCTTGCCGTGGATAAAACACATCAAGGATTTATTGTGGATATGCTGTCAAATTATGGAAACCCTAAAGCCAGGTGATTGGGTGGACGAGTTGTTAGAAATGGCGACTAAAAATCTAATGAAAATTTCATAATTGTCTGTTTATGGCCGATTAGCCAATTTTATTCGCTTTAATTGTCTCGAATATTTGAAATGACCACCAGATTTTTTACTATTTTTTCTTACTGAGTCTTGTTTTATAGAACCTTAAGTGCATTCCTGTAAAATTTCGGGTCAAAATTCGACAAGTTAAAGAGTTTAACACGCAGGTGTCTTCTTAGACGTAGTATAGAAAGTATTGTATTCATGAGAAAATTTCAACCACTTAATTTTGCCTAAAAAACATTTGCCGAGCATTCTCGAGTCGATTAGAGCTTTATTTCAAAAATCTGTCAGTCTGTCTATCTGTCAGCCAGCCAGTCTGTCTCTCAGCCAGCCAGTCTGTCTCTCAGCCAGCCAGTCTGTCAGTCAGTCTATCTGTCAATCAGTCTGTCTGTCAGCCAGTCAGTCTGTCTGTCAGTCTGTCAGCCAGTCTGTCTGTCCGTGTACAACATTTCTCAAAAACTAATTGAGCTAGAGCTATGTATTTTTACAGGGATGTTTGGTTTGGTTCTGGAAGCTTTTGGTGGAATTCCGTTAACCGGAAGTAATCAAAACGACGGCTTTTTAAAAATCGTAATTTCGTTTTTGCCGATTTTTTTTCGGAAACCGCGTTTTTCACTAGTTGTTTTTACCGTTATGCCCTATCTTTAACCGTTATTGAGATATTTTTACTAAACACTCAAAAATTGAATTTTCGCAAATTCCATGAAAACTAGTGTTTTGTCATTAAAAAAAACAGCTAGTGGAAGAATTAAAGATATTAAAATGTAGCTAATAGAAGAATTAAAGATATTAAAATGCCCTACATTTTTGCATTTTACCGTTATTGAGATATTTCAGATTTTGTGCAAAAATGTTGACGCTTTTATGGTAAACTAAAGTTTTATTCGTCCAGTTACAGTCTAAATGACGCGGGGACCAATATTTTGTATAAGAACTTAATTTTCCCTTACACATATCTTTTTAAAATATTTTCATGTTAGGGACTGTTTGTAAAATACATCATATTTTTAGAAGAAACGCGGGCCAGCTGCGATAGAAAATCGAAAAAAGCGTGACCTGAAAAGATCTGAAAATTCCATCCATTTACTAAAACGATTTGACAAAAAAATATCCCAACATTAAATTTTGTTTTTCAACTTGAATTAAATTTTCTTTTCTTTTCGTTTATTTCAGAAAATCACACCGACAGCATTTCCTTAGCACTCTACCTGCACACATTAATTGTTTTCACATCACCGAAATCATGGGGAATTTTAAACAACAAAAACTTAACGAACATGCATCCAGCATTTCAAAAGATTTGCTTTAATATCCAAGGCGATTTGGTTCAAAGAGGATTCTTTCAAATTATTCGAGTAATCCGTGGCGTTTATTTACAATAACTCCATTTGTTAATTAATTGTTTTTAATTTTATTTGAATTTCCAGGGCGCATTACTTAAAGGCTCTTCACGCGAGGAACTCTCCCTTAAGCCAGTCTCTCTTAAGGCGCTCGTAACGCTCGCAACGCGTCCCTTAATCGATGGGGATTTCAGCAAAAACTTAATGTCACAATTTTTATCGGAAATTATCTCGGTTCCGGCATTGGTCTGGCATTTAGAACACAATGCACCGAATTGTGTACAGCTTCTACACTCGTTGAATATTTTTCGAAAGTGTTTAACGATCTCTGATGACCTTGAATGGTTTCGGACATTTGCAGCTAGCGTTCCAGTACGATTTTGTCATATTTGTTGATGAATTGAAGATTTTTTTTCAAATCACACTTGCAGGGCACGAAATCATTGGCCTTTCTAGGGAATTTAGTACATTTATTTTACTTGGAGGGACCGGAAGATGCAAAAGAGATTGGGTATCCAACAATGATTGTAAACTGACTGAAATTTGTTGCGATCTAAAGGTGTTTAAGTTTTATTTTTTTTTATCTTCATTCCAGATGGCGTCATCGATTTTATTGGAGAAAATTCCCGATACAGTGGGCACAAAATCTGGTGCTTTTTCGCAGTGGCACGATTTACTTGGATGGTATACACCAGTACCGGAGACGGCTCAGAATCAAAACGTCCCCCTTATAAAACGGCAATTTCATCTCCTGTGGGGCCATCGCTGTGTTAAAATTTTGTTGGGTGATATTTTGAAGGATTTGAGTGCGAATTACGAACGTGTAGAGTTTCAAAGTCCCACGGTGAATAGTGGGGGGAATTTATTGCGTCGTGCGTTGGAGAGGAGTTCAACAAAGGGAAATCTAAGTAAAAGCGGAAAACCTTGGAGGAAATTAGACTCGCCAGATGTCACACGAGTTGCCTATGTGTGTGCCATGTACCATTCAGCTTTAAGTACTTTATCACAGTTGAAATTGGATATTTTATCAGGTGGGGGACATTTTCTAACAGGGGTTGTTGATCTAATACGTCAGTTTTCGTTTCGAGTCCTTAACAGTTTAGACTTCCTTTTCCCCTCCCCACATTTTTTCGCGATATTTATACTCATTAGATTTAGTATATCGGTTCTAGCACATCAAACCAATCGTCGGACACAAAAATGAACTACACCAGGGGGTTTGGTATAACAAAAGATTTTAATTTTCGCATGCCCGTCTGTCCATACGTCCATAAACACCATAACTTTGGAAAGAATTGATCTAGAGACATGAAATTTTGTCCAGTTGTGTCTCTCGTGAATGGCAATGCCAAGTTCTTAAGCCGCCAAAATCTGAATATTCCCCCCCCCCCTCTCTTCCATACAAATGGAAAAGTTTTTTCGCTGTTTTCTCGAAAACGGTGCATCAGATCAAAAAAAAAATTGGAGGGGAAATCCATTTAGAATATGATTTGACATAAATCTTCCATACATCAATATCCAATTGGACCCCTCCTTGCCCCTCTCCGACAAAAGTCTGACGTATTTTATGAATAGACCTTCATCTTGTTTTTTGTCCGAGTAAAATAATAAAAAAAACATTTTATTTCAGGCCTATGTTACAATGACACGGTCTTGTACGATCTCTGGCTGCTGATCGCATCGCTAGGACAACATTGCGGTTTGAAGGACTTCCTGGAGCTCCTCAGGGCTGATGCATCGGCAATGTCACCACAAGTTCTAATGTTGATGCTGTTTTGTGACTGTATGACTCATTATGTGACGTAAGATTTTTTTAAAAATGGCGAAAACTGAATTTCATTTGAAAATTTCAATTTTCTTTCAGTATTTTGGACGAATTCGAAATGTACACCGAACAAAAACCATTTTTACTCAACGATTACGTTGCACTTTCCTATTTTTTAAATAATTTCCTCTATAAATTGATTCAGGATAACATCCTATGTGAGTTTTTTTTAATGCCGGCTTCACACTCTCGGCGAATTCCGTCGAAACACATTCATGGTGGTCAGGGCGGGAGTTTTTGAATTTTTTATATAGTAAATTGGAGTTTTAAACTCGATAAGTAAAAAATTTACAAAAGGAACGCCCACCCTGACAACCGTGACTGTGATTCGCATGCATTCGGCAACAGTGTGGATGAATTGTTAGAATTTTTTCTAATACGTTGCAAAAATGCGATAACATTTCAGGTACGAAAACAGTGACATCCTCGCCACTATTCATATCACTTCACACGCTTCTGCTTTGCTTGTACAGACGCGATTGTCGGCATCCGTTCGCTCAGCCGAATCACTGGTTGATCAATGAAATCCGACCATCGCACTTTTTAAACGATTTGGACAAGGGTAAACGTCCCAGCCAGCTTTTGCTACAAAAAATGCCGCATATCATACCACACGAGGACAGAGTGAAACTTTTCCGAAAGTACGTACAGAATGAAAAGGCCGTTTTGGGTCTAACCGAATCGGCTTGTGCGTCGCCAAGTTCGGCACTAATTACCATCCATCGTGATCGAATTGTCGAAGATGGCTACCGACAGCTGGCGGCACTTCGTCCACACTCTCTCAAAGGTGTTATTCGAGTGCGATTCATTAATCAACAAGGCCTAGACGAAGCTGGCATCGATCAGGATGGTGTCTTTAAGGAATTTCTCGAGGAAACCATCAAAAAAGTCTTCGATCCATCGCTGAATCTTTTCAAAACCACATCCGATCAGAGATTGTACCCCTCGCCAATATCCTACGTTCAGGACAATCATTTACAGCTATTTGAATTTGTTGGCCGAATGCTCGGCAAGGCAGTGTACGAGGGAATTGTGGTAGATGTGCCGTTCGCGTCGTTTTTCCTATCGCAGCTGCTTGGACAGACACATCAGGCGCTATACTCCTGCATGGATGAGCTTCCATCACTCGACAACGAACTCTATCGGAGTTTGACTTTCATTAAGCACTACAAACAGGACGTAGCCGATTTGAATTTGACGTTTTCCGTGGATCAGGATGTTATGGGGAAAATTGTCACCCACGAATTGCATCCGGGTGGGAAAGCGAGACCAGTTACTGATCATAATAAGTAAATCTCTGTAAAAATACAAAAACTATTGAATTATTTTGAATTCGAATTTAATTTTAGAATAATTTACATCCACTACATGGCATACTTTCACATGCACACACAAATCCGTGAGCAAACGGCAGCATTTAATCGAGGCTTCAGAAGTATCGTCAATCCTGAATGGCTTTCATTGTTCTCGGCTCCTGAGCTACAAAGGCTCATTTCCGGTGATACTGCGCCACTTGATCTTAAAGATTTGCGTAAACATACGCAGTATTATGGCGGGTTTCATGATTCACATCGGGTTATCGGATGGCTGTGGGATATTTTGTCAAGAGATTTTACCGAGGAGGAGCGCAAATTGTTTTTGAAGGTAATTTGAATGGAAAAATTGTTGGAAGTGAATTTTACGTATTTTAAATTGCAAAATGATGGACAGCAACACTTTCGCGATTTTTTTTTCTGTGATAACGAAGCATAAGACCACCATTAAATTCTTGGTTAAATCTATAAAAAAAAAACTTTTCTTATCAAAAAAATTTCATTCCTTTCAGTTCGTTACGAGCTGCTCAAAGCCACCACTCCTTGGATTCGCACATTTGGAGCCGCCATTCTCGATACGCTGCGTTGAAGTTGGCGATGATGAGGACACCGGCGATACAATCGGCAGTGTAATTCGAGGCTTCTTTACAATTCGCAAGAAGGATCCACTAAATCGCCTACCAACGTCTTCAACTTGCTTTAATTTACTAAAATTACCAAATTATCAAAAGAAAACTACACTCAGAGATAAGCTGAGATACGCTGTTTCTAGCAACACTGGCTTTGAGCTATCGTAGTGTGTGATCGTATGTAAGATATTTAGATTATTTCACTGTTTTTTGTAATTCAATTTAAAGTGAACAGCAAGTCGGTATTGTTTTCTGAGCAATTTTCATAGGTCTAATTTTCAGTAAAGTTTATTCGAAGAAGTTGTGCAGAAAACACGAAGACGCAGAATTTTTTTCTGTTGGTATTTCAATTTTACCTGGAATTTTAATTTCCATTTTATTGAATTATTTAGGATTTCGATCAGGGTTCAATTTTCAGACAAATTCCACATAGAATGAACATTTTTTAGAACTAAATTTCGATGAAAAATGAGCAATTGAGATTTTTTTTTGCCGAAACACAAAAATCCAATGAACTTCGATAGCCCCGAGGGGGTCACTTAACGATTTACACGATATTCAGGCTCTAATTTTACAATATGATATAAAAAAGACGTTTGATCCGCCATCCGTGTGCGTTTTATTAGTCAACAAAGACTGTAAGAGAATGAAATCATTTCTTTATATTGAAAATGCATTCAAATTCTGCAAGCAGCCCGTCCCGGCCATTGAAATTTTGTTGCTTTTTTTATGCATTCAAATTCTTTGGGCAGTCCATCCCGGCCATTGATGTTTTGTTGACTTTTGTTTATACGCAAAACGCCGAAAAAAAGTTGAATTTAGGGGGATGGGAAAGATTTTTGGGAGTCCAAAAATGCAAAAATTTGCATTAGGGGTTCTTGATAAAATGTGTTACATTCACCCCGATTTCGAGTGTCGTGTCGTTTTCGACAAGAGTCGTTTTCGACAAGAGTCGTTTTACGTGTTGTTGTTAGTGTTTTTCTACCAACTCGCAATCGGGGTGATTAATTTTAATTTTTTACCAGTCCCCCCACCCTTTTCTAACGTCTCAATTTTTTTGCTTTTTTTTGTTTCACGTTTTTAATACCGCCTTCGTCCTGCTGCATTGCTCCCGCTTTCTCTAAAAGTGTGACATCTTTTATGGGCAGCCGCAAACAGAATTTACTATTAATTTTCTTTACGGGACGTTCTACAGGACTCGAGGATCTCTAGACCTGGTCATTCCAGAGATATTTCGGAAAATGATGTTTTTTTTTGCAATAAATTATTGGACTTACTATTTTTTCTTAATAAAAAAACTAAAATCTCCGATGGAAAGTAAAAAAAAGCTCCGAGAAAGCTTTTCATCAGGGCTGGAATCATGTATCTCGACGCGTCTCTGTCTTTCGATTTCGACGCATCTTTTGACTCTTGACTTCGCCATATCTGCAGCTTCAAATTTCGCGGAATCGTCACTATGAATCGAAACGTGATTCTGAACTGTCATTCCAGGAAAATGGAAGCTGCTGATATGACGAAGTCAAGAGTCAAAAGCTGCGTCGAAGTCGAAAGACAGGGACGCGTCGAGATACATGATTCCAGCCCTGGTTTTTGTAAACATACCCATATATGTGAATGCTGTCTAACAATAAGTAAATAAATGGAATAAAATCAAAAAAAATATAACCATATTTGTGAATGCTGTCTAACAATAATAAATAAATGGAATAAAATCATGTTCAGACATACTCAGACTCCCTTAATAACTACATATTCATCTAGGCGTCCCTCAGGTTTCGATATACGACGTCTCGATATGCGACGTATCGAGATACGACACAATTCGCCGAAATTTGTCCACACCAAAAACATTATTAATCGAGGAACGCCTATAATATAAAAACGAACAGGTTTTTCAATAACAATATATCCAATTTTAAATGTTGTTCCCTGAATTTAAAACTTGCTGTTCACTTCTTAAATGTAGGAACTGTGTGAAGTTCTTTTAATTAACATACAATTCAATGAGATTAAAGAAAGGCACTTTTTTTTGTAAATGAGTTGGAAATTACAACTACGGCTATTGAAAACCGTGATTTTCTATCCCAGAACCGAGAACCGGTCCCGAGTCGAAGAAAAAAAAAGATTATAATATAAATTGAGTAGTCAATGTAACAAAATCATTTCCAGTTACAATAATTTCAAAAATGTTCTTTTATTCTTTTACATATTCAACTAAAAGCCTTTTAGGCCTATAAAAATTCTTTTCAAATTTAATTTCATTTGGCAGTTCGTTAAAAATCATAAGACCGCGATACATCAAAGAATTCTGGGATTTCGATTTGCTAAATTTTGATAGTCTAAAGCCAATATTATTTCTTAATAATATTGGTATCTTGATTTTTCGCCATCAAGTTAAGCGAGCATAAAGCCATATATCGCCTCGTAGAATTTTCGGTTCTTAGACTCGGAACCCGGTATCCGTTTTTCGCATAACCGGTTTTTGAACGTTTTCGGAACCGAATACTCGGTTGTTATCAACAGTCCTATACATTTCAGCAGACGGGCATCAGAAAAAGCGATTATTCCAATTAATCTTGTTGAATTCCATCTATAAAGAAAAAAAAAATCCGAAATCACTTTTGACAGAAATATTTATGTAAAAGTAAATAAAAAAAGAAAAGAAATAATAACTAAATAATTACTGAATGTTTATACTTTATTTTGAGTAACTGTATATAATGGAAAAAATGGGGAAACTATATTTAAAAAAAAAATTATGAAAAATTTGTTATGTAACTGTGATAGTATCAAGTAAACAAGTAATGTTTGTAAAATTAATTATGGCGTTTCTTTTTCATATATTCATATTTCTTGTGTATTTTTTCATATTTTTCTAGCAAAATCCAGCACTTTAGTAAATCGTAAAGCAGAATCTCCATTACCATGACTTCTGTAACTGCAAAAAAAATGCAGAAAACTAGAGCAAGATAAACTTATATAGATCTAAATAGGAATGATTGAATACAAGTATAAACGCTTTCCCTACCAGTTTAACAACGTTATAGTAATCATATCAAACCTTATGCTATGAATAGAAGTCCGTCAACTGTAACCATAAAATCGCCATAAAAAAAGCGGGGAAATTATTTTTGCAGTTGCCGACAAATTTTTGCAGTTGATTCTTATTCTCCCTTTCTCGCCAAGGTATCTTCACATAAATGTGTCTCTATTTTTTTGCAGTTGCCGAAGTCATGGTAATGGAGGGCGGCCTTTATCAGAGTAGTTTGGCATTTGAAACAGTATTGATTTACTAAAAATTCACCGGTTCAGTGGCCTTGGATGGATTAAAAAAATCGGGTTTCATCTCTGCTGTAAATCACATTTTTTTGCGCGCGGCGCATTTCTTCAACAAAAGCGAATGTTTCTCAAATTATGCTTGCGGCGTATTTATTTTTGTTGATGTTATTAAAATTTCCATTACGTTTATTTATGGAGCGTAAATAGCGCCAAAATTTAAGTGATTTTTTGCTTAAGATCATGTAGCTCTTGATTTAAAAATTTCACATCTTTTGAAACTTGGTAGTGTGAGAGTTTTACTAATTTTAATCAGAATGAAATCACAATGAGGTGGTATTTTTGTTGTTGTCACTTTTTATTAGAAAATATTGACCAAGTTGGTATTTTATCGAAATTAGAGAAATCAATAGGTGACAGTCACTATCACTTGTCACCTGATGTAATTCAGCCCCTGGCAATAACTTTTTATACCCGTATGGTGAAACCAAAGGGTATATTAACTTTGCCTTACCGTTTGTAACGCCAAGATCCCGTCATCACACAAAAAAATGAATTACAGCAGTGTGTTTAGAATGATAAAAATATTTAATTTCTGCATGTCCGTCCGTCTATCTGTCTGTCTGTGGCGCGGATTGCGGGCGCACGGATTGAGCCAGAGACTTGAAAGTTTGCACAGATCCGTTTTTCATAAAATGCGAGGCTAAGTTCGTTAATGGGCAAAAATGGACCATTAGGGGGGGGTACCCCCATACGAACGAAATCGTTTTTTGTGAATATCTCAAAAACGGTGCATCTTATCAAAAAATTCCAAGAACAAAAGTTATTTAGGATATGATTCTACAGAAAACTCCCATACATCAAAATCCGATTGGAATAAATTTTAAAAAATCTAATTGGAAAGTTTGACTTCAAAGTGGAATTTTGGTACAACTGTTCGAATTTTGATACGAATATCACCAGACGGGTCTCCAATGATTGCCAGATTGGCAATTATAGCTTTTGTTATGTTTTTAATTCAGTTTTCTTTTATTTAATAATTAAACTTACCAATCGATTGGTATTTAGTAACATGCCGTGTTTAAATGTTTTAAAATCAATTTATTTAATTTTCTAACATTGATATTTTATAGGTGATAATGGGATAATTGGGGAACCAAATTTCCCACTTGAATTGGTTTTTCCAAAAATATAGCTTACAATGTCATGCAATAGGCACTGTTTTGTATTCAAAATTTCTCATTATTGAATTTGGTTGGCGTGGTCCCAATTGGTGCACTGTTCCTTTTTAGCTACAATTTATTCCCATAAGGATACTGGAAGACCTAATTTTCTTAATGGATTGCAGTAAAATCTAAGTATGTATTTTCAAGGATGAAGGTTTTTTCTATTTAAATTGAAGACAATAACATTTACGAATTCAGTGTGAACAAACGCTACCTACAAAATGGGTTTCATAAAATTTACTGTAAAAATATTTGTTATTGTGGCGATATTTTTATTTGGAAATGAAAGTAAAATTTTTAGCGGTCCGTGTCCAAATCCACACGATATGCCGAAAAATGAATTTTTTAAACGAAATAAAGAAAATTTTGTTACTTTAGCAATTGCATACTATCTACCGGTTGATGAAGAGATAAAAACAATTTTGAGGTTTGAAAATTCTCTGAAGAGGGAAAGTTTTAAATGTCAAGAAGTTATTTATGTACCAAGTGTTCAAGGAATCTTAATAAAATGTTACGACGGATCGCAAACACAAATTTGTTGTACGAATTATAAAAGTGTTCGTGAAAATGACCAACTAATTTATAAAATTACTGTCAAAGATGAAATGGACATTCGTTTGATTTACACAGACTACAAAAACGTACATGTCCTTTGGGGATGTAAAAATATTCCAAAATCTGGGCAACATTGAGAAGGTGGTATGATATTAAAATCAACATCAATGCCAATAAATTTGTCTATGGCTTTCAAATCTTTGGAGGTTGTATCAAGCAGTATAACGGATTTCAAAATGATTTTGAACAGTTCTGATTTAACCCCAAGTGACTGTAAGCAAAACTTTAAAAATATGGTTAGCAGTTGTGGACTAAATTATACTACAAACTTTGAGACTCAGTTTGCCTTATTCTTAATAATTGGTGTAATAATTTTTCTCACTGTCTTATTTGGTGTTGTTATAAAATTGTTAAATCTTTAATCTTTAATAAATAATTACAAAAGCTATCAAAATGTGTTGTAATTCATAAAAAAACATATGGGAGGTGGTTGAATGTGGGAAACCACATGTTAATGATGAAAATTTCACAATTTCACCATCCTCTGCATCTGTCTCTCGTTCTGTCAGTCTGTCCGTTCTACGTTTCTTAAATAACTCGAGAACGCGTTGAACTAGTGACTTGAATTTTTTTTTTATAAAATACTTTTACAAAAATCGTAGTTTCCTATCAAATTTTGGAAAAGTAACGGTACCTATAGCGGGTACCTTCCATACAATTATTTTGAAAAAATACAGTTTTTTTGAAAATTTCACGAAACCTATCCGCTTTTGGGAAAAAATGAATATAACAAAATTTAAAGGATATAAAATTTTCTACATTTTCTGCTTTAGCGGTTTTTTGTATCTCTAACGTTTCTCAAGATATTTGAAAATCTCTCGAACACTATGCACTTTTATGAAAAAATTCATGTAATCAAATTTATAGGAAATAAAATTTCCTTCAAACAGTTTTCAAGATCTTTAAAACAAGAATTTTTTACATATTTATTCCGAAACTAAATATTATAGAGGAAAGCTTTGAGTTGATCACAACTGATATTTTTTTTTGTTTACTTTTTACAAAAATGTCTTTTAGTCTGTCTTGTACTGGACTACCGCATAATTGACTCTAGACCGAAACAAAAGCCAATTTCTGATATAAAAACTTGTGCGTTGCTTGGGTGTTGAAAATTTACTGTAGAAGTTTTGTTAAAATTTAAAATGAATAGTTTTCAATCTTATGTGAATGATTTTGAAGTTAGATTAAACTTAGCATATAAATGAAGGACCATTTTGTACCAAACAAGACCAAAAACCAAAATATTAGACCAAAGTAAACATTCGACCAATATAAACTAACCCTTATTTGGAAAATTGAAAATTTAAAACTTTATTGGAACGCATTTTCAATAAATTTCCATTTTGGTTCATCCATTTCCATTAAGTGCTTTTGACAGTTTTACTGGCAGAGTGTGAATGTGTTATGGGCCTATTCTTAAAATGTAAGATTGCTCTGTATCTGTAACTTTACATTTTCAGTCCACTTTGCTATTCACAAACTGTAACTTTGACATTCTGTATCTGTAACTAGCTGTCAAATCATCTGTAAGTTTATGCCGAGAGAAAACTTATCCATAAGGTTACATTTTTTAAGAAAAATGCAAAATTTTAAGAATAAAGGAAATATGTCGGACTTAATATTGTTGTATAATGGATGGGAAGAAGATTCTGAGTAAGTTAAATAAAAATACTTAGAAAGAAATGTTTATACGATTTGTTATACAGTTCAGAAGAAGCAACTGTCAGGAATCCCTATTATTCAGTTACAGTTTGTGAATACCAATTTGGAATCTAATGTAAAATTAGTGTGGATCATGTGGAACATGTAAAGTTACAGTTGCAGATACATTTACATTCGTGAATAGCCCCATTAGTTTTATTTGTTTACAAGTTTCCAGCAGCCACTAAATTAAAGAAAAATGCATGAAATTTATTAAATTTCTCAGTAAAATAGTATTTGAGCAGTATTTAGAATATTAGAAAAATTAATTAGAAGTGATTTTCAACCAGAAATCACAAAAAAACGTCAAAAACTGGAAATTTTTTGAAAATTTGTGCCAGATTTCCAATCCATTCCAGTTCCAATGGAAATTGTAAAAAAAACTATTCTGGCAGTACCGGTATGACGTCATCTGACAGTTCAACGATTACATTTGACGACAGGAAATCTCAGTAGTGAGTTTAGATTGGCCGAGTTTAGCTGTTCGTGCTCTGCTTTGGGATAAAGAACCAAAAATCGGCCGGAATTTAGTAAATTTTCAAGCCTTTCGCAGTTTTAGTGATTACCAAATCAAGTGAGTATCGAGATTTCCGCGAAAACCGCGAGAAAAAGAAATACGGCCGTGAAGAAACGCTGAAAAAGGGCACAGCAGCAACAAACAAAGGCTGAACATTAAGCAAGAAGAAAACTATCGAAAAATTGAATTCACTTATGTTTTCGGTAGAAAAACGTCGAAAATAAATGAAAATCGAATGAGAAGTTCTTGCGGGGAGTGGAAAGCCGATTTAAACTAGAAGTTTTAGTGAATTTATTTGGTTTCTGGCTGTTTTTCCCTTGAAACGCGTGGAAAAGCGAAAATCCGCATTGACAGGCTAGCGAAGAAACGTGAAAAACGCTTTTCCGGAGTGGTGAAACGGGCGAATGGCAAATTAATCAAGAGTGGTATGCAAATTTAGAAAAGTTCTTGTTGGCAGATCAGTTGCGGGGAGATCAAGTGGATTTAATTTGTCGCTTGAAGAAAGAATCCCTTTTGTTCAGCGGAGATTCAGCGGAGTTCAGCGCGATAGCAGGAAAACGGGAGAAAAGTAAGTGCTGGGAAGGTAAACCCATAAACAAATACAAACAAAACGACGGAGCAGCGGCAGCGACAGCACGACTAGGATATCCTGGAGTGTCCTGTTTTGTGTTGTAGGTGTGTTTGTGTGCGCACCTTTCCGCCAGGACACCAAGCATATAAAAGTCTAAATTAAAGGCGTCTCGTTGCCCGTTCCTTTCTGATTGCCAGAGCCCTGAGAAACAGGAGCGGCACTCACTCCGTTTTGTTCGACTGAGACTGAGTCGCGTCCTGCGAGCATCTCTCCCTGGTCAGAAGAAAAGTGTGTGCTGTCCGGAAAATCGGTGGAAAGTTGTGCGGGCGTAGTCGCTGGCAACAGGGCGAAGTGCAGGTGCGATAAAAATCAAAAGAATAGAAATCGATTTTTAAAATCCGTCGTGGATAAAAACAAAAACGTGAAACGTCAAATAAAAAAAAAACGCTAAAAGTAGTTATTTTTTTCTCTTCCAGATTCTCGTGATGTGAAACTGTGTTTTGACAGCACTCCAAACTGATAATAAACTGGCTGACAGCAGCATAACAGCATAAAACAGTAAAGCATAAAAACATAACAGAGAGTTGCGTGCGAGAAAATTTCAATACAGCCGCAAAAATCCAGAAACGAACGCGAAACGGTGTGGCACAGCAGAAAAGTCTGTTAAAATCGCATATTGTGGAAATATTTTTGCTATAAATTCGATATCGATTGGCCAGTGAGGTTTAATTTTAAAAAAATCAAGTTTTTAATCCACTAAATTGCCAGCTATTCACTCGAAACAACATATTTTTCCCGACTAGTAGCAAAATTCAGTGTGTTTTCTACCGACCTCCCCATCCCCACCCCTAACCATACTCGCCGAGTATAATATAAAAAAAATAATTTTCTTAATTCAAATGTAATGAAATGATGTTGAAAGTGCGTTGTTGAATGTTTTGAAATTGCATTAAAGAAGGAGGGAAATTCAAATTGAAATCAAGCATAAAAAAGTATAATAAATAAAAGTTTTCCTAGTGTTGTGTTTTATTGTTGTTTGAAAAAATCAAAAGAAAAAAAAAGTTTTTAATTTTTCTTCATGAAATTCTCGCAAATCATCGAAAGTTTTGTTCACAAATTTCGCAATCAAGTGGTGTGAATCATCGCATCCTCTTAAAATAGTTTTCCGCCCCCCAGACCCCTAAAACTCCCAAAAATCCCAGAGGAAATCCTTACGGAAATCCCAGTGAAAACCCATAATCGCTTCATCGACACGTCATACTCGTGTTTGTGTGTGTGTGTGCGAAATTCATTGTGAAATTTTCACAATCCATTGCAATTTTTAATTTTAAAGCCGCGGTGTGAAAAACGTGTGCAAAATCGAAATAATTTTCAATTTGTGTTGAGAAAATTTGATGGAAATTTGCTGATGGCGGCCGTTGGCCCCGCTAGGCAATCCAGGGTCTCGATGAGCGTCTCAATGTCTCTGGTACAGGGTGGTGCGGCCGGTGGAGCGCCCCAGGGTGCGATTTTAGCCGCTGCGGCACCTTATTATCAGCCGCCAGCTGTCCCACAGGATGTGCAACCGGACCGACCAATAGGATATGGAGCTTTCGGTGTTGTTTGGTGAGTAATTTTGCGGGGAGAGGGGTGATTCAGTAGTTGGATTTAAGGATTTAGGGGGTAATTCAG
The DNA here is from genome assembly GCA_964034945.1 of Chrysopilus asiliformis. Lineage (NCBI taxonomy): Eukaryota > Metazoa > Arthropoda > Insecta > Diptera > Rhagionidae > Chrysopilus > Chrysopilus asiliformis. The sequence goes on from OZ035962.1 coordinate 25,854,100, forward strand.
AAGTGGGATGACGGATGTGAAGTCTCTGTGGCAGAAATGAGGAGATTCACCATCAATTTCTTCAAAATTTGGCGCTTTTTTGGGGAGTTGTTCAGAAGTGGGATAGGGAATTACGTATCAGCAGGCGGATATCAATTCTTGTGGCGCAAAAACTGGTGGCGTAACTTTTAAGCTGTGGTATAATTATCTCGATTTTTGTTACGCCGCAATGGCGAGTAATATTTTTTAAAATCCGTGTTCGAATAAGCGAATTTACATCCATTGCATTTCTTAATAGAAATCAATTAAATTTTGATGTAAAGTTGAGTGAATTTGTATTCTAACGCCATTTTATTTCAATTTTTTTTATACCCGTATGGTGAAACCAAAGGGTATATTAGATTTGCCTTACCGTTTGTAACGCCAAGATCCCGTCATCACACACAAAAATGAATTACACCACTGTGTTTAGAATGATAAAAAAAATTGAATTTTGCATGTCCGTCCGTCTGTCTGTCCGTCTGTCTGTCCGTCTGTCTGTCCGTCTGTCTGTCCGTCTGTCTGTCCGTCTGTCTGTCCGTCTGTCTGTCCGTCTGTCTGTCCGTCTGTCTGTCTGTCTGTCTGTGGCGCGGATTGCGGGCGCACGGATTGAGCTAGAGACTTCAAATTTTGCGTGGATCCGTTTTTCGTAAAATGCGAGGCTAAGTTCGTTAATGGGCAAAAATGGACCATTAGGGGGGGTACCCCCCATACGAACGAAAACGATTTTTGCGAATATCTCAAAAACGGTGCATCTTATCAAAAAAGTCCAAGAACAAAAGTTATTTAGGATATGATTCTACATAAAACTCCCATACATCAAAATCCGATTGGAATAAGTTTTAAAAAAATCTTTTTGGAAAGTTTGACTTCAAAGTGGAATTTTGATACGCCGTTCAATTAAATCACCATACGGGTTTTCAATAATTGCCAGATTGGCAATTATAGCTTTTGTTATGTTTTTGTTGATAAAATGAACAATTTTAGAGAAAAACAGCCATGCATACTCGCCGTTTTCGAGTTAAAGTTTTTTTTGCGTGTTAGAAATGATAAAAAAATTTGAGAAAAAAACGTTTTCCTTTCTAACACTTTTCGTTCTGAGTTTTGAAATTCTAACACCTAAAAGTAGATCAGTGACCGCAAAACCTATCGATTGACACTTTTCAGCCTTCTAACTGCCAGTTTTTGGGCTATAAACAATCAGTGTTGGGCAAAACGTAATTGTCAGTGCAATTAACAATTAACGATTAATCAATTGTTAATTGTAGATTTCTGCAATTGACAATTAATCAATTGTAATTGTAAATTTCTGCAATTAACAATTAATCAATTGTTAATTGTATTTTTCACAATTAACAATTAATTAATTGTTAATTGCATTTTTCACAATTAACAATTAATTAATTGTTAATTGTTGCATTTTTCACAATTAACAATTAATTAATTGTTAATTGTTTGATCAATCATTACTAGTACAATTAACAATTAAATCTTATGAACTTTTAATTTGTCTAAAAACGACGGGATCGGGAAGGGGTTGGAATTGGGAGGGAAGCGAAGGGATGGTTAGAGGAGGGGGGGTGGGAAGGGGAAAAGGTATGGGGGGAAGGGGAAGGGGAGGGGGAGGGGGAGGGGTGGTGGGAAGGGGAAAAGGGAGGGGGAGGTGGAGAGGGAGGTGGAGAGGGGGAGTGCTAGGTCTCCTCCCCCCTCCCATCCCCCTCCCCCTCCCCCTCCCCCTCCCCCTCCCTCCCTTCCTCATCATCTTCCCTTTACCCACTTATGGGTGGAATTTCGAAAAATCCCACCTATCCAATGGCGAAAACCGGGTCAAAATTTCTATAACAGTTCAGAAGATATCAGGATAGGGGGTAAAAAGTAGGGAGGAGTTCTGTATGTGTACAAAATTTAAAGTTAATCGGCTGAGTGGAAGTGGATAAAAATTAGATTACAAGATTTGACCCTAAAAACAGACAAACTAACAAGCGAAACTATAAAGAATCCCATAAAAAGTGGAAGCAAGTTTTTTGGTTTTTAAGGATAAAATAAAAAAAATTCAAGAAAACTTTTATTAGGCTTTATTCTGCGAACTTTATTCCCCGACAGTAAATTCATGTTTTTTAGACTACGATAAAAAATTCAGAAATTGGTTTCTGACAGACACCGGAACTCGAATTTTTTCATATAAAATCACAGAATAAATTCAAATTTTGACAACTTTTGGTAAGTGAATTTATTCTGCGATAGATGAATAAAATTCGCGAAATTACTTCTAAATAAAATTCGTGAAGAAATTCAAGGAAAATTCGCTAACAAGAACGTAAATTGTAATCCATTTTTTCAGTAATTTCATAAATTGTAAAGTGTTTAAAACCAAGAGTTTTTTTTTAATTATACTGAAGTTCATTGGGGAAAAATTATTAAAATAACAGAAAAAACATAAGAAAAGCAACAATTGTCTGGGGCCAATCGTCAAATACTTTACATGATGACAGACAAAATGTTTATTTAAAAAAATACATTTTTAGAGGAGAGGGGGTAAGAAGTAGTCTGATTGGATTTTCATTTATGGATAAGTTATGTAAAATCATATTCTAAACACATTTCGTCTTTATAAATTTTTCGATACGATGTACCGTTTTCGAGAAAATAGGAAAAAGTATTCCATTTGTATGGGGGAGAGAGAAGCAGTGGTTCGATTCGATTTTGGTGTATGGATAAGTTATGTAAAATCCTATTTTAAACACATTTTGCCTCTATAAATTTTTCAATATGACTCACCGTTTTCGAGAAAATTGCAAAAAATTGTTTCGTTTGTGTGGGGGAGGGGTGAGGAGGGATAGAATGGTCCAATTTTGCCCGTTCAAGAACTTAGTATAGCGTAACTATACAAAATTTCAAGTCTCTAGCTCAATCCTTTCGAAAGTGATGGTGTTCACGGACGGACAGACAGACGGACGGACGGACGGAGAGACGGACGGACAGACGGACGGACAGACGGACGGACAGACGGACGGACAGACGGACAGACGGATGGCCAGACGGACGGACGGACAGACGGACAAATGGACGGACGGACAGACAGTCGGACAGACAGTCGGACAGACGGACGGACAGATAGACACGTGGAAATCGAAACCTTTTGTAATCCCTAACATCCTGGTGCAATCCATTTGTCTGTCCAAATGATGTACCAAATCTAATATACCCCTATATGATATATCATATAGAGTATAAACAATCCCCCAAGGATACCAAAAATTGCATAAACGAGTAGCGGAATAAATTTAAAGATTTTATTTTGAATCTTCAATATTAGCAAACTTGCAAAAATTCCAATATTATGCACAAAATTGCAATACAAATAATTTCACCATTCAAAAGGAAAATAAAACTAGTTCTGGCCCCGTGCAACATTAGGCGAATTTTCTGGGCAAGACATCTTACCTGAATATTGCAATTCAAATGAAGCAAAAAAAAAATTCATCCTTTTGTAATCCTTTTTGAATATTTCTCGTTTTACCTGCATTTCTAGTCTGGAATATAAAAGTTTTTTCTCGGTCATATAAGATAGGTTTTCATTTGTCATTCCCGTTCGCCTGAATAGTGTTTACCTGTTGCCGTAAAGGTAAAAGGTGAATTGAATTTTTAACAAAAAAATGTAAAAAATACCAACATGTGGTGTACAAAGAACGACTAGAGGATGTGTGTGTGTGTACTTGTGTGATACAAAATTTCATTCCTTTAGTGGTAAAATATTTACGAAAAGGCGTAGGTTTTATTTTTCCAATTTCGGAAGACTCTCAAGAGGGTGATAGAAATGTAGTCGCCAAGTGCGCTGTAAAATTTCCGTCTGTCTACTGGCTAACATTTTCGATAGGTTTTTGGATAAAAGTGTCTAAAATAGTTTCTAAAATATCTTCAAAAAATTGATTTCTCATTCCGCCCTTACGTACCTACATTGCGTCGGTTTTAAAGAACGAAAAAAAAGATACACGCTTGGAAGTCATTGACCTCGTCGCCTATCGTTGTTGAAACTGGGACTGGTTGGGAAAAACCATCCGAAAAGCAGGAATATAACCGAATCAGGCGTCAAAGAGTGTATCGAACAGGGGCTTTTAGAAAATTGATATGGAAAACCATTACGAACGCATTTGTCCTAATTCTTCCTACAACTTGCCCTCATTTTTCTTTCAGTTGTTTTTTTTATTCTCTCATTCCCTTGTTGTCCCTGTAGACGAATCCTGGTTGAAAACATACTCCTCCCCTAAAACCCTAAAACTAACTCGTCGATGGCGTCCCCTTTCGCCTCGATCCCTTGACAATTTTTGTTGGCCAACAATTTTATAAAAGAAAACAAGTTGGAAACATTCTTTCCCCTTGGTTTCCCTATTTTTTTCTCAATTCATAAACATTCGGCAAGAAGGAACGTTTACTGAAACTAAAGCATTTTGAAATCACTTGGCGATTGTAATTTTTCCTTTTTTTTGTGTTTTTTAGGTCATATACGGATTCTTTTCAAATGTGTTTCCAGGGCGGATAGTTTCGAATTTCGTAGATTTTCGTATAGTTTTTTTTAAAGTAAAATGCAATGAAGAATTGAAGATTGAATTTAGGTTTTTGTGATGCCGTTATGGATTTTATGTGAAATTTTAGAAATTGGGTTTCACTGATCAAAGGAAATGTTATAAAAGTGGCATAAAAATTGTCTACCTGCTCGGTTTTATTTTTTTTATGGTTGATACAATTTACCAACTAGAATTTGGATTCGAAAAATAGCAGCTGTTTTCACACTGGAATTGAATTTCGACCTGTTTTTACGTATATTTTTTTTGTTGAACAAAATTCAAATAAAAACATAAGAAAAGCTACATTTGCCAGGGGCCAATCGTCAAATATCGCTGAACCCAGGAGATTGACTCACCGAACCCCTGGGGTTCGATCGAACCCAGGTTAAGAACCACTGCTCTATATGAAAACCGACAAAATGTTTATTTACAAAAGAGGAGAGAGGAGTCAAGGAGTGGTCCGATTGGATTTTAATGTATGGAACGGTTATGTAAAATCAAGTTCTAAACAGATTTTTCCTTTATAAATTTTTCAATACGACTCACCATTTTCGAGAAAATAGTAAAAAAAGTATTCCATTTGTAGGGGAGAGGGGGAAGCAGTGATCTGATTGGATTTTGATGTATGGATGAGTTATGTAAAATCCTATTCTAAACACATTTTGCCTCTATAAATTTTTCAATATGACTCACCGTTTTCGAGAAAATTGCAAAAAATTGTTTCGTTTGTATAGGGAGGCGGGAGGAATGGTCTAATTTGGCCCGTTCAAGAACTAGAAAGGTAACTATACAAAATTTTAAGTCTCTAGCTCAATCCTTTCTAAAGTGATGGTGTTCACGGACGGACAGACGGCCAGAAAAACGGTCAGACAGATGGACAGACGGACGGATGGATGGACGGACGGACAGACGGACAGACGGACAGATGGACGGATGGACGGACGGACAGACAGACGGATAAACGGAAAGACAGACGGACGGACATGCGAAAAGCAAAATCTTTTGTCATCCCTGAGACCCTGGTGTAGTAAATTTTTGTGCCCGACGATTAGTTCGATGAATTACAAACGGTATACTTAATTTAATATCTTCTATATGATATATCATATCGAGTATAAAAAAATTTACTTTTGACAGTGCCCGAAAGTACATTAAAAACGCCTTTTTAATTTTTTTTTAAGTTTTACAACATAATTGCTATTACACCTAGTAGATATGTGGTAGATAATCAGGCAAAGCTTCCATAAACGGACACTCATGGGACCATGATTTCTGTCCACTTGTCGGAACACTTTTAATATTGGAGTTATGAATTGGTCACAGGAATTGTGTTCGTTTAACGGGATTATCCGCAAAGGGAGCTGTCACTGTATATACTAGGGTTGTTGATGAAACCCGGTACCCGTCAGGCTAGGGACCGAGAATCGGGGAGCCCTAGTATATACAGTTTTTTTGCGGTTTAAGCGGCTTGGCATACCAGATGCGTTGCGTGCAACTTATTTTTAAAGAATGATGAAAAAATTTCAAACTTTTTTCCGTCTACAAAAGGTTTATATTTGCATGAGAAATTTTTCGTATGCAAGTAAAAGGGAGGAGGATGGACTTCAAATTTTCTTCTTGAAATCGTTTAATTTACTAATGGCCATTTGCACCAACATTTCTTAAAAATATAACTTGAGCTTTGTCTACTTAAACCATATAAATCCTGTGCTTAAATAAATTGTGTTGGGCTTAAGTTGCTGAAAACGTTTAGTTACTGACATTTAATGGTATTATTTTGACTTTTTTAATAAGCACTATTCAATATAAATTATTTCTTCCATATGTTATTATGAGCAATGATATTACATTTACACTTCTTCAATTCAGTTTGAAAACACCATTTGAAGGATGAAGAGCTACTTATCACTGTTTATTCGAACATCTTTGAATGTTGTTTTTTTATTTGTGTTAGAAAGTGAAGCTAAAATATATAACGGACCATGTCCGAATCCTCCAAAAATATCTGGAGATATTATTATAAGTGGAATTCGTATTGGTTATTATCTGCCAATTGATGAACCCATGAAGACAATTTTTAAAATTCACGGAAAAGACAACTCCAAGGAAGATTTCTTATGTCAAAGGGTGTTTTACCATCCAATTGCTCAGGAAATTCAACTCGAGGGAACTGATGGAGAGATATGGCAGAGTTATTGTACGAATATCAACGTTAATGTCACTGAAGAACTGAATTTCCAATTATTATACAAGGATCCACACACTCAGATCTCGGATTTTTATGTGATTTGGGCATGCAAGAATTACTCTAATTTCTTACAACATTCTGAAGGTGCTTTCATTTTGATCGATAGCTACAAAACTATAAATTTAACAAAAATTTCGATAATATTGGAAAATGTCTCGAGTAATCTTGCAGATTTTGTAAATGTTTCCCAATTTTATGAAAGGTCTATAATGCTCAAACATTGTCCTACAGTTCATAAAAAAATTATTACCACTTGTGGTTTTAATGAGTTTAAGGAAGAAAATTATTATATTTATATTCTGTTTGCCACAATTACGATTTCCGTCGTTTTGTTTATCGGATTTTGCTCTTGTTTGAATAATGCTTTTTCAAATTGCAATTAAAAAAAGGATTCTTCTACAAAAATTACTTGTTATAATACTTAATGCACAGTACACGCAGAGAAAAAATAGTGAATCTGACTATTTTATAATGTGGAAGCGGGATTATAATGAATATAGTTAATTTCAGTTTAAAAAAAACTAGTCAAAATTGGATACTTTTATAAATAGTTTAACTACTTAGCAATAAAACTTACTATTTTGTGGTTAAATTGACTATATTTCAGTACCCCAGAGGTAAACTGTCGTAACTGACAAAACCGCGATTTTGGGGTTCTTGTTGAAACTACATTGTGGGGACGTATATTTTTAATTGGCAAAGTATCGTATCTAAGTATACAGTAATGATTATAATGTCTAATTTGACTATATGGTGAAGCAAACTCGTTACAGTTAAAGGTTGTAACTGCTCCCCCACTCATTACAAATTTATATATCAACTAATATCTTGTTTAAACAATGTCCTAAAATAAAATAAACTACAAAAGTTTCAAATAATTACCGAAAATCATACACAATAAAAATTGCAATTCCGAACTAAAAATGGCTATTTTAGTAAATGTCACGATTTCCATTATAAAATAGTTAAATTCACTACTTTTTCTGTGTGCCAATTAAGCTTAATTTTTCTTAATTTGCCTGAAAAAACTTTGCAATAAAGCGGGTATTGGAATAATGTGCAACTACTGTATTTAATTTTGTGATTCTACTTAAAAAAATAAATAAATAAATCATTTGACAAATAGTTGATAGTTTTAATTAAGCTGACTCCTGACATCGGACGTCCTTTGACCTTGCATCAAAATTCAAAATTACATGGAGAGCTCGTAAAATATTTGTTAATCTTTAGACTGCCAGGATGGTCCCGTTGGGGGCAGGCCAGTAGCCGGAATTTATTTTCGGGAGGAGGGGGAGGGGGGGGGGGGGGTAAAATATTTACGAAAAGGCGTAGGTTTTATTTTTCCAATTTCGGAAGACTCTCAAGAGGGTGAGAGAAATGTAGTCTCTAAGTGCGCTGTAAAATTTCCGTCTGTCTACTGGCTAACATTTTCGATAGGTTTTTGGATAAAAGTGTTTAAAATAGTTTCTAAAATATCTTCAAAAATTTGATTTCTCATTCCGCCCTTACGTACATTGCGTCGGTTTTGAAGAACGAAAAAAAAACTACACGCTTGGAAGTCATTGATCTCATCGTCTATCGTTGCTGAAACTGGGACGAAATATTTGTTAAGGCCGCCCTCCATTACCATGACTTCGGCAACTGCAAAAAAATAGAGACACATTTATGTGAAGATACGTTGACGAGAAAGGGAGATAAGAATCAACTGCAAAAAGAATAATTTCCCCTGTTTTTTTATGGCGATTTTATGGCGATTTCTACTACAATCACACATTGTCCCTGATGTAAGTGAATAGTAAGCACGGACACATTCAAACTGTTATTATAGCGTGATGTCATTTTTCTCCTTCGCATGCATAGTCAAAAGCTTTGTTACCATGCCAATTTGAACATTATATTCATAGTTTAATATGATTGCTATAAAATTGTAAACCTGGAAGGGATAGCGTTTAACTTGTATTCAGTCATTCCTTTTTAGATCTACATAAGTCTATCTTGCTCTAGTTTTCTGCATTTTTTTGCAGTTACAGAAGTCATGGTAATGGAGGAAAGCCTTTAGCCTTTAGACTGCCAGGATGATCCCGTTGGGGGCAGGCCAGTAGCCGGAATTTATTTTCTGGAGAAGGGGGAGGGGGGGGGGGGGGCGTCTACTTCTCCGACTTAGGACTCTCAGGACCAAATTTAATCATATTGTGAATGGACAGTTTATGCAATTTTTTTAGCGTCTTAATTTGTATCACTTTGCCAGTCTATTACAAAAAATATACTCCACAAAATAGACTTTCGTGTACAAAAAAAAATTGTTTTAAGAAACACGAGTCAAAGTCCCATAATTATGTGCTCCCTTGACAGTTTATTACCTTCATTTCAATCACACATCATAGAGAAGCTAATAAAATATACCACAAAATTCCAAATTAAAATTATGTTGTAGAACCTGGCAGGCAATAAAATTCATATCCCTTCAGTTATGCTCGCATTTGAAAAACGAACATCCCACTCAAAATTCGATAATGATTTTTTTTGTCGCTCTACATATTTTCAAAATCAAAATTTGATTTTTTTTCCTGCCATAAAATAAATTTATCTACATATGATGCTTTCAGCGCTAAAAACAAATCGTCATCAGAACATTAAAATTTCGCTATTTTCATATCAGATCGTAAAAAAGAATCTACTAAACGACCAAATTCAAACCTAAAATCTATTTTTAGCATTGAGAAATATTTAAAAAAATTTCTAATCGAAAGAATGCGAAACGGCCATAGATGTTCCCTCTATCTAACATAAGATGCAATAAAAAAAAAACGATGAATTCAGTGTTTCGCAATTTCCGTACTGTGAGTTTCGTCAAACAAATAAATAACGAAAAGCTCACCTTTGATCCGTGTTTCACACCTTTAATTGCCTCGTTGACAGATTTGATTGGTTTTCACTTGAAGGTAGTAAAAGTGATGAAGCATAAATGAGGCAAACCTTTTTTTTTCTACTATAAGAAAATATCGAAAAATAAATATCACATAGAATTCACACGCGATGCCAAATAAACATCTTATTTGAATGCTTTATGCTACATCTTAGATGGACTTATGTTAGATATTTCACACCTAACTATATTCGAGTTATGGAGCTTCTGTTTCTTATGTTGTGCTGCTCATTTCACTTCGATTAAGTCGAAATTAAAACAATTTTCACACGTGGTGGTATACGGCGGAAGAACCAAATGAACATAAGAAGCTATTGACCTTGCGTTAAAGAATTTACATCTGGCTACCTATCTATAAGATGGGATGCTATCACGATTAGAATGGATGAGTGGCGCTCGTATACTACAACACGATCCGTCCCAGCACCCACTATTGAGAAGAACGCGGAGATCAACGCGAATCATAAACTACTCATCATCGATAGGAAATTTTATATATGCTGGGTGTTTATTTTTATTTATGGAGGTTGTAAGCGAGGGCAGGTGAAAGACGGAGGTCAATAGAACATAATCAAGTTGAGTGGGAACAGATCTCTGGTTGGCATACACCCAAAAATGTTGAGCCAACATAAAAACAGATCTCCGATTGCTGTTGCTTGATCGGTGGATTATTGCCTAGCGTTTTGTTTCTTGCAGCTGATTTGAGCCATTCTAGTGAAATTTGTATTAATCTAAGCTGGTGCTGATGTTTGCGAGGGGTGTTCGAAAAGTCGGGAAGAAACAAAATGTGAGTTTTTTTTATAGTTTCTGCCAGAGCTTAGGGGAAGACCCATTAATGCCGAAGCACAGCTCAGGATGGTCGAAAGACCGAAAGGAGATGTCGGTTTATGTTCTTCTTTAACTTTTCCGGGTTATACCCCAGGAGGGACACATCGGCTGGTAAGTCATTCCAATGTCTTGTTGTTCGCGGAATTCCTAAACTTTACTGTACGGAAACGGGGAGGCTCAAGGAAGAAGTCCTGGGCGCTTGCAGCTGCACGAGAGGGTCTAGGCAAAATATACCGTGGAGGAATAAGCTGGGAAATTTCGGTTGAACATTTCCCATGGAAATATCTATCGAATACCCCAGTACCCCAACAGAGCGTCGATGCTCGAGATACGGTAATGAATCTGTCAAAGATTTGTCCCCAATCAGTTGGATCGCACGTTTATGAATTCGGTCCAGCAGTTACAGGACAGTTTTTGGGATTCCAGCCCAAATGTGCTAATTGGAATCAAGTCTCGGTCGAGTGTAGGTCTTGTAGATGCTGAGATTAGTTATTATTTTTTTTAAATGAAATTTTGATTTTTTTAAATCAAAGCAGAAAATGTAAATCTTTTTTCAACGACTGAAAATTTCAGGTCCTTTTTTTTAAAAAAAACGCCGAGTTTCGGGAATGACGGAATCTCTGGACTTATTTGAATCTCTGGACGTCTAGGATTTTAATATTTCCTTCACTGTGATAATCTTCTGGTCATAGATCATATTGAAATATTTTTGCCACTATCGAAACCTTCGGCATTTTCAGGTCTCTTAAGCTCCCCCCTTTCCTCTTCAGTTCTGCTTCTATCGGACAGACGAAACCACCCAAACTTTATCAACAATTTCCGATATCAGAACAAAAAATGTTTCCCCTAATTTTTTAAACACCCCTCGTATAATCTGTCTGGCTAATATTATGCTATTCGAAATTGCTTAGTTTTTCGCTATGATGCGGTTTCGTCATATTAAGGCGTTGATTATGTTTGCCTGGCGAAGTTTCAGCAGCTGTTCAACGGCCATAGAGCCGTTGGTTGCGTTTTTTTTTCAGTTTCCTCTGCGGTTTCCAGATGTGCTGAGTTTAGCTTTTAGCTTAGCTAACAGCATGTGGTGGCAAATAAGTCCATATCAACATAATATGATTCAATAACATAAGTTAATATGAAAACATAAAATTTATTGGCGCATGTGCCGCTTGATATTGTAGGTACCTCTGCTCGGATAACTTGGCTATAGATGTTTATGGAATTATGAGAGGCGTAGGGGCCAAAGTAGGCTCCCCTGGGGACTGGAATATTGCACTGGTGTGTGATGTGATGTGATATGGTGGCGACGGCCCCAGCAGATATAGGAAGCGAATATTGATATAAAAATGCGAATCCATCAGCCAATACTTGACTTAATTTCTTGGACTTATTTGGGTAATTGTGTGGTAAGACGATTGCGAGTTTCAGTTATTACGATAAATGCTAATTTGCAGTACATAATGTTGGAACGCAATCGACCTTGCCGATCGATGATGCGTATTTAGAGCACGTTGAAATTGTTTTTCACTTAATTGAAGCGAATTTAATGCAGAAAATGTGTAGTTTATAAATGAATTTTAAGGAAACTTTTTTTTGTGGGTTAACCAGTATTACAGGAGTTTATGTATTTTTCGGCAAAATCTTCACTCCAAATTAGGACCAGGATTTTGAAATTTTACTGGATTTTTTTAGGAAAAACAGAGAAAATGCTTTTTTTATACACTTTCTATTAAGTTGAAGTGTCGCGACCTAACTATGTGGCTATGTGTCTTTCTCTGGAATCTTTGGAACCTTATATCTCCGAAACTATGCAACCTAGGAAGATGAAATTTTGTCACCTTGCGTAGTTCCGGTGACAGTTCAATATTTTTACTACTCCATCCTTGTAAGGATAATGGAAGGTCCTGTAAGGATAACGCAAATATCCTTTTTCCCATTTTTCCCGGGAAAAACTGGCACCAGGGGGTTTTCGGGGTCGCTGATCACGAATTCGGTGTTAGATTTTCAAAATTCAAAACGGAAGGTCCTGTAAGGATAACGCAAATATCCTTTTTCCCATTTTCCCCGGGAAAAACTGGCACCAGGGGGTTTTCGGGGTCGCTGATCACGAATTCGGTGTTAGATTTTCAAAATTCAACACGGAAGGTCCTGTAAGGATAACGCAAATATCCTTTTTCCCATTTTTCCCGGGAAAAACTGGCACCAGGGGGTTTTCGGGGTCGCTGATCACGAATTCGGTGTTAGATTTTCAAAATTCAAAACGGAAGGTCCTGTAAGGATAACGCAAATATCCTTTTTCCCATTTTTTCCGGGAAAAACTGGCATCAGGGGGTTTTCGGGGTCGCTGATCACGAATTCGGTGTTAGATTTTCAAAATTCAAAACGGAAGGTCCTGTAAGGATAACGCAAATATCCTTTTTCCCATTTTTCCCGGGAAAAACTGGCATCAGGGGGTTTTCGGGGTCGCTGATCACGAATTCGGTGTTAGATTTTCAAAATTCAAAACGGAAGGTCCTGTAAGGATGACGCACATATCCTTTTCCCATTTTTTCCGGGGAAAAATTGCATTAGGGGGTTTTTGGGGTCGCTGAATCCGATTCTGACATTTAAAATTCTGTAAGGATAACGGAATGTCCTGCAAAGATAACGTGAGTTTCCTTTTGCTCAAATTTCCCGCGAAAGATCTTTTCTGGAGGTTTTTGGTAGGCTAATTCAAGACTAAAAAGTATAAAATAAAAAAAAACACTTTAAAAAACAAGTTTTATAACCTTATACACTTTCAAAATGCACTAAAAAGTAAAAAACAAGTTCAAAGTTTCACAAAAAATGTTTTTATAAATTGCGTGTTGTTGTGAAAGTATAAAGTGTGCTGCGTTGCACAGTATGAAACCGCTATTACAGATTCAAGAGCAAATGCAACGTCACACACTTTATACTTTCACAACAACACGCAATTTATAAAAACATTTTTTGTGAAACTTTGAACTTGTTTTTTACTTTTTAGTGCATTTTGAAAGTGTATAAGGTTATAAAACTTGTTTTTTAAAGTGTTTTTTTTTACTGTTTTCTTAGTATAACTTACTTAACCACAGTAAAATTTACTGAAAACTGTAAATTTTCACCAAAAAAAAAATAGTAAATGTGACTGAAAATCAACTTAAAAACTGGTGGCAAATCAGTGATTTTGTCCAGGTAAAAATTGTCATTGTTTCACTTTAGTAACAAAAGGGTAAGTGAAGTGGTCTACAAACGCAGAGTTCACGGGTTCAAGTTAGTGTTAAGAGATTTTTCAACACAACATTTTATAGTATGTAAAATATTAAAAACAAGTAAAACTTAATTAGGGGCTGATCATAAAATACGTCACGCTATTTTTCGAAACCCCTCTTTTCGAAGGAGGGGACGGGGGGAATGATGTACTTTATGGCCAGCTCCTTAAGTTTAAAAATGAAAAAAAAACCATTTAAATGCATAAAGAGCCGTAGAAAACATTCGAGAGTTTTTTAAGATTTTACAGTAATCTCAGTAGATTTAACTTGGATTCATAGTAAAAATTACTGGTTTTCCAATTTGTTCCAGTTTTCCAGTATTGGAGATACAATCCAATATTTGGAAAAATATCACGTATTTTTGCGAAATCGTGCAAAAAACCATGCAAATCGGTGGTTCAATACTGCAGCATATTGTGAAAAAGTTTGATCTTTATAGGAAAAGTTTGGTTCTAGGAACAAAATTGGTTTCCCTCCAGGGGCTAAACTTTTCTAAAAATTTGCCATTTCGATCCTATATCCAAATAGTTTGTCTGTTTTAGCCAAAAGTTAAGCTTTTAACTGCTGCGGAGATTATGCATGGTCCACAGCGATAAATTTTGTTTGGTTGCAGAGAAAAACGAAAATCGGGCCGTTTTTTCTCACTGCGGTACTTAATCATGGTTGCCTTTCTGTTGAACTCCCAGTAAAACCGGGTTTAAAGTATTATAAATTCGAAACTCAATCAGAAAATTTGCCGTGTTGTTTATCATCATCGATTTGAAAAAAAAAATACCACCCGCATTGTAGAGTTGATTAAATGATTCAATCGAATATATTTAAGGCGTACAAATAGTATTGCCAACAATTTGTGTGAATTATCCTCAAGCATAATCCACCAAGGGTGAAAATTTGGATGGGTAAGTAAGGTTTTCAGCTTAAAGTACTAATTTTTTGAAGTAGTCTTTAAGGGTTAAAATAAAATAGAAGTACAGACGACTCGGGACTTTTAAAAATGCATGGCATTTCACAGCTAGAATACATGAGACGAGGCAAATATCGAACCACGTACCGCCGGGGGTTATGTAAGAAAAAGGGGAATGAAAATTTCAAAGATGGATAAAATGAATTTCCCCCTTACTTTAGTTCATCGTGCTTTTTGTTTTGTATGTTTTATTTCCCATAACGAACAAACGCCCATTCAAGTGAGTCTATCAGACGGGAATAACGACTGTAAGTCGGTCGAATATTATGGAAACGATTTCCGTGCATGTTCTGGGTTTAAAAGCCTCTTTAGCTTAAAAACTGAAATTCCGTTCAGTTTGTTTCAATATGGGATCACGCTGTATAAGCAAACCGTAACAACACCCTCTTCCGT
Organism: Chrysopilus asiliformis; assembly: GCA_964034945.1. Lineage (NCBI taxonomy): Eukaryota > Metazoa > Arthropoda > Insecta > Diptera > Rhagionidae > Chrysopilus > Chrysopilus asiliformis. Next base: position 25,869,308 of record OZ035962.1, read on the forward strand.
CTACCACATCCAAGTCCTGCTCTCAGTTACGATTTTCAAAAGGTGGAATTTTTTTTGTAGCCGCTTTGGGAAAAAAATAAGGGAAGTCTTTTCAAGTTGTGTGCATGCACATGTGCCCAAATCCACATGTTTCCATGTAGAGTCCGGGAGGGGGAGATTCTAAGGGGGTCGTTCTGACGATTATCCAGCAAATTAATGAACGTTCGCTTACCGGGAGATTCAAATAACATTTCCAAGGACTGACGCTTCCGAATGTTGGTAGATTGGGCGAATAGGGTGGTTGTGCGCTTTGTACTCCACTCTCCATGCAACGTGTGTGCTAGTGTGTGTTTGATTAATGTTTCACAATTTCAATTGGGTTGCGAGGAATTAATAAAATAAAAAAAAAACAAAATAATACCCGGAATCAGGGTAGTCTCAAATAGTGGAATTGAAACCTTACCAGGAGTGAGTATACTCGCACGTTGAACTCTGAAGGTGTTTTGTGAAACTCTGGATATCATGGGGGCTTCAACTGTCCTCGTGCTTCTATCGGGATGCATCATTCGTGGATGGGAAATTGGATATCGTTTGGGAATCGGGATTCAAAGAGTCCCCCATCGAACAACGGAAACGATGATTTTTCTTTGTGTTTAGTAAACTATATGAAAGCAAATGACAGGTGCTAATACTAATAGGACACGTGCAAAGCGGAATATTATCTGTGCTCCATTAGGTTATTTAAGTAGTATCAACTATTCGTACTTTCCGTTTCCCGTAAATTTTACAATCATAGAATATTCCTACAAGCATCACTCCAGCCGACTCAGTGGGAAATTGAATTTTCAAATCGGGATCGAATTTTTAAAATTCTATTAAATATTTCGAGTTTAAAGCGATTTTTTAAACTATTTAGTTTAAAAAAATTCCAATTGACGGCGTGATTTTATCAAAAACCAACTTTTGATATTTTTAAACTTCTGGTTGACGTTATCAACTTTTTGGAGTTTTAATTTACCTTTTTAAACAAACTTAGTAGACAATTTAAACATAAAGAGTTAAAAGTGTATACTTTTGGTTTCAATTTTAAACTAAAAAGTCGATTTTTTTTCTAAAATGAAACTTCGGAAACAAACGTTGAAAAATTAAACCGAAAACATGAAAAACTGAACTCAAAAGTCGAAAAATTAAACCGACGAGACGAAAACGTGAAATTTTTAACTTTAAATAGTTTAGTTTTTAAACTAAAAAGTCGAAAAATTAAACCGAAAAGTCCATCAATTCCGTAAATCTTTATATTTTAGATATTTTAGATTTCGTAAAAAACCATATTTTTATGTATAATATTTAATTCGTCTGGCTACAAATTTTGTATAAGAAAGTCCTGTGCTGTTCATATCATGTATTTTAACTAGATTTGAAGGCGGTTTTCACTTTCAGATTCAAAGTCTCCCTAGTAGGTAAGAGTGGGGTTTGTACAGAGAACGTCTCGATTATAATTCGGAGCGTTTTTACTCGAGTGACGTGTGAAACCGGATCAAAATCACTTTCATCGCTTCGATAAAAAAGCAGTGAAAATAAAATTGAAAAAAAAGACGACTGAAAAAACTAATACTAAAAAAACAAGCTCTAATATCTTTTGAGTCCTTACATGAGCGGGAAATCTGAACATACTTTTTTCCTGTGAATGCCTCCCGCCTGTTCGTTCCCGTCTGTGTAACGACTCAAGAGCTTGTTGGAGTTTTTTTTTAAATTTTTTAATTATTGTTTTTTATTTCAATTTTTCTTTTAGTTATTTTTGTACTCCAAACAAACTTTTCTAGCCATTCTGAAATTTTTTAACCTTTAGAAAATGAGTTGAGAATTACTTTAAGAATGAAGTAAATTTATTGTTAAATTACGTTTCAGTTCTAGCTATTGACACTCGCGGAGCCAACACGAGTTAACCGACACCTCGTTTATAAAAATCGGTCAAGGCGTTTAAGCTGCACGAGGTATTAAAATATCAGACATGCCTACATACACCCTAAACACATAACCCTCTTTTTCAGTCGGGTAAAAAGAGATTTTAGGAAAGCATTGAAATCTTTTTTAGTAAGTGAAAGTGATTTTAACAATACAAATTGTACAATATTGAAAACCGCATGAAAATCACAACAACGGTTCGGAAGATAGCAGAGGAGACGGTAAGAAGAAAGGACGGAAGAGGAAATTCAAAGAGGAAATCCTAAACTATGAGTAATTAAAAGCTTATATGTTGTTGGTTGTACAGCACGTGTTAAAAACTGAAACTCTCAATTTGTTTTCATTCAAAGAGTGGACAAATTCAGCACTGACAACGACATTTGCGTTAAGATTATCCGTCATGATGTGGATATGCTTCTGTTCTGGACCACAAATAGCTGTTGGTGGCCAGCTATATCGCCCATTCCACAGTGAATGAAATCTGAGTCTTTATTGTGGTTCTGATGTTTAGTAGTGCCAAGCAAAAGCTCATAAAATTGCGTAAAGGACCGATGACTTTTCCGCTTTTCAGTCGTTATGCGGTGATGAGATGAGATGAGATGAATCTGGGCAATTCGGCCATACAGTAATCGGTGGACAAACGTGTGGCAAATGTTCAACAGAGCGGATGAGATTTTTGGATACTGTCCAGCAGTATTTACTCGCGGTTTTGGTCCACTGTGATAAATGGCGCCCCTACCCCCTCCGGAAACGGATTCTCTGCATATGCAGGGAAAAAAAACTTTTCGACATAAACCGTGCTGTGTTGATGCTGTTTATGGCATGGGCAATGTTGGTGATGTGGAGTTGATGATGATGGAATGTTGCCATGAGGTGTAGATTTTTATGGTAATCGTAGCCATAAAGAAAGAAGAGGCTTTTTTCACGCAATGCTGATTAAATTTGATGCGTTCATTATGGCAATTTATATTTCTATCTTACATCTCACTGACTTTTTAATAAAACAACAAGATTTTTAGTCATGTTTATCTGTTGATTTCACTCAACTTACAAAAGAAATTTAGGTTAGAATTGTGAAATATGCCTAATTGACATAAGAACCGACGAAAATTCCACTTGAAATGTCTTACTTTTCGTTTGGAATTATTACCATCAAATTTGGCCCAGTAAATGGAAAGCCGTTATGCGATTACGGAAATTCGAATTTTTCAAGCATTCATATTTCATATTTTTTAATAAATTTTTTCAATTGTCCATAAAATATTCCATAAAATATCTCACGCTAATTTTACCCATTTTAGACCCCTCTCATAACACTTTTTTGTGATTTTTGTATGATATTTATTGCCGCCGTCACCGTATCGCTGAACCCTTTCCCCTAAAAGAGTGACGTATTTTATGTTCAGTCTCCACACACAAGAAATAGTAAATCCAACTATTTTATAATGGGAAATCGAGAATATAACTAAAATTGTTAATTTCAATTACAAAAATAGTCAATTTAACCAGAAAATTGTAAATTTTACTACTGAGTAGTCGATTTTGACCCCCCTAAACTAAATTAAATTAACCATTTTAGTTGTATTTTCGATTCCCCATTATAAAATAGTTAGACTTACTACTATTAAAATTTTGGGGAACCGATACCAGAACCGATACCAGAACCAAAGAACGATGCACGATTTTGCCCCCCTAAACTAAATTTTGAACCCCTGTGGTTTTCACTTTGGTTGAGTACTTTTTGGAAAGGGCACAGTCTCTAGTTTCATCCATATATGGCTTCAAGAGCCACTGAATTGCAGGGGAATGGTGAGGGGGCAACGAACTTTCTTGTGATTTCTATCATGAGAAAATTCGTTAACCCCTTACCATCACCCTGCAATTCGGTGGCTCTTGAAGCCATATATGGATGAAACTAGAGACTGTGTCAAATTTTAAGCACCAAATCCGGAACCAAATTTTTGAAATTTGAAAAATCAAAGCCGGAACCAAATTTTCAGATTTTAAGAACCAAACTAAACCAAGGCCAGGACCAAATTTGTGAAATTATAGAAACCAAAATTAGAACAAAATTTTAAAATCTTAGGAACTAAAACCCAAACCAGAAATCCGATGCACCCTGGAACCAAAATCGTACCACACTTAGAAAACGATTGGTAGCATCTCTAGAAAACTATGTTGCAGGTGTGAAAATGAGTGACATCGCAATCACATTCGCTTTAACATGGACATAAAATCCTTATCATACGTATAAGATGAGCTGAAGGTTTAATATAAAATCACAGTTCCAAACTCGCTTCCCATACAGCACTCGACGATAAACCGAGATAATTCTTATTTACTTTTGTTGCCTGAAATATGGAAAAAAGATTCTTTAAAAATAACACAAAAAAAATCCACATCATAGATTATTCTTTACTTCATCCATAGTTTCCAACATTCAAAATCATTTCAGTCCCTTTTTATTCGTTATCAATGAACAGAATCTCTTGTGTATATCTTGAAGACTTTTGTTAAACAGTTTATGTTCTTATGTTGGAACGACGTTACACTTTGTCTTTAGAACGCATAAATAAATCCAACATGCAAGCATAAAACATTTAAACTTTGTACCCAAGAAATTTCGTTCAACTAGAAATCTTGTAGCAAACATACACGAGAGTCATGAAATTTATTTGCTCAAGTAGATTGAGAGAAAATATAGTAAATTTTGAATTTCAGAAATTTATTCGATTTCAATTCATTTAAAGCACTTTTTATGAGAGGTTTTGTAATTTTATCTATGCTAAAAGATTCAATAATATCTAACGAAAAATGTTCAGAGTAAATTCTTTCAATTTGAATGCAGTTACGATTTTTTTATAAGGGACTGTCCATAAAATACGTGTTCCATTCAGACCTTTGAACTGAACGGGGAGCGAGAATGAAACCGAGTTAAAACCGCAAATTTTACCATAACCGTAACCGCGAATGAACCGCATGTGAAAAACAATGAAAAACCGAAACCGGGACGAAAGTTATTTGCGTTTTTTTTTCATTATTTCACCCTTTTTCACTTCTTTAAATCACGGTTTTAAGAACTTTTGGTTTATTTCTTGATAATTAAGAATTTAGGTTTGTATTTGTTGATAAAAGTTTTGGTACACATCGTTTTGCACGGTTTTTACGGGCACCCGCACGTATGGCCAAGGATGGGCACGGGCCGTACACCCCCCCCCTGGATTTAGAAAAAAAAATTGGTTTTTACTTTCTTCTGCTATAGAAGGAAAGTATTGTATTTATGACGGAGGCCGACTCGAGAACGGGGCAGACATAAACTTCCTTATTCAAGAACGCGTTGAGCTAGCGATTTGAAATTTTTTTTGTAAATGAGTTTTACGAAAATCGTAGTTTTCTATCAACTTTTGGAAAAGTAAAAAGTTAGCTATAACGGATACCTTCCATACAATTTTTGTTGAAAAAATACAGCTTTTTGAGATTTCTCGAAAACTATACGCTTTTGGGAAAAAATGCATATTACAAAATTTACAGGACATAACATTTTTCACATTTTTTGCTTTAACGGTTTTTACGTATCTTTAACGGTTTTCAAGATATTTGGAAAAATACTTTTTTTTACATATTTTTATTGAGAAAAGTTTTGTATTGATCACAATTGATATTTCTTCCATATTAAGCTGAACCGCAAAAACCCGTTACGAACCGGTTCCCGTAACCAGATCTGTGTTTGCGTTTTAAAAACCGGAGCGTGAGCGAAAGCGAAAAAAAAAACTGAAGAGCGAAACCGAAAACCGGAGCGAAAAAATAACCGGTTCGAAATTCTGGTTCCATTAGTTCTGTATCCTGCTGGAACCAATCGGTAAATTCTTCGTATTTTACGTAAGTGTATTTACGGGTACTCACCTTAAAAAAAAATAAAACCTATTCAAGATTTTTACACGCTAATTGACTGGTTTAATAGGAAGATTTAAATTTGGGTCATTGTACGAGTTTTGCGTTTTCCAAGTTTCTACCTGTAGTTAAAGAATCGTGTAATTTCCCTTTAAAGCTTTTTATTTTTAAATTAGTGCTCTTCCACAAAGCCAATAAAATCAACGAAAAATCCATGAAAAGTCGTTATTGTGTTCAGCGACTAAACGTAACCCGAAACAAGGTCAACATAATCTCTTCAAACAGGAAAACAACACTTTAAGCCGCTAATAAGAGATAAATCATGAATAAATCACCCTTACATTGGTATTTCGAATGTAACTTCAGCTAGACAAACAACTGATGATCATGTCCAGCACCAAGTTGTTGGCTTTTTAATACATTCAGCGAATCACTAATTTGAAATTCAGCTAAAAACGATAAAAAAAGGCAACCGAAACAATGCACAATGAACAAAGAAGCCAAGGCGCAAATCATCATCAAGAAATTACTTATTTCTTAGAATATAAACTGAAAAAGACATAAATTTGATTCCTCTGACAAGTTTGCCGTTGTTTGGAGTTCTTTTTTCTTTGTAGAAAACTTACCAAACGCATAGCTTTTGGGGCATTTCGAAGATGCCGCCTAATCAAACATAACCGCCACACAAGTGGCAAAATATTGTTACCTGTAGCTGTTTGGGATTACCTGCCCGATCAATGTGGTCGCATTAAACAAAAGCTATACCATCGGGAAGGTATCACCGACCCATTAAAGTTTAGTGGTGGTACTTAATGGCAAATAGAGTCAGTTTGGTTTAGTTTGTGTATTTTAAAGATCTTCAATTTAAGAAGAAGCGCACCTGAAACAACGAAGTTCTGATCCCGAGCGACCCCAAGCAACATCCATGAAAAACAGTCCCGTGCGTAGTAAGTAGCCAAGACGATTAAAATCAACTACGGACAGGTAGATAGCCTCAGCCAAATGTCATAAATTCACTTTTCCCACGGTCAATAGTCTCTCTCTCTCTCTCGGTTGGCTTTGGGTTCGCACCTTTGGAGGGCACTACTATCTTCTGGACCTCTAGCCGGTGTGGATTATAGGCGTTCAGAGTGCGTAAATAATCCACTCCGTATTTGTGTACATACTGCAAGTATCTCTCCATGGATTAACATCATCATGTCGTGTCCGATTGTGGATATTTGAAATGAAGAATACTACAATATTTCGTCGATTACCGCGGTCGGTACCCCCATTCCAACAGCAGAAACGCGCGGTAGACGTGCGGAGGGAATCCAACTGAAATTATAGACCTGTTCACGAAACCTGTTCCAATGCTATAGACGAAGAGTAGAAGCAGTGTTTCTACTGGTTCTTGGTGGATCGAATCCTCCTTGGAAGTCTGCTGAACTCTTGAGGTTCACTCCAATTGGGTGATGTATCGAGTGCAATCGCAGGTCTGCGGTATACCTGGACATCTTTGTCGATGCATTCAGTTCGATGGCAATGCGATCTTCATGGGATTCCCATCAGACAGAAGGCAGGTACATAGACCTGATTATCACTGGATTCAGTTTCGGTCAGGTGTGGACAGTGGCGTAGCCATAGGAGGAGGGGTGGGGGTCCAGGGGGTCCGAGATGAAAGTAGTGATATTTTCGAGTGTTTTGGACTCCCTCTGGCTACGCCACTGGATGTGGAGCGAAATACAATGCAAACAAGCGGTACGTACGGATCGTTTACTTTTGTCGAAGTAACCAAAAATGGTTACATACCGGTTACTCTACGGTCGCCAAACGTGGGTTGCAAAATATATGGGGTTACAAATCGGTTGTTGCAACGTCAAAAAAGTATTGTTGCTGCCACATTGCTGCATCCGTTTTCGTTCAGTGTTTTTTGTGACTATCGCTATAAAGTAACTGTTGCGCAACCGTAGAGTAGAAAAAAAAGTTGTCAAGCAGGGATGAGTTGGAAGAGGGGAGGGGGAGGCATATCATGTGTGAGGCATATCATGTGTGAGGCCAATGTCAACTTGCATCGCTATTGTACATTATAATAAGGTGACAATATGTCTCCAAAATGCCGAAACAGTCCCGGAAAACAACAACAACTTTCTGACTGGTCACAAAGTAACCGGTTTGCAACGGTTTTTTTTGATACCGGTTACAAGTCGACCATATTGCAACCCGGTCCAAGGTGACCATTCTGCAACAATTTTTTGACTGATTTGCAACGTGACCAGGCTCATACTGCCACCTGAGTTTTTTGAGTGCGTTTAAAATTTAGACAAAACTTGATCACGCCACCAAGTGTTGGTGTTTGGTCAAGGAATCAAGGAGCATTGCACTGTCTACGATACTGTGAATTACTTTAGGAGAAGACGCATCAGGAAAATTAGCTTTTAAGCTGGATACCGTCTTGCGTGTATAGAGAAGATGGTCAAAGGTGCATAGCCCGATGCCATTTAGAGCGAGTTAACGCCGTGACGACGACGACAAACAATCATCGCATCAGATACGTTGAACCTTAACTTCAAGGCTAGCCACTCGTCCGTTTCATTTTCTACATAATGGCAAATAATAAGAAAACAGCAAACAACTCTGATGCTTCTTTATGAAGTTCTTTTTCTTTATTTGTGAAGGCTTTTGTTTTGTTTCTTACCCTGATGATTTCTTATATGCTGCCTGCAGTCGATATACACGTTCTGGATGAAGCCAAATAGCGAATACGTCTTAGGATATTGTCTTAGACCGAAAAACGCAAAAAGGTTCGGTAAAGTTTTTCTTTAGCACCGGATAGTAAAAGTTTATATAAGGTCGGTCATGATGTTGATATTACCCGATGATCATCATTCCCATAATGCGGCGGTGACTGTGGCGGAACGGAGCAGGTTTATCGTAGATTTTTTTCCCTGTTTTGCTTCAACTATTCCTGCCATGGATATCAGCAAGAAGTGTACTTAGTTATGAGTAGCGTCTTAGATTTCGTATGTGCAGATAGACTACTTGAAACTTGAGGAAGAATAATATGGGCATTAATGCAACCACAGATACGTTTACCGATTTTTTATTTCTATGCCGAGTGATTCATGAACACATCCTTCAAATAATTTGTATAAACCGATCAGCTGTTCGATCAGGAGTTCCAAAGTTTGAACTATTTAGAATCCGTGAAAAACTAATTTTCTTTAAATTGTTCTTATATTCTTATTATTGCAACTTAATTTCACAATGTGTCGAAACAAAAGAAATTCTTATTATTGCAACTTAATTTTACAATGTGTCGAAATCTTCGTATTTGATGTTTGCCTTAGTTTACGAAGTCGTTTGCTCACCAATATTGTCGCGTTAAATTTCGAGCTTTGCATCAAAGATACAAAATTTGACAGAACATTTACGAGGTGGCAAATTTACGCGGTTTACGCGGCACTTCCGAGTTTTCATGAACACCCCTAATGAAAAAAAACTTCTGCTAACGTTGGTAGCACAATAATGATGATTACTTATGCTTTTCTTATGCTTATTTCATTGCCTGCTGGTGACTGACTGCCTGCCTGCCTACTCAGCATTAAATTTAGTTCGGTAAACCGATTAGATGATGAAATTATTAAATGGCTAATACAATTGAGTGCTCATGCTTTGAGAATGTTGAGATACGATGATTAAAAACCCCGGTAGCCCTCAATTTTGCAGTAATATTTATTATTGAAATGTATTATTTCTGCTTAATTTATGAGAATGCAGAGCATTTGATATTATCGATAGATCCGAGACATTAAAATCTGATGAAATATTAGGGTGTAAAATGGAATGGAAATCACGGTATGTGACTCTTGCAGGTTCTGAGATTTACAAACTGCAAAATTGTACCAAATGAAGTTTTTTTTAACAAATTTCGTCGACTCTACACCTCTTTGAATTTTTAACGTATTTTATGGTTGGAAATTCAGTTTTTTTTTTCAAAAAAGGCCCGGTCTTCCATTAACCCATTAAACTAAGTGGTCGGTTTTGAATATTTTGAGCAACTTTGATTCTTATTGTTATCATAATTACATAAAAGTCAAAGTTGCTATTATTGAAATACAAACAAGGCTGGGGCGAAATGGGTTAATGAGCTTGACCTAACATTTTATGAAAAAAAAACCAAGAATAATGTTTGTGAAATAGGTTTGTGAAATATGGGGGGGGGGGGGGGGGGGGGGGGTCTGCGATACAAAACTCTGTACAAAAAATCATGAAACAATTTGACAAGGTGAAGGTGAATGAGGGGACTCCAAAAATGCATAAATTAGCGTGCAGACGGACTGACAGACGGACGGACAGATGGAAAGACAGACTAACGGACAGGCAAACTGATAGACAGACTAACGGACAGACAAACTGATAGACAGACAGATGGTGTGGCGGACTGGCAGACTAAAAGACTGACAGATACTCAGAAAGAATCAATATTAGAATCCCAAAAAAAAATGTAATTTTTCTTTTTTCTTCTGAAAATTAAATCCAGAAATAAAATGTCGATAAGTATATAAAATCTTCTGTGTCAGCATCAGCTACGCTTATTTTTGTGACGAAAATAGTAGATATCACGCTGTCAATTAACATTATTGGTTCAAATCAAATATTTTGTTAATCAATTCGGCGTATATGATGGCCACCAAAGTGGTAGTGGAGGTACGATGTGGGTTTCAAAATAATAAATACGTCGCTAGAAATAACGAAATGTAGAAAAAAAAATCTGAAGAAAAAGCATTCAAGATAACTAATTGCGGATATGTTAAATGATTGCGACACATTCTGAACTCAAAAGTCATAAAATATCCATCGATTTTAATATTTGTGATCTTTATGACAGTAAACGACGCCCTCTTAAAGGGCATTCGCCTCACAAAGCACAAAACTGTCAAATTGACTAAAAATGCGGGAAACTGAGAGATCTCTGTTGTTGATGGTTGCTCGTGTATTTGAAAGGAAATCTCTTTTCAAAAATTTCTTTTTTTTCATACACTAACAAAAGATGCTGTCATAATTTTTCGTTATCTTTCTATCTGAAATGTGAATTAAATTCCCAATGCTTTGGATATTTATTAGGCAATGGATAGTATTTGGGTGGCAACATGTATCGAATGTGTGTGTATGGGCGGGATGCTTAAAAAAACCGCAACATTAACATCCAAAAGATAAGTTTAGTGAACTTTCAATTAAATCGGAATTAATTTTTATGGCATCGAAGAAGATAACAATAATACGAGCGGTGTATGAAATTGCGTTCAATTATGATAAAATTTAAAGTTTATGTCAACAACCTGCCATATTTTGTAGTTTCTTACAGTTTCCGAAGATTTTTGCGAAAAAAACAGTTACTTTTAACAGGTATTTATTTTGGGAACCTTTTTTTAGGTCATCAATTACATCCGAAATATTCTTTCGCGACTATATTATGGTCTAAACTTGGCTTCTTATTCAAATTTGTGGATTTTCTTTCAACTCTGGAGGTTTAACAGAGTTGTGGTCCTTTCACATTCATCTTATCGTCCAGATTTGGCTTCTTTTTAAATTCGACGTATCGAATTTCAACTGTAAAAACTTTCGTTATAGAGAGAAGGAAGTTTTTGTCACAGAAATGCCACAGAAATACATCAAATAAAATTTTAGTTTTTTTATACAGATTCAGAATTTGAGCCAAATGCAGTTAAGCTTACGCAAATATCTGTGACTCTCAAAAACCTCCCCAAAAAGCAAGAAATCAAGAGATTAAAAAAATCAACAACTTTTTAATCACAAGTAATCGGCCAGTACCTGTAATTGCGAATTGGCTGGCGACAAACGAATTTCAATTCGATTAAACGCAATAAAAACAGCAAATTTTTTTAAGAACCGCCCTGACGCTGGATCTCATCGCACAGTTCACCTGAGTTCGGTCGACAAAACGTCGAATTAATCCAGAAAACAGCAAAACTGATGCGTATTCAGCGAGAATCCAAAAAGATTACCAAGGGATCTTCGGCACGCTCTCCATATTACCACAACCTACTGCGCAATATCTCAGAGTCGCGTGATCTGGAGGGCTATCAGTGATAATTTTCGAGGGTATGCTGAAAAGTTCTATGGGTTTTCTAAGAAGAACACGCATGACTTGTACCTACGGTAAGCCTCTTTTGTTATAGAAGATATGGGCAAAAATTTCAGCTCAATCGGTCGAGTGGTTTTGCAGTTGGAAACGTATGATTCGGGTTTTTAGCTTAATTGGTCGGTGGTTTTCAAACTAAAGTTTTTGAAAGCGAGTAGAGACCAGGGTTGTGAAAAACCCGGTTTTTTTTTTAAAAAAAAGCCCAACAGGAATACAACTAGCCTTGCCTGACTCGAAACTTTCTACGCTACCCTCGTAGAACGGACTTGACATTGGTTAGCAAGCAATTGACCGAAAGTGTCTGAAGATTGCTTGGACTTGAGTCCTTGATCGTAGATTGTGAATTGCTCAGAAGAGCAGACGTGGTTTGTCTTTTCCCAAATCGGTTCAACCGCAGTCATCTTCTGACGCCTTGTGGTGTTCACCATTTGTTCCTTTCTTTCGATCTTGTGCACTTCTTCAAACATGTTTGCCCCATTCCGGCCGTCTTGAAGACGCGCTTTCCTTGGAAGATGTCTTGCAGACGATGTTTGATGCGCTGGTCTCCGCTTGATGGTTTTTTTTTTGTCTTGGATTGGTGGAACATTTTGCCTGGATAGCCGCTCCTTGCATTGAACGTCCACGACGCATTCTACTTTCGACGCGTAAGCCGCCCTAGTGCATTCATGATGATGATGTGGGATCCACAGCATTACGTCTTCTGAGTTCTTCTGATGGATCGTGGATTTTCCGTTTTATTTGGTGCTGTGCATTGACTCCTGAGTTCATGAACTTTTGTTGCTTCAGCTGTCTGAAGATTATTACGCTCCGTGTTTAAATGTACGCTGATCCGATCAACGACGTTTAATTTTAATGTTCGTTTTTATACGAGCATTTTGTTGTATTTCGTTGGATCGTCTTGTGCTCCGGTAATTCTTGATTTGTTGTCGTTTCGGGATGATTTTTTTTTCTCAACTCTTTTATTTTCGCTTTGATTCTATGAAATGTGGATGGCCGAGGTGTACATAATTGAAGAAGATTCATGCAAGCAGCCCTTTGGCCTTATCTTTTTTTTATTTTGAGGGCCTTTGCCCTTTAATATACCTAAAAAAGACGTGCGTTGTCTTGTTATATACGACGCGACGCATGGCTAATGGAATTGTGCTACAGACAAATCATATTGACTCCTCAAAAATCGTAAGAAAAAATCAATTATCATGTAGTTGCAAGACTTGCTGGATGGTTCTTTGTTATTCTGAGACCATATCAAGTTAACAAGTAATCGTACACCGACTTTTCTTTCAGCAAAAACTCTTTGACTTCGAAATTTTCCATCGATATTGACGGCCACAGAGTGTATTGACTGTTTTTATGTGCGTCGCTATGGAAATTTTTAATGCACATAAAACCATTTCTTCGTAGAACATAAAACCGGGTGGTGTCTCACATTTTAAGCCTTTTTATTTACAAGACTTCCAACATGTCGATTTAATACTTGATCCGATTTCTATTGCAGGACGTTTTGAGTTATCGTTTCGCCCTTTAAATGCCCTGAATTAGCGCAATAAAATGTTCACTTCATAAAGAATTTCGGTGAAAATCACTTCTTTCGGTATCGTTTCCAGTTTATCGTTTGCCCTTTGAGTGATTTAATTAAATTTTGATTGCAACCGTAAACCTTTGATTGTTATTTGAGAGAGGCATCCAAGTTTTATTTTCTTACAAAGTCGGTTTGAATTTCGCAAGGGATTTATATAGATTATATGTGCGAGTACTTAGTCCGTAATTATTTATTAAGCTAAACATTAAGTGAAATAATTAATTGTTTTTATTTTTCTAATTTTCAGGTAAGTCTTCGGAATTTCCTAATTAATTCAGTGATTTGATGTAAGTATAAATTTTTTTGTTGTCCAATGGAAATAAAACTACGTTTAATTGATTTGGGCTCTAAAATATATAAAAAAAACAAAAAAAAAAAAACGAAAATAAAAAAAATCTTACTGCAGTATAAAAATATAAATTGTGATCAAAACAAAACTTTCTGCAATATTTAATTTCGGAAAAACCTGTAAAAAATAATTTTTTTTTAAATATCTCGAGAACCGTAAAAGATTCGTAAAAACCGTTAAACGAAAAAATGCAGGAAATTTCATTTCCTTTGAATCCGGTTATATGCATTTTTTCGTAATAGCGCATAATTTTCGAGAGATTTCCAAAAATACCGAGAAATTTTGCAAAAAACTGAATTTTTTAAAATGTCTTGAGAACCGTTAGAGATACAAAAAAATCGTTAAAGCGGAAAATGTGGAAAATTGTATGTCCTTTAAATTTTGTTATACTCATTTATTCCCCAAAGTGCATAGGTTTCGAGAAATTTTCAAAAAATGGTATTTTTTAAAAAAATTGTATGGTAGGTAGTCATTATAGCTACCGTTACTTTTTCAAAAGTTGCTAGAAAACTACGATTTTTGTAAAACCCATTCACAAAAAATTTCAAGTCGCTAGATCAACGCGTTCTCCAGTTATTTAAGATACAAGATGTGAATGCAATCCTTAAAATAATTTTCCAGAAAGCAATCTCTGTTTATTAGTGCTACGCTGGGTGTTATCAGTTCATTGAACTCTAAGTGAAAACCTAGGGAAAAGGTCCACACCGATATCTAGCATAGTTAACCAACAAAACTACTATCAAAAATAGTATCAATTCCAGGAGCCGTCACAGCATTAATCCTCGTCTACTTTATTAAGTTAGCTGCAGTATTCCAATCTCCCAGTTATCCCATCATCATCATCCATCTGCCAGGAACCGTTTGACATTCAGAACCCTTCTCTCTTTCTCTCTCGCTGTTCACAATGATAGGGTGCGATTGTATTAACAAACATTTTCTGCACTATATATGGTGAGGAATTAGGACCCACCCCATAAACACACCGATGGATGTTGTTGCTCTTTCCCGCCGATCCCTCAGGAGCTGCAGTGTTGAACATTTGTCAGGCAGGCAACCAACCACCAGCAGACAACATCATAAAGTAAGGCAACGACCCATGCCCAAAAACAAATCCAATTCAATGCAACTAAATCCAGAATCATAAGTTTCCGCACTGTTCCCTGTTTCAGGCAGGCTTACGAATGCTCACTCATGTTCCACAAATATATTCCCTGGCGTCACTCAAACCACTCACAGTCGTCCATAGAATCGTCGCTGATTGCTGACAGGAAACTCACCCCTGTTGCTGTGGTGTTGCATTTGCAGTTCAGGCTGAAGAAGGACAGAATTGAGAGAAAAAAATACAACAACTCCAAAAGTCTGAAGTTGAAAAGCCACCGATGGTAGCAGATCCTGAAAAATCAATAAAATCCCAATCAGTTGACGAGGCGACCGACGTGGTTGCTCCGGGTTGCTTCATATTACTTTGACTTCCATTGGTTTCTTCCCCCTAACTCAACATAGTCCAGTAATTCCACTTCGTACTATGCACGTATTTTTCACGGTTTTTCTGTTTCCATAATTTCCTATTTTAATTCTTTTCCATACGTTTTGAGTCCCTGGTGATGAGTTTGTTCGCCCCAAATTGTTTACTAAGGGAGTATTCCCATTTACTGTTCTAATTAGCGTGATCAAATTATTCCCAGGGTGCCGCTGAAATGAGGTACACAAATTATTGTGTTTTTAAGGCTTTAAAATGTTTTTTTTCAGCAAATTTTTCGTTATCGAAATTGTAATTACTTTAAAAGTTTTACTATTACGGCTGCTTTCCGCTGATTTCCGTGCTAGTTTTAATATTATCATAAATAGTTTTATTGAAATCAATATTATGATTTGATTTATCACTTTTTTTTGAGTATTTTGAGTGTTTTTCTTTAAAATATGTTAAAAAAAAAAAATTAAAAGAAAAACCAGCACTAGACTTGGCTACTTTTACTGCGCTGCTTTTATACTGCAGCAGCGGCTACTTTCCGATTTTAGTGTTCACACATGGCTGCTTTTTAGGGTGCGCAGCATTTAAAAAGCTGTGCAGTTTTCTGGGTTGCAGAGGGTTTCAGACATTGCAGCGTAATTTTTCGTCATGCTGCGCAGTAAAATTAGTTACGTAACCGGTTCCGGTTATAGGAACCGATAACCGGGCACCCGGTTCCAAGTCCAGGAACCGAGAACTGTCTAAGAAAGGGTTCCACTCATGTTAGCCTTTTTGAGGTTTTGCTATGAATCCTATTTTTTGTCTTTGACTCGGAATCGGTTCTCAGACGGTTCTCTGTTTCTGGACCCGGAACCGGATATACTTTTTTTCAGAACTGGGGTTTTTTTTTTAACAGCCCAGTGTTAACCCTTGATCAAATGAGCGGAGGATTGAGAAGAGGAACAAGGAAGGTTGACAGAAACGGAACTATGATTTGTAGCAACTTTGAGTCGGAGTCGAACATGTCAAGTTTTGTCAAGTTAATTACTGCCATCACAGTAAAGAAGACCCTCCACCCCCTCCTGCAACCCCTCTAAAAGTGTGACGAATTTTGTAGACAGCCATCAAGTCATAATTTAGAAAAATCCTATTATGCAGGGTTGCGTCTAATTAAGGACGGTAACTTCCGAATTAGGGAGATTGCGAACTTCCGAAGTAGAAATAGGCCCTTAGCTGGCTAGCCACAGAGCAAATAACCCGGTATGTTTTTCAATTTATGAAATGAGGCGTTAAAAGCTAGAGTGGACCAACCCACATAATCGAGTTTTTGAAGCTTTTCCACTCTGTACTATTATTGACTGAAATTTTTTGGAAAAAAAATCTGTGGACTTTATTAGGTACTCAATGTTGAAACGTTTTTTGGTGCATCCAAACATTTTTGTCTAAAAACTCACTCGCAATAGTGATTCAAACACAAAAAAATTCACGATTTCGACATGTGGGTTGGTCCACTCTAGCTTTTAACGCCTCAAGGCAGTGGTACAAAATCGTTGTTTACACGTCGAGCTCTTTATTAGATTATCAGCTATTTTATACAATTGACTTCTCTTTTATTTAGACTAGAATTTAAATATAATGACGAATGCCTACAAAGATATTTATTTTATGAGGCAATCACAATATGGGAATGCACCTTCAATAATCATCGCACGTGGTTTTATTAAATTCGAATATTCACCTCTGCGGGTGGCTGACTTTTCGAACGCGTCTAAAAACGCGCGTGACGCGCACACACACACGACCCCTCATGCTCAGAGATTTACATGAAACTCTCTGCAATCGTATCGAAGGTATATTAAAATTTTGTAGAAAAATATGTGGCTGGGAGAGGGTGCGATAGACGTTGCGTTGAATCCCGTGAGTTCGTCGTCCTTTTAAATGGAAAACTGGCAGTCTTAGACGGGATTTTAAAAAAAGAAGATGCGCACGTTGCTAAGAAACATGTTTTCATTTGGACAGAAGAGTTGGGGAAGTCCATCAGCAATAGCATTGTGAGCATATGTTAAATTGTATGCACTTGAAAACCGAATGAATTGATGCTGGATATGTTATAAACGCATAGACAGACATTATTGATACTTTCTTTCGTCACAAAGTTCAGCACTGATAGTGCATAGAATAGCACTTTTTCATCGTCAAACTGTTTACGGAA
This sequence comes from Chrysopilus asiliformis, assembly GCA_964034945.1. Classification (NCBI taxonomy): domain Eukaryota; kingdom Metazoa; phylum Arthropoda; class Insecta; order Diptera; family Rhagionidae; genus Chrysopilus; species Chrysopilus asiliformis. The sequence continues at coordinate 25,886,878 of OZ035962.1, forward strand.
CTGTGTCAAAATTCAGAAGTGGGATACCATCGAAAATACCTGAGGCGGCTAATTTGAATTGAAGTCCAATTTATTCGAGGAAGTGATTTAAAAATAGAAACATTTCTATCTATTTTCGGAGATTCTTCGCTAATTTGACCTAAAATTGGACCAAAATACAAACGTGAATTCCACTCAAGTGTGCAACTAATCAAATCTTGAAGATTCCCAATTTATTTATCGGCATTCGTCGTCAATGACTTGAGGTGGATTCCGTCTCGTAAGAAATCACGATGATCATTACGCTACCGTTAAACTATGGCAAATTTCTTAAGTGTCTTATTTTGGCTTGGTCCACTCAAGGCAAACTGGCTCAAGGCGATACGGCACCCAGACTATAGAGGCGTCTATTTTTGGACAATTTTAGCGCCATTCGTGCTTAGACGATAATTTTAATTTGTCCGGCATTTTATGTTTACTTTATTTTTCATACACATTAAAGTATTTTTGGCCCCGGGAAAATTTTTGTTTTTTTTCTTAACGAAAACTGTTTAAACTTCGGTTCATCGTGAATGACCTACGGTAATGTTTTCCTTCATTTCAGTGTGAGTTCCGACAGATTTCGGATGGATCGGTGACCGTGAATTGTAAACACTTGACAACGGATGGGATTTTTCAAAAAGTGGCACTTAATAATGTTTCGGGGAATTTTTCTCTTTGTAAAATGCCGAATTGTGGACGACATTGATTGGAGAAATTGCCACAGGAAAATTGACAAATTACATGTTCCTATGGGACGTTTCATTGATGTTTGAAATTCTACACGTGTGACATTGAAGGAGAGGTCGACTGCTGTCAATTTAGAAAATATTGTTCACTTAAATTTAGATTCTTGTGCCATTTGATTAAAGTTTTCAATAGAATTTCATTAATTTATAGAATTTTCAATTTGTTTATGTCGTCCTTTATTAGCAATCAATGTTCAAGGCTCAAAAGTGACATTGAGTTTAAAATACACATACAAACCATGATTTAATTATGTATTTTTTACTAGCTTTCGCACCAGCGGAGTACAAAAAAAGCTCAAACATGGGCTTTATTATCGTAAAATGCCGGACTTTGGATACAAATCTTTAATGATTTTTCGATAACCTAACAGACAGACCCTTATTAAACCTGGGGTAATTTTTTTGAGTGAATCTGGGACAAAATGAGCGTAAAGAGGGGTGATAGAGGGAAAATATTATGAGAAAAATTTCATCTGGGGGTTTTTGGGGTCGTTTAATCCAATTCTGACATTCAGAAATCTGTAAGAATAACGGAAGGATAAAGAAAAATTAGAAGGAATTTTTAAAAAAGCTTTTATTTTTTTAAAAAATGCACTAAAAAAGGAAAAAATAATTTTTTGGTATCAGAAATAAAAGCGAATTAAATATCCATTTTTTTTAGATTTTTTTTTTAAAACATTAAAATGCGCCAACTGCTACAACAGTGTTACAACATTTTTTTATTCTTATTCATAAAATACATTAAATGCCTTTTTTATTTAAAACATGTGAATCAAAACTTTTTCAAACGCCTGAATATTTTTAATATTTTTAACACAGATTTTATACAAAAAAATCCAGGTTTTGCAGAAATATAGATGAAATTTGCAGTTCACAAAGTTTTTTTTTGTGCAACGTCATAGATTAAGGCGTCTTAAATATAGGGATGCCTGTATTCGAACAGTGGTTTCTTAAAATTTCTGGTTAAATTGCTCTGCAAAGTGATGTCTTTGTAAATAAAAATCGCGGTAATGGAAACAGCGATACTATGCGACTAAACTATGATATATTTACTAACGTTTGAATGTGGGAAACTATTCTTAAACCAATATTGAAAGTCGAGCTTAAAGTATTTTTTCCGGTATTTTAGGTTATATAGAAATAGTTTTTGTTATTTAGATATTTGCATTTTTACAAATTCCATTATGATTTTTACAATTTTATCAACGCTTACACCAATCACGGATGTTTTCTCTGTACAACACAGCAGGAATAATCAACAAAAAAATTAAAAATGGTATTAATAAAAATATAAAATATTTTGCTGGTTTTCCAGGTGATGGCAGTAGTCCACAAGACAAATCCGGTTGTTTGCAAAATTCTAAACAATCTTGAACTTTTGATACTCGATCACTCGACACGTTCACAAAGTCCTGTAGTTTACACGAGACATTTTCAAAAACTTTTGAATTTTCTATCAAGTCGTCATTTGTGGCTTTTAGTCCCAAAATAAAACTACCCTCGGAATGTTTATTGATTTCCGGGTAATTTTTACATCCCCAAACGATGGACAGGTTTTTAGAACTGTAAAGTACTTTATATGGCATTTCATCTTCCACGGTCATTTTATACACATCATGCGAATTTTTGTATTCTAATTGGAAATTTGAGCAATTCGATTTCCAGTCGTTTTCAGAAAAACACGAAATCTGCAGTGCCCAGTTATTAACAATATAAGGAAACTCAATTACTCGACAAACAAAAAATTGTTTTGGTTTTTTAGTGCCACGAATTTTGAAAATTGTCCTGATATCCTCATCAATGGGTAAATAGTATTGTATCTGTGCATATGATTTGGTAAATGCAGTTGTCAATGGTTGAGGGCACGGGCCATTGTAGATCCTTGATGTAATATTCTTAATATGTATTAAAATCAATAATAGTACAAAATTCAGAAACTTCATGTTTCTAGTTTGAATTGACACCAAGTACTGACATTAAAAAATAATCGCTCAAAAGTTTTAACATCATTACGGTTTTGATTTCATAATACCGTCATTTACGTGACTTCAAATCAATCAAATTGATTCAAATCAATCTAACATATGGTGACAGCAATTAAGTGAGTAAAAGTACTATAAGAAATAAATTTTTCACTTCATCCCGGTATTTGGCTCGTTATTAGTTTTTTTTCGTAAATCCAGACGCGCACTGAAATGGCAAGCATGTAGAATGATGATGATAAATGTACGAGGTCGGGCTGAAAAGTAATCGGCCTAGGTAAGAAACGCAGCTTTTTTCGGTAAAACTCATTTTATTTCTCAACATAGTCTCCTTTTAGGGCGATACATGTCGTCCAACGATTCTCCAATTTTTTGACACCCTCCGAATAATACGATTTCTCGAAGCCCTCCAAAATAGACATCGGTTTCAGCGATGACCTCCTCGTTCGACTCAAATCTCTTACCACCGAGCCATTTCTTCAAGTTTGAAAGTTTTGTGTTGATCACAACTGATATGTTTTTTTGTGCAAACCCCACAATGCCGACGTCCGTGGTTTCTGGGTAGAAACTTGCACTTATTGTGGTCCGACAGTTTGCCCAAATACTCGCAAAACTTTGACTTATCCATGGTTTCTTTCGAGGTATCGAGGTAAAAAAAACCTTGAGATTGGGAAGCTTAGTGTGATTGAAAAATCTTCGGGTTTGACTTAACGGGGTTCCACTGTGTTTCAAACTTTTGAGTTACGAATTGTAATTTTTAAAAGCTTTAAATTAAGCTTGCCTTCGTGTTTGTTTTTCTGTTTGTCTGTTTGGTTGTCAGATTCAAATCTATGAATCCAATTTTTGCCCTCATCCGATTGACTTGAAATTTTGCACACATACGTAAGTCTGATGACCATACAATATTTTATTTACTTCGTCCTCGTAAGGATAAGGAAAGGTCCTGCAAGGATACTGTGATTATCCTTTTCCTCAAATTTTTCGGGGAAAAAAATCTCATCTGAGTGTTTTTGGGATCGCTGAGTCCGATTCTGGCATTAAGAAATCTGTAAGGATAATGGAAGGTCCTGCAAGGAAAACGTGATTATCCCTTTCCTCAAATTTTCCTTAAAAGATCTCATCTGGCTTTTTTGGGGTCGCTGAGTACGATTTTGATGTTAAAAAGTCGATTTTGATGTTAAGACGGGAGGTCCTGTTAGGATAATGTGATTATCCTTTTCATTTCGGATTTTTAGTCATACTAATCAAATACGAAATGACTAGAAGGGATAAAGAAATAACTAAAAGCTAAAGCATAAAAAAAATATCAGTTGTGGTCAACACAAAACTTTCTTCTACAAAATCTACGACCCTGCGCAATTTACGCTAGAGCCCTGTCGCGTTGTCAACCTAAGACGACCTCCCAATAAATTCTTGGTGTATTCAAAAATATCAAAAATGTACAAAATTTGAGATAACTTGAGAACGGTAAAAGATATCAATTTACGGTAAATGGCAAAAATGTAGAAAATGTTAACGTCTTTAATTATTTTTTTAACTGATTTGTCGAAAAACCGTTAGTTTGCAAATTATTCGCAAAAATATGATTTTTTACATATTAATGAAAATATCTCGATAACGGTAAAAGATAACGGATAACGGTAAAAGACAAAATTGTGCAAAATGCCATTCTCATTAATTCACTTCATACATTCAGTCAGCAAAAACCCGTTAGTTTTCGAGATAATCGCAAAAAACTGTTTTTTTTGGAAATAACGGTTTATCTCGATAACAGGTGGAGATATCGAGTTATAGTTAAAGACAAAAGTGTGGGAAATTTTATTTTCTCCAAGTTTTGTCATACTTAAGGCCACTAAAAACCCGTAGTTTGGGAGTAAATCGAGAAAAACGAAATTGCGATTTTTGAAAAACCGCCATTTTGGATACTTCCGGTTAACGGATTTCCACCAAAAGTTGATAGGATCGTCCCATTTCAGGGCCCAACATGCCTATAAAATTTCATGGCGCTAGCTCTATTAGTTTTTGAGAAATCTTGTACACAGACTGACAGACTGACAGACAGACTGACAGACTGACAGACTGACAGACTGACAGACAGACTGACAGACTGACAGACTGACAGACTGACAGACTGACAGACTGACAGACTGACAGACTGACAGACTGACAGACTGACAGACTGACAGACTGACAGACTGACAGACTGACAGACTGACAGACTGACAGACTGACAGACTGACAGACTGACAGACTGACAGACTGACAGACTGACAGACTGACAGACTGACAGACTGACAGACTGACAGACTGACAGACTGACAGACTGACAGACTGACAGACTGACAGACTGACAGACTGACAGACTGACAGACTGACAGACTGACAGACTGACAGACTGACAGACTGACAGACTGACAGACTGACAGACTGACAGACTGACAGACTGACAGACTGACAGACTGACAGACTGACAGACTGACAGACTGACAGACTGACAGACTGACAGACTGACAGACTGACAGACTGACAGACTGACAGACTGACAGACTGACAGACTGACAGACTGACAGACTGACAGACTGACAGACTGACAGACTGACAGACTGACAGACTGACAGACTGACAGACTGACAGACTGACAGACTGACAGACTGACAGACTGACAGACTGACAGACTGACAGACTGACAGACTGACAGACTGACAGACTGACAGACTGACAGACTGACAGACTGACAGACTGACAGACTGACAGACTGACAGACTGACAGACTGACAGACTGACAGACTGACAGACTGACAGACTGACAGACTGACAGACTGACAGACTGACAGACTGACAGACTGACAGACTGACAGACTGACAGACTGACAGACTGACAGACTGACAGACAGAAAGACATTTTTTTAATATGACTCCAATCGACTCAGGAGTGATCGGGAAATGTTTTTTAGGCAAAATTAAGAGGTCGAAATTTTTCATGAATACAATACTTTATTATACTCCGTAGAAGAAAGTAAAAAATAAAATAAATATTTATCTCGTTTTTATTTCCGATACATAACGCATAAAAAATTATTTTTTCCTTTTTAGTGTATTTTTTTAAAAATTAAAGTTTCAAAAAAAATTTTTTTGAAAGTTTTTTTTTGTTTTGATAGTGCCAAATTTTCCTGATATGTGAAAACTCAAAATCTTTAGTGCGAAAAAAAGGCAAGCAAAAAAATTATGCTTGCATTTTTTCAATTTTATTGCCATTATACCAATCGTGAATTTCTTTTTTGTATAAAACTGCAAGAGTAATGAAAAAACACACAAACAACAATATTACTAATAACAATAGAAATATAAAATATTTAGACTTTAATTTTGTTGATGGCATTAATCCACAGGTGAAATCCGGTTTGCTGCAATGTCTATCGCACTTGGGGACATTATCCTGTGTTTTAAGTTGTGTCACATTCACAAAATCGTCCAAATCACACGAAGCATTTTTCAATGCTTTGGAAATTTTCTCCAAATCGTCTTTTGTAGTATTTGAACCCAAAATAAAACTACCCTCGGAATGTTTATCTAATTCAGGATAGTATTTACATCCCCACATAACAATTGGTTTGTCATTGTCGTATCCATAAATTATTTTAAATTGCATTTCATCTTGTACAGTCATTTCATATATTGTAGAGTTATATGTGCCATCAGCTCCTAAATATTTTTTAAAATTAGTACATTTTGGTTGATGTCCATAATTTGTCCAACATGAGATTTTGACAGCCCAGTTATTGAAATAATAGTTAAAGAATACTGTCCGGCAAACAAAAAACAATTTTGGAAATTCGGATGTGTGAAATTTAAAAATTGTCTGAATGTCCTCATCGACTGGTAAATAAAATAGGATTTGGCCCCCTATAAGAGTCGAATTAGTTGTCTGTGGCTTCGGGCATGGTCCATCGTAGATTTTTGATGAAATACTTTTTATTAAAACTATTGGCAACAAAAAACTATGAAATTTCATGTTTTTAGCTTAAGCTACCACTACGCACTGATAATATTTAAAAGAAATGGTTAAGTATACTCAAGGGAGATTCTTTAAGTAATTTTTCTTTAATATCGGAAAACTTTATACGCTTACGCAATAATATTCCGATTTCAATATCGGAAAACTGTTTACGCTTACGTAATTCGTTTTTGTATAAAATTATGAAATCATAATAAGTGAATGAGTAATAGAGGAACGAGGGATAAAACGAGCATCTGAACCTTTAGACTACCCGCATTTTTCCATTTAAGTTTTGAAAGTTTGTTATTTGGAATCTACATATTGGGTGGAGTCGACGAGATTGTATGTTAGGGGCCACCTCGGCAGTCTAAAGGTTAAGAAAAATCATATCAATATTAGAAAGGGATAACTGACTTTCCTTTATAATATTGATGTGATTTTCCTTCTCAAAAACTACTGAACCATTAAAAAGAAGTCTATAATTTCCTAAAATGTAGTAGCTTTTATTCAGTCACTCTTACAGAAAATTACTAAAGTTTATCTCTTTCTGGTTTTCTGATTTGTTCCCTCAGATAAGGAAGTCGGCTGTATGGAGATTGGCCTTAAGAATAAAACACAGCTTAATTCGCCTAGCGGTGAGATCAAATCTTTACAAAAACATTTGAAAACTCGAGAACTAACTGAGGTAGAAAGTTGAAATTTGAAATAGGGCAGGCTTTTGGGAAAATTTAAATCCCTTCCTAAAATAGGGAAAATTGCATAGCTCCAACTATTTTTTTTGCGATATTCTCGAAAACGGTTTATTTTTCGAACTTGCTTTCTTCAATACGTCTGCCGCCCAGAAAAATCCTTTCCCAGGGCATTCAAAAGAATCCTTAAAGACACCTCCACACCGTTTATTTTGCACTATCAATTCACCATGCGGGGTAGCCCGTTTTATTCTACGTTCCTCTACTAAAAAAAATGTATTGCCTTACTGACCTTATAAAAAAGGCCATTATTTGATTTCATACTCAATTCTAGATAATAAATGATAGTTTTTTCAAATTAAAAGTAGTTTCCCATTAATATGTTGTAGAAGTAGTACGGTTAATTTAATATCATAAAACGATCATCTTTGTCTTACCCTACGCTTCAACTAGACATAAGTTTTGTCCATGTCCTATGTTATGCCACTGAAATGTCTTGTGGAAGCATTTTTTGCCACTGAAAGGCATTTTTGCCACTGAAAAGCATTTTTTACAACAATTTTGTTGTTTTTAGACAAAAATTCTGTATAAAGCTACCTCGTCATTTAAAATGGTAGGTGGACATGGAAGTTTATTTTTGTATATCTGAGACCTAAAGTTAAGTATTCGGAAAACTGCGAAGAATGAGGTGGAGATTACGTTTATTTTCATTTTTAGCTTACATCGTGTTTTGCGATTTTTCCAGATTCTTGTTAATCCCGAAAATTCCTAGTATCCCAATTTACATATGCTCGTTTGATACAAAAAATCAATAAATTGTAACATGAATGAACGTAAATTTCTTTTATAATTTTTTATTAATGAATCATTAATTCTTTCCCCATTAAACTCTTTTTGCGTCTTTTTAATGTAAACTCTATTTTTATAAAAATCGATTTTCTCCATTTTTGGAGTTCCCATGTTCAAATTTTAGTCTGCTTCAATGGTTATTCTGAATTATCGATGGAATGTTTTAAAATTTTTTTTTGTTGTTTTCATCGAATTTTTTTTATCAATATTTCTACACATATTTTTGTTCACAAATTTTGGGACCAATGTAGGGAAAGGACTCGTACCTTGGACCGATTATACCTTAGTTCGAGTATCTTTACGGATAAACCGGAGAAGTTCTGCTATATCTTCCTTTTATCGGCCCGTTTAAACCGAGCTAACTTGACACTGCCAATCTGGTGGTGCTAAACTAATAGTTTATATTGCGTGGACTGTCAATTTTTTGTATTTATGCACAATTTTTGCAATCTATAATGTATGAAGAGGCAGAAAGGATTAGGGAAAGCAGATATTAAATCCACAAGGCTAAAAGGTAAGTTTAAAGTAAAAATTTAACTTACAAACAAGTTAATTTTGTAACAATATGGCAGCGCGAAGAGTTAGCAATGTCAAAATATCTCTCCTAAGCTGGCAGACATTGCTGAAGTAGAACACTTTTATACCGACGCAACATTGAAAAAAATTGTCAACTTAGCACCGGTCTAAACGCGCCCTATGATTTTTTGTTCTATCCGAGTTCACTCATCCTGTTTTTAATAATCGGCAAATGCATTTGAAGACCTCGGTGCTAAAACCGGTTACTTCGCAATTTACTTTCCTCTGATATACAGGGAAAGTATAGTCTTCAAGACGTAGACAGATTCGAGAGAGGGGGCAGATAGAAAATGTCTGATCAGTACGTAATTCGTTTCAGGCGAAATTATGAGAATCTCCGCGCATCTGTCTGTCTGTAGGTCTGTCCTTTGTACGCATCTTAAATAACTCGAGAACGCATTGAGCTAGCGACTTGAAATTTTTTGAAAATGGGTTTTGTGAAAATCGTAGGTTCTCATCAACTTTTGGAAAAGTAACGTTAGCTATAACGGGTACCTCCCATATATTTTTTTAGATTCAGTTCTTTCAAAATTTGTCGAAAACTATTCGTTTTTATGAAAAAATGAATGTAACCAAAATCAAAGAAAATAAAATTTCCTACGTTTTTTCATTCAACGGTTTTTACATAACTTTAACGGTTCTCGAGGTATTTGAGAAAATATTATTTTTTACATATTTTTTCCGAAACTAATTATTACAGAGGAAAGTTTTGTGTTTATAGAATTTTAAATTCTATTTAAAAAGCCCTAAATGTTAAAATCAAAAAATTGAAAAAAAAATCTTTAATTTAATAAAAAAAAAAAATCTTTTTACATTTGGAATCGTAAATCAAAAATCAAAATCCTATTGAAACGTCATTTTGGTAAACCAAATGATACAATTTTCACCATGTCAGAATTTAAATCTGGCAAACCGATTCCCATGCGAAAAGGTATTCTCGTCCATTCGTGCTTTGAATTTTTTGTCCAAGATTTCTGCCTACTCCTAGTATTCCTGACAGTGTGGTCGATGTTGTCTGGAATTTTTCCCTGTTCAACTTCAGAATTTACGATGCAAGACGTCAGAAAGTTTAAACCGAACAGCGAAGCTATAGAAAAGGTGCCAGAATTTTGGGGGTTTTGAAAATTTGGAAAGAAAACTCTGGAAAACGATGGGGCTGGAATCAAGAGCATTTAGCGGTGGATACTTTGTTCATAACTCATGTTGTATGAAACTTACTTCACACCCGACAGACGTCGCCCTCCATTTTGCCACCAATCCGAGCAACAAAATATGTTTTGGTGGTGATTTCCATTTGCACACGGGATAAGGGATGGGACCAGAATGTATATTCCTTTTCATTCAACCGTTTTTCGATTGGACCCATCCTTGTATTTCTTGCTCTTGACTAAAACCGAACTTGGCACATGGAAGAAAAGCGCTGTGTAAATCCAAATCATACTTTCGGACGAGCGTAGAAAAGTTACAGGTTTTAAAAGGATCCGGGCATAGTCAACCGTACACACGTGCTATATTTATAAAGATGAATGTACACGCGTCCGTCTACTGTGAAAAGTTTTGAAAATCCTTTGCGTTTTTTTTGTTCTTCGTCCATCCTTTTCCCTGTGACTCATATTTCTCGGAACGAATCAAGCATCAACCTCACTAGAATTTTAATGTTGAAAAGTCCTTAGGGCTTCTACAGAAATTCTGTTTTATTCCTCGACTACCATAGAGTTTAAGATTCCATGTTGCTACTGTTTTTGATCCTGTTCTCGGCAGGTATGCGTCCTTGTTTTGCTGCGCATCCCTGGGTATGTTTTGTATATGGATACACAGTTGTGAAATCAGTAAGAGACCAAGTATTCTAATGGATGGACAGCATAAAGTTTTAGCGTTTTAGCATTTCACCCTTAATTACGAAATTAGTTTGTATTTGTGAATATGTCGGATGCGTCTCTTAAAGCTATTTGCATGCAGGATGAAGTTCTCTTGGTACCACCAAGAGTGAAGGGTGAATGAATATACAAGGGGTGAATAGAAACCTAATTGGTCTAGAACAGTAGTTTCAAACCTTTTTTCTCCCGCGACCCTCTTTTTCCAAATTTTTAGTTATGAAAGAATTGGCGACCCCTTCTCCGACCGTGGTCTATAAATTATGAGGTTTTTGTGAAAAACACATTTAGCAAAAATGCGCCGCAAGAAAAATCCTTAAAAAACCAAACGACACAAGTTAAAATTCTTTAAGGGGTTATACCTACCTTCAAGATCTGAAAACAATGTATTTTTTTTTGTGATTTATATATGTTTTAAATAAAACTATTGACAACTAGGGCACTTCTTGTATAATCGCAGTTGAGTTTGGCATTAACACCTAAAGCCTAGTACGCAGTTCGAGTAAAATGAAATTTTAACGCGGTCTCCAAATTGGCACATTAAAACCGAAGTAAAAACTGTTTGTGGAGAAATCAAATTGACAGCTAAGATTTGTGGAGAAAAAACATTGACAGCCGAGCAAGAAGTTTCTGATTTTTGTGTATTCTGAATTTTAAAAGTTAATAATATGGATGACAATCTGCTAGACGACATAATTGTTTCTGCATCATCACTCGTAGTCCAAATGCTTGAACTGGACAGCAGAAGGCCGCCGTCGATTTGGGTTAATCCCTATTTAAAGGAACGAAAAACAAAGGGGGTTTTTTGTCGACCACTGAAAATTGTTTTTTCTGTTCCTTATTTTGTTTTCTTCTTGCTTTGGGACGGCTGGCCGGTATTGGCTTTTCGGTTTCAAATCTGGTTTGCGCCGAAGGCTCGAAATCATAAGCAACGTCCAATTCCTCAATTTCTTCAAAATCCAAATATTCTTCCATTTTTTTAAATTAAAAAACCACACTCGTTAAGAAACCTGGAAACAGAACCTCTATTATTTTCATCTGTCAAATTTTTACCTCGAATTTAATGTACCGAACAGTTCAAATGCTGGTAAAATCAAGTGGAGACTTTCTACGCCATCTAGTGTAGGCAACATTGCAACATGAGTTTTTCACATCATTTTACCAGCGAACTGCGTACCGCTTGGTAAAATTTCTGAGGTTAAATTTAAACTCAGTGTTAAATTTGTATAGGAAATTTCATTTTACTCGAACTGCGTACTAGGCTTAAATAGTTAGAAACTTCCGACTTCTTGTCAGTTTTCGTGCTGGTTGGACGACACCCCAGAGGCTTGCAACGCAGTGGTTGGGCGACAGTGGTCTAGACTGTTAACGTTGACCGGTGTTGCTTTAGAGCAAAACCTTATAAATGTCTATGATTTGCAATTCTTGTGCGGAGTTTTTTTTGTGTTGAAAAATATGGGATTCAATTTAACTTGTCGAGCTCCAATTAAATACAATGAAACTTCATTCTAGTAAGTTAATCCTGTCTTCAAATTTTCTTATTAGATACTGTCCATAAAAGACGTTATTTTAACTTTCGGCCTTTCGAAACGTCACGCTTTTTTGTTTGAAGTTCATTACCGCGAAGTTCATTACCGACCTCCCCCTCAAAATGTGGCGTATTTAAAGACAGCCCCTGACGGTTTTTCTGAGTTCAAAAAAATTCATTCACCGATTCTTTCATCAGATCAGTTTTCTCTGTTGGTACATGAGACAAAAAAAGATCTGGCAGAAATATAAGACTATAATTTTATTCGAATAAATAACATTAAAAATTTTGTCTTTGTTCAAAACTGCAGAAACAATCAACCAACAAATAAAAAATGGTATTAATAAAAATTTAAAGTATTTTAATTGTTTTTTAGATGATTGCAACAATCCACATGTTAAATCCGGCTGATCACAAACGTTAGAGCAGTTCGGCTCATTAAGAAATAACTGAGAAGTGGACACATTTATAAAATCATTTAAGTCACACGAGACACTCTTTAATGCATTTGAAATTTTCCGCAAATCCGCAGGTTTTATGTATCTGGAACTCAAAATAAAACCACCTTCTGAATGTTTGTTGATATCGGGATAATTTTTACATCCCCAGATGATGGTTGGCTCGTCAAAACAGCTACCATGAATTATTTTATATGGCATCTCATCCTGTATCGTCATTTCGTACGTATACCGATTTTTTGAATCTTTTCGTGATTTCTTAAAATTTTTACACGTTGAAAACTCTTCGATTTCTTTAAAACATAGAATTTCAATAGCCCAATCATTGAAAAAATTGGGAAAATGTAGTCTCCGACAAGCATAAAATTCTTTCGATTTTTTGGGTCCATGAAATTTAAATATAGTTGTTATATCCTCATCAACAGGTAAATAGTAATGTATATTTCCTTCCACATCAGTATTATTAATATTCGGTGGTATCGGGCACGATCCATTGTAAATTTTCGACACAATATTTTTAACGTTATTTATTAAAATTAATAGTAAAACACTATTTAAGACTTTCATGTTTCTTTTTAGTCGATCACAAACTGGGATTTAATATTTCAAAATGTTTATGGTATCATTACCAAAATTTAAATATAACCTTAATTTTATTGTTGCTCAAACGGATTTTCGATAAATTATTAAGATAATGATGTGTTTTTTGAAGATAAAAAAACTGGTCGACTCTTGGGAATTAAAATGTTTTTTATTTGGGATACGTGTTATTTCGGTTAGGTTTTTGTAAATTAAATTTTCAAGTATATGAAAAATTGGATAATTAAGTATTAAATAATGAGAGGATGGGTTAAATGGCGAAGCAATGAGCGGGTAAGCGTAATACCAGCTCCACATTACTGCCAAATGCAGGCGGATTAAACTTTAGCGAGCGATTCGGCAGATCTAAGTGAACTGAAATTATTTAGACAAGGGAATTTCAGACTTGGCAAAGAATTTCAGACTACCAAAATCGCGTTTTATTTTTGCCAGCTTTAATTTAGTGCTGGTGATGTCAATTGTAAAAACTTACTGGTGTACTAGTTGCTGGTTAATAAGCAGCTGGCAACCAGCCTAATGTCAACTAGGCATAAGTTATGACATATGACGCGACATTTCCAATTTGGAGTCTAATATATGCCAAAATGTCATCGAAAATTGGACCTTTCGAATACGTGCTAAGCAGCCAAGCCGTGAGGCCATTTGAACGATATTATTTTTCATTATTCATGGCATTGATTGTGATTTTACTGACAATAAAAATATTTCAGAAATACCATTACGTTTGTTTGTTACTGAATTTTAAAATCTGATTATTGAAAATGAAAAACCCTATATTTCACCTCCACTCAACTTTTCTTATCGAAGTGTCTATAGTTGTGTGCTAACGTCAATAATAACCCTGGCTGCCATTGGGTAATAGCAAAACCTTACAATTATTGTGAAGCTTCAATCTATTATTCGCAATTCATGTAAAGCTGTAGGTGCAGTCATAGTGAAAGTCTCCTCTCACGGAATAAAAAAGGAGCACTGAAAGGAGTAAATTCGTAGGAAATGAAAAAAAAATCTTAAATTGTATAATTTTATTAACCTTTCAACCAATTACAAATTTTCTCTCTATAGAGAATTGCGGGAATAATCATCAAACACATACAAAGTGGTATTAATAAAAATATAAAATATTTTGGTTTTGGTTCCCGGGATGGCAGCAATCCACAAAAGAAATTCGTTTTTTTACAAAATTTTAAGCATATACCAATATTTTCAATTGATGGTCCACGGGATACATTCACAAAATCCTTAAGGTCACATGATACGTTTTTTAATGCCGTTGATATTTTCTTCAAATAATCGTGTTTAAGAATTGGGATGTTCATAATGAAACTACCCTCTGAATGTTTGTTTAAATGGGGATGGTTTTTGCATCCCCACAGGATTGCTGGACTATCGTAAATGATTTTATATGGCATTTCATCGTTTTGCGTCATTTCGTACATATAAGTTTTGTTTTTCATACCTATTAACGTCTTGTTAAAATTTGAACAATTTGTTGACCGATTAATGTCATTTGGACATTGAATTTCGATTGCCGAATTATTAAAATCAAAGGCATATTGGACTCTATGACAAGTAAAAAATGGCGTTGGTTTTTCACTTCCATGAATTTTGAAAATTGTTTTGATATCTTCGTAAACGGGTAAATAGTATTGTATCGTGTTAAATCTTGGTGATATATGGTGATATATTGGTGATATATTTATTGTAGGTGGTTCCGGACATGGTCCATCATACATTTTTGATACAACATTTCTAATATTTATTAAAATTGTTATTAACACAAATAATTTCATGTTTACAGCACTGTTCATCACTAACTGACTATCAATATTCAATCGTTAAACGAAATTCTTGAAATTTTATTTTACCTAATTGTTGGCAACAAAATTTCATTATTAATCTTACGACATTCGTTTTTTCTTAACAACAAGAATACAATTACAAAATGTTGGTGACCCTAGGGATTTGATGTACTTATATTTCTACATCTTAATTTATTAAATGTTTTGAAACTAAGTTATATGAAATTTGGTTTCTATGACTAATCCTGAAAAACAAAATAAAACTTTTTGATGGGAAAGTAGTAAATTTCCTTTGGTTAAAAATAAAGAAATAGTCCTATTACAGTAACAGTTCTTTTTCCGAATTGCATTTTTTTAAACAATTCGGATTCAACGACTCCAAAAACCCCCAAAAGAGATTTTTTTCCAGAAAATTTGAGAAAAAGGATAATCAATCCCTTTAGCATTTCACGACCTTCCCGACAAGGATGAAGTGGTAAAAATATTGTATTGTCATCGGACTTACGTATGTGTGCAAAAGTCAATCTGATGAGTGAGTGTGCGTAGAAATTAGATTGCTTTAAAAATATGTATTCTATTTTAATTTCTCTGAGAAACCAGGAGTTTTCTATGTGTTTCTTTTCAGTTTTTCGTGATAAAATCGCCATTGTTTGAGCAAGCGGTGGTCAATGGACAAACTAATATTAAAACATGTTTTCTGGATATTAAAACATTTTTTAAAATTGATTATTTAAAAGGAAATAAGTCAATTTGACTATCAACCATTATTTGTATTTTAAAATATTATTTATTCTTTGCAATTGTACATATTTATGGCGGCAGGTGCACTGTTACGTTGAACTTAAACTTTGGGGTTAAAATGATCGACAATTTAATCCCTGTGCCATCAATCATATCACCCTCTTTAGCTTTCTTATTTTTCTATTTGTTCAATTCAATCATTCTATAATAAATGAGAAAAGTTTTTCATTGTGGGAGCGGGTGAACCTTGTGGAAACGTACATAAATTTGAAATGGAGATGATTTTGGCGCCAAAAATCACCTTAAAAAGTTTTGTGTATTATTTGCCATTTTTCCACCCCATTATTTTTTGAGACAATCTTCATACTCTTGGAAATCAAAAGATTTTCCATTAAAAATGCCAATAGGGGATGAGCTGTACTGCCCGTAGGGGATGAGCTGTACTGCCCTGATTTGTGGGCTTTTTAAAAAAAATATTTTATTTAGTTTTTGCTCTTAAAATGTGTGTCCCGGCAGGATTTTTTCTAGAGAGGGGCATGATCTGAACTATATTTATACAGCTTTTAGTGAAAAGCTTCCTCTAGCTTGATTTGCCTTTCGTCCATTTATTGACAAAACTTTTTGTTATTTTATTAAAGAATATCAAGAAATTGCAGCTCTAAAAACATTCGATGTCGAGGAATTTCAAGTATTGGTGCATCCTGTTTGTTTTATTTTCACATTTTAGAGTTCTGACTGTTGCAAATGAGCGATACATACAGTAATTAAAAAAAGAAAATACGCCGCAGGTGAAAATTTCCAAATGTCAGGGCAAATAAGACCTTAAATTAAAATTTGTTTTTGCCAATTCTAGTGCCCCCTTCCCTCCTCCTCCCCTCTGCCGACGCTCATATGTGTTAAATTTCGGTTCGATTGAATATTATTTCGATTGATTTGTTATATTTTCCGCTACGGCCACCGCGTTTTGTTTGTTTTTCACTTCAGTTGATGTTACGCTTAATCAGAGGCGCGTCGTCGTCGTCGTCGCGGTGTATTCACACATCACCTGCCGTAGGTATTACAAATTTTATAAAGCATAATATTCAACCAACAACGGTAATATTAACGATCCAATCTACGTGACGGTTCAATTTTGCAGAGTTTCCCGTAAAACTAGTAAACATTTTCCGGAACGATGAAAATCCATTGAGTTCCAATTTTTTTTTGCCATTGCCAACGCCTTTAGATAAATGAAGAGGGAGAATTTCCGTGTTTGAATTTCAACTTGAATATTTTCTCATATAGAAATTTTCCTTTCGTCGCGATCGATGGTAAGCTTTCTGTGTTGTTGTCTCGGTGATAAAACCTATTAAGAAGGAGATTTTTCCACCCTTGATAAGAAATTTTGTATTTTCTCTTATCAAATTGCGATGTCGACTAACATCCTGAAATGAATTCAATTCCAACAGGAACCATGTTGCGAAAAACAGAAAATCTAAAAGAGAATTTTTTTAGGTGCTTCATTTTCATTACGTAATTTTTTCTTCTTCTTTTTGTTTGTACAAGGACATGTTTTTTTTACACACACATACACATACAAACTTATAGAGTTGTATTTTGTTTATTTATTTGTTTTTATAATCTAGAAGATTCCGATTTAGGGACACAATCTTCTAGCTAAAGATTTCCTAGAATATGGACGCGTAAAGAAGGCGTCATGGCTCCTTTTCATAGATTAACGAGTTGTTACGTTAGACAAATTGCCTCTGTAATATCATCTGTGTCTGACATGTTTACAATAAAGATAACATCTCTTGTATAATTTTACATCAAAATTATATAAGAATTGTATCGCAGTATCGTTTTCCCGTTAAATTTCATACGCTTTCCATTTCCTTCCAGTATTGATCTTAGTAAAGTGTTACGTCTACAAAATTCTTAAAGGCCATTGAATTTGGGATACGCCGTCACATGATGTTAAAATATTCAATAATGAAAATTTTGAAAAGGAATTTTCCTTTTATGCGTATCAGACGAATGATGACAGGTTCATAAAATGTCAATAAAAATATTTTTTTTTGATTTGTTTACTTGTTTAGATGTGAAATACGTCGAACTTTAATTTGATTTGTTTATCTTTGAATTAATTTCCGACATATCAAATTTGAAGAAAACTTTTTAATTAAAATGTTTTCACAGGAAGTTTGTGTTGTGAGTTTTAGGCGCTATATAAATCTGACACTTTACTTCTTGAATTTTGTTCTGCGACACTAAATTCATGTTTGATAACCGTTTATACCTACTACAACACAAAATTCTCAAATTTCTTCCTGACAGACATCCGGACTCGAATGATTTCGTTAAAAACCGACGGAATAAATTAAAATCTTGATTACTTTTGCACATCTATTCTGCGTTAAATGAATAAAGTTCGCGGAATAAATTCTGAATTCTGAATAAACCTCGCAGATACGTTCGAGAAAAAATCTCAAGTGTAAACGACGGCTTAGAACTATTATTGGAGAGAAAATTCTGCAAAATCGAAAAAAGGTGGAGAGAAAATTCTGCAAAATCTTTCAATTTTTTACAACTCCAATACAAAAACGAAAACATTAACTATTTTTAGTGACAAAAAATGCATTTTTAACAAATGGAACAAACAAAAACCCGGACAACATATTTTTGGCGCCGCGAAACTAATTTCGTTGATACATTTTTCAAATCCAAACTAAAAACTTTCAATCTTTTTTCCTGATCGTGATTTAGGAATAATGAAATTGGCTCATGTCCAACAAGTTCTGAAACAATGAATTTTTACCATTTTTCCTCATGCTCCCTCTTTATGCGAAAAAGATATCAAAACTAGGTATATTATATTTACATACGGACAACAAACCGACAAAAGTCCCCGTAAAACACTTGTGTTTGTGTTTGTATTTGCTGTGTTAAAGTGATAAACCATTTGAACTTTCACCAGAACAAATTACAGTTTTATTTCTGTCCAAAATTAGTAAATTCCCAAATTAATACTGACGGTAAATGTGCTGCGAAAGCGTACATTATATTTTCATATGGATAGATAGACGGGGATGTTATGAGTCGAGGTGATGGATAGCAAAGTTAGAGGGTGGGTGTAACTTTCATTCAACAAAGTCCGAAAATAGCTCAGTAACAAAACTGTTCGGAAAGAAAATAAATATAAGTAACTATCACTAAACATGGACAACGTCAGGGAAAAAAAATCAATCAAATTAAGTCCATAACTTATTCTATTTTTGAGGAATTCTCGTGTTTATATCGGGCAACGAGCACCACACCCCATTTGGTCGTCGTCCATCAGGTCAAAGCGTTACGGCAACACCTATTTTATCCTTCATTCAACTTGGTTAACTTTTACAAAGTATCTAGGACACCACTTAGGATACCGACAGTTGCAAGCGCACAGTGGGACGAGTTTAAGAAGGATCAAAAGACGAGTTGCGTTGAAATACCAATGAAACAAAAAAAAAATCATTTTGGTACAGTCTGGTAGATAGGGTGGGTGTTTTTTTTTCTGGGTTTTCAAAGTTGTGCGGCGGCGATTTCCTGGCAAGTCTCTCTAGGGATGTGAACTTTACCACTCAAGGCAATATAAACGACCGACGGAAATAAAGTCGAAGAAAACATGTCCAAAGACTATCACGTATGCTGTGTAATCTACCTTTCTGTTACACTTAGAAAAAAATCGAAATTCTTGTGTAATTTTTCTTTCGGTAATCACTTCAGTAATTTAGAGGTGACATTTGCACATTTCATAAATGAACACAAACTTGGATAAATTTGGATAGATTTGGATAAATTTGGTATTTTTAGAACAAAAACTGTGGGTTTCAAGATAAGGTAGGGTTGCCATCCGTTCTGGTCTTCGTGGGGGATGTCTATTTGCCCTGGAAAGTTACATGGATATGAATCTATTTGCCCTGGAAAGTTAAATGGAGAGGATATTACAACAGCTAAATAACTCGTGAGAGAGTTAAACTAGGTGCTTGAAATTTTGTCGAGCCGTTCCTTTTCCCCTCCATCATACTTAAAATAAAATAGTTTTTTGCAATTTTCCCGAAAATGGTGAGTCCTATTGAAAAATTTATAAAGGTAATATGTGTTTAGAATATGATCTCACATAACTTTTCGACACATAAAATGCCAATCGCACCACTCTTCCCCCACTCTCCTTTACAGCAAATGTGGCAATAGTCTTAAATCCCATAGAAAATCACGGTGTGGCAATAGTCTTAAATCCCATAGAAGTATCCTGACAAGGGGGCGGAGGTCGGAAAGCTGAAAGCCTGAGTAACGTCTTGTATGAATAGCCCTTACGTTGTTGACGAAGAGTAAAACCTTACAAATGTTGCGACCCTGATATAAGTACTATATGTGAGGCCAGAAGGGAAGGTTTTCATCGTGAAATATTTGTGGCTTTTGGAATTTTTTCAAAATATCGATATTGATTTTTGTGTTAAAATCCTACCAAATTTTTCGAGTGTACCTACAGTACCACTCATGGCTGGCCAAACGTGACTTTGAACATGTATGGCTCTTATGTGGATTTATGCGTGGTTGGAGAACCTTTGCTGGAAATTGGTTTTCTCACCCCTTTGTCAAGGGATGGTCGAAGTACTTGTATTTTGTAATATAGTGCTATTTTGCTGCCCATGATTCCAGAACGAAAAGAATTTCGAAGAGATTCCGTAATGTCGAAGTAGCAAAAGGTAAAATTCACTGGCAATGATCGGATCATTGACGCAATCGAAATGGCGTCGTAGTCTGCACATATTAAGTGGCGGATCTATGTTTAATGGATGAACGGTGAAGGAAATGGTGGTGATATTGGATTAGGTATAGCTATGCGAACGTAATGTTAGTCAATTAATTATTCCACTTTACGGAGTAGACATTTTCGGAATTGTCGCAAGTGGAATCCAAGAATTTTGTTTTTACGTACGAGTACTTTTGACAGGAATTCCTCATGCGTTGAGCTTTTATTTTAAGAAATGTGCCCTTTATTTTTCTTTCTTTAGTAAGAATTTTTTGTTCTCTGATATTTATTAATGAAAAATAGCCAAGTAAATTTTTTTTTAAAAACAATTTTAAAAAATCGGAAAATTTTTGTCGTGCGGAAACAACGTGTTTAAAATAAAACAAAAAAATTTGCGCCCTCCGCCAGCAGCAATAGTTTGAGTCAAATAGTTTGAAAACTCTATTAAAATTGATTCAGCAGATAGTTTAAGATGTGGTAAGAATAAGAACTGAAAGGAGCTTCAGGTCTCTGTAAAGCGTACGTCACTTAAAGTTCGGTAGAAATTATTTTAGATGTAGTTGAATTATAAGAATCTACCAACCCGATAAAGATACAAAAAACAGTAAAAAAAACTTGAGTACTTTTTTTTATTTAATTGATTTAATATTTTTTCTTCTCTTTTTCAGGTAAGCCAAGTTTTTAAAACGTTTTTGGAAACATTTTGTGAGTACATTTTTATTCTATTGGAAATATAGTCAGAAAAAGGAAATCAAAAGCTTTTAGACACTTCTAATAGTGCAATTTTCTATCTCGTCATTATCAACACAAACTTTATAGAAAATTACGCGCAAAATTAAAAAAAAACTATCGGCTTACAAACATTAAAAATAGTTCAGTTGGCAGAGACGTCGAAAAAGATTGAGTTTCTCATCCGTTTTAGTTTGCACGACGACAACTTTTATGTAAATTAGTTCTCGTAACGAGAGCTTCTTTAATGCTTTCGTCTTCTGTCTTGACAAGTCGTTTTTTTGTATCTTCGGATGTTTTAAGAATTCAAAAAGGAAGCAAAACCAAATAAAATAAGCTTTTCGTTTCATGTCATTGGGTCGCATGGCGAGAACACCAAACCACTGAAATAATTTCTTAGGAATCGTCTCTGAAAGTCTTGGGAGCGATGAACACCCAAAGATTAGGCTATGAGGCAGGGGCCCTAAAACTTGCAAAACTTGAAAATTGAATCGAGCACGCGACCTATTCGACGGTTTAAAAGTTGCCAATTCAGAGTGAATTAACTCGTCGTGCGTTTTTATTCACCAGACGGCACTCATTGATGATTTTTGGTAGACATCAAACAGACGTCTTAAATCAACCCTCACTCCTGTCCGAGATGTACTCCTGATTTATGTGCAAAAAAAAGATATTTCTGTCGTGACATAAACTCATTTTCTCTGGCTGATTAAGTTTGATGCTTGAATTTCTTGCCTTGCTTGTTAATTTTACGTATGCCCGATCACGTCACACGATCATTCAATTTAACCTCATTTTTTGACGATTGACATCAAATTTGAATCTTGCCGAGACCGAAGCCACATTAAAAATTTGGTGTTCATCACATAACTTTGTCACTATCAACAGAAACGCGTCAAATGACTTCATTTGTCGTTAATAGTTGATGTTTTTTTAAAAAAAAATAAACAGTTTTTCCCCTTCATCGGAAGCAAAAATCGACATTGCCGTCAAATTGCATGCAGTAAAAAAAATTTGTTAATTCTTATGAGATTTTAATGATGGTTGGCTTTCCAGTGTTAAGGTTTTATTGGGTGTCGCTGAAATGCATTTGGTATACGCTGTATAATAAACTTGTTAATATTTTTATTACGCCTTTTTAGCAACACCTTGAAGTTATTTTTATTGTTAATTGCAATAAAAATGTTATGTTGTTGAACAGAATTTTTTTGAGGAACTCCACAGCTAGGTATGGAAATTAGTTATGATTTTTTAAAAATAAAAGCCACAGCAATACATTTAAATATTAAAATATTGTTCAACATTTAAATGTTAGAATGTCTTGAGTTGAAGGTCCAATATAAAAATTGCGATTTCCGGAAGGCAATCGTGAAATATCTGTAAAATATTAGCAGCATTTCCTGACATAATTTCAACAAATTTTGTGTGACAAATATCCCATTTTTTAAAAATGCTATCAATCCACGCTATCAATCCAACTTAGCAAACAGGTCGGTTAACCTGCGCCTTAAGAGCTAAACAGTATTGCGGCGGGCGTCATGATGCCGTCGATTATTATCATTTATTGTGTGACAATATAAGTTGTCAGAGAAAGGGGTTGAGAAAGAATTACTGAAACGGAATCAATCGAATGACAAACAGCAAAGTAAAAATAATACACCGATATTGGAAAATTTGTACGACCGAGGCGAAATTTCTTTTGTGTACTTTTTGACATTCCATAATGAAATTCAAATAAAAATTAAAAACTATCAATAAACAAAAATACACCACCGGCTAAAAATAATTGTTTATGCGTAGTTTTCGAAATAACTTTCAGGAGCGTTAAACAAATATTTCAAACGTAATTTAATTTCATAATTTACGATATTTAACTCCAATTTAATACCCATTACTATCAAATTAAATGATTAAAAATAGTTTAACGCCTTATCTTTGGTAAAACTTCATAGAATCGTTTAATGTTAAGCAAAAACAAAGAATGTTAATAATCGTTTTATGATTTTCCGTGTGTAATTCCCGGTTAAAAAACCGTCAAATAGCATATTTCCAACTACGATTTTATTAGAAGCTCATCAAAACGATAGGATGGAAGTTTTTCCAGAGCGATTAAAAGGACTGGTTTTTATTAATGACATTGCATGCACCCTTTTTCGCATCAAAGGTGAAATATTTCGTACAGTGAACTCACATTAAACCAACACAACATGGAAAAAACATACACACAGCCTAATAGAGTGTACATGGGAAAAAATCATATGTCAGGTAGATAATCAACACTTTTTTTTTAAAAAAACTCAAAGGTATTTTTCCATAGGTTAGAAAGAAATTATGCTTGCATGCCAAACACCGCGAAACATGCAATCGTGAAATGTAGATTTTTTGCTGATGCCTCTTTCGAGTGAAAAAATGTTTACCAAGAAAGACAAAGAATAAAGTTCAGTTCCTTTTTAGAAGCTCCATCAAACGGCGGAACCCTTTTTAAAAAAAAAAACAGATGATATCTCACTGAAATTGCAGCTCAGGTATGGGCAGGCAGGTGTTTGGTAGCGAGGCATACATACACATAAAGGTAGGCAGTTGTTGAGTTTGGATCAAAAAGATGCGAATATCAAGAGGTAAACCAACAGCGTAGCCACCTGTCATTGAATCTTGTCTTTAAAAAAAATTGCTTTTTATAACCGTATGCTGCTATCACTACCAATAATAACCTTTCAGCTCAAAGAGGATCTTAAAATTTGATGCAGTGTACGAAAAATCAGCCCCAATAAAAACAATCTTGGATTTCTGTGTAAGACATGTGGATCTTTGAACACATGTTGTCTGGTTTGAATTTTTTTTGCCTGAAGGAGAAAAAGGATGACCGGTTGGCACAAGACACTCATTAAAGAAGTTGTAGTCAAAATCGGATTTTGAAGTGGTTAAATGGTAATTTATTGTGCCGCATCCATTGTACTTGGCCCTTAAAACGATAAAAAAAACCGAGTGATTTTTTGTGTTTTTCGAGGGTTGCATTGAAAGAATAATCGGAGAACATCGAGTGAAACTCACCTAAAACGGCAAACTTTTGTCGTTGACGATGGTTTTTAAGAGGGGTTTATTGATCTGTAAATTAAAAAAAAAACAATGACTCGTTAGTCGATTTAATCGCGCCGCATAGTTGATTTTGTCACATTCGTAGTTAATTTTATGATGTTCATTATGCTGTTGGTTAATTACGAACCGTTGGTCAATCATCGACACATTCTTTAACATCATGGTGTGGATATCGGTATTAATAATTTGCAAATGCACGTGAATCTCGATTTATTGAATTCATCTGACGTTTGAGCTTTAGCTTTAAATTTCCCAAAAAATTTCTTTTGCTTGCGTTACTGCACTCGATAATTCATGCTGCAGCTGTTTGTATGGAAAACGTGGTGCTAGATAGCTCTGCATAGCTCCAGAACATTGAAAAACATGCATTTCTTCACTGTTGTTTCCAAACCCAAAACCTGTTGAAAATCCCCACTATAAATGTGATTTTTCCTATACTTTCTAAGTTTATGGGACGTGAAGACCTATAAAATTTTGTGTTCAAGGAAAACTGAAATCATCCAAAGTATAATAAAGAAAATGTCAAATGCAACATCGAAGCAATCATAAAATCACGTGCTCAGATCTTATTTAAGTCAGGAATAATTAAGATTATTGCTACAAAATTGTATTTGTGTAGTAGGTACTTATTTCTATATTATATAGGAAACACGTGCAAGTTTTTATGAAACATTGTTATTTTAATACAACTATAGTAAATGCTAATATTTATGTATGCTTGAAAAAAGGGGAATAAATTTTTAGTGTATAGAATTTTCTATTTGTTGAAAAAACCTGCGGATGGATTTAACCGACAACAATTTGATTAGAAGCCCAATAAAGTACAAAACTACGTATGCATTGAGTGGTGTTTCATTGTTTGGACTAGGGGGGAAATTAAGTCAGTTATAGTAGATTTAGCATATTTTCCTTTGACTTGTGCTGAGGAAGTGCTGTCTATTATGGTTGAAAAATAACCATTGAAGCGATCAATGGCCTTTCATTAGACTATAGAATAATATTTGCCCAAACCTAAACTTCCATACCGTTGAATTGCTTCTTCGGCTATAAGGGAGCCAGTCGTATAGATAAAACTGTTGTCTGTATCTGAGATTTGTTTCACATTTGAAATGTGGCTGATGGGACCGATTGATCGATTGGGATAATTTTATACTTACTTGAATTGCATTCTCGGAAGTTCCCTGTGCCACACCTTGAGGCATTATTTCGTGTATAAAAGATAATGATGACGAAATTTGATTGTTTTCATCAAAGATTGGGTAACTAAAGATAACCAACAATAGGGTAAAGTCGGGTGATATGGCACTTTAGGTGATATGGCACCCTTTCAAATTCTCCCATTGGCAACACTAGAATCAAAATCATTCTCCAAGAACTTAGTTCAGTTTCTCCAATAAGGCCGAAGTGTGAAGACCGCGAAACAAAAGCTCTTTTCATTTTGTTTTTGTGTGACAGAACAGGAAAAAAAAGTTGAAATTTTAGACGAACTACTTTTTGTTGTTTTTTGAGTGGCTGAATTTTGGCAAGTACAGTTGGAGCAAGTTTACCGTTCACAAACCAAAACAAGCAGAATCTGATGTGTTTTCGTTTGTGTGTATGAAACAGACTTGATTGAGCGCGAGTTTTCAGTAAAATATGAAAATCATTGGCGATGTGTGAAAGGAGAAATGGCACCTTTTTTCTGAGGTGATATGGAACGGGTGCCAAACCCGAGAAAACAAAAGGCTCCAATCCTTACTTCCTCAGAAAACGTAACTAATCAAAAAAAAATCAATTACGAAAGAACGAGCGATGGTAGATGAAACCACATCTGAAGAAGAAAATATTGCATTACAAGACGACTCCGATAGGTTTGAAGATTTTGAGGAAAACATTTGCACTGGATGTGGTGAAGACTATGCTAAGACCACTAAACCCGACGAGTGGGTTAAATGCATTGTTTGCCATTTGTGGTCCCATGACTCATGCACATCATTTGTCAACACTTGCAACTCGTGTGGCAAAAAGGACTTCAAAAACAAGTAGGGTGCCATATCACCTAAGGTAGGGTGCCGTATCCCCTACACTTTTGGGGGATATGGTTTTTTCAATGAATTTATATTTTGTTAAAATTTTTACTTTTTTAGGAGTGAAATCCTATTTATTTTTTATTTTTGTTTTACTAGTTGATTTTAAGAATAAAAACGTTTTTGTTTGAATCAAAAATCTCTTTTACTTTTTGGGTTATGCCGATTTAAAAAAAAGGGTGCCATATCACCCGACTTTACCCTAGAACTTATCATATAAATTTTAAAATGTATGGAAAATACTGTGAATTTCAATCAAGTAACGCATGCAATTTAAATATTTTTCTTGATTTTGCACAGTCGAGCGTAAAAACCTTTGTGCAAAACTTCCGCTGGCGGATTTTTTATTTTTTTGGGCCTTAAAATTTGTTCTATGTTTCTTATCTTTATTTACCTAATCTTTGGTTTTCACAAATCAGGTTTATTTGGAAACCATTTTGAGGCTGTTGAAATCGGAAAATAATTTTTAAAAGGGATCGAAAAATTATTAAAAGTGATTTTTCTTTACATCATTTTCTCCACTCAAAAGTGCATACAATTCTGTAAATACTTTTGAAACTTTTACGACTGTATGCTTTTTTGGAATTTTCTTCAAAAAGGGTTAGTCTTACGAAAAAAATTATAAAAACAAAATGTGTTTAAAAAAAGATTTTATTTCACTTTTCCATACATCAAAATTCTATTTGATCATTACTTCTCCCCTCGCCCATACAAATGAAATATTTATTAGCGATTTTCTCGAAAACAGTGCATCGTATCGAAAAATTTATAAAGATAAAATGTTTTTGGAATATGATTATACATAATCGTTCCATACATCAAAATCCAATCGAACCACTCCTTTCCCGTACAAATCGAGTGTTTCTATAATATAAAATTTGTTTGTCTTCATATAGAGTATTTGAGGATTGGGCACTGGCAATTGTAGTTTTTCTTATGTTTAAATGAAAATTCGGCCTGTTCTCATTTCACTATGCTTTTTTTACTGTATTCTTTTAATGTGGTTTTTCATTTCATTTTGATCAGGACTGTTACGTAATTAAAAGGATACATAACTTACTTCATTGCAATAGTTTCGTCGAAAATTCAAATACAAACCAATTAAATCTCCTATCCTGCTTCTGAAAAAAAAAGTTTATAAAACTTGACCTTTAGTGGTAAAAAATGATTTTTTCCACGTTTCATTGTAAAACTTTCAACTTTTAGTCAAAATGAAAGAAAAAATGCTGCAATTTCCCTTGCAGTTGCATCAATTTTGATTCAGTCATTTATTTATCTTTTCATCCATTTGTAGCACAGTAAATTGCATCTCAAGTGTATTGCGGTGTATTGAGATATTCTATATTCTGTGCAGCTCAATCATACCCTCCCAACGAACTTTCTGTATTTTATGCTGTTTGAAGGGTCGCTAGTATATTTTTATGTAGAACTTCGGCTTTTATGTTCACAAAATCGCTTTAATGTATGAAAGGTATGATGAAAAATTCACTTAAAAATTGAAATATTGTTTTGTAGAATTGAAATTGAATTGTAAAAACGATAAATAACGATATTTTTAAAATATTTTATAATATAGTAAAGTATTATCTTCAAGGAAAATTTTGACTTCTTAATTTTGCAAAAAAAAAATAAAATCCCGAGAACCACCGAGTAGATTGGAGTATTATTATACAAAATTATCTTTCTGTCTGTCAGTCTGTATGCGAGATTTCTCGAAAACTCGACTAGAGCTAGAGCCATGAAATTTTACAGGGATGTTTGGTCACTTAATGGAATGATCCTATCAACCAGAGATGCAAACCAATAGTTTTTTGAGTGTGATTCTGTTTTTTTCCAACGGTGAATTGGGTTTCTGGTTTTGATTCCTAAAATTTCAAAAAAATGGTTCTGGATTTGGTTCCTTAAATTTCAAAAAATTGGTTCTGGTTTCTAAAATTCCTGAAATTTGGTTCTGGTTTGGTTTTGAAAATTTTAAAAATTTGGTTTTCGTTTTGGAAATTTCAAAAATTTAGTTTTGGTTCTAATTTTGGTTCACTGAATTTTTGATGGTCTGGTTCTCGTAGAGTTTTGGTTCTCGTAGAGGTCTTGCGGAATGTTTTTTTTTTAAATATTTCAGATTTTATAAAATTAAAATTCGTATTATAGAAACAAATTTTTTTTCGTCGGGTTATAGTGTATTCGTAAATTGCTCAACAACGTAGATTTTGTATAAGAAAATCATGTGCTGTTCATATCAGATATTTTTTAATTGGTTTCTCGGAATCAAGAGAAAAATAAATAAAAAACGACACAATTTTTTTCAATTTTTTTTTAGTTTCAAACTTTTTTTTCCCTGATTTCAATTTTTAAAAATTGTGTGTGGCTGTAAATTAATCGAATCAATATTTCACTATGCTGGGATATGAGGAAATTTTTAATGGTTTTTTTTTGAATAGATTTGTTTAACTAAATGCACAGATTTGAAAAGCGTTGGCGGCTTGTAGTTTTCGCCCACGATGCGATACGGCGGCGTCCAGGTGTGTTTTGCTGCCTACCTGCCTAACTATTAAATGCATTAGAACTGATGTCAATTGAGTAATTTCTAATGATATACGATGGGAATTGAGTATAGTTTAGCAATCATAGTTGCAGATCGTCGAATGTGGGGTGATGGTTTTTGTTGGTGAAAAATGGGTAACGTAACAAAACTTTCAATTTGAATAAAACTTAATTAACATCCATTTTATTTACACAAATGGAGCAATACACGTGTGATGTGAGTTAAAACCTTTTCAAATTGAAGATTCATTATTTACATTTATAGATATTTCAATTTCATACAAAGAACTCACAGACTCCTGACTGATTGTTGCGCGCGCGTCATTCAAACCTTCGATATGACGTTAGCTCTCTACATTATTTGATGAAAACCGTATCCTCGATGTCCAATTTTAGTAGAGGGTCACGTGCAATTCGTTTAATCCGTTGTGTATCAAATCTGTATCTACATCTGTATGGTTTTTTTTAATTTCCCTTTGAACATCGTAGATTTAACAAACCGTGGGCGTTACACCAAATCATAAAAAAAAAGTTTTATGTAACATGAGAATCTATAAAGGTTTTAGTTAAAGACTTTGCATGAGTTTCTGGTAAGGTAGGTAGAGATTCTCACGTGTTGCTTTCATATTATTTAGAAATCAGATTTTCCAGAATGTGTGGCTTAAGTTTTCTCGATTTAACTTCAATTGAATTAATCTAAATAAGTGTCGAACATAGTCCGAAAACTGTAGACTTTTCATAATTTCTCATCACTAAATTTTTTTTTCTACAGCTCAAAAAATTCAGTTAACCCACGAAAACTGAATTTTTTGAGCCTTTAATTCGGAAATCCTTCCTAGAACAATCCTTTATAGAAAAATATCTGATGTGAACAGCACGTGACTTTTTTACGTCCCGGCGTAAGTTATAGCCCGACGAATAAAATATTAGTTTACATAAAAATATTAATTTTTTATGAATTCTTAATATTTTTATGTAAATTAATATTTTATTTGTTGAATTATAAATCTCTGCTATTTTCTGAGCCACTAAATAAAAATGGCGCCTGCCGGCCGCCATTTTGTTTTTACTTTCCACTGCTATAGAGGGAAAGTATTGTATTCATGTTGGAGACCGACTCGAGAACGCGGGCAGAAAGAAACTTTCTGACCAATCAGAAAATTCGTGTTCTGCAAAATTATGAGGATGTCCGTGAATCTGTCAGAATGGTTCGGTTTATGGTTTGGCTTTAGTTCACTCAAATTTCAATTGTTTAGTGGTTTTTAGTTCGGTTCACACCGGTTTGAATCTCTGGTTATTCCATGCAGAGAAAAAAGGTAAATCTAACTTCTTTATAGTTAATTTCAATTATAAAGATAATCAATTTAACAACAAAATAGTAAATTTTACTACAAAACAGTTCAATTTATTACAAAAGTAGTCGATTATGACTGTTTTTTGTAGTTGAAATTAACTAGTTTAGCTACAGTCCCGATTCCCTATTATAAAATACTCAGATTTACTCAGCGTATACCCTGCCTGCGCTAAATGCATTTTTCGAAGTTTAATTGGCTTCGAATTTCAACAGTTTTCAATTACCCACAGTTTTCGTTAATGAAATATGATGTGTGTTTGCAGTGTTTGGGTCTGGGGTAATAGGGAGGAAACCTAGATTTCGCATGATGGCATGCCAAAGTCTCTGTGCTTGTGTGTATGGAAAAGTTCGTCATCCATCCACCCCTAATTTAGAATTTATTTCCATCAATTTCACGTTATCGGAAGCCTTTGTGCAGAGCTTTGCAATTTTCCTGTCATAGAAAACTCTAAACCGACTCCACTAAATTTCATTAAGGTTAATGAGAGTAGTTTTCGTATATGAAGATAATTAAACCAAGCAAGCAATTAGCATTTCATTGAACATTATTTATGTATTCGATGTGTTTGATTCGCATTTAGTTTATCTGAGCAAATATTGGTGAAGAGGACAAGTAGCAACGTTTTTTAGTTAAACTGGAAGTCAAGCCCTTTCAGTCGATGTTTCAAACTTCAGCATCAAGCAGAATTTTCCGATTCGATATGATCCATTTGCCCCAATTTCCCGACACATGTATTGGTGTATATACTCGCAATATTATTGCATCGTATTTCCTTCCTTGATGTGGCAAAGACTGATATATAATTTGATTTTGTGTCAGCAGACATATGTGTTACACAGGCGTTTGTACGAAGTGTAAATTGAATTTGAATGGATTAAATCCAAATTGAATCAAATTTTAAACTTCGTTGTAATCACAGAGACTGCTGTTTTATTACTGTACGAATAATTTGTAATTTTCTGATTCGGTGGCAATTGAATTTGATATTACGCAACTAAAAAATTTATGAAAATTCGTAGCTGGCAAAATTACACCGAAAAGTGCTGGCAAATTTGGTTTAATAATTGAAAATTGTAAAAATGAAAAAAAAAATCTTTGCAACGGAAAACCACTGTAAAAACACTTTTTTTTTGTTGTGGAATAACAAAATTATCCCAAAAATTCTGTCACACAGCGCACAAAATGGCAAAGCTGTGCATGATGAAGGTCGCCGGTTTCCAGACTCAATTCAGTTATGATAGAAATTTTTCAAAAAAAAAAGAATTTGTCAAAATCTTTACTTTCGTCTGCTATAGAGGGAAAGTATTGTCTTCAATGACGGAGACCAACTGGAGAACGGGGGAAGATAGAAACTTTCTGATCAGTAGCAAATCCTTTTCAGGCAAAATTATAAGGATGTCCGCACATCTGTCTGTCTGTCGGTCTGTCCGTTTTACGTATCTTAAATAACTTGAGAACGCGTTAAGGTAGCGACTTGAAATCAGTTTTACGAAAATCATAGTTTTCTATCAGCTCATGGAAAAGTAACGGAGTACCTCCCATACACTTTTTTGTGAAAATACAGTTTTTTCAAAATTACTCGAAAATTGTACGCTTTTATGTGAAAAATTGTCTAACCAAATTTAAAGGAAATAAGATTTTCTACATTTTTTGCTTCAACAAAAAGAAGTAAAAAAAATCGCACACACATTTATTTTGTTTGAGATATTATAGTTGAAATGCTACAACCAAAAATGTTGTCTGTCCCAAACAAAATTCGTTCATCATGAATATAAATATGTTTAGGCGAATGTAGGAGAATGTATGAATATCTCTAGAACTAGAGCCAATCTGACCATGTGGTGAACACAGGACCATGTGTTGCGATTCTGACGCCTCGATCAGAATCTACACACGGCACGGTGCGAAGTCGGCTTTGAGAAACGGCATGCCATAGCTAGCTCAAAGAGGCGGGTCGTGGGGTTGTTTCTCTGGCCAAACTTCACACAATAAAGGGGGCATGCCTTAAGGGGGTGGCAGAGCAACGATAGAAGAGGGGTTCTCACGCCCTCATTGCTCTAGGTAGCCACCGGGCTCTTTAAAAAAAACCAAACTACGTTACAAAACTATAAAATCAAGCAAAAACAAAAAAGAAAAGAAATTGGTGACCGGACAGACAAAGGTGACAAGGAGCTTGCCCACCCCATTTTTGGAATTAACCAAAACCTTCGCTGACCAAGAGCTCCATCTTGATCAACCCCTGTTTGTTATTTTCAAAATTATCGCTGAACTAAAAATTTACATCTTTTAATTGAAAACCCTCGCCGAATTTACTAGTCCTCCATCGTTGCTTTTTCTCTATCTCTCTCCACCTCCGACTCTTAACGTGACATTATGAAAATTTATGGCCTATTATACAAAGTCATTGATTACCGTATGAGGTAAAATCATTGTTTACCGGATTTACCGTTTTTAAAAAAATTTACGTAATTAAATCCAAAAATAAAGGAAAAGAAAATAAAAATAACTTGCTTCCCGTTGATGTTCATCGAACCAACTAAATAAATGAAAGAAAGAACGTTGAGATGATCCAAAGAAACAAAATTCTCGGTTTAGTTCTATTTAATTAGCTCTACCCAAATAAAATTATAAAAGTAGTACAATTTATGCATCATAAAATAAAGCAATTTAAAAAAAAAACTATCTTAACCTAACTAGTGGCCACAAAGAAAAATTCATTCGCTAATATAAACATCGTTCGATAATTCCTGTAGCTTAATTCTGTGATAAATATAAAAAAACTGTGATAACTTACTGTGATACTAAATTTAATACTAATTTTAATTATTATATAGAAAAATTTACAAAAAAAAGAATCCTTAATTACTTATTTGATCAATATGTGTTTTTATCTATTTATTAACTTGTTCGTCGATTATAGTTGTTTTTAAATTCGCGTTTAAGATTTTGTTTGCTAGTTGATTGTAGATTATGTTGCGAATGCATTCGATTTTGATGTTGCTGCATGTTGATTAATGTTACCACAAAATTATTTTTGATACGTGGCAAGATAAAGTTGTCGACGAAGTATTTTTGTCATTGCCGGATAAAGAAATTAAAGTTGGTACTTACGAACATCGAAGTCAAATTCGGATGAATTGTAATTCTGGATCAAATGAACCTGCTACGATGAAACTGCGGAATAAGTTTGATGACAAATTCTGCTTCAACCTCACTGCCGACTGGAAATGCTGCTTAATGAAATGAACTCTAGTTCCCTTTTGTGGGGAAACGTTGTTGAACGTTGTTTAATTATTTCTGCATGCCGTCGTAAATCGACACCTGATGATTTTGCACGTAATATATATATATATATATTTTTTGTGTTTTGTATTCAGAAACTGAGTCGTCTTTTTTACTTTCTTCTACGGAGTATAATAAAGTATTGTATTCATGAAAAATTTCGACCTCTTAATTTTGCTTAAAAAACATTTCCCGATTACTCCTGAGTCGATTGGAGTCATATTTAAAAAATGTCTTTCTGTCTGTCAGTCTGTCTGTCAGTCTGTCTGTCAGTCTGTCTGTCAGTCTGTCTGTCAGTCTGTCTGTCAGTCTGTCTGTCAGTCTGTCTGTCAGTCTGTCTGTCAGTCTGTCTGTCAGTCTGTCTGTCAGTCTGTCTGTCAGTCTGTCTGTCAGTCTGTCTGTCAGTCTGTCTGTCAGTCTGTCTGTCAGTCTGTCTGTCAGTCTGTCTGTCAGTCTGTCTGTCAGTCTGTCTGTCAGTCTGTCTGTCAGTCTGTCTGTCAGTCTGTCTGTCAGTCTGTCTGTCAGTCTGTCTGTCAGTCTGTCTGTCAGTCTGTCTGTCAGTCTGTCTGTCAGTCTGTCTGTCAGTCTGTCTGTCAGTCTGTCTGTCAGTCTGTCTGTCAGTCTGTCTGTCAGTCTGTCTGTCAGTCTGTCTGTCAGTCTGTCTGTCAGTCTGTCTGTCAGTCTGTCTGTCAGTCTGTCTGTCAGTCTGTGTACAAGATTTCTCAAAAACTAATAGAGCTAGCGCCATGAAATTTTATAGGCATGTTGGGTCCCGAAATGGAACGATCCTATCAACTTTTGGTGGAAATCCGTTAACCGGAAGTATCCAAAATGGCGGTTTTTCAAAAATCGCAATTTCGTTTTTCTCGATTTACTCCCAAACTACACGTTTTTTAGTGGCCTTAAGTATGACAAAACTTGGAGAAAATAAAATTTCCCACACTTTTGTCTTTAGCTATAACTCGATATCTCCACCTGTTACCGAGATAAACCGTTATTTCAAAAAAAAAACAGTTTTTTGCGATTATCTCGAAAATTAACGGGTTTTCGCTGGCTAAATGTATGAAGTGAATTAATGAGAATGGCATTCTGCACAATTTTGTATTTCACCGTTATCCGTTATACTTTACCGTTATTGAGATATTTTCATTAATATGTAAAAAATCATATGTTTGCGAATAATTTGCAAACTAACGGTTTTTCGACAAATTAGTTAAAAGGATAATTAAAGATGTTAACATTTTCTACATTTTTGCCATTTACCGTAAATTGATATCTTTTACCGTTCTCAAGTTATCTCAAATTTTGTACGTTTTTGATATTTTTGAATAAACCAAGAATTTATTGGGAGGTCGTCTTAGGTTGACAACGCGACAGGGCTCTAGCGTAAATTGCGCAGGGTCGTACATTTTGTAGAAGAAAGTTTTGTGTTGACCACAACTGATTTTTTCTTTTCAATTTCACCAGTTTTATCTTAGGTTTTTCACTAGTTTTTAATTTTTTTCAAAACAACTTTTAAAATCTTTTAATTTTTCGTTTTTAAACTAAATTAATTCTGGTCCTTTTTGTTTTTAAACACTAAATTTTATGTTCTTTTAATTTTCTTTTAAACACTTATTAAAAAAATTCTCTTCTATATTCTCTTTTACACAGTGTTATATATATTTAACTACTATTCATTTGAACAAAAACATTTTCTTAGGTTTATTCCTTTTTACTAATTTTACAAAAATTTATTTTATTTTAACTAGTCGTAGTACCGAACCGAGGTATGATAAGAACAAGGACTTTCTCCAATAATAAAACAAAAACTCGCATCATCACCGAGAATAACTTCTTTTTAATTTTCCTTTTCTTTTTTTTTTTTAAACCGATCGGAAATTTGAGTATCGGCAAAACCGATGTGAGATTTTTAAAGAAAATCTCTAAGTTTTCTTTTTCGACGATAATAAAAAATGTATTTCGACTATCCGATTCGAGAATTAAGCAGCTACTGCCATTGAAACACGATCGCTTCCTTTTTTTTCAGCCTCAATCAACATTCCGCTATCCACGCGCAGATAAAATTCTATGGGTAATACAAAACAATGCGATTGTTAGCGGATGCTTGTTGTTCGTCAACAAAAGGACATTTTTTTCTTTTTTGTTAACTTGGATTCGGTATAGAAATTTGATGTATTCTGGAGACCTTGACTGAATCGAGACAGTTAATTTCATCTGAGAACAATTATTATTTTTGCCCAGCAACACGATCAATTTCGAAAATAGTTGGCGCGGTATTACAAACGGCAACTTTCGGGCTTACTTAAGCCGATTTTTGGGAGAAACGACTGAGGAGGGAAAAGTTGCCACTCGAAATCATGGCTTATCGACAATCTGCATACATGCAAAGCGTGTGAACCGGTTTGGGAAAAGTAGTAGGCAGAAATCATTTTCGTTCTGACCGTCAGCAGGTAAAGATCGTGGGAAGTATATGAGCAGCAGCAATTTCAATGGTTTGAGTCCACACACACCCATGTAAACTTGTGTAGCATATGCAAACAGGATTGGCTTATTTAAGCCACAAGTGTAAGCACAGTGGCTTATTAAGCCCAAAAGTTGCCGGCTTAAATAAGCCCGAAAGTTGCAGTGTGTAATACCACGCTTGTGGGACTCGTGTTGGCGAAGGGGTGCCAAACCTTTTATTTGTATCACCCATATCAACAATCACTACAACCAAACCATTTTCCTGGTTTTTGGCAGCACAAAGAAAGTTTTTTTTACAGAATCTAAACATTTCGTCTTATACTCGCGATAACCCATTTTTTGATTTTTTTTCTGAAGTTTGACATTTTTTTGATAATTAGATTCTTTAAAGACATTTCAATGACTCAGAATTATGATTATTCGTCGATGGTTTCGAGAATAAACATTTAGTAATAGAAATACCATCATTTTAGCTATGACTAATAGGCGTTTCACACGCGGTATGAAACTTTCGCGTGTTTGGAAGCTAACCTGCACTACGTTGCAATACCCCAGAGTTGACATTTTATCGTGTCGCTAGTATAAATTCGCTTCACTCCACATTTTTACAAAAAATTAAAAAAAAAACATCAACAACATTCACACGTATCCATTCATGCTTCAATTTAAACGAATTCTTATCTCATACCGAAAGCATGCAAAATAAAAGATGTCTGTCAGCTGAATATTCAATTTTCATATCTTCCGTGTTTCGGTATATGTCGTCAGCGACCTTCAGACATTTTGCGGCATTAGAGCTGCGTTCATCGCGTTTTTGCCCCCGCACACCGGAATTCCCGTCAGCATACCTGATTTCACCTAATCGCATTGTTGATTTGAGAGAAAAAAAAAGAAACATCAAGTACTTTTGGAATATGTGAAAAAAAAACCATAAGTTTGTTGATATTTAACTCACGTGCGAGACGGGGAATACCTTAAATGGGTGGTATGCGCCCCATTGCCTCTATTGTTATTCATCAGAAAAATTTCGGCAAGGTTTATGCCAAATACGTTCCGAAAAAACGCAATGGTTTTAAATTGTATGAATGTAGATTTTGTGTTGACAAGAAGTGATTTTTGTTTCTTGTCGTCAGTTATTTATCAGTAAAATTTCGTTATTTCTTAGATTGGAAGAAGTTTGATAAAAATGTTATTAAAAATCGTGGGCATATTTACGTTTTTCTAAAAAAAAATTCAACAAATTTAGGAATATGAAACCACATGAATATCAGGGCATGTTGGCAGGAAAAAAACGCAACTACCAGTAGTGTAAAATTGCGTTGATTTCGGTGCGGATGTGTTGGAAAATAGCGAAACACGAAATCCAGTAGCTGCGAAACATAAGTTCAAGGTTAAGACGTCGAATGAATGTCTAACGTGCGCATAAAACCGAAACTAATTTTTTCTCTGAATAATTTTTTTACATTTACTATAGTGTTAATTGTTATTGTTGTATCGCGTATAGTTTGTCCTTCTCATGCTTAATTGCAAGAAATGCTAAGTAGATATCGCGCGATATGAATTTCCGGACCTTTGATTGATCTGAAGTTCATGTTCGCGTACGGAGAAGAATTTCTCTATATTCACTCTATATGAGAATCATATGAATAGTAGTATATTAGATTTAGTATACCGATTGTAACGCTTTATACCAATCGTCGGACATAAAAATTAACTACACTAGGGTGTTTGGGATAACAAAGGATTTTGATTTTCGTATGTCTGTGCGCCTCTGTCTTTCTGCCCGCCGATCCATCTGTTCCGGTCTGTCTATCTATTGTCTGTCTCTCTGTCTGTCTATCTGTTTTTCTGTCCGTCTGTCAGTCTGTCTGCGCGTTTGTTTGTCTGTCTGTTAACACCATAATTTGAAAGAATTGAGCTAGAGACCTGAAATTTTTTACAGCAAGACTAAGTTCTTCATCGGGCAAAATTGGACCTTTCGTATCCACTTCCCCATACAAGTTAAAAAGTATTTTGCAATTTCCTCAATTACGGTGAGTTGTATCGAAAAATTTATAAAGGAAAAATATGTTTGGAACATGATTTTACATAACTCTTCCATACATCAAAATTAACTCGGGCTACTCCTTTCCCCTCGCCATACAAATAGACTTTTTCTAAATAAAAATTTTGACTACCCCCATATAGAGTATTTGACTATTTCCCACTGGCAATTGTAGTTTTTTTTACGTTTTTTTTTCATGGGAAAAATGAAAGTAAAAATGCTTTTCACAAGACTTTTACATGACCGACATTTTCGATAGTCTAAATTCTTTTTAAGAAAAATTCTAGTTATTTATTATTATATTTCTATTTTTTTTGATACCTAACAGCCGCCATTTTGTTTTTTCATGTATGCAAATATACATAATTTATTCTCACTGGAGTTGCGTACGTGTGCCAAATTTTAAGTTAATCGGCTATGTGGAAGCGAATGTCAAAATTCGGTTACAAAAGAATTGATCCTGACTAACAGACAGACAAACAAACAAAAAAGCAAGCTAAATAAAAGCCTTTCAAAAAAACTTTGCTTCTTCGATAAATTTTTCTACAAATTTAATTACAGCAAATGTAACCCACTTTAACGATTTCCTTTCTGATTTAAAGGATAGATAATTTTTCTCCATTTCTCACATGCACATTTCTCGTGTCAACCGCAATTGCGAAAGTATCCCGACTTATAGGTGCCTCAAAAACCGTAGACTTGGTGTACTTTCAACGCCTAATGGCTGTTTCATTAAAGTTTAAGTGAGTTAGACATCAAAGCTGACTTTTAAGTAGTTCAGAGAACTTTCCTGAAACTTTCTTTAGGCAAAAACTTTAGTGAAAGTGATTGGCAGGATTCGATGTTCATCGCCAGGCACCGGAAAAGTGTAGAAAGCCTTCGATTTAGTTGAATTAAGTCCTATATAAAACTTGTTCTTGTATATCTAAATGTGTCTGAAAGTTAAGAATATACCGCCTCGAATGATATCAAGTTAATCCTGCATACGAGTTGTTCTTCCCTTAAACGATTTATCAGGAACAAGGATATTTCGGGGGATCAATAAATGTTTTTGGACGACAATCTGGCAAATGGTGGTGCGTATCTTGTTAGACAAACAAAATACATACCATCTTTGTAAGCTGCTTAACTGTTATTGCAGGGATGTGTGGGTAAAGGGGATATGAAATTTGTCCCTGAATATTTGGACTTGAACTGAATGTCCTTGCCATAAAACTGGCTTTTCTTGTGGATTTTGTTTGCTTTGTACTAGTATCGAACACATAATCGAGACGTTTCTCCGGAACCAACATTAGCCTGGCGTCTTAACGCTGGTGAAAAAAATCTCTGAAGAAAAATGGTTTCCAATTTGTCCGGAAAAAATTCTACCTACACAGCAATGATATCTGCCCACCCGTAACGGAGGAGGGACATCCCCGCGAGGAGAAACATGCGGATTTTCGGAAATCAATTGTTTCCAGTCTGCAGAAGCTTCGTATACTGCGAAGGACTCATAAGCGTTTCTTAGAATTTTAGGATGTTTTGGGATTTTTACGTGCCTCTTTATTGAACTTTTTAAGTTAGTGTTGGCGTTTGTATTTTTCCTAGAAGAGAAAGGCCAAAACAAATGTGGCTTCTGAGAAAAATATTTCTTCGAATTCACATATAGTTCTTTATTTCTCAAAAATAGGGTGAGAGTTTATGTTGCCAAATACTCGGAATATAGTTTGGAGCAGATCTGGTTGAAAAATGGAGGACAACCCATAAATTTTGTCGTTTTTTTGCTGTTTCTAAATACCAATTTTAGGTAACAGTTCTTAGGTTCGATTTTGCACCAACGAAACTTAAGGCGAATTTGATGAAATTTTTAGCGATCGCTAAATCTAAAAAGCGGGCGAATTTCTAGCAAAAAAAAATCTGCTAACGCAATTTAGCGGCCGCTAAAAGTTTCGTGAAACCCGCCATTAGCACCTAAATGCCAAGTTAAATTTTTTTAAGTCCCAGATTTTTTTATCGTTTAAGAGGCTAGTCAGGCACTGTGACATTTTTAAGGCTCAAAAATGGGGGGGACGCAATCATTGAACCAAGACAAGACGACTGGAGGCATCACATCCAGGTAACGCCAAGAAGAAGCGGTTAAGCGCAACCTAATTTTTGAAGAGTTGTTGGCGCAAATTAATCTTATTAACTACAAAGTTTGCCCCCTCCCTCCCTTCCTCCGCGAAAAATGTTTTAGGAGACCAAGCCTTACAAAACTTTTTTGTTTGACTACCGATCTGCAAGGTTTCCCCAGTACCTCGACCTTCCCCTCTCGCACTGTTGGCGTGTGCCCCCTTATCTATACGCGAGAGGTTTGATTCCAGCAAACTGTTTCATTGGTATGAGCTGTTTAAACGGCCATTGCTTTTGTGAGGTAGCAACACCTTACAAATGTTGCAAACCGTAATCCATTTAAAATCGAGGAGAAAAAATACCTACGACAACTCTATTTTTCAAGATGAAAACAAGTCAAATTTTCACAAAATCTTGATTTTCCTGTCTAGCAAACCTAATCTTTTTAACTCTATTTCTGTCGAAGTTGAGCCATTCTAGTCTTAAAACCCAGTGATTTGGAAAGACCCACACAAACTTTTCGCCATTTGGTCGATTCGGAATAATATTTTTGGCTTACAGACTTTGAGCTTTAGGATTCAAGGCCTTAAACAAAACAAAGAAAGAAATCGCACACACGAAAATATGACGTCTAAGAAAGCTTAAGGGTGTGGGCTTTTTCCGATTTATTAGAACTTTCAAGAGTTGAAAGAACTTGGAGTCGAATGACTAAAACGCCCTTGATTTTCGTGTTTTTTCCGAGTATTGGCGTTACACAAAATTCCTGGGATCATCCCTATGTTTGCGTGATTATGTTTGGGTGGCAGGATATAAAGATAGATGTGTTGGTGTTTTCTTTTTTCTTTTTTTTGTAAATCTGCTCTATTAGCAGAGTAAACATGTTTGCGTGTCCTGCCTGCGATAAAAGGACGAATTGGGAAAATGGTTTAACAGAGCAGCCACACCGTAATATTTTCCAGTTTTTCTCCTTTCTCTCAGAAAAAAAGCTCTTTATCCTTTTCCTTTGGCCTTCGGTTCGGGCCTCATCGCCCCCAACGCGTATCTAATGTTTGCCGGTATCCTAGTCTGAGGATATTAAAATGTCCTTTGGGATACTTTGTAAATGTTACCGGAGCCTCTCATAAATTTTCGTCCTGTCCTTTCGTCTTTTGAGTGCGGCGTTTGATAAAATTCAGATGTGGGGTGAATGTAGCTTTGGGGGTGGCGGCGTCTTTAAGTTTGCGGTTGAATTTTCATTTACCTTTTTTTGAAATTTAGTTTGTTGGGTTTTTGGCTCTAATGGCGGCGGCGGCCGCGGCGTTCGTTTTAAGAGAATTAAATGAAGTGTTGTGGGAGGAGGATGAGGGTGATGTTACACCATAATGAAGGCTCGACATTTATTATTTATGTATCTTTTTATGAGGGTATCTCAAAGATGAGTTAGACGTCATTTCGGTGGATGGATCGCTTATGCGTTTTAAATTGATAGAATCTTGTTATGCGATTTTTTACCCTTTTGATAAACATGTTAAGATGTTGTTGGCCGAAAGCGTAAAAGTCTATCGTTGTTGGTTGAATGAATAAAGTTTTCTTTGTTGCTATTTTCTTTATACGTTGCCATATCGATTTCTGTTTTGTTGGCGGCGTTTTTTTCACTATTAGGCTATTTGTCAAAGATAAGAGGACAACACAAAGATTGGCTTAGATATTGAAAGGTGAATGATTGATATTTGTTAAAGGGGTTTCGATATCGTCAATTTGTCATCGAGATGTTCGTTGACGCTTCTTTGTTTGCTGAAAGCTAAATAACGCAAAAAAAACTTCACATTTACCTTGGAAGTCATTTACCTATTTTTGGTAAGTTTGTTTGAGGGCATGTACGAAGCGGTCTAATTTCAGTTCTAATTCCAGTTTTTATTGGAAAGTTTCCAGTTCGCGACACAATGTAGTATGAAAACGTACAAAAATTAGCATGCAAATAGACAGTTTCGCACATGCCCTTAATTCGCATGTGCAGAATCAGAATCTATAGTTTTATTTGTTTGTTTGTTCGTTAGTTTGTTTGTTGGGGTTAAACTTTGCAATCTAATTTTGACACTCTTCCACTCATCCGATTGACGCGAAATTTTTCACACATACGTCACTTCGATGATAACTCAAACAGGCGTGTTTTAGGCTATGCTGTTCTCCCTGTTTCTTACCCGTCCTATCTTTTCAACTGTTAGAACAATTTTCACTCAATTTTGCCATTGAAAATATCGAAGTTTTCGCCTACTAATATCAACACTTCTCTTTCCTACCTCCTGTCTGGATATACAAAAAAATAGTTTTTCGTTGCAAAAACAGTTTTTGCTCATGTGGGAACAGAAATACACTTTTTTTCAATATGTTTTTGGATCAGTTCACACATTTCTGATCATATTTGGAAAAAAAACTTCCTTTTTTTGAAGAATATTCAACATTTTAAAAATCAAAACAATTTTAATATTTCTTTTGTTTTTAGTTTCAACAAAATTTCCATTGAAGACCTTCCACTTGCCATTTATTGCTTTCTAACTAAACAAGATTTTCTTTGAAAACGTCTTCCCGGTGCATTCGAGATTTTAATGAAAACAAAATGCAAATCTTATAATGACATTTAAAATAATAATTCTATAATTGAAAATCGAATGATTCTAGACAAGTTTTCTTGGAGCTTCAGTCGCAGTTGCACATGTTAGAATGCTTCATGTAGAAAATAGCATAAAAGTCAGTGGTTTGGTATTTTTCCTGTATTTGTACATTTAACGAGTGCTTAAAAAAATTTTTTTTTTAAAGACAAACGGGTTTCATGCGAGATTATTTTTTTTAATGACAAATAAATTATTTCTTAGGAAATTTATTAATATTTGTTCTGCTTTAACAATTCTAAAAATCTATCGATGCATAGAAAATGAATTTAAATGTTTTTTTTTTTAAATTTTGGGCAGAAAATTTAAGTACTGTTCGTCGCCTTGAGCCGTTTTTGTAATAAAATTTGAGATTGGAGAAGGGACACAGATTATATCATCTGAGAATGAAGTCGAGTTGGAGCTTACAAATCTAATTACAAATTAAACAACACAATACATATTAACCCTTTTCGATTTATTTTTTATAAATTCACGTCACAAGAGCAAAATTTTCTTGTGTAGCCGCAATTTATGGCAATTTTAATGATGTTTTAGTTGAACCACAACTTGATATCTATTCAACAATGACGTGTGTAGCCTTCATCAATTCAAGAAGAATAACAAGCATAACCTAGAATTCTATTTATGTTGAACGTAATTTTCATAATCATATCAGATATTCATCTTGGAAGGCATAATTTTTACTATAACTGACCGCTATCACAGCACGTTTAGACTGCAAAACATCCCTTTTTCCGGTATATCCTTTTTCCCGATCGGTACATATCCCCTTCTGTCCAGTAGTTGCTGGTGTAGTTGAAGAGAGGCCAAAAAACATAACATGACAGCTTATCAAATCAGACATTGGTCCTTCGTCAAAAAATGGACCGTTAAGAGTCCTTCGACGGTTACCGGAATGGGGTGGGTTGGCGTTTATCCTTGACACGTGAAAACGTTCCTCGTTTAAAATTGTGATAGGCGGAAACGAGAGAAAGAATTTCTCAACGACTCGACTGCCCGTCGTTCACGCTGGAAATTCAAAAATGGTATCCATGTCCTGATTTTGCAACAACTTTGCCGACACTTG
The DNA here is from genome assembly GCA_964034945.1 of Chrysopilus asiliformis. NCBI lineage: Eukaryota > Metazoa > Arthropoda > Insecta > Diptera > Rhagionidae > Chrysopilus > Chrysopilus asiliformis. The sequence goes on from OZ035962.1 coordinate 25,930,896, forward strand.
ATTTTTTTCCACTTTAAGATACACTTCTGGCTTTCATAATTGAAAATTGCATGTGAATATAAGGTGCTATCGAGGTGAGGATTCTTCTTTCGTCTCGATTGTCCACTTGAGATCGAGGACATTTTACGAATCACGGATGCTACACTTCAGAAAATCCTACTCTTCTTAGGATTTTTTTTACGTAATTTTAATCGCTGATTATTGGACGACCGCCATATCACCTTAGAGCCAACTAGTCTTGTGAGAAAGAAAATCAATTGGCAGTATTCTTCGATGAAAGGGAGTTTTTTTTTCAAACATTTGATATCGATATTTGTGTGATTTTTCAATGTACGCTACTTTGAAGCATCAAATTTAATAATTTTTCACAGGACCTTAGAAGATTTTTGACTTTGACCACAAAAGTTCTGGGCTAGAATCCCGTTCGGTGACAAATGATGATGACTATCACCTATCAGTATCGCATAAAGTGACAATCACCCAAATTGTCACCCGATATCGACAATTTCCGGGTGACACCTCTTTAGATGTCACTTTCAATACATCGATTTTCTATTTCAAATTATTTTTATTTCAACAAAAACAATAAGTTTTATTTAACTATTTAACTTTAAGACAAACTATGCCTTGAAAAATGTTCCTTTTTAATACAAAAATGTTCTGTGATGCATGTAGTTGTCTTTTAAAGTTCATGCGAAAATGTTCAGTATTATCCATCCTTAGCGTATGTTTTTGCGAATCAAAACATACACCTGGAGCCCTGCGTTATTAAAAATACTATATTCTCGGATGATACTGAAAATGATAGTTTTACGAAATGTCTCTTATGAAAACTTTCACTTTAAATTATTACCCAGATGATTATCTCCTGTCACTTTACGCGATTCCGCCCCTAATATTAATTGAGTAGTTTATCGCGAGAGAATCAAAATGAAACGCATATAAAGAGAATAAAAACTAAAGGTTCTTGATTGCGTTCTGACACTCTTTCACGTTATGTGTATGTTGACGTCATCTTTGAGCATTCCTGCTTTACATAAACAATTAAAATATGATTGTGCTCTGCTTCATGACGAAATTTTACTACACATAAACTAACTCTTAAATTTACAATTTTAATTGCAAATATTTCATTTAGATAAAATTAGGTCAACATTATTTGATAACGAGACGAAAACGATAAACGCATAAATGAAATGACGACAAAAATAGATTGGAAATTAGGTTTTACGGAATTTTTCCTGATTACATCAAATTTTTGTTAACGATAGTCAAACAAAATGGATGAAAATTTAATTCAGTAGCTGCGGATAGATTTTAACTAAATATAAACAGGCAAAATGTAATTTAGAGAGTCAACCAGAATTTTTTTATTTAGTGAAGTTTACTTGGGCCGGAAAAATCAACAACCATTGGATTAAATGAATTTTTCTTTCGATCCTGATAAGCGATGTAAATAAGCGAGGGAAACCGACTGACATTAATACCAGATTCACACTCTCATCGAGTGCAGGCGAATCACAGTTACGGTTGTGTCAGGTTAGGCGTTTTTTTGTAAATTAAATTATGTGGTAATAGTATCAATTGATTTGATTCGAATGCAATTGTCACTTTTGTGTGTATATTCTCACTTTTGTATCGCCGTCGTATTAGTATCAACTATTTATCTGACTGATTGACTGACTGACTGACTGATTGACTGACTGACTGACTCAACATAACATAAATAGACTGATTGACTGACTGATTGACTGACTGATTGACTGACTGATTGACTGACTGATTGACTGACTGATTGACTGACTGATTGACTGACTGATTGACTGACTGATTGACTGACTGATTGACTGACTGATTGACTGACTGATTGACTGACTGATTGACTGACTGATTGACTGATTGATTGACTGAAGAGTGTCACTTGGGGGTTTTCGGGGTTGCTGATCACGACAATTTCAAAAATCCTAGTCAATTTCAAAAATCCTAGTTACAATTTCAAAAATCCTAGTCAAAGGTCCTGTAAGGATAACGCAAATATCCTATTCCCCGTTTTCCCCGGGAAATAATCGCATTGGGTCACTGATCACGAATACGGTGTTAGATTTTTAAAATTCGAAACCGAATTACCTGCAAGGATAACCAAATACCACTTCTTACTATTTTCTATCGAAAAGATTGATATTTGTGGATTTTCGGGATCGCTGATCACGAATCTGGTGTTAGACTAATTCGAAACGAAAAGTCCTGCAAGGATAAGATTTTTCTCAAAAGTTTTTAAGCTCTTTCCGGTTTTTTTGGTATTCTAAAACTTATACAAAAACTTTAACCTGGCAACGACGGGTATGCAAGCTAATCTTCCATAAAGTTTTACAAAGCAACGATGTCGGAATTATATCGTTATCAGTTGCTGATGCCGGTGTGGCATCTGCGTTAGACAACTTTTCATTTGGTTGATTTTTTCCCTAGTGATACATCACCTAATCATAGTCATTAACTTAATACCTAATCATAGTCATTAAACTTTTCCAACATCAAATTCGGTTAATGAATATTGTTTTCCCAAGATTTCACCTAAACAAGACAGAATGCTGCAAACAAAATTTACATTTCGACTTTAATTTACTCGCTTTAAACTGAATCTGTGTATACGAAATAAACAGTTTGCCATTTTTGACGAAAATTCTGTGGAAAAAAATTCAAATAAATATTAATAATAATAATGAAATTATGGCGTTCATTTAGCTTTGAAAAATGGAAATAATTAATCAAAAAGCTGCGAGAAAATCCACCAGAAATGTTCGTGCGTCTGATCAAATTATGAAGCATCCTTGAAATAAGTAAAAGACATTTTCCAGGAGACTCAATTCCTTAGACGCTTTCTTGGCCAAAAAGAAATTGAATTTCCCAAGAAAATTTCTATTTATTTACGTTGACTGCTGTTTGACATTTACACAAAACACAAGGACACAATTTACGATTTATTTGTCTCGTATTATTGTACCTCTGTGAAATGTCTTGAAAGTTTTCTGCTGAGATGTTCCCTTTTTCTTATTATTAGTTACCTAAAACGAATTCAATCAATTTTCATTTATTCAGAAAAAAAAGCAAATCTCAAATAATCTCAATATGTGGCAATAAATGTCAAGGGAATGTACCTATTTTTTTTAACAACTCTCATAAAATGCCAAATTGACTACATCATGGATTTCTTGAAAATTCAGTGTGTATTAAGGACTTTCAGTTGGAAAGATAAAGTCTATCGTAAAAGTTTTGAATGATTTTGTAAAAGAAATTTCTTGGAAATGTTACATTTGCTTGATGTGCGTGAAAGGTTAAGGTCACGAATTTTCAACAAGCTGATAAGAAGCTTGAGCTAGCCAGAGGGACAAAAAACCTTATTTTCATGTTTTAAAGGGCAAATAATTATTGATTTTTATGAAATCGAAACCTAAGCAAAGGTGGTTGATTTTTTTTAGTTGTTAATTATATTTTTGTTAATGGTTTTGTATTTTTTGTGCTTGTACGTTTCATGTGGCCCAGACAACCCCCCAACCGATTTTGATGTGTTTTTATACCCGTATGGTGAAACCAAAGGGTATATTAACTTTGCCTTACCGTTTGTAACGCCAAGATCCCGTCATCGGACACAAAAATGAATTACACCAGTGTGTTTAGAATGATGAAAAAAGTTGAAATTTGCATGTCCGTCCGTCTGTCCGTCCGTCCGTCCGTCCGTCTGTCTGTCTGTGGCGCGGATTGCGGGCGCACGGATTGAGCTAGAGACTTGAAATTTTGCACAGGTCCGTTTTCCGTAAAATGCGAGGCTAAGTTCGTTAATGGGCAAAAACGGACCATTAGGGGGGGTACCCCCCATACGAACGAAAACGTTTTTTGCGAATATCTCAAAAACGCTACATCTTATCAAAAAAGTGTAAGAACAAAAGTTGTTTAGGACATGATTCTACATTAAAGTTCCATACATCAAAATCCAATTGGAACAAGTTTTAAAAAAATCTTATTGGAAAGTTTGACTTCAAAGTGGAATTTTGATACAACTGTTCGAATTTTGATACGAATATCACCATACGGGTTTTCAATAATTGCCGGATTGGCAATTATAGCTTTTGTTATGTTTTTTTTTCTATGTGCACGAGAAAAACGTGGAATTATTCCTTCGGAATCTCATGCTCCAGTCTCATATTTAGCGGAATAAATGGCTTAGTGGCCAAATCTGGGAGTCATTCCTATAAAAAAATTTGGAAAAGTTATCAAATTTTTCAAAAAATTGACGTATTTTCTTCTTTTTTTGTGTAATGATTTACAAAACTATGGCATACACTTCAACGTGTTATATTTTTTCTCAAAAGTGCATAGTTGCCAATTATTCGAATCACAAATTCGAATCACAGATTTCGCAACCTATTTTATTCAATCCAATTTTGTTAGAAAAAATTTGTCAAAATTTTTTATTTGGTTCAAAAATGTAATTTTAGATTCATATGACCCGACTTTTGATGGGTTTCGCAAACCTTACAAATGTTGTAAATATTTAAAGGAATATTTAAAAAAATATTCTAGTATAAATAAGAATAAATCTCCCAATATATGGATATATGGACCGCTTCTAATTTTTGTGTGGTCGATATCAAAAAATTGACTACATGAAAATTATTATCAATCTTGCGTGATTCAACATCAACCATTCTAAAAGCAAGCCCTTACTGCATTGGTATCTAAATAACTTCCTGTCTTGTACAAATTAACAGAAAACCTCCAAAAATCGTGTAAACTTTTCAAGTTCATGTGAGTTCGTTTTCCAGCCGCCGAAATTACTTGGGCAAAAACAATTACATATCGAACAAATTAGTCTTAAATATGGTAAAAAACCGCAATAAAAATGTTGAATTTTTTTTCTTTCGCCGTGAAATTACTGTACAAACGTCCATTTCCCCGTTGATTGGTGTCTAGTTTAATAAAAATCCAAACAAAACCCTAAACCGCAACCATCAATTATAGAGAGATAATCGCTTTACCGTCTTGGGTTGATATGATCCATAATTCCATGAGCCGGTCAAATTTTTGCTGAGTTTATAACCCGTGGTATATTTTTTTTTCGTAATGCAGATTGTATTTTCTTATATTTATCAACTTTATAGAAGTGTATTGTCTACTGGGAAAATTTCGTTTCAAAATCTTTGGGAAAATTTGAAAAGGTATAAAATTTAGCCCATTTTGATACACTTTTTGAAAAATGGAAAATTAACTTTGAGCAAATTTGAGCCTGTTTGTTAACACATAGGGGTCAAAAATGGCCACATCAAAACTGGTCACATACCGGTTACGTGACGGTCACACAACGTAGGTTGCAAATATATAGGGTCACAAATTGGTCACAGTAACGTCAAAATACCGCTTACGTGACCGTTTTTGCCCAGTAATTTTGTGACTATAGTTACAAAGTAACGAGTGACCAACCGTTTCTGTGACACTGTAAACTGAGTCCAATTTGTGTATCCAATTTAAAAAGTAACCAATTTATAACACTTTTTTGCGACCGGTCACAAAGTAACCGATTTGCCACGGTTAATTTGTAACCGGTCACAAAGTAACTGAAATGCAACCGGTTTTATTGTGACCGATCACACTGCAACCGTTAAACGGATTTTCAAGAAGTTTTCCTCATTTCTACCTTTCTCGATTACGGTGTGAATTGAAGCGTTCTCGAGAGATCGACCAGAAAAATTCTACATATCAAATATAGAAAAGTCAAATGGTAGCCATCTTCATTGATCTTGTACTGATCTGATCCTCACATTTAAGTTCATGGCAATCCAACGCTACCAGACAAACGGCCACAAACCATCGATCGTGAAATGGACAAATAGCTAGACGATCACAGCCAAAGACGATCGCTTAATTCCTGGTAATTGATCCCAATCTTCGTCGCTGATAAAGATAACCTACAATCTTAGCCACCGAAATGAACCAAGCAAGATCAGTTGACGTGACGATGCGAATATTCTCCCAATAATACCGAAAATTCCGCAGTAAATGATGTTGATTCGAATCCATGGACTGCAATAAACACCGTCGATCTTCAACAAATTCGCTAGCAAAGGTGTAAAATATCTACCAAGATCGCAAGCGATCGAGGCGAAGTCAATAAACTTTGTCAGTTAAACGTTTTTGGGGGTTCTTTGAAGCAGTTTTTTTTTGTTGCTTAGAAAATGCATTTCGCCCGGATGATATGTTTGAAATTCTGAGTGCCTAAAACGAAAACGTTGTTTACGTACCATTTTTTTAGCGATCATGGCAACTGATCCATTTCGAAGTTTACCCAAAATTTTAACTAAACAAAGAAATGTCGTCCGGTGATCATTGTCATTGAGAATTCGGCATATTTTAAGGGGTTTGGTGTCTTTAGGCACATTTTTTGCTTCCTCTCGTTTGGGTCTAGATTAATTAATTTTTGCGGGACTTGACTCGCGATCTTGCTGTTTTTATTACGGAATTTTATCGATTTTTATTGTCTCTACTAATGATTGGGGTCTGGCATTGGGTCTGTTGGAACACTTGGTTCGAATTCAAACTTTTGTGTTGGATAAATATTCTTTTTTGGGTATCCAAATTTTAGTCCCGGACACCTGAGCGGTCAAGGCCTTTTTAATGGACTTTCCGCAACTCGTTCGACCGTATTTTTGTGAGTTTGGAGTAATCCGCTATGCAGACAAGATTCACCTAAATGAAGAAACCACCTCGAATGGTTGAAAATTCCCAGCCAATCTCACACTTAACGTATGTCTCAACATTGAAATGGGTGCATTTTTAATTCCGTTTCTGTTCTTTTTATGAGAGGTCATAGATCTTATATCTGATCAAGACTTTGTTTTTTGCCATTGAATTTCTTGATCTTGTCGATTTATTATTTGGTTTGGATAATTTCCCATTGACTGCATTTTTGGGTTTTATTTTTTATTTCAAGATTGTCTGGAGTATGACAGATTTATGGGTAAGATGTTTTATAGATACGTCTTAAAATTGCAATCGTTCCATCAAGTTTTGCTTATCATTTCGATAATTTCTGGTCACTGCAATTTTGGGTTATTAAACGTGTGAAAATTGGGCTTCAGGTATACCAGACGGTGAAGGTTTTCTTGGAAATTTTGACGATTTCAAAATTAAATATTCTTTTTGATATCATTTTATTATCATTTATGCTTGATTTGGTTTAAAAATTATTTCAGGTAGCGTATAGGTTTGGTTTAAATTCAGTAAACTGGAACTTTCTGGATGTCAATTAATTTTTTTAATCGATTGTGTGATACGTAATGTAATAAAATGTTGGTTTTTGAAGAAGAGTCCCAACTTCTTGATTTAAAAATACGGCTAACAATAAAAAAAAACTAGAAATTTTGAGTTTGCAGCGAATTTGTCCTTGGTATACACTAACAAAAAAAAAATAGCAAGGTTTCCAACCAACATTGAATTAAAAAATTCACGACCTTGAAATTGGCGATTGATTCCTCACTGTTAGTCCCTAAAGTCCTTTTTTCTCATTATTTAACGCTACATTATAGGACTTTTTCCTGAGTTTTTGTTTGGTCTATTGAACAATATCTCAACATTTAACTACAACAGCAGGACGGCAGCAGCGCCAGAAATAACGAAATATTTGTCTTCGTGTGATTCACCGGGATGAGATCTAGGAGTATCTGCACCTAAGTTGGAGATTATTTTGCCCGTTTTTCTGTTAAAGTTAAACAACAACAACAAATAATAATAAGAAGAAAAAGAGCATCAGCTCATCTCAGATCCTTTCCGTTTCGGATGACAAAAGCTCGTGTATCCTGTGTTCTATTTGAAAAAAAAAATCATGGAAAAATCCAATTCGAGATCCTAAAGGAGTGAACGAGAAAGAGTAAAGCGTTTTAGTTGTCGTCGTTGCTGTAAATGTACCAGAACTCCAGGCAGGATACCGAACCGACCCATCATAAACAAGGGTGTGGCTCCTCCTGACTCAAGACACAATCTCTTTATTGATTTTCTCCATCGTACTATCACTGTTTAGATATATGTGGCTGGATGGCTGGCGCTATTGGGCATTCCCTTTTTCTGCCAAGGGCTCTTCAAATATGATACACTGATTCTGTCGAGCTACAGGATCTACGCTTCTTCAGCTCGAATCCCAGAATTTTAATGTGATTTCAACCCATGCCACACGGAAAATCTCTTTACCGCATCTACACGAAAATCGTCGTCATCACTATTCCAATTTTCACCAATCTACACTCATTCCCAGTTAGTTTTGTGGTTTCACAGCATATCCTGCCAAATACCACCATCCACAATTGTGCCACCCAGTATTGTCATGGTGCCGTGTCGTACCGTGCCGTAATAAAATGAACCCAACTTTTCTCTAGCCACCTTCTAGACGAAAAGATGAAAATCTTAAAGCGATGATTTGTGGTAATTTTTTCGAGATGAAACTTTTCGGATATGATAGGCGACTGGTTTCGGTGTGCAAAATACAATGTGGAAAAAGAGGGGCGATGCCGATGAAAGTCAATTTAATTGAAAGGGATGAGGTTTTTAATATTAATAGAGATTGAGTTTAAGCTTGAAATGCGATGGAATGAAATAAGCGAACGCCAACTTTGCTTAAATGTAGGTAAAACGAAGGGAAAGTGCTTGCTTCATCAGGACCGCTTGGCTTCTTCGCGCTGGAGATGGATTGGATTTTCCGCGGGAATTTTCACAAAAAACCGAAGTTTTTCTTATGCTTCTACTTTGAAGGAAATCAAAAAAGTTTGGGAAAGCGGAAGCAGGAACGTGCTGAATGAGCGGATAAAAAGCATTTGCGTTTTGCGCTTCACACTTTGCCGAGCACTTTCTCGTTTATTATACTCTATATGAGAATTATATTAGATTTAGTATACCGTTTGTAACGTTTCAAACCAATCGTCGGACACAAAAATGACAACAGATTTTGATTTCCGCATATCCGTCTGTCTGTCTGTCCGTCTCTCTGTCTGTGAACACCATAACTTTCGAAATGATTGAGCTAGAGACTTAAAATTTTGTACAGACACGTTTCTCGTAAATAGCAAGGCTAAGTTCTTGAACGGGCAAAATCGGACCATTCCTTCCCCCCTACCCTAGACAAACGAAACAGTTTTTTGCGATTTTCTCGAAAACGGTGAGTCGTATCGTAAAACTTATAAAAATAAAATGTGTTTAGAATATGATTCTGCATAACTCACCCATACATCAAAATCCAGTTGAACTACTGCTTCCTCTGTACCCCACACAAATGGAATACTTTTTTTCTTGATTTCTCGAAAACGATGTATCGTATCGAAAAATTAATAAGGACGAAATATATTTAGAATATCATTTCGCATAACCGTTCCATACATCAAAATCCAATCGGATTATTCCTCTCTACCGTCCCTCTCATACAAATGGTTTTTTTTTTTCAAATAAAAAATTTGTCTGTCTTCATACAGAGTATTTGACGATTATTCTGTGGCAATTGTAGCTTTTCTTGTGTTTTGTTAGGATTTTTGTTTTTTTTTGCGCCGAAAAAAATTCATACCGATTTCTGTTCTATATTTGCTTTCCCAATAATTTTTCCTTGTTTGCCATGACGTTGTCGTTTCTTCTGTCGGTTGTTTTTGCATATTTTTTTACATTTCATTTATTTTGCCTGACATATTGTTCATGCTAATGGATCTAGACGTCTATTTAAACACAGATTAGGCTTATATATGTGACGCACGATAATTTTCAAAACTTTCTGTTGTCGACTTCTTTTGAAAAACTCAAAACTTGAAAGAGAATTTTCTCAAATACTTGATGGGATTTCTAAGGAATAAGTTTTCGAACGAAAATTGGTGGGAGAATATAAGTCCATTAAATTATACTTGAAAGGAAACAAAAGGGAAAACTTTCCTTAACGTATGTTCAAATCGATTTTATTAAATTTTTACTGGAAAATTCCGCAAGACGATCAAATTCTTTTTGTGAATCGCAATGTGTGTGACTTTGGCCTAAAGTTTTTCACTTTTTGAAATTCTTTTTAGATTCAAAGTCTTTAGAAGAGGTTTGCCTCTGCAATATTAAAAATTCTTTGTCGTAAAGAATTTTTTCCAGAAAACTTGATTTGAAATTTTATTCGCGCACCAATTTTTCGATGCGGGTTAGGTAGATCATACCTGGTTGAATGAATTGTAAAATTTGGTTTTGCCTTTAAAAAAGAAGCTATTGACTAAAATAGACAAAAAAGGAAATGGCAAATTTTAGAAAATTTCCAGGAAGCCAGAACAGCTTTGAATTTGTTCTTCGTATCGGATCCAGTTCTCAGATGGTTCCTGGACTAGGAGTCCAGTTCTTAGAACCGGTGTTTCGCACGACGATTACCTGGACCTTTTCCGGTTCGTTTCAATAGCCGTACGCCACAGGGACAATCTTTGGATCTTAGTTTGAAAGAGGGTAAGTTCGGGTGGCAGAGAGAAAGTTTAGCTCTCCCAAATAAACAAAAATCTGAGTACATACCATGGGAATGGTTTTCAAGGTCAATAATTGGGTTCCGCATGAGTCGATAGAAAGATATATTGAGAGGCGATTGGTGACGTGCGAAATGGTGCTTCAAAGACAGTCAACTGATACGTTTGAAGGAAGCTAGTGGCGAAAAAAGTCCGGAATAGACCGATAGGAATGACCAGTTAATTTTACTCCACGACAACGCAAGACCACACATTGCTAAGCCGGTCCAAACATACCTAGAAGGGATTAACTGGGAAGTTTTACCCCACTCGCCATACTCCCCAGGCATTGCCCCTTTTGATTACCATTTGTTTAGATCGATGCAATTAGGTCTTACTGGAATGCGGTTCCATTCATATGAGGAGGTGAACAAATGGGTGGAAAGAGCAGACCTTCTTCACTCAAGGAATCCGTCTTTTGCCTGAAAGATGGGCTAAGGTTATAGCTTCCAATGGAACATACCTTAAAAAAATCCATTTGTAATTTGGAGCAAAAATAAAGATTTTTCACACAAAAAAAAACCTAAGAACTTATTTCAATAGCATTATTATTTTCTTTTTAACAAATTTTTTTAATAAATGATTTTTTGAATTTTTTATTTTTTTTTTTTTTTTTACAAACAGATATTCAAATAATGCTTCTCAAATCAATTCGACACGAAAAAAAACTGTAGAGAGATTGAAAGAGTTTAACCCTTGACATGATATTATCATTTATACGTTTTTTTTTCTAAATAAAAAAATGTGTGGACAAAGACGCTACAAGATTAGCCGAAAAAAAATTATCGAAAATTCTCTTATTCCGATCGTCATTATTAGATTCTATCAGATAACATTTACTACATATTATCCCGGCACAAAATAAATAATTTCCCCGTAACATTAAAAAAAAACTACGTGTACAAGATTTTTCTCTGATTAGTTAACAAAGTAAAGCGTAAAGATTCAAATCATTTAGTTTTAAAAGTGTACTTATCAGAAGAAAAGAATCAATAATAAAAAAGGATTTTTCAATTTTTCCGGTTACAAACATTTGGGGGATCGAAGAGCATAAATTTCAAAGTCATCTTCTGTGAAGTATATTACAAAACGAAGCTAAACGAAATAACGAAGAAAATAAAGTTCATCACCTTTTGGTTATTCTATTCAATAACATCATTTCGTATTCACCTGAATACTCAGGTGATAAATGAGTTTTCACTTTATGACGGTACCGGATGACTGCCGTACAGAAAACGTTCTTCGGATTCCGTCATTCCTTTTGACAGGCGCGACAGACATCATCAGTTGAGCTTGAAAAACTGACAAAATCCCAAATGAATCGAAGATGTTTGTACAAGTAAAACTAAAAGAATTATCGTCCATGGAAAAGAACCTTTAAACATGGTATCGTTGGGATGTATGTTTGGAAACATACTCAGAGATCCTAGGGGAACGTACGAGTATACCAATGATGCCATCAGCATAATAAGAAGAAGAATCGTAGTATAATTTTTATAGCATTTAAGATGCGTGCATTTATGGATGGAATTCCATTTTTATGGTTTGTCTTACATTGAATTAATTTCCTTTTTTATTACACAAAAATGAATTCCAGACGAAATAAGTGTGACGTCCTCAAAGGAATTACGGCAGCAAATGGGACAGAGATATATGGGAGTTTGAGGATACCAGACTCTGAAAAAAAAATTTTTCTTCACATCAGATCAGATCAAAAAACGATTGTTAAAATAAATGATTGGAATTTCGTTTGAATGGCAAATCTAACATTCGTTTTTCCAGTATTTTGAATCTGGCAAGGGTTAAGATTTAAATTTTTTTTATGGATTTACACTTTCTTGAGATATGGATAAATTTTTCCATGACAATCACACGGAGATAAATACGAAGAAACCTGATTCTATAATGTCTTAATATCTTTATCTGTGTTTTAAAGGGCTCAAATTATTTTTTTCTTTTTAAATCACTTTCTCTAATAAAAATTCTATATGTTGCGCCGATATCCAGTTTTAATGAGCATTTCGGTTATCCCTTGAATTTTAAATGATTTTTATGAGATTGTGCCACCAGCTTTAAAATGCAATAAAAAGCTTGTGAGATCTGAAATGCAGTGCGAATAGTGGTTGGTGGAAAACATATTTTCACGGCACAGCTTTTCACAGAATATAAATTATTCACCATACAATTATCCAACATTTTAGCTCAATCGGTTGATAGGTTTTCGATTTTCTTCACGCAAAAATTGTAAAATTTTAAGTCGTGATTGAATAAAAAAAATCGAACCCTATCTACAGCGATTCTTTGGAAATCTAAAACGATTCTCATGATTCGCATGTACGAGACAGTAGAGTTTTCTGCAATGATTCCCTAAAAACAGGAATTATTCCTATAATTTTTGATGGAATTTCCTATTTTTTTGGCATGAATTCCCCTTTTGTGTGGGTCTCATTATTATTTTTTTTCTAGGAATCTGTCCAATTATTTTTCCTCGCGTGGATCTACAACTTTACACAGATTTGTGAGCCGTGTGTTGCAATTAAAACATTTGTAAGGTTTTACTGCTTATCAACAGCGGTAGGCGTGAAATAATACGGTTTAGCTGACAGCGAGAAAGTTTGGCTCTCTCAAATAAACGAAAAGCGGCCCTTTTTTCTCTGTGTAGAAATAAAAATTCGAGAATTTTAGTTTCCCCCCAAGATTGGGAAGACTTTCGTCACCAATGGATTCAGAATACGCAAAATACACTTGAAATATTACCTTTTTTTAAACGTTTATTGCAATTATAAATTTTACATAATTTTTTTTTTACTTTTACAATAAAATCATTTGATCAGAAAAATCTTAAAGCGATCATTTCAAACATAATTTTTCATTTTTTTACAAACGTGGACCAAACGAACAAAAAAATTAAATGTTGTGTCTTTAGTTTTCAAACAGCACATCGAAATACTTGTAAATTTTGCACTTTAGAGAAAAAAAGTTAAAAAAATATTTCTGTTATTACTTATTAGGATTTTGTTCAAGTTTTTAAAATCTTAGAATCATTTTTTCCTGTACAACATAGCAGAAACAGCCAAAAAACAAACGAAAATTGGAACTAATAAAATAAGAAAATATTTAGATTGATTTTCAGGTGGCGGTAGCAATCCACAGGTGAAATTTGTTTGATCACAAATTTTAGAACATTTAGTCACAAATTGTAGAATAGTATATTTCGATGGATCTGTGGTCACATTAACAAATTCTTTTAAATCAAGTGAAAGATTTTTTAAAATGTTTGAAATTTCCTCCAATCTGTTATATTCAATATCGGTGTTTAAAATAAAACCGCCCTCCGAATGTTTGTTAATATTAGAATAATTTTTACAACCCCAAATGATTAATGGATCTGTTTTGTGAATTATTTTATATGGCATTTCATCCTGTACTATCATTTCGTACTTACTAACACTTTCATGTGCTGTACCTTTATCAGGTGCTCTAAAATTCGAGCAAAATGTTTTTCCTGAACATCTATATTCAATGGCCCAGTCATTAAAGAAGTGTAGAATTACTTCACGGCAACTAAAAAACATTTTCGGTAAGTTGGTTCCATGGAATTTAAAAATTGTCCGAATATCCTCGTCAACAGGCAAATAATATTGAATTTCCCCGTTTCCACGACCCATTAAACTGCTTCTAGGTATCTCTGGTATATCTGGGCACGGTCCATCGTAGATTTTTGAAAAAATATTTTTAATATTTATTGAAATTGTCAACAGCAAAATCTTGAAGAACTTCATTTTTGTAGTCTGGTTTACAACTAAATGTGGTTTAATTTATGAAAAATTTCATTTATATTTGATTTTAATGTTCCTGGAATTCTTTTTTGTTTTATAAATCACTTGGTTCACAAAGCTAGTTTTTCGTAACTTCAATGATATATAATTGATATCAATTCAACACAATTCAATTTATTTTATTGCGACTTGGCTCCTTCACTATCTAAAATGAGTGTTACAACATTTCCAATTTTCATATAAATTGTTTTACCCCTCACGTCGCCATTGAACTATAGACCCTTTGGAATGTAGAGTATGATTTGCCCAAAAAAAACGCATTGAAAAAGGATTTCACTCAAAACATTGGGCAACTTTTTAATAGATCGATCGCGTATATTGCAGCCCTGTTGACTCCATTGTTAGAGGGCTTGTGTAAAATCAAACGGCGAACTTTTCGAAAATGTGTTCTATGATCTTCTTAAAGATCACAGGTCATATCAAAAAAATTATTGAGACAAAAAGGGTTTGGAATATGTGTACATCGGAAATCAATCGGACTAAGCCTTTCTCCCTGCCTCCTATATCTGAAAATGGAAAAATTCCTGTTAAAATTCTCATATAGAGTATTCGACGCTTGTCTCCCCTGGCAATTGTAGATTTTCTTATTGTTTTTTTGATAAAGTTTTCTTTTGGAATTCCATAGATTCAATTTTTTGTTTGTGGCTTATCTATGCTATTTTATTTTCCCACAGAAAAACACTAAACCTTAATCTCGACATAAAATATAACAAACATTTTTATTCCAGTTACCACTTCAGATTAAGTGATTAAAATTATGTAACATTTTTACATAATTGATCTTGAAACGAATTCAAGACTGACGGCCACAAAGAAATCAGTATTTTTTTTTTACTTTTAAATATATATTATATAACAAAATGTAAAACTTCACTAGAAACGTCTATAAAACTGTCGCAAAAACCACAAAACGAGATGAAGCGGAAAAACTGATGAAAAACTGAATTATATTTTTTTGTTGTGAAATGAAGAATTTCACAGTCAGTTCTCATTAACATCATCTGATCGCATAGAAACATTGATTTATCAAAATATTTATGTTTTCGCATATGTGGGAGCTTTTAATTAGAAAAAACGATTTTTACGTGCTGCACTTGAACATGTTTTCATGTTTGTATGTAAATTTTTTCTCGAAAACGGCTCTATAGATTTTGATGAAATCTCGAAAACGGCTCTATAGATTTTGATGTTACTTATAGTTTTGTGGAGACGAAAATGCGATTGCGTTAGGTCCCATCTTCTGGAAAATTTGTTCAGGTCCTGCAACCTTACCTTTACCAAATGATTTACCTTAAATGATATACCTTTTACCATTTTTCCTCGGGAAAATTGGCATTAGAGAATTTTTGAGGCCGCTGATCAGGAATCTGATGATGGAGTCGAAAATTTCGAAACGTAGGGCCCTGTAAGGATAACGCAAATATCCTTTTTATCGTTTTTCTTGGAAATATTGACATTATGGGATTTTTTGGTTTGCAAATCACGAATCTAAGTAAAGGTCTTGTAGGGATGACTTGAATATCCTGTTTTCGGGTAAAATCACATCAAAGGGGTTTTACTAGGTCGCTAATCCAGAAGCTGACGATAGAATTTTAAAATTCGAAACGAAAGATCCTTTGGTAGTAACAAAAATATCTTTTCTTTCCCTTTTTCTCGAGGAAATTAGCAAAGGCGGTCTTTAGATCGGGGATTTCAAGCCTCAGGAAAGGTACTGTAAAGATAACTTAAATCGATTTTTTTCTTTCTGGTACAGTCTTTAAAATAAAGAATAACTTTTATTTCGATATGAAGTGTTGAAATTTTGCATAGGTTTGAAGATATTAGGTTTTCAAAAGAATGAAAAATAAAGATATATTTGATTTTTTTTTATTTTTTTGAACATTTATTGCAATCATATATTATGTATTAAAAATCTAAATTAACTTTTACAAAAAACATAATAATAATTTGATCAGAAAAATCTTAAAGCAGATGCAATTTACACAATTTCACTAAACATTAAAAATTCCAATTGTCTTTACACAAACGTGGACGAAACTATCAAATAATTTAAATATTGCGTCTGTCAGTTTCAATCAACATCAAAATCATCATAGATATAATGTTTTTCAAACGGCGGAAAGCATGCACTGATAATTTTCAAACAACATGCATTTATTGTACTTTTGACATCAAATCCTGTAAATTTCGCGTAATTTTAATATTTAAAATGTCGATGTGACACAAAATCATGTAAAAATTACAAGAAAACTTTTCAAACGGATATCCAACAATGTCAGATTCACAATTATGCTATCATTTCAATATATTATCACAACAAAAAATTTTGACCGAAAACTGATAGAAAAATCACATCAAAATATTTTTTTTGGTGCAGAAAGTAATCAAAAATATTCTTCCAACTTTATTCAAATTTCTAGGAATCTGAGGATTTTTTCTTACATAATATAGCAAGAAAAACCAAAAAACAAATAATAAGCGGCACCAATAATATAAATAAATATTTAGATTCATTTTCAGGAGGAGGTAGCAATCCACAGGTGTGATTAGCCCGATCACAAAATCTAGAACATTTAATTGGACTATATTTCGATGAATCTGTGGTCACATTAACAAATTCCTTTAAATCAAGTGAAAGATTTTTTAAAATGTTTGAAATTTCCTCCAATCTGTTATATTCAATATCGGTGTTTAAAATAAAACCGCCCTCCGAATGTTTGTTTATATTGGAATAATTTTTACAACCCCAAATGATTAATGGATCTGTTTTGTGAATTATTTTATATGGCATTTCATCCTGTATTAATATTTCATACGTACTAGTAGTTTCACGGTATGTACCTACATCAGATGCTGCAAAATTCGAACAATATGTTTTCAATCGATTTCTTCTTGAGCATTTATATTCAATGGCCCAGTGATTAAACTGGTGTAGAATTACTTGACGACAACCGAAAAACGTTTGCGGTAAGTTGGTTCCATGGAATTTAAAAATTGTCCGGATATCCTCGTCAACAGGCAAATAATATTGTATTCGCCCAAATCCATGATCAGTTCTAGAGATTCCTGGTATATTTGGGCACGGTCCATCGTAGATTTTTGAAAAAATATTTTTAATATTTATGAAAATTGTCAGCAGCAAAAAATTGAAGAACTTCATTTTTGTAGTCTGGTTTACAACTAACTGAGGTTTATTTTAGGAAAAATTATAAATACTCACATTACAAACATTTCATTTATACTTGGTTTTAATATTCCTGAAATCCATCTTACTTTCCTATACGAAGTATAATAAAGTATTGTGTTCATGAAAAATTTCGACCTCTTAATTTTGCCTGAAAAACATTTCCCGAGCACTCCTGAGTCAATCTGAAGTAACAATTTGAAACCATGGTAACAAAACTCAAAAGTTTCACATTTGGTTTCTGTAACCTTTCAGAAACTTTTCGGAAACCCTATTTAAAAAAAACCGTTTTTGGTGCGTTTATTCGGAAACCATCCAAAATGTAACCTTGATTGAAGGTTTTTTTTGTAACAACGGTAACAAATTGTTTCTTGGGATTAGAGCATTACAAAAATTTAAAACAAAAAATTTAAAAAAGCTTTTATTTAAAGGGATAAGCCTTACAGGACCTTCCGTTATCCTTACAGACTTGTTAACGTCAGAATCGGATTGAACGACTCCGAAAACCTCCAGATGAGATTTTTTCGAGAAAAACTTGTGGAAAACGATAATCACGTTATCCTTACAGAAACTTTCGTTATCCTTACAAGGACAAAGTACAGAAAATATTTTGTTGTCATTGGAGTTACGTGTGTGTGCAAAATTTTAAGTCAATCGGATGAGTGGAAGTGACTGAAAATTAGATTACAAGATTTGACCCTGGCAGTCAGCCAAACAGACAAATAAACACATACGAAAGCAAGCTAAATAAAAGCTTTTAAAAATGTCTTTCTGTCTGTCAGTCTGATAACTACTGGAGCATTAAAGACATTGAAATTTTCCACATTTTACCCTATATCGTAAATCGCTAGTTTCCACCGTTATAGAGATATTTGAGATTTCGTAATACAAATCATATTTTTATGTAAACTAATATTTTATTCGTTCGAATTGAAAGTTGGTCAGGAACGCTGTTCTTGTGTAAGAAAATCATGTGCTGTTCACATCAGATATTTTTATAAATCATTTGGTTTACAACACTAGTTTTTCGTAACTTCAATGATATATAATTGAAATCAATTCAACGCAATTCAATTTATTTTATTGCAACTTGCCCCCTTCACTTTGTAAAATGAATGTTACAACATTTCTACTTTTCATATTTAACGATTTACCCCTCAAATCATTTTTTATTTATTTTTAATATGTACTTATACGCAATAAATCTAAATGCTATAATTTTTATTTATAAACTATTTCAGTGTTATTAGTGAGGGGGTAAAATGTATAAAGGTAAAATGTATTTAGAATAGGATTTTACATAACTTATCCATACATCAAAATATAATTAGATCACTCCTGCAAATGCAATACCTTTTTCCTCTTTTCTCGAAAACTGTGAGACGTATCGAAAAATTTGTGAAGACTAAATGTGTTTAGAATATGATTTTACGTAACCATTCCATACATAAAAATCTAGACGGACCACTCCTTCCCACGCTTCCCATAGAAACAAAAAAGTTTTTTGCAATTTTCTCGAAAACGGTTTGTCAAATCGAAAAATTTATTAAAGCAAAATGTGTTTAGAATATGATTTTACATAACTTTTTCATCCACCAAAATCACATCGGACCACTTCTTGCCCCCTCTCCCATACACTCAGAAAAATGTCCAGGTCAACTTTTTGTCAGGTTAACTTTGACCTTACAGAGGTGTCTGTAAGCCAGCTAGCGGTCAGAGTTAACCTATCTAAGGTCAACTCGTGCAGCTCCCAATGCCCTACTTCACCTGCTGGTGGCTTAATTTCAGAATTTCTCCGGCCACAGGTCAACTCAGTTTTACTTGCCCACATGCAGGCGCACGCGCGCCTGCCCGAGGCCAATTACGCCGTATGTAGGTCGTCGAGTTAGCCTCCATTTTTCTGAGTGTACACGTTTTAATACAACGTTTGTCTGTTTTCATGTATTTGATGATTCGCCCCTGGAAATTGTATCTTTTTTTATGTTTTTTCGACAAATATCTTATTTAAATCATAAAAAACCTCTTAGAAAAAAAGTTATTCGAAATCCTATTTAGAAAGTTTCAAATCAACACAACAGCAATAGCTGAAAATAAGTAATTGTTTTCGATTAGATATATTCATATGATTCATTTTTAGATAAATTCGTATAAGATCAATTCACACGCGTGGAAACGTGCTTAATAATCCATTTATCTGGTCCAGTATTTACACTGGAAATTGGTGACACGTTTCCGAGCTATTCTTCCCAACATCTCAAATGTTTCTCACAAATCTCCCGAATTTTAAAAATTAGGAAATTTGGTGACATTATAATTCAAATTTCAAACGATTTTTAATATGAATTTTTCAAAAAGCTTCTCTCCCATCTCCCGGCGTTACCCCTTTCTCCGAAAAATTTGTGCCCCTAAAAATTTTTTGTGAATTAACTTTTTAGGAGACCAGAAATTAGAATATCGTTTTAGAGGATCAATCTTCCACCCAAGCTCCACTTCCCAAAATCTCAAGGTTATACGTCCATGTGGCGGCATGGAGTATACCGCTATTTACTATCTGCAATTGTAATGTTTGCATATCTTTTCTGTTCCCCGTTGTCAATGCGTGTTGGTCCGGAATCGCTTCAACGTAAATAAAAATTTGAATTGTAAATTTACTTCTCCAGTACTGTAGAAAACTCTGATGTAGTTAAATTTGTCATTAAACTAAAAAAATTCATAGAATGTCACATACATGATTTGTGAATGCATGACGCCATCGATTGCGTAATAAAAATGGACAATTCTGACATATAATTTGACGGTTTCGTGGCTGATAGCCGTCTCATGGAATTCAATTAGGAATTCAACTATGCCCACATAAAAACATAAAATCATATTTTCTTATGCATATACAGTCGGACCTGGATAAGTTGGATTTCACGGAACCGTCCCACCGATTCCACGTAAAGATTTTTCTCACATACCCAGGTCCCATTTATCCTGGTTCGACTGTACTAGTAGCTCTTCTAAATCCATCAAGTCAGTATATATAAACTTTAAAGTGGCATGGTCTGATCTAGAAATTTCCATCCCCTTGAAAGCGATTTCCATATCTTCGAGCATGTATTCAAGATTTATAGGATCGTATTATCTTAAGTAGCATAACTAATTTTAATTATTTAGTGTGACATATGCATGTGGCCGTATATCGTTATGTGTAATGAATCAATCGCCATCTCAAATGGTTTATTTTATCTTAATTACCAAAAGACCGTAAAGTGGGTCATGTCGACTTCTGTTTTGGTCGGCGGAACCATTATTGCCGCGTTCTCGTTACGGTTATAAATATAAAATCGACATTATTACGATATGACGCTCTTGAGTGTTTCTTAATCGTTTAATGAAAGCAATGCAAATATTTTCGTTAATATGAAATGTAGTAATTTTTAAGGTTTCCAATTTTTGATTTTTTACTTTTATGCTTGGGCAAAATTATAGATTGATATTTTACACAATTAGCCCACTTCAAATATCTCAGATTTACTGGACAGAGAGAGGATGCATGATATAAACCTTAAACCGAATATTAAGTTTTTTTTTTTAAAAAGGGAATATTCTTAAGCCATATTCAACCCTATTTTGTGAATAACCACAAAATAGTGAATATTACGAATAAGTAGTTAAATTTATTACTAAAATAGTCGATTCTAAGTATTTTTTTACCCTATTTGGCAAAACCATAAAAGGATACAAAAGTTTGCTCTACCATTTGTAACGCATAGAACTAATCGCCGGACAAAAACAAAAGGATTTCATGAGTGTGTTTAGACACCGACTTGATTTTTGCATGTACGTATGTCTGTTTGCCTGTGTGTCTGTCTGTCTGTCTGCCTGTCTGTCTGTCCGTGGACACGATAACTTGAGAAGGAATTATGCTAGAGACTTGACATTCGGCATAGCCGTTTTTGTTGTAAGATAGAAGGTCAAGTTGTTTAACGGACAAAAACTTCTTCCCCCCTTCCTTCTCACAAACGGAACTGTTTTTTTTTTTTGCAATTTTCCCGAAATCTGTACGTCGTATCGGAAAAGTTCTGAATTCAGACAGTGAAACGACCAACGCTGATAATTATATGATTGTTTTTATATCAAATACGGCTGACAAACATATTAAAAAACTTCTAACAGACTTTAAAACTTCTAACAAGCCCATTTCCAAAACACCCAAAGCTTTTTTTTTTTTGAGGGTGTAATTGAGGTGGCTTTTTTGAGGCTAATGTAAGAAATAAAAAAAAAACTTCGGTTGCATGATATTTTCATCATTTAAACCAGCTGCTGAATAACTTGAATAACTTTGGTGACAAAATACTAAAACCCCTTGGCCACCCTTGGCCACAAATTCAACTCCCACATCGTCTCGACATCTTCTTTATAATCGCATTCGGCAAGACGGTGGCTAAGTTACCGGCAGAGTCGAGAGCCCACTGTCGAAAGCTAAGAGCTATATAAAAGTTTCAAGTACGCCACGAACAAATTACGGAATCTTGTTCATAAGGCGTGAAAATAAAAGTTAAGCATTTTTCCCCGTTTAATTGTCTTAATTATGTCCAATTATTTATTTAAAATGGAGAAAGTTCATTGTTTGCATGACGAGATTCATATCACGTCAAAACTTTGTACTTAAAGAAAAATGAAAAAGAATCAAAGTTGTTGTTGTTATTTTTTTTGATGTCTTCTGGTTCAAAATATGAACTGCCAAAATTACGGTCATGTTTATGGTGATGATGATGGCAACAAACAACAACAACAACGACGACGACGATGATGATTATTTTGGCAGTGATGGTGACGGACGAGTGACGCGCTTTTGACGGTATCAAAAGCACTAAGAAACAAAAACTTTTTTTTTATTAAGTTACAAAATTTCCATGAGACAAATCTGTTTAGGAAAATTATCAAAGTAAATTGAGCTCATCAGCGAGACTTGTCGCTTGTCACATGGAGATGAATTTTTGATTAATGATGACGCCAGACTTGGCTGCAATCTATTTTCCTAAGCGAGTTTTCATAAGGGCGCGACTGATTTAAGAGATGGTGTTTCCTGTGTAAAATTTCGCTGGTTTTGAGGCTAGATTCAGATATAATTGCACAATCATAGTGGAGTTGGGTAATCCAATACGAGGATGGTTTGCAAAGTTCTTAACATGTCAAAGGAAATATACTCGAAATTTAGTAACTTAAGCGGAACTTAAATTATTTAAGTTCCAGAATTTCTGTGCCTTATACTTAATTTTTCAAAAATAGTTGGCGCAAATGGCTCTCAAACCTCTAAGACGCTCTCAAAGTTCAACGTTCTACTTCGCAAACTACTCGACTGGTCGAGAAAAAATTTTGGCTCATGTCTTCTGATGGGGTAAGGAACTCAGAGGAAAAAGGCAAAATTTGTTACAAATTGAGTTGTTCTTGCCAAATCTCTTTTTCCTATAAAAACTCTCCTTCTTACACGCAGGTAGAAAAGAAATAGTAAATCTAACTATTTTGTAATGGAGAATTGTGAATATAACTAAAATATTTAATTTCCATAAGATAGTAGTTAATTTCAATTACAAAAATAGTCAATTTAACTACAAAATAGTAAATTTGACTACAAAGCAGTGAAATTTACTATAAAAATATCCGATTATGACTCTTTTGTAATTGAAATTAACTATTTTAGTAATAGTCACGATTCTCCATCATAAAACAGTTAGATTTACTATTTTTTCTCTGCGTGTATCCTCGTATTTTGAATTTGCAATTAGGTTAAAAATGCCATTAATATTGAAGGAAAATGCGTCAGTTAAAAGATTCCAACACGGCAACTCTGTTTGTTAATCAACGAGATTTCTCTAAAAGCTCTTGCACATCCATTGTCAGAATCAATATAAACTTTAAAAATAAACATTACTGAATTTTGAAATCTCCAAATTTTCAATTACAAGTCAATATCAATTATATTTCATGCATTGTAAACACCACCGACGATGGATCCCTGGATGACACATGCCATATGGAAATTTGTCAAATTGGCGCCACCGGATCCCGGAAAAAAGTTGAAAAGGAAAATTGTGGAAAAATTGGATATATTTGCTTAAGAGCTCAGCACGACACGACACCGACTAACGATATTAACCAACACGGTGCCATCATTAAATTTCATTAAAATTCGCCCTGTGGCCAAAAGCCATACCGAAACAGGATTTTAATTTCGCAGTTCACTTTAGAGTAAATTCCTGTACCGCTACCTTTCCAAAAACCACCCATAATCCTGGCGGCAGAAAGTTTTTGTCGTCTGTTTCCAAAGTATCTATATGACCACACAGACAACCGACGGTGGTGACGGGACTCCCGAATAGGTGCTTGAACGAAGCGTCAGACTTTTCACGGGACAACAGTTAAATACCTACGGGTTTGTGGTGCATAAGTGGCCTCCCTGGGTGACAGTTCGTATGATAGCGGGATGAGGGTAATTTATTGGGCTAGTCGCCGGTGTTGCAATTGACCCCTCACCGATTGTTTGTATGCTAGTGTTCCGGTTGAGTACAAAATTCACCATCATTATTACCTCCGACGCCTGATGGTTAGAGCTGACTGGTTGGTGGGTGATTTAACTGACTGGCGGCTACCTGGCTCACTGATGGCTGGGGGTAATTTGATCGTTTTTACCCTACTCGATGAAACAGTCCTTTTAGCGCTAAATCATTTCACTCGGTGTCTCGTTTGTATTTATTTTGTAAATTTACAATCATTTTTGAATATTTTTTTTTCGATTTTCTTTTGTTTTGCTAGCGATTTTAAAATGGAGGTTATTTTAATAATAAAAGCTGCTTTTGATCCTATAATATTGATTGGGACAGCGATTGAACCTTGTTATGTCAGTTTTTGCGTAATCTTTTTTTTTTAATTGTTGGCAGAACAATTCAGTCGATTTGCATTTTGAGTGTAGGAAAAATACCAATTTTCATTTGCTTTTGATATCTTTTTTGTTTAATTTTCCTTATCGAATTCAGAATTTTATTCAATTGATATTGATTATATCAGCGATGCAGTGATTTATGAACATGCAACGCAATGTGAAAAGTTAATGTTTCTGAAAAACAATACGTTTTTCCGCTAAAAAAAATATTTTTTATCAATAAAAAACATAAATTGTTAATTTACATTTTTCGTATTTTTCGTAGGTAAATTAAACGCACTTCCGTGTAGTATGCACGATTTTGTAAATGATAATTAAAAATAATCTATGTTAATTTGATATATTCGTTGAAAGGTTTTACTTTTATAACATATGGAAATTAAATTTTCAGAGATTTATATTTTATTAAAATAACGTTTAATAACGAAATAAAATTAAATGTTTGTTAAAAATACAGGGTGGGCCAGAATCGACGCAGGGGTTTGAAGTCTTTATAACTTTTTTTTTATTTTTATTTTTTTAATTTTGTTTCAGCATTTTGTTAAAAAGACTTGGGCAATTTAAAATGGACCTGTACGAACCGGTGGGCGGTGGGCTCAATGGCTCTTTTACGGGACATGTTTGGCGGACGCATTATTTCGAAAAGTTGCGATTTCAATTGGCCTCCACGTTCACCTGATCTAACGACTCCAGATTGTTTCCTTTGGGGATATTTGAAAGAAAAGGTGTACGTCAACAAGCCAACAACCATCAGCCAATTGAAAACCAACATTCGCAGTGAAATCGAGGCCATAACACGAAAGGTTATGGAAAATGTCTTGGAAAGAGCACGGATTTGCGAAGCAGAAAATGGCCACCACTTGCGGGATATAATTTTCCATGTTTAGACCAAAAATATTCCCCATCAATCAACTACATGTATTTGAAAAAAAAATTATAGGTTTCGCTAAAATAAAAAATTTATAAAGAATTCAAACCCCCGCGTCTATTCTGGCCCACCCTGTATATCAATGATGGCGTTCCAAATCGAAGTGTCTGCTGTTATAATGATTTCGTTACATTTGTAAGGTATTACAGCATATTAACAAATGGAATTTTAACAAAGGTTATACCATATATGCTCAGCTTTTCAGTTTAAAGTAGTTCGGTTTATATCTTGGTTTTGGTTCACTAAAATTTCAATGGTTTTTGGTTCGGTCAAGAAAACCGGACGCACCAAAAACTGTTGCAAATTCATTATTAAGTATTTGCTAAGTATCTGCCACTAGCTATGCGTCTTTTTTAGCGGCAGATACGTGCCATACACTTGGAATGCTAGGGACGCTGATGTTAACTGCGTAGTTGGTTATCGTGTTACCGGTCGAATTTGATGCAAATAGGGTCGATGTAGTGGCCGTTAAAAGTATCGTGAAACCTCGGTGTGGGGGAGGGAGGGAGCGGGAGTGTTGAAATCTATTAATATTAGCGTGACATATTTTATGAACGCCCCTGTAGACATTGTAAAGGTACAGAAATTTAAATCCCAAAATTTCCTATTTGAAAGTAGTGGTGCTATTCCACTAAACTATTTTTTTCATTTGATGATTTTTGGTTAAACCCATTTTTGGTTGGATTTTTGGTTTTTTTTGATTGGACGATGGCAATTTTTTGGTCATAAATTGTTTCATTCTAAAACAAAAACATGTCAATTTTCTCTTAATTGAGAAAAAATATTTCACAGCGAAATGAGTCAAATTTAAAGTGAAGTGAACTTTTTAACTATTAGCTAATTACACATAAAAACCATTAAAAGTCTCTCAACCTTGGTACTGAATTAAGTCAACCACGCGAATTTCCAAAAGTCACTGAACGTAAGACCTCCCAAAATAATTTAAAAAAAAAACCGTCCAACAAAGCCATCTGAACTTCACCAGAGATAATCATCAAATAACAAAAAAAAAAAAAGATATTTTGAACCTGAAAAACTTTACTCCCAGAAGAAACACTTTCCGATCGAAATCGTCGATCAATTGAAATTACAAATTCCGCCTTTGTCAGAATTTAATTTTAATTTTGTTTGAACCTAAAACGGAAATTGCAATGAAATCATCAACGTCATCGGCCGTAAGTTCACGATCATTGCGGGCGTCACAAAGCCAGTTATTATTGATGTGAAATCTTCCCGGTGATCTTCGGTCTAACCGCAATCTTAGAGATAATTCTGAGCATAGTTCCTTGAGAACACGACAGATAGAAGAATCTCATATGCTACCACAATAACAAAATCAAATAAATATTCCAGAAAAATAAAAGAAACCGTCGGTAATCAGTTAAAAACCAATCTTGAAGGCCTCTTTCTTGATAGTTTTTCGCTAATTTCAACACATTGAACTTTGTATGATTCACCAGGTTGGCGTTTGCCTTTGGCGATTTTTTTTCTGTTTTGCTTCTTGAAGTTACGTTTTTGTTTCTGTTAAATTCCTCATATATCCTAACGTGAATGAATACACATTCCTGACGTCGGAAATGCATTTCATTTTAGATTGGTGTAAAGAAATTCTTTCAACAGAGGAGATGAACGTAAAATTTCAATTGACGCAAATTCACGATGTTCAGGTGATAATGAATTCGAAAAACCACTTCCGGATTAAAATAACTTGGAATTGTAAATATTTTGGTTTGTGGTTGAATTTTGAGTTTTTTGTACGAGAAAATCTCAAAGAATTCAAGACAAGATTGGTTTTTCTGACACAAAAGTTTTTCTGGCGAAATACGCCGGAGACAGGCAACACAAGAGGAACCTTTTAAAAAATGCGCCGCAGGTGAAATTTTGGGCGTAGGGTTGAAAATCTATACTATATAAATGTCTGTATGTATTTTTGTATGCGACAACTTGGCTCGAAAACTACTCTACCGATTTTGTTGCTGTTTTTTGTGCCGCAGGTGAATCTTTTTGAATATTTTGACTATGAATGTTTTGGTCAAAATCAGGGCTTCTCTGTAAAATACCTCACACGTTTAAGGGGAGGAATGTGACGGCAGTATTAAAACGAAAACAAAAAATCTCAAAAAATCTTGACAAAAAGAGGGTACGGGGGTAGTTAGAAAAACAAAAAATTTGCATGCCGTATTTTATGAATTATGTGTTGCAAACAAAATTTGATTTCTTCAACAAACACGTTCAATTTTTTACTGTCTGTAATTAAAGCTAAATTTTAAATTTGAAAAGAGGATAAAAGCTCTGTAACCAACGATATTCACATAGAGATCGTTACAACTTTTTATTAATTAAATAATATTTATTTTGTTTCTTGGTAAACGCTGAAAGCGAAAAGGTCTTACCGTGTCCCATTATTCTGAATGTACCCAAAATTGTTAATTGGATCATAGCCTCCTCCACAGCAATCTAAATTCGGTCCAAATTTTTTTAACTGGATGACGGTGGCAACAGTAAATCCAAATATTTAGATCTCTATTCTATTATTTAGAATAAAAACCGTTGGATGAAAATTCACCTGCTGCACAATGCGATGTTTCCCAACATTTTAGTAACAATGTTGGGGAGCCCAGATTCCAGGTTGGGAAATTTCATTACGCTTTCATTGCTTCTGTTCCTCCCCTGGTCCATGCAGAATTCCAGGGATGATGTGAGAATGAGGGTGCGAAAGAGACTAGTGTCCAGTGGACTTTATTGACTTTTACTCCTCTATAGGATCATGTACGAGCCAAGGTACCAGAGTCGTTAACTTTGTTGACATTTCCATTTAAATTGTGCTACAGAGATGATTCCGTTTACGTTTCGGCTCCTAAAATCCTGTAGCATTGCTACGTGTTTCACATTCAAGGGTCATCTCTTCTGTCATGGCAATTAGTGTTTTGTAGACATTGTTGCAGTGACAATGGTTTGGACATGAAGTTGCCTTCCAATTGGACATGGACAGGGCATTCCCATACAATTATTGCGAGTGGCAATTGGAGTTGAAATTAAAGACTGTTTCTTTCCTCTAGCCGTTCCTGCAAATTCATATAAATTTTCCAAGTCTGCCGACTGTTAATTGTGAAGATTATTACAATTTATAATTTATGATTATTCTGTATAGTTTGTTGAATTGCAACCGAATCTCCATAACGACATTCTATATCAATGGAGTGGTTTAAAGGGGGTGTTTTTTTTTTAGTATTCTGTTCAAGGTTTTCATTATGTACGTCTCAAGTGCGATGATTATATATAAATAAAACTATGTGCAAATAATCTAAATATTATGTTCATGTAAAGCTGTAAAGATGTAATTTACAGATGGTTTATCGCCATGTGGAATAGTCGATAAAGTCTGTCGGATTATCTTTTGTCATATTGAATGTTTTACACCTGAAACTCGAGTGGTTTTATTGACATGAACAGATGTCTATAGATGTTAGTCTGCTTGTTAGCATTAATTATATTTTCATATTCGGAAAACAGAAAATTGTGTTTAGTATAAATACTTGAAAATGTAACACATGTCATATTGGAAAGTTTCCCTACAATACAATATCCTTGGAAACTTTATGCTGTTAATTACACTAAAAACATATAAATATTGTGTCGCGGCTACTTTGAAGTTTTTCTTAAAAAAGATATATAGTATGTAATTGTTTAGCACATTTTTGACGAATGCGGCGTTGACTACAAAAGTGGATCATCACACAAATTGTGATTTTTTTGTTGTGGTTGTACCCTTATTGAGAGAGGGTGTTCAGATAAAAATGTTAGGATGCACAGTAGAAAATTCACAAAAGTGATTGGACCACTTTTGCTCCCAGCACCTCAAACAGAAAAATTTGGCTTGAATTTTACTCCAAAAGTCTCTAATTAGGGTCCATACTTTTGGATAACTTCATTTTGTGTTTAGAATATGATTCTACATAACTTATCTGTACATCAAAATCCAGTTGGACAAACCCTTCCCCCCTCTTCCATACAAATGGATTTTTTTCATAAAAAAATGTGTCTGCCCTCATATAGCGTATTTGACGATTGGACCCCCCGCCTATTGTAGCTTTTCTTTTGTTTTTTCTTTGGTTTTCTTCCAAATCAAGTTTTACTTTCTTAACCCTTTCTCTCCAGAGGACATATGTTATGGTTTTTGGGTGCACTGGAAAAACAATTTTTTTTGGTCTCGTGAATGAAAAGGTTAATGTTCCGTTTCATCCATCATCTAGGTCCTCCTTGTTACGGATTGACCCAAAATAAATATGTTCACCCTACTCGTACTCCACTAACGCACATCTTACTCCTGTCATGATATGATTCTGCGTAATTGTCCATACAGTAAAATTCAATGAGAAAAACTTGGAAAATTCCAAGGGGAATGATTTAACTGGATTGAAAATTTTTCTATTATTTTCAGAAGTTTTAACAAATTAATAAAAATATTTTTGCCGAATTTTTGCGTGGGAAAATCTGACAATATATTACTTTTTCTCAAAATGTTTCAAAGCCCGTGAACGAAATAATTGGAAATGTCATGCAACTACACGCATATCTAACGATTTTAATAACCTTTTTTATAAAAATAGAATTATTAAATTTCATAAATTCTAATCGATTGTTTTGTTTTTCTATATTTCAGGGCAGTAACAGATCCTCGAGATGGACGGCGCGTGGCACTTAAAAAACTTCCGAATGTATTCCAATCGCTTGTATCCTCGAAAAGAGTTTTCCGCGAACTCAAGATGCTCTGCTTCTTCAAACACGAAAACGTAAGTAGAAAAAAAATCTCTTATCCACGAACAAGAATTTTTTTTTTCAATAATCTGTCGTCGACGTAGCGAACACACGCACAGCGACAAAAAAAAACACACAAGAAAAACGGTTTATCGTTTTTTTTTATCCCTCAGAAGAAAAATATTTTGGGAAAACTTTGGGGTGAAAGTCATCACGCGCCCTTAAATGGAAATACAAAAAGCGGTGCTAGGCGAAAGCTTCAAGAATTTAGGAGACATGAAAGGAAAAAACCCGCTCAAACAAATATGAAAAAGAAAACCTTAGCCGTAGTAGCAGACACGAGTCTATTTGGATTTAAGCTTTATGTTTGTATTTGGGGGAAATTTTCATCATTGCCGAATTTACAAGTAAACATTAGGCGCCATGTGGAATGAGTGGAAAATTCTAATTTCACTTTTATGGCGTCCCAGACCTTCAGACGCTATCAGGCAGACCAAAGTTGTGTGAGTTTCGACAATGTTTGGATTTCTGTGTCGCCATATGTCGGGGCAACAAAAAAAAATATATTGAACCGCACCTCACTTCCCTCTGTTCCTAAGAAAATCCACAGCCAATGGTTCTTTAGGGCCAGACCATCATAAGCGCTATTGGGAAACTAGCATGGATGGATTTTCCCATTCTAAAAGTAGTACTAAAAAAGGGCTATCCGAAAACATTCCCATACCAACGTTTTCGCTAGAAAGTTTACAAGCCTTTGTTGAGAATTTTTTCTCTTTTACGAGGATAAATGACGATGCTATCCTTTTTTCATAGATTTGCAAAATGGCGAGTGAAAGTTTTCTGCCATCAATTTATTATTACTGAATTTTCCTGTCGTTTCTTTGGCTAAAAAGTTGTTGACTCTCTCGCTAGTTGAAAAGCGAAATTCATCATTACCGGTGGTGGTGTGGTTAATATATATGGGGTGTTTGACCTGCCACAAATTTTTTTTTCGTCCTCTTTATTTTTTTCATTCACTACAAACACTGACTGCAGTAAAAACTGTCTAATGCAGGGATTTTGTCTGGGAAGAACTTTTTGTATAGCCACATATTTATCTTTTAGTCATCCGGGATCAATATGTGTTATTGATTAATGATTTTATTGACATATAAATTTGTAGCGTTAAGCTTTATGTCCTTGATGTTGTTAAATTATGGACGTAATATGCGCACATTTTTTCAACATTGAAAAGTCCATTATTGATGGGAAAAATGAAACGTGTCATCGATGTTGCGATAATGGTAACAAATTTTTAAAAGAATTTTAGTTGTAAGAAAATTAGCGGAGGCAGGAGGGAGGGGGCTCTGCGTTAGTGTGTCGGCGGTACTAAATTACATACAAAAAATTGTTTTTTTAGCAAATTAATAGTTTTCCAATTCAACCGAAGGAATCTAGCGGGATTAATTTTTGAAAAAAGCCTGCCGAATGAGCCCCAGGTTCCCCTATTTGAGTTTTTAGATTTATTCAGTGTAAATTTAATTCACTGAATTGGAATTGCAGAAAAATAATATTTTTACCTTTCGTATATATAAGATGTAATAGACCCTTTAAGAGATTGCAAAATTTAATATTGATAAAAAATGAGAGAGCTTTTGAATCCCAGAGGAAGGTTTTGAATCCCAGAGAGAGAGAGGGTTTGAATCCCAAAGATAGGTTTTGAAAGTTTTTTTTTGTGAAATTTGATCATTTACCCCTTAAATTTCAATTAACAACTACAAAAGGGAGTTGCGGTGCATAAAAATAAAAACGGAAACACACATTTCTGTCCTTATCCCTGTCCGTCTGTGTATCCGCCTGTCTGTCCATATCTCTGTCCGTCCGTCTGCCTGTCTGTCCATCTGTCTCTCTGTCCGTCTGTCTGTCAACTTTGTCTGCACATCTGTCTCTCCGTCTGTAGGCGAACAGACTCTCCGTCTATCTCTCCGTCTGTATCTTCATCTGTCCATTTGTCTGCTCATCTGTTTCTCCGTCTGTCTGTCTGTCCGTCCGTCTGTCCATCTGTCTGTCTGTCCGTATGTCTGTCCACTTTGTCTGCACATCTGTCTCTCCGTCTGTCTGTTCGCCTGTCTCTCCGTCTATCTCTCCGTCTGTATCTTCATCTGTCTATCTGTCCACTTGTCTGCTCATCTGTTTCTCCGTCTGTCTGTCTGTCTGTCCGTCTGTCTGTCCGTCTGTCTGTTCGCCTGTCTCTCCGTCTATCTCTCCGTCTGTATCTTCATCTGTCTATCTGTCCATTTGTCTGCTCATCTGTCTCTCCGTCTGTCTGTTCGCTTGTCTCTCCGTCTATCTCTCCGTCTGTATCTTCATCTGTCTATCTGTCCATTTGTCTGCTCATCTGTTTGTCCGTCTGTCTGTCGATTTGTCTGTTTGTCCGTCTGTGAGTTCCGAAAGGATTGAGCTACAGATTTGAAATTTTGTATAGATGCGTTTCTCATAAATTCTTGAACGGTCAAAATCGGACCATTCCATCCTCCCTCTTCTATACAATCGAATCAGTTTGTCACAATTTTCTCGAAAACGGTGAGTCATATTAAAAAATTTATAAAGGCAAAATGTGTTTATAATATGATTTTACATAACTTACCTATGTATCAAATACCAGTTGGATCACTCCTTCCCCTCTCCCCCGTACAAAGTGAATAACCCTTTTCTATTTCCCCGTAAATGTGCACGGTATCACTGATTTTTTGAAAATTCAATTTCTTTTGAAAGATATTTAATTTTTCAATAGCATCAATTGTCCTTGTATTATTTATTATGAAAATCAATCGATGATGGATGATGAACACAACGTTGTACTAATAGGAGAAATAGAAAATACCACTGATTGGATTTGTGCAAAAGCTGAATATGGACAAAGAGCTTTTTAGCCTTCAATGAAAAGAGTTGCATCCATATGCAATTATCTGATGCAATTACGATCGATTGGTGTCCATTGTTTGCAATATTGTAGTTTACTGAATAAAAATAAATTGAAAATGATATTCAAATGTGAAAAACTAATGATTTTTGTGTATAATACCACACGGAACTAAATTATAATAACGTATACTGTGGTGAGACATGGATTTCGATGTTAAAATCGTGAATTGCACCTTAGACAAATGACTCATGATCGATAAAATATAATCAAATTGCTGGTGCCAGATGGCAAATTACTTACTTTACACATGGAAATATTCATTATATATATATATATATATATATAGTGGTTACATGAACAATAAGTAATTCAGTCCTTTATTACGAGACCAATAACTCCCCCAATACTGGCCAGCAATTCAGGTGCAACAGATGAATGACCAAAATCGACTATTGCCTAATCGAAATCGTTGTATATACGCGTATGAAACCGATATGTGGCCGTTAAGGTGGTCAATTCTAGTTTAACTTGGTGTGTAGTTGGACAATGTATGCATATTTTCCCGTTGAACAACTGCGGCTGTTGCCCCAGGGAAAACCGTTTCAAAAAAAAAAATCACCTATCAGTCTAAGGTCTAAAGAGTGAAAACAGCGGAAAAACTTCACTCAACGGTAGTAAATTGAAGTTTTATTAGGTCCGGTCGATTTGTACAAAAACTACCAATAAAATATGGTATTCAAATCGGAAAATGGAAAATGCTTTGCATGAACTACTCTTATGAATGTTAACTTTTTACACAAGTTCGGATTTGGTTTTGTTTTTCTCGCCAGTAGTTTTCCCATGGTAAACCTTTTAGCAAATACACCAAAGGGAATTTTCAAATAGTGGAACTATAATAGCAAATTGCAGAAAATGTTTCATTGTGTACAGTAGATTGAAGGCAAGAAGTTGACTTGAATAAATAGTGACCGTTGAAAGTGTATTGTTTTAAGGTGAGTTTGGACACAGTAACATTGTATGTAATTTTTCATCGGTAATGTGAGTCAGTCTATGAACTAAATTCAATTTTTACTGTCTTATACATTGCATAATAAAGTATTGTATTTATGAAAAATTTTGACCACTTAACTTTGCCTAAAAAGCATTTCCCGAGCACTCCTAAACCGATTGGAGCATTATTACTAAAATGTCTTTCTAACTTTCTGTCTATCAGTCTGTGTACAAGATTTTCAAAAACTACTAGAGCTAGAGTCATGAAATTTTACAGGCGTGTTTGGTCCTGGAATGGGACGAACCTTTAATCAGAAATATTCAAAATGGCGGCTTTATTTACTCTTGTAACCTAATTTTAATGGGTTTTAAAATTAATGGGTTTTATAACCGACAAATAGACAAAAAAAGCAAGCTAAATAAAAGCTTTTCTAAAACATATTTTTGCATTCGATTCCAGATCTATAGAAATCAAAAAATTGTGAAACATAAAAATTGGTACCACAAAAAAAAAGCCTCAAAACCAAGTAATATTCATTAACCACTTATAAAAAGTGATAATAAAATCGTGGTTGTTTCAAAACTAACGAGAATTGGAAAACGTTTTTATGAAACACACTAAAATTTTCATTTGAAAACTTTGCTTCCATATTAAATTAAGTATAGTCTGGTTGATTGAGTAAATAACGTCGAAGGTTCAATTAGAATCAGTTCGTAAATTGTGCTAATTTTAGAGCTGAAATGAACATAAATGAGGTTGGATAAAAGTATCTGAAATATGTCTCTTAGACATTAACATCGACGCAATTTTATAAAAAGCAAAATGTCAACATAAATATTTTTCCTATATTAAAAACTGATCAATTTTAAGAGAAAAACCAAAAAAATTCGCTGCAAGTAAAAAAAACAACGCAATTTGCGGTTAGCTGGGCTCTAAAGTGTCCCAAAAGAGAAGAAACATCCGCAAAATTTCACTGTCAATAGATTTGTCAGTTTATAAGAAAACACGGGGGTTTTCTTTAACTTGACTGGTAAAGGACATTTACAGAAATTTAGAGTCCTTATAGAAGCCAAACATAAAATGCGAAGATGATATCTTTTTTTTACGATTGTCATAAAAATGTTTACAGAAGTTTACTTGAACGGACACCGATGTGTCAGAATTTTAAATGTTACAAAAGTTTTCTGCTTCATCCTATACGGAAGCGCATAAACATAGAAAGCACATAAAAAAATACATAGAGCGTTGATGTTTTCAAATAATATATCGTTATATACAAACTATGCAAAATTAGTATTCATTTGTACTGCATCTGAGCTAAACTTTACTATAGCTTCTCATCAAAGTAAGATAAAGTTCAATTACGACCAATTAAAATGTATAAGACGGAATATTAGAGTTGCATATTGTTTCGTTTTAGCTCTTCCGTGTTTTCGTTATTTTGTTTATATTCACATCATAAACTAGCCTCATGTTTTGTTTTATTTTTATAACATAATTTTATATGGG
Source organism: Chrysopilus asiliformis (assembly GCA_964034945.1). Lineage (NCBI taxonomy): Eukaryota > Metazoa > Arthropoda > Insecta > Diptera > Rhagionidae > Chrysopilus > Chrysopilus asiliformis. The sequence goes on from OZ035962.1 coordinate 25,966,482, forward strand.
AAGAAAACTTTTTAAATTAAAACTTCAATCGAAAAGTTAAAATTTCAGTAAAATTTTGAAAATTGAATTTGATAGGAAAATTTCAAATGATAGCGAATTATTCTTTAGTGTCGTTAATGTTCGTAAACGGGAATACTGTATTACGTGCTGTCCATAAAATTACGTTCAAGTTTTAAGCGGGGAGTTTCCAGAAGAAATGCAAACCAAAAGTTTTTAAAGTCTGGTTCGGTTTTGGTTCAAGGGTGAACTGGATTTCTGTTTTTGGTTCCTAAAATGTGAAAATTTGGTTGTGGTTTTGATTCTTAAAACGTGAAAATTTGGTTCTGGTGGTGGTTCCTAAAATTTAAAATTTGGTTCTGGTTTTGGTTTCTAAAATTTGGTTCTGGTTTCTAAGATAAAAAAAATCGCAATCTTGTTTTTTGCTTTTTACTGCGAAACTACGCCTTTTCAGTGGTTTTATGTAAGACAAAAGTTGAAGACAGTAAAATTTCCCACACTTTTTGTCCTTTACTAGAACTTGATATCTCAAACCGGTATCGAGATATACCGTTATTTCCAAAAAATCATTTTTTTGCGATTATTTCGCAAACTAACGGATATTTGGTGGTTATATTTATGACATGAATTGAAGAGAATAATGATTGCTAAAATTTTGTCTTTTACGTTATCCGCTATCTTTTACCGTTATTGAGATACTAGCTTGCATACCCGTCGTTGCCGGGTTAAGTTTTTTCAAATTTTAATTTTTTTATGGTCTATGTTGGAGCTAAACTTCAGGCCAATCGGCTCGGTAGTTTCCCCGCGAAAGGGTAACGTAGAGAGAAAACTAAGTTTCGAGATTACTTTACCCCCTCCCCTTACCACCCCCACCTCTCGGGCTACTTTTTAATGGGTCTATGTTGGGGACCCCCGACGAACATCTATGCCAAATTTCAGACCAATCGGTTCAGTAGTTTCCCCGCGAAAGAGTAACATAGCGCAAAAACTAAGTTTCGAAATCACTTTACCCCCTCCCCCTTACTCCCCCCACCCCTCGCGCTTCTTTTCCGTATGCCTATGTTGGACCCAGAACTACCATAGACACTCATGCCAAATTTTAAGTCAATCGGTTCAGTCGTTTTTGCGTGAAAGAGGAACAGACAGACAGACAGACACCAACTCATTTTTATACCCGTATGGTGAAACCAAAGGGTATATTAACTTTGCCTTACCGTTTGTAACGCCAAGATCCCGTTATCACACACAAAAATGAATTACACCAGTGTGTTTAGAATGACTAAAAAAATTGATTTTTGCATGTCCGTCCGTCTGTCCGTCTGTCTGTCCGTCTGTCCGTCTGTCCGTCTGTCCGTCTGTCCGTCCGTCTGTCTGTCCGTCTGTCTGTGGCGCGGATTGCGGGCGCACGGATTGAGCTAGAGACTTGAAATTTTGCGCAGATCTGTTTTTCGTAAAATGCGAGGCTAAGTTCGTTCATGGGTAAAAATTGTCAATTAGGGGGGGGGTACCCCCCATACGAACGAAAACGTTTTTTGCGAATATCTCAAAAACGTACATCTTTTCAAAAAAGTGCAAGAACAAAAGTTATTTAGGATATGATTCTACATAAAACTTCCATACATCAAAATCCGATTGGAATAAATTTTAAAAAATCTTATTGGAAAGTTTGACTTCAAACTGGAATTTTGGTACAACTGTTCGAATTTTGATACGAATATCACCATACGGGTCTCCAATGATTGCCAGATTGGCAATTATAGCTTTTGTTATGTTTATATATTAGTAAGATTTTCATTAAAATGTGAAAATCAGATTTTTTCGAATTGCTTGCAAACTAATGGTTTTTCGAAGTAATAGTTTAAGCAACAATTATAGATATTGAAATTCTCAACATTTTTGCCTTGTATCCTAAATTGATATCGTTTACCATTGTCGATATATTCCAGATTTCCTAAAATAAAAATTCATGTTTTATATAAGCTAATATTTTACTTGTCGGGTTGAAGTGTAAATTGCGCAGGAACATAGATTTTGTATGTGAGGTTCACATCAGGTTTTTTTTAGAACATTCCATAAAAATTTCATGAAAGAAGGGTCTTTTTTAAAGCGCTGTAAATGATAATCTGAGTGATTTGTGCTATGATTTTCCCACATGGTAATTGTTTATGAGATTTTATAAAAGGCATAATCAGCAACACAATGACTTAACCTTGAATGACAAAAGTACCAACTGCTATCCAATATGCTACTATCTTGTCATCCATTTCGCTTCATAGTCCAACCACCATTAAACGACAGTGTTGTTGGTCATTTGGCTGAATTAGAGATATATATGACTTTAACATTTGTAATGGGAACAAAGGATCCAGAAATAAAAGCTAAAATACCATAATAATGATACACGTCGTCAGTTGTGTGTATGAAATAATTGTCTGCCATCAGAATATAAACATAAACTAACATTTAGCAATTAATAAATGTCAAACGAAGACAAGCAGTCAGTCATCTTCGTACAGAATGTTTCAGCATTTGTTCACTTAATGTTGAGAAGTTAACATCGAACTTTGTTACATTCATTCCATTCCATTTGGATTTGTTGTTTACAACAAATAGCAATCATCTTAGATCGGTATTATTTCAGATACATCGCAGTGCACAAAGGCAGCATAAGATCGTGATTCGGATTTAATAGAATCGGGCGTGGAACAAAGAATTCATATCTAGGAGAGATATTCAACAACAACCGCATAAATGATTTTTCTTCTTCTTCATTTCTGTGGGTCAGAACATCGGTGGGGCAGCAAGGCAACATAGAGGGACAAAGGAGTTTTATGAAAGGAAAATTGATGGAATTTTCCTTTAGCATTTTTCTTTGTTCCGGCAGAGATTTTCTTTATTTCCTCATGAATTTTTCTTGATTATAGACGACTGTTACAGCTGCCTGTAAAAGAAAGGAGAATGAAAAAAAAAAAGAATTTCTGGATATCTATGAAAATTACTTCCCTGCAAAGAAAGCTGGCCGATTTAATCGTCTGTCCGTTTATTTCACGTAGCACCTTTGCATCAAACGTTCAGCAATTTTCTTCCACCTCTGTCCGGGATGTCCAGATTTCACTGCGCTGTGAGAACATCACTATCGATGATTTTCCGCAAGATTTGCCTAAAAGAAAAAAAAAGAACCAAAGTAATAAATAAAAAAGCATCTTCACTTGCAATCACAAAAAATAAATAAAGGAACAATATCACTAGATAAACTAAATTTGATGGTTATTCGAATGCACTTTTGACACAATAATGTAAACAAATAGATTTCGCCGCAAAATGATAATTTGTATCAAAATTTAACTACAACTAGAGTACTTTAAAAATGATTACCGTATTTTCAAATTTAGTGCATTGAATTTTTAAATAACAAATATTTAAGAATTAAAAGAACATGAAGATAAAATATAAATTTTTACGCTTACCAAAATGCTTTTGTTGTCGCTTCGATATCATTTTCGATTTTTGTTTCGATTTTGTTTGGATCGATCATCGTCAAACTTGCTGGGATGAATTGATTTCGCTTTGATCAAATTCCCCTTATTTCAACTGAAATGCAAATTAGATCGAAGTGAATACGTCATACAGTCGATTTTATAAGGATTTACTTACCTGTTTTGTTTCTTATGGTCTATCAGCTCAAATTCATTTTTGATCAAATTTAGCGAAGCAAATATTTTTGTGTGCCACATTAGCCCCTACTTTCTATAAAAAATCACATTTTTCTCCAGAGGAGAGGGACAAAAATCCTTTTCCGGTGAAGATTGCTCGTGGTCACACGACAGGGGATTTTTCTCCTCCCCAATTTTTAAATTTTTGGTTCAAGTTTGGAGAAAGTGGAAATTTTATATTCGAAATCTAATACGTACGAATAGATTTCTGGCAAATTACAAGTGAGTGATTTTTGAAGTGACCTGGAATTGATTTTGTGAATAATAGTATTCTCTCTGGCACAGATCCTCATGGTTCACTTTGGAACATCTACTTTCATCTCCAACTTGTTCAACTTGATCGTTGTTTAACGAAGAAAATCTTCAGGAAAAGGATTTTATAAATACGATTTCCACGTAATTTTGGGTATATTTTTTTTTGCTTTTTATTATATCATTTTTCCTACCATATGCGTTTTCTAGCAGTGACCGTAAGAGGGGAGGAGCCCCTAGAATTTTTCTATAAAATAAAATAAGAAAACTACATTTCACTCTGGAAAAAAAGGAGCAAATCATCGGATTAGATTTTCCCCTCCGAAATTGCTCAACATTTCTTCTTTGCATCGAAGGATTTTCTTAGTGGTGCTGCTAGTGATTCTCAAGAAAAAAACAGGAGAACCCAGCTAAGTCAGCTTCCATACCGGCGTGTGGATTCTAATTTTGGTTGCTCCAGTTAACACCGTCGTTTTTAAACCCCTTGAAGGTGGAAAATATATGAACCGTGATCAAAGTAAGTCTTTTCATTTTTTTCACTGTTCGTCCGGAAAACCCAGTTGGGAAAAAAACCTACGCCGGCAGACGAAGTCGTGAATTCAGAGCAACACTATCAAAATGAAACATCGATTTACAATTATAGACAGCTCGTAGTTCAGATTTTTATTTGTGTTAGGGAAAAACCTTAGAATCATTTGCTACTTTTAAAATTTCGTTTGAAACCGTCTTGTACAGTTTCCACCACTATCGTGATAAATAATAGTAAACGTACGAAGAAAATTGAAAACGTACGAACGTTATAGGTGGGCCCACACTAGTGATATCAAAATTTCATAAATTTATAACGCATTTCGGGTGGTGAAAATTTATTTATTATATTTATTTTATATATATTTTGTATATTTATATTTTTTTGTTGTTTTGTCTCTTAAATCCATATTTACAAATATTATTTAGAAAATTTAGTTTGTGCACGATTAGAATTTTTCTTTATTATTAAATATTTATTTTTTTTGATTATTTGCTGCATGAGAGTATTTATTAGTTTTGCTTATTATTTATTATTTTGCTTATTACTTATTATTTGCTTATTACTTATTTTATTTTTGGTTTTATTAGTAGCGCTTATTTAAGCTTAAGTTTGTAGACTTTTTTTGTATAAATTTCATTATTTTTTTTTATAAATTTGTATATTGAAATTTTTGGGTTGCGATTTTTCATTATGGTGCATTAAGTGTTTTTATTTTTAGGTGGTGAAACGTGAGTTGATAAAAATGAGTCGCAAGGATATCGAAAGATATCATGCGCGTTCTACAATTATGCTATACTATGTGTAGCTCAAAGAGATAGTGCGATGATCATTGATAGTTTATTCCCTTTCCCCCATCCCTTAGATTTTTGATTTGATATTGTGGATTAGAGATGATGTAGTAGACACGATTTTTTTTTGTTAAGGCCAATGTCGTTCAGACCAGACAAAGAACCACCCCTTTCCGGCGAGCTGAGCCCAAATACCATCTAGCGTGTCTACCTGTTCTGGTTCTGGCGATACATTCCTTGGTCGTAACAAATGGCGCCCAACGTATAGCTGTGTCCTTAACGGACATAAATTTAAAAGATTTTGTTTAATTTATAGATTCAGTTATCAATTTTAGTTTTCAAATATCCCTATACAACTCGATAGTTTGTTTTTCTACTCAGTAGTTAAAACATTTTTATCAAATTTTCTCATATGATTTTTTTTCGAAGTAATAATTTGAAACATTTCACAATCCACATAGAAGCAGGATGATAAAGAGGTATTGTTTGAGCAATTTGTGTCCCAACGTAAAAGTTTAAAAAAAACATATACGTTCGCGTTGCCTAATTGATCGAGCAATGTTTCTGAGTCGTTCTTAAATTGCTGTAAATATTGGTTCACTTCCGTCTGACGATTGAAAACTTTGAGTCCCGGCTGAAGAAAACTTGAGTCGCGTTGCTTCAAGCTATCAATTCATGATAAGCTGTAATTTGTCAAGTTCTCATAGAGAATTCATACCGAATGTGCCTATTTGGGGTTTGTGTCCCGGATTATATAGCCAAAGGCAAAATAATTCGCGTTTGCCTAATCTTAAATAGAAATATTTTTAAAAAGAGTACAGATGAGCCAATATAGGAAGTACAGTGTAATATAAAGTAGTATATTATTATCCTTATATTAAAATTTTTTTTATATCTTTGATCAATCGCATATGATCTAACATCATTTAGAACATTTCGACTCACTTTCACCACCGCCTTTATCAATGAATAGTATATATAAAAAAACAGAAAGATTTTTCATTAGTTTTCCTAATTTGCGTATCAAATTATGAGTGATAACAAACAGGAAAAAGAGAAACAAAATAATAATAGTCGTAAAACTATGTATACTCAGGTCTAGATGTATACTCAGGTCTATTGTCTGTCAGGTCTAGAAACTCAACCAAATCCTACCAAATCTTTAGAAACCCCATATGATAGAGTTCCATTTTTAAGCATGGTCGAACTGCAGAAGTGTTTGGATCAATCCCTGAAAAATGCAATCGATTCGTCCCATGCGGCAATAATCGATGCGGTAACCAGAAATTTGCAAAGCGAAATTCAACAAAGCGTAGATCAGGCTATGGCTAAGTACGAATCAAGAAATTCTAGTCCTGCTCGTATGTTGGCTAATCAGCCAGTCTCAAACGTGTCTAATATTAGAGTGGAATCCGTTCAACCGAGTTTGCAGAATGTTGTGGCATCTGTAGAACCGACTCAAAACAATCAAATTAATAATATGGTGAACTGGCAAAATCAGTATCAACTACCCAGACCAAACTTGCAAAGTCAATTTCAGTCACCAATGCCAATTTCTAATTTGCAAACGCCTTTACAACCAAAACAGGTGATAGAATTGCCCGACATTCGGAATCCACCTCCAAGTGTTCAACCTCCAAATGTTCAACCTCAAAATAACCAAACGCAGAATGTTCAACCGCAAACTTTTCAATCTTTTGCTTCAAATGCACCAAACTTAAATTTACCTTACAATAGTCAATTTCCAACACAAACAAATCATAGTAATATTAATTTCGAAAATACAACTGCTTCACAACAGAATCAATATTCTTTGCCACCTGGACTTAACTCTAATTTTTTTCATCCATACTTACCGTATATGTTTAATTTTCCGGCTTCTCAACATTTTCAACCATCACCAACAGATTTTTTTTACCCTTCAAGTCGTCGTCAAAAGATTGACAAGTGGGGGATATGTTTTGATGGGAATACTATGACCATTGACAATTTCTTATTTCAAGTACAATTTTTGAAAGAAAGTCATGGTACTCATTGGGATGATATTTTGAAAGATTTCCATCTTTTATTAAAAGGTTTGCCTAGAGACTGGTTTTGGATTTATCTCAGGCAACATCCTAAACCCAATTGGCCCGATCTTCGAAGTGCAATGCTAAGGCAATTCAAATCTTCGGTGACAGATCTGGAGATCATTCGTAAGATCGTAGATAAAAAACAATTACCAACTGAGTCCTTCGATGTGTATTACACATCGATGATTAACCTGCGAAATCAAATGCAAGTTCCAATAGGAGATATCGATCTAGTAGATTCCATGAAACGCAATCTCAAACCATGGTTAAGTCGCTATGTTTACCCCATGCAGATCCGTTCACTAGAAGAACTTCGCGATGCCTGTCGAAAAACTGAACATGCGTTTAGTCATCTAGATGCAGCAGCTTCACGAATGCCAGTTACGTTACCAAAGCGTGTTAATGAAGTGACCCTTGACGTCGAAACCATTGAAGAAGACGAAGTCATCGAGGCTTTGGCACATAATCCACCTCGATCCACAAATAACAATCAATGCTGGAATTGTAGAGGCGTAGGGCATATGTTTTACGATTGTACGTCAGTTCCACGAAGAACTTTCTGCTATAAATGTGGAGCAGACGGAGTAGTTACAAGGGATTGTAAACGTTGTTCTAAGGGAAACGCGAAGACGAATGTGACTCGTCCGGGCGAGACACATTCATCAACGGACCCGGCAACCTAAGTCGACCGGATGATCTGATGGTATCTAAAAATTTTAATCATTCTACTGTTTCTAATACTAAAATTTCTACAGATTATAATTCAACCCAATTTTCAAACCCGTCTCAAATTTTGTCTAATAACCATGCTAATTCTATTATGAAAAGACCTAAATTAATGCCACTCAAGCCGTACCATGTGCGATTAAAAGAATACCAAGAAGTTAGGAATAAAATATTCAATGATATGGACTTTCAAACGTCGATGAAAAACTACTCAAGTCCTTTATCGAAAAAAGCCCTGAATGCTCGAACAAGATATTTTGTCCGCAAGCAAGCTCGTGTTGATATAGCTAGCGCAGTCATTGATACGTGTTCTGATTTAAGACCGTATGCTAAGATCCGAATTTGCAATCTCGAAATGATGGGTTTGCTTGATAGTGGGGCGACGATATCATGTTTGGGGCAAGGATGTGTAGAGTGGGCTAGAAATCTGAATTTAGAAATCAAAAAATTCCCTTCGAAAATCAGAACAGCCGACGGTAGAGGGCATGAAATTATAGGTACAGTGCGAGTTCCGGTATGCTATAAATCAAAAACCGAAACTATGAAGATCTATTTAGTTCCCACCTTGGAGCAAGTATTATATTTGGGCATAGATTTTTGGCGCATGTTTAACATAGCACCTCACTTAATAAGCGGCTTGACGCCTGATATTATTCGCGAAACTAATCCTAATATGCACTCTTTAACTGACTCACAATTGGAGCAGTTAGAATTGGTGAAAAGTAAATTTCCGTGTTCAACTAAACTCGGGTTAGGTCGAACCAATATGGAGCAACATCTGATAGATACCGGAGACGCGGTTCCGGTAAAGCAAAAACATTATCCTATCTCTCCAGCGGTACAGGCTCTTCTGTATGAGGAGGTGGATAGGATGATCCAATTAGGAGTTATCGAGGAAAGCAATAGCCCATGGAGTAGTCCGGTAGTTCTTGTGCGGAAACCCGGCAAGAACAGGCTATGCCTCGACTCCCGTAAGGTCAACGCTGTGACGGTAAAGGACGCCTATCCGCTTCCTCATATAGAGGGCCTGATGAGCCGACTTCAGGACACGATTTACATTTCTTCCATCGACCTGAAGGACGCTTTCTGGCAAATACCGCTGGAGAGAGAGAGTAGAGCAAAAACAGCTTTCACCGTACCCGGACGCCCGCTTTACCAGTTCGTTGTCATGGCTTTCGGGTTGTGTAATGCTTCTCAAAGGATGTGTCGACTGATTGATAAGGTGATCCCGTCCAGACTCCGAGATCGAGTATTTGTATATCTGGATGATCTGCTCGTAGTGAGTCCCGATTTCGACACCCATATTCAGTTGCTTGATGAGGTTGCAGCGTGTCTTCGTAAAGCGAATCTCACTATCAATTTACCGAAATCGCATTTTTGCTTTAAAGAGCTTCGCTATCTGGGGTATATCGTTGGCAGAGGGCAATTAAAGACCGATCCCAAAAAAATCGCGGCAATTCAGAACTTTCCGATACCGAAAACCGTGCGTCAAGTCCGTCGCTTTTTAGGAATGGCAGGGTGGTATCGGAAGTTCATAAAAGATTTTGCGACAATTGCTTCACCGTTAACTGATACGCTTAAACACCCCAAGAAATTCGTTTTCACGGTTGAAGCGCAAGAAGCTTTCGAAACTTTAAAAACGGCGTTAACCTCGTCACCAATTCTAACTCACCCAGATTTCTCAAGGGAGTTCTATATCCAATGTGACGCATCGTCCCTCGGAATCGGTGCCGTCTTATTTCAATTGGATGATGAGAAAAATGAGAGAGTGATCGCGTTTATATCTAAAAAGTTAAACAAACCCCAAACCAACTACAGCGTTACAGAGCGAGAATGCTTGGCAGCAATAACAGCCATTCACAAATTTCGACCCTATGTCGAAGGTATGAAATTTACAGTCATTACAGACCATGCAAGCTTGAAATGGTTGATGGGTCTTAAGGATTTGAGCGGGCGTCTTGCTAGATGGAGCTTAAAGCTTCAGGGTTATGATTTTCAAATTGAACATCGGAAAGGTGCACAAAATATAGTTCCGGATACGTTGTCGAGAGCAATGCTCGATTGTATTAGACTAGATCAAGATCTCGTAACTATTGATCTTGAGTCAAAGGATTTCAAGTCAGAAGAATACCTGGATCTCATAAAAACAGTAACAGAAAATCAAGATCGGTTCCCTGACTTAAAGGTTCTAGATGGCTATTTGTACAAGCGAACATTGCCCTATGATGGTGATATAGCTTCCGAAGAACATTCCTGGAAGATTTGGGTTCCGTCTGGCATGACGCACGCCTTGATCCTTCGGGCCCATGAACCACCTCAAGCGGCCCATGGCGGTGTAGGCAAAACTCTCGCACGAATTCGTGAATATTATTACTGGCCGAACATGGTGACGCAAGTCCGCAAGCTCATTGGCGATTGTGTCCTTTGTAAGGAAACGAAGTCGACAAATATCGTGCTTCGTCCCGAAATAGGTGTTGCCACAATAACCGATCGTCCGTTTCAAAAGTTGTTTGTAGACTTTTTGGGACCTTATCCTCGTTCCAAAAACGGAAATTCATTTATCTTCATAGCATTGGACCATCTTACTAAATACGTATTTTTGAAACCCATCCGTCAAGCAACCACTAAAACGGTAACAAAATTTTTAGAGACAGAGATATTTTATAAATTTGGAGTACCTGAAGTTATCCACTCGGACAACGGTCGTCAATTTCTCGCACACGAATTTCAAGCATTTTTGGAAAAGTTTGGTATTAAACATTTGAAAACCGCCTTTTATTCTCCCCAGGCAAATGCCTCGGAGAGAGTGAATCAATCGGTCTTAGCAGCTATTAGAGCATACCTCAAAGACAACCAAAAATGTTGGGATGAACATCTTGGCGAGATTGAATGTGCGCTACGAACATCCAAGCACGCATCCATTGGAATGACTCCGTACTTTGCGCTTTTTGGTAGTAATATGGTACAACATGGTAGCACATACAAATTAGCAAGGAAACTTCAAGCTCTCGATGACACGGAATTCTCTTGCCTATCTAAACACGATCGAGTAGAGTTGATTAGAAAAAAAATCCAAGAAAACCTAATTGCAGCCCATGAAAGATCAGCTAAAACATACAATTTGCGATCACGCAAAGTTAAATATTATCCTGGCCAAGAAGTTTTTAGGCGTAACTTTGTCCTTAGCGACAAATCGAAGCACATCAATTCTAAACTTTGCAATAAATTCGTCAAGTGCAGGATTTCTCAACCTGTTGGTAACAACATGTACGAAATTACTGATCTGAAAGGGAAAATAGTTGGTGTTTACCATGTAAAAGATTTGCGAACATAGAAACATTTTTGGTTATGCAATTACTTCAATATTATTATTCTTCATATTTTTACAAAATTAATTTTCGTACAATAGCCCGGCTTTATACATACGTGGGTTCGGCACCACATTCAGATTTTTTTTTATGATTTAAATTCAACCTGTTACCCTTTCTTTTGTCAGCTTTTTTTTTCGAATTTTTCGCCTACTTCGGAGAACTGTCGAAATCTTCGATGTTGTTACAGCTGCCTGTAAAAGAAAGGAGAATGAAAAAAAAAAAGAATTTCTGGATATCTATGAAAATTACTTCCCTGCAAAGAAAGCTGGCCGATTTAATCGTCTGTCCGTTTATTTCACGTAGCACCTTTGCATCAAACGTTCAGCAATTTTCTTCCACCTCTGTCCGGGATGTCCAGATTTCACTGCGCTGTGAGAACATCACTATCGATGATTTTCCGCAAGATTTGCCTAAAAGAAAAAAAAAGAACCAAAGTAATAAATAAAAAAGCATCTTCACTTGCAATCACAAAAAATAAATAAAGGAACAATATCACTAGATAAACTAAATTTGATGGTTATTCGAATGCACTTTTGACACAATAATGTAAACAAATAGATTTCGCCGCAAAATGATAATTTGTATCAAAATTTAACTACAACTAGAGTACTTTAAAAATGATTACCGTATTTTCAAATTTAGTGCATTGAATTTTTAAATAACAAATATTTAAGAATTAAAAGAACATGAAGATAAAATATAAATTTTTACGCTTACCAAAATGCTTTTGTTGTCGCTTCGATATCATTTTCGATTTTTGTTTCGATTTTGTTTGGATCGATCATCGTCAAACTTGCTGGGATGAATTGATTTCGCTTTGATCAAATTCCCCTTATTTCAACTGAAATGCAAATTAGATCGAAGTGAATACGTCATACAGTCGATTTTATAAGGATTTACTTACCTGTTTTGTTTCTTATGGTCTATCAGCTCAAATTCATTTTTGATCAAATTTAGCGAAGCAAATATTTTTGTGTGCCACATTAGCCCCTACTTTCTATAAAAAATCACATTTTTCTCCAGAGGAGAGGGACAAAAATCCTTTTCCGGTGAAGATTGCTCGTGGTCACACGACAGGGGATTTTTCTCCTCCCCAATTTTTAAATTTTTGGTTCAAGTTTGGAGAAAGTGGAAATTTTATATTCGAAATCTAATACGTACGAATAGATTTCTGGCAAATTACAAGTGAGTGATTTTTGAAGTGACCTGGAATTGATTTTGTGAATAATAGTATTCTCTCTGGCACAGATCCTCATGGTTCACTTTGGAACATCTACTTTCATCTCCAACTTGTTCAACTTGATCGTTGTTTAACGAAGAAAATCTTCAGGAAAAGGATTTTATAAATACGATTTCCACGTAATTTTGGGTATATTTTTTTTTGCTTTTTATTATATCATTTTTCCTACCATATGCGTTTTCTAGCAGTGACCGTAAGAGGGGAGGAGCCCCTAGAATTTTTCTATAAAATAAAATAAGAAAACTACATTTCACTCTGGAAAAAAAGGAGCAAATCATCGGATTAGATTTTCCCCTCCGAAATTGCTCAACATTTCTTCTTTGCATCGAAGGATTTTCTTAGTGGTGCTGCTAGTGATTCTCAAGAAAAAAACAGGAGAACCCAGCTAAGTCAGCTTCCATACCGGCGTGTGGATTCTAATTTTGGTTGCTCCAGTTAACACCGTCGTTTTTAAACCCCTTGAAGGTGGAAAATATATGAACCGTGATCAAAGTAAGTCTTTTCATTTTTTTCACTGTTCGTCCGGAAAACCCAGTTGGGAAAAAAACCTACGCCGGCAGACGAAGTCGTGAATTCAGAGCAACACTATCAAAATGAAACATCGATTTACAATTATAGACAGCTCGTAGTTCAGATTTTTATTTGTGTTAGGGAAAAACCTTAGAATCATTTGCTACTTTTAAAATTTCGTTTGAAACCGTCTTGTACAGTTTCCACCACTATCGTGATAAATAATAGTAAACGTACGAAGAAAATTGAAAACGTACGAACGTTATAGGTGGGCCCACACTAGTGATATCAAAATTTCATAAATTTATAACGCATTTCGGGTGGTGAAAATTTATTTATTATATTTATTTTATATATATTTTGTATATTTATATTTTTTTGTTGTTTTGTCTCTTAAATCCATATTTACAAATATTATTTAGAAAATTTAGTTTGTGCAAGATTAGAATTTTTCTTTATTATTAAATATTTATTTTTTTTGATTATTTGCTGCATGAGAGTATTTATTAGTTTTGCTTATTATTTATTATTTTGCTTATTACTTATTATTTGCTTATTACTTATTTTATTTTTGGTTTTATTAGTAGCGCTTATTTAAGCTTAAGTTTGTAGACTTTTTTTGTATAAATTTCATTATTTTTTTTTATAAATTTGTATATTGAAATTTTTGGGTTGCGATTTTTCATTATGGTGCATTAAGTGTTTTTATTTTTAGGTGGTGAAACGTGAGTTGATAAAAATGAGTCGCAAGGATATCGAAAGATATCATGCGCGTTCTACAATTATGCTATACTATGTGTAGCTCAAAGAGATAGTGCGATGATCATTGATAGTTTATTCCCTTTCCCCCATCCCTTAGATTTTTGATTTGATATTGTGGATTAGAGATGATGTAGTAGACACGATTTTTTTTTTGTTAAGGCCAATGTCGTTCAGACCAGACAAAGAACCACCCCTTTCCGGCGAGCTGAGCCCAAATACCATCTAGCGTGTCTACCTGTTCTGGTTCTGGCGATACATTCCTTGGTCGTAACACGACTACCAAAACTATCGTCAACATCACATGGAAATTCCACAAATTTTCCAACGAGGTCACATATTTGGAAAAGCTTAAGTTGTAAAACTTTATGTGCATTTTGCATTCTTTCTAATTATTTAGATTAGAGTACCAGAACTTTTGCGACCTTGCTAAAAATGCATGATATTTAAAAGTTCTGTTCTTGGAATTCTCCGTAGATAAGAAATAACTTCTTCGTATAGCAAAACAACCGCAAGATGTGACTATGCTACATTAAAAGGATGTCATGAAATCCTTTGGTAATATCCTTGCCAAGGACGCAAGACATTTTCCAGATTCGTCGGGTTGGAAATGGGAAAAACATAAACTTCAAAAGGGAGAAAATCTGATAATAACATCACCACCCTCGGCATCCCTAAAATTAACACAAAATCTCCTCTTAAATCTATTAAATTTCGATTTTCATTGGGAATTTTCCTCCCCATATTTTTCATTACGAAAGTCTGCTCTAAATATTCTATAAGATTTGGAGCATAAAGCTCAGCTGGAAGATGCGCTTTTGGTATACTTACCACCACTTGTGTTACATTTTTCCAACAATTCAAGTGGCATTTGGTGTAAGAAATGAAATTCATCATATTTTAAGTAGAGATATATAGAATCACATTGAAAATAATAAAAAGTAGCACTCGTAAAGAAAACTCGTGATGATATTTTAAGACGGTTGCAACTATTAATCATATTTCCAAATGAAGTTTCTTAGCTATTTTTAATTAAAGTCGTTGAAATCCATTTATTTATCTTTCGTTTTTTTTTTTTACTTTTGGTGATTTAATTACGAAAAGTTTGTTTTCTTTTTCATGAAGAACGGAAAAGAAAGCATTATGACGGTTCCTTGAGTGTTCTTGACTGTCAAGATGAGAGTCTCATAAAACTAAAAATTACAACAATTTTCTGTTATTTTTTTTTTGGATCTAGTAAAACTACAAGTTCTAGAATCCAGGGCCATGCTTCGACAAATTGTCGTGTAGGGCAAAACCTGTATCTGGCCTCACTTTGAAAAAAAAAGACTTCGGGATGTCTTGAAAACATGCCTAAATCTGGGACTATCACAGCGATTCCGGAACATATAGTCACCTTACGTATGGGACGTATTTGCCACCAGAAGTGTATGTTATTTAGCGGCAGGTACGTGCCAAAAATTCGAGTAGGGCTGAACATTTTATTCATACCATAGTTTCATTCATACATAATAGAAATGAATTGAATAAGTCTATTTTTAATAAACAAAATCGTAACTTTTTCTAAAATTTACCAGCTAAAACTCTTATTAAATCACATTTTATTCAACCAATGCTTTTATATGCGCTTCGAATTTCCATATTTGTTACCCCACACATAAAAATGAAATAGAAATACAATTTAAAATTCCATAAAACATAATTGAAAGTGGGAAAATAAAACAAAAACGTGTTGTAAAATATTGTAAGCAATTTTTTTTTAAATTCCCCTATTTGCGTGCTTTAAATTATTTTGTTTTACATGAATGTGCAGACTTTATCAAACAAGCTCGTATAGCATCCGTTAAACTGTTAAAATTTTCACATTAATTTCATGCATAGTAAAAGTCTTGCATGTCTGCATAATGTTTGAAATTTTTAATCAGAGTGAATCAATTTTATTCGTTTATGCGTTCAGTTTTGTTGGAGTCGTAGTTGCTTTTAATATCGCATACCTGAAATTACTTTCTTTTTTGCTTTGAATTTGTTGTTCCGGAATGATAACTAAATATATTTCGAAGTACATTCAGTAGAAAAACTGAGCTAAATTAGTTTAAAAATTGTATTAAATTGTGTCAATAATGGAAATTTCAATCAGTTTTCCTTTTTTTGTATTTATACAGGTTGTGCCTTAAAAGAAAGTCTTTTTTACTGTAACCTACCCATCCCGTCCCCTGTAACCCTTGCTCTACGATCCCCTAATACGCTAAAGCGATTTTCCTCAGTTTTGTATTGTTAAATATGTAAATCTAATATAAATTTTCTTTTCACCCCTTTGTAAATTTACCCCTTGTCCGCTAACTTCTGAATTGCTGAAGCTTTTTTCATCGGGTTTTTACCATTATATAGATTTTACCACAATCACATTTTTCCTCTATTAAATTATATCCACTCCGTCCCACGTAACCCCTCCTAGAACTGCTTAAGCGATTTTAACCCAACTTTTAGTTCTAGTGGGAGGTCAAACGATCGTAAGGATCAGGTGCAAAGTTACTAATGTGCAACGTCGATTAAAAATTAGTCACAAAGTAATGATATCATCTTGGCATGGAGATCGTAACTATCACCACTAAATTGTTATCCTGGTGCTGTTTTTCTTGGTGTTCCATGAACTTTTCGAATTTTCTACGTATTAGGTATGTGCGCTAAATTTTTAGTTTGCTGCAAAATCCGCACCAAGCGATTTATGATTCTTTGTGTAAAGTCATAACTAAAACATTTATTTTCTTAATCTAAAGTTCAACATCGTAAAACGCATTTAAAACGTAAAATCCCGACTGACAAAGAACAGATCTGAAAATGATTTTCGTTCTTAAAATGAACATCGAATATACAAAATGAAATTCAACAAAAATTGAATCGTCATCATGTGTGCAATTTGAAATTTATTTCGAAATCTGAAGAAATATTATTTATTTCCATCGCAAGATTCATTTGCCTTCATGAATCGTAAAATCACAACAAAGATGTGCAAAAGTGCATCAAACTGTCTTCATAAAGAATCCAATTTTATGGAAGAAAATCACAAGAATGAATGAAAGACAGTGGCACTGGTCATCATAATTCATTTTACGTGATTTCTTTATTATATCTTAAAAATACGATTCATCATCATTTCTTAGTCTGGTCCGCCTAGACCGGCTGCCTTAAATCGTCCTATGGTTTGAATAAAGTCGGATAACCTTCATAAATAATACAAGAAGCTCCGCATATTTGGCCGTCGTTGATCTCGGAAAAGCCTTTAAATCCCTAAAAATAGCCCCAGTGGCTATTTTCGATTATATAGTCCAATGTCAAACAATTTCAACCCGTTTGCCAGATTTTCTCTATATAAACACTTTGTCGATTTTGAATAAATTTTCTTTTTGTGCCACACCCAAGACAACTTACTATGTGGAAAAAAAGTCCCTTGAATTAACCAGAGTTGAGTTGAGACATCTAACAACGTACTACCATCAAGTCGGGGACACAATCTCGTTTTCTTTGAACAACCAACACATTTTACAGTAGCTAAACTATAGATAAATGTATCTTTTGACGTGTAAAAGTTCTATGGCTTAATATTCTCCAGCTGCTTGACGCATGTAGATGAGATTCGAATAGCTACGAAAGGAGTGAAAAGGCCTTTTACTTAGGGACTTAAGATTCAAGACGCTTACGCCCATAAGACGCTGCGGCGGTTAGTCGCATAACATTCACCTTCCTCGGATTGTTTTGACTGTAAAACTTGCTGAGAAGATACAAACCGACAGACGACATCTGGGATGAGGTGAGAAGCGTTTCTGTATCTGCATATAAAATTGTACGTGCCATGCAAATGAATAACCATAGGAGCTGTTGGTTATCCCCGGAGACAAACAAACCATCCAGATGGAAATTTTAATCTTAAATTTTCATACCAAAGTAAAATGGAGAAACAAAATATACTTTTCCACTCAGACAATGCACGAAGTTAAATAAAAGATGTGGTGGTGACAAATAGATAATCATTCTTGGTCTTTAGCGAAATTGGGAACTTGAAGTGGTTCAGTGTCATGTCATCAGCGTAATTAAGTCGCCGCGTGAAAAATGCATAGAATTTGATTAAAATTGCGGACAAAAAGAATTTACGCAGTGTTTTTGCTTATATTAGAAGGTTCCCAGTTTTTTGAAGAAACAGAAAAGTTTTAAATTACTTAAAAAGACTCCACGTTTTCCAAATCCAATTTAATACCGTAATATATTTTCAAAGATGTTTTTCATACGAAACACGTGTGATGACCTTTTTTACATGAAACTTTAAGCAGAAATTTAAAAACAATTAAATTAGCTTTAATGGTAAACATAACAAAAACTATAATTGCCAGTCTGGCAATTATTGAAAACCCGTATGGTGATATTCGTATCAAAATTCGAATAGTTGTACCAAAATTCGACTTTGAAGTCAAACTTTCCAATAAGATTTTTTAAAATTTCTTCCAATCGGATTTTGATGTATGGGAGTTTTATGTAGAATCATATCCTAAATAACTTTTGTTCTTGGACTTTTTTGATAAGATGCACCCGTTTTTGAGATATTCGCAAAAAACGTTTTCGTTCATATGGGGGTACCCCCCCTAATGGTCCATTTTTGCCCATTAACGAACTTAGCCTCGCCTTTTCGAAAAACGGACCTGCGCAAAATTGCAAGTCTGTAGCTCAATCCGTGCGCCCGCAATCCGCGCTACAGACGGACGGACAGACGGACGGACATGCTAAATTCAATTTTTTTTATCATTCTAAAAACACTGGTGTAATTCATTTTTTTTGTGATGACGAGATCTTGGCGTTACAAACGGTAAGGCAAATCTAATATACCCATATGGTTTCACCATACGGGTATAAAAAACGATGATTCTTCATAAAACCTGAATTCTACACAGTGGTATAACTAGTCATGCGCCCGCAATCCCAGTGGGAGGCTCCCAGTGAAAAGGAGAGCCCGAAGAGAATAGGGGTCTCGAAAGGCTAGGTGTATTTTTACCTGCAGTTTTTTCTTAAATTTCTGCCTGCTCTGCACGTTTCTTGAAAAAAAAAATCCTGCGGCACATTTCATTATGAAATTATTTCATTATGAAATTCATTATGAAATTTCTTGTTACGCCACTGTTTCTACAGATTTTTGACGTGAAAATTCAACATTTGATGTGCATTTTACAAGTCAAATTCATCTGGAATAAGATTAGTAGTTTTTTTGTCAAATAATTGATAGCTACTTCGATCTGTAAAGGAGTAAATTTGACTCGTCAAGTGCAAGAAGAGCAATTTAACTGCAAAATGTTGATTTTGATGTCCAAATTTCAGACTAAAAGAAACAATTTGATGTCCAAATGTTAACTAAACGTATTTAAATTTCATTCACATTTCTCTCTTGTCATAAAATCACTATCAAGACATCAAATTTTTGCTAGTTATCTTGTCATGACTAACATATCTTTCGACACATAAAATGGTAAACTTGAAATTCCGGTGCATATTTTTTTTATCTATTCTGCGCGAATGACACAATGAACAAATTTACAGAGGAACAAGGAACCAAAAGAAGTATTTTTTTGTTGTTGTTGTTAATATCTCAAAAATAAAAAAAAACTTGACACGATGAACGCATCGCATGGTCTGTCCGTCCGTCCGTAGGCCGTTCACATTTCATCGTGGGTCACTGAATTTGATTTATTCAACCAAAAACCGGTGCCAAATTATTTTTGTATTATAATTCGCTTTTGAATCATGTGTTCTGTCTATTCACTCGTAACAGATGAGAAAATTTATGGTGAAAAGAAGAAGACAGAGTGGAAAAAACTTTGAAAGAAAAAATAACCTGAAAAAGCCTTGAATGCCTTCTTTTTTTATGATTATTCGCGAAAATCTCCGGTTTTTATGCTTGTTATGCTTTTTGATGTATAAACAAAGAGGGGTTGATGGCTTGGTTTTTATTAAAAAAGCATGATAAGAATTTGTACGGTAAATAAAATCTGGGCTTTTTTCACTGAAAAATCACAACGAAAATTAATTGCTTATAAATTTTCTTATAGATAAACTTTTTGGCAACATTCTTCCGAGTTACACATTCTTATAGCTATGGTTTCTCTGAAAAAAAACTACGCTCTTCTAATGTTTCTAAGTGCCAACAAATTTTGCTGTTGCATCTAATTATTTTTAATTGGATAAATGGTCGTTTGTTTTTGATTTATTTACTTTAAATTTGAGAACTTTAATTTTTTTTTTGTTGTGTTGTTGTGGTGTTCTTAGGAAGACAATGATATAAAAAAGCGAATTCGGTGTTGAGATTCGATGAAGGCAGTTAATTACAATTATATTAAGGACCGCGCGCAAAGGGGGGGGGGGGGGTTTGTTTTTTTCTTCCATAATGCAGTGCTTCGATCGGCGACATAAATCCTTTCACAACAAGCCACAAACTTTTCGAAAATTCCCTATTAAAAAAAAGCTCAAATAACTCATATTATATTTTATGCTTTTCTCGTCAACCACCATTTCCATGCATAAAGACTTTTTTTTTACTACTAAAAATGCTAACCAAACTTCAAAATTCCATTTAGAGCGCCTGGAATTCCTTTATCGCTTTTAACCAGACCGACACACGTTAAAGGCATAATTCATGCATCGTTCGCAAATTGTTGCACTGCATTGCTGCATACAAAATGAGTCAAACATCGGGCATGACCATGGCTAATGAAAAGCACAGGTACAGGTATAGGCTTTGATCATTTATGTGGATGGGAAATGGCATCGGATCCGTTAAAAACTCTCATCTATTCCTGATTCTTATATAGCATTGCTTTGTTCCCAAATGTCTATGAATATAGTGGGAATTGTGTCAACTATCCTGCCATTCCCTGTGTATAAACTCGATGCCACAATTCTGTCATTTAGTGACTCTTCCATTGCGATGATTCCCATTGACTATTCTTGACAATGTTTAGTTTGAAATACGGTATGCTGGTATTTTAAACTATGTTTTCATTGCTCTCAATGTGTGACTATTTTTTTTTTGCCCCAATATAAAGTGAACTACTTCCAGGTCACAGCAAATATGGAGTGTGTATTGCATAAAACTAGACCACGACACAAATAAAAGCTCATGCTAAAAGGATATAAAACTAATGGGTTTATACTGCAATCTGCTTGACCATTTCAGATACACACAGGCTAGGAGGAAATCCTTTTAAATGTTTCTACTGATTCTCACGTGAAAGAGCAACCAGTTTTGCATACCTTTTTGTTTGTCTCATATTTTTTTTTTCTTTTTATATCGAGTGGCTAAAAATAAGGACAATTTATGCTACTTAAAAAAGAAATTCTTTTGTTTCCCGACAGTTAACAAAATTACTCAAAGAAAATCTTTTCTAATTTTCTTTATTATTTTCATATTTTGAGAGCTGACTTAAATTATTTTTTGTTACTAAAAATGATATAAACTTTATTTCGTACAAAAATTTAGCATTTATTTACAATTAATATTAATTTTATTGAACAACTTCGTAATAATAAATAAAAAAAATATATTTAATCTAATTTTGGTAATCCAGCGAAAATAATATCTTCGATACCACAATTATTCGATCCACGTAGGATTTTGAAATATCCTTGGAAGCCACCCCAATTAACTCCCCAGGAATTTGCCACTAACCAATATGGAACAGCGTTCTCTACTCCCCACCCCAAAATACGAACAGCATGTCCACCCAAAGCTTTTCCGTGCACATATCGATAAACGCCTGATTTAGAAATAAAAACTTGTATTAATTTCATTGTAATTATGATAAGGATCTGACTAAGCTCACCATGAGTGTAGATAATGAAATCTTCGTACACAACATATCCAGCCTCGACGGGTCCATTGGTCATAATTTCTCTTTGAATGCTTTTTACATTATTTGGCACACGATAGGAGATTTTCCCGTAACGTTTGTCCTGATTGTAGGAGACAGCGTATCCTTTTTCGCAGTTTTTCTCGCATTCTGGATTCTTCTTTATGGGTTCTCCATGGTGGAATGGATACGGTTTGCATCCCTAAAAAAGTTTGAAATTTTACTTATAAGAAAGGGCGATTATTATAATAGTTTTTGTCAAATACTCTAATAGTCAAATACTCTTTTTATTTAAAAAAAAAATCCATTTGTGTTGGATTTTGGGTGGAGGAGGAGGGGAGAAATCTTATTGGTTGGGGGGAGGCTGCGACGGGAGTGGTTCGATTTGTGTCAAGAACTTAGCCTTGCCATTTACGTGAAATGTAATTACACAAAATTTGAAGTCTCTATCTCAATCCATTCGAAAGCTATGGTGGTCACAGGTGGACAAATAGACAGACGGACGGACATGCAGAAATCAAAATCTTTTGTCATCCCAAACACTCTGGTGTAGTTCATTTTTGTGCCCGACAATTAATTCGATGCGGTATATTACGGTATATTAAATCTAATATACGATTCTCATACGCAAAGAAAAGATAGTAAATTTAACTATTTTATAATGATATCACTAAGATTGTTACTTTCAGTTACAAAAAATAGTCAAAATCGACAATTTTTATAAGAAATTTAACTACTTGGTAGTAAAATTTACTATTTTGTAGTTAAATTGACTAGTTTTTGAATTGAATTTAACTATTTTTTAATTGGAATGAACTTTATAGTGATAGTCCCGATTTCCTATTATAAAGTAATTAGATTTACTATTTTTGTCTGCGTGTGTAGTGTATGAAAAACTATAATTCTGCTGGAATGCAACAACATACATACCTGGAAAGAATTATACTGTCCACCGGTTGAGATTCCTTCTTTTACCCAATATTCCCAGGCTTTATTTGGTAATCCTCCATAGCATCCATTTCCACAAGATTTACAACAACTCATCAGATCCGTAGCAGAATAATGAAATTGAATTGTTGCGTTCGAGTGAATGCAAGTCTGTGAAAATTTAAATTTAATAAAAAAATATTCCTTCTAAGGGTTGTTCAATTCTGACTTACTCTATCTGTCATGGCTTCAACAGCGCCAAATGCCCAACAGGATCCACAAAGTCCTTGATCGCGAATTTCACCAATCGAAGGACATTTAGGCCATTTCTCTCTAGCATCAAAAGTCGCTGGGATATCGTCATCAGTGCGTGGTTCAATTAAATTTGGGACAAATGTGGAATTTTTAAATGCCTCCAATTTTAATCCCAGCAGACCTCGAATTTGTGACATTGGAGTTAATGGATGAAAATTTCGTCCTGCCTGTTTTATCATTTAAAAATTTAAATGTAATTTTTTTAAACAAACAAATCAAAATATCCTTACCGTCCATGTTTTTGCCTTTTGGTTTACAATATCGATAAATTCGTCCGACAAAGGATGTGGTGGAGGTTTTGCAAACGACAACGCAATGAGACCCAAAAATACAAAAAGCAACATTTTTTTAGAATCTCTTAAAAATCCTTAAAATTTTTTGTTGGTAAAAACTTGTTTTACGATCCTAACGCAATTCAAGACTATAAACTCGATTGTTGAAATGCTGCTATTTAAACTAGCTTGAATAATGGTAAAATAATGGGAAAATCCCGGTAGTGAAACAATTGTATCAATGGAATCTCAAGGGGTTGAATTTAGATAAGATAAAATTCTATATTGGGAAGGTGTCCTCCGGAAAATGATGAAATAATTTGATATAAGGTACAAAAAAATCAGTTTTTTTTATTAGATTTTTTGATAATACTGGAAATATTCAGTTAAAATGCGTAGATTTTTATTTTAGACTTGCAGTCTGAGAATTTAACAAAATTGGGTTCTCGAAATTGGTGTCAGGTATTTTAGATTTTTTTAATCAATTGAAGTGAAAAAAATGTTAATGCGAGTACTAAAGGCCGTCGCGCGAAATTATCGTTGAAAGTCCTTGAAATACAAAATTGAACACGATTAGCACTTTATTAGGAGCACTTCATTTTTGAGTGATTTAGAGCTAAATTTACTATAAGTACGAGTAAATCTTAAGTGCATAGAAGGTGTGCAGAGCTCTCGACAATCTAGGCCCCGTATTTGTCGAAATAATCAAATTTCTTACGGTATTTGAAATATTTTAATCTAGTTTTTAAATGCAATAAAACCTCTCTAGATTCCTGTCTTCAATTCACTTTGAAATTTATGATATTTCATGTCAGTGATAAAATAAATAATAATATTCACTAAACAATCTTATCAAAATTTGTGCAGTCATACAAAATAAAAGAGGTTGGCCGTACCTTGGCCGCCGCTTGCCCCAGCTTGGCCACCGCTTGGCCAAACAGTGGCGATTTAGTGCGAAACTAGCCTGTGTGAGGCATATTCTAAATTTATTACGTTACAAACTGTTGTTTGTATAATGAAAAAAAATCATAAGTGCTGGTAAAACGTAAAAGGCTTTGTCATTGCGAATAGTAAACCGGCCTCCTAGCACTTACTAAGAAGTATATTAGATTTAGTATACCATTTGTAACGCATCGAACCAATCGTGGGTCACAAAAATGAACTACTCCAGGATGTTTGGGATGACAAAAAATTTCCGCATGTCCGTCTGCCTGTTTGTCTATTTGTCCGTCCGTGACCACCATAACTTTCGAAAGAATTAAGCCAGAAACTTGAAATTTCATACATTTCTCGTAAATGCCAAGGCTAAGTTCTTGAATGGACATAATCGGACCATTACTTCCCCATACGTGCGGAGCTCCAGTTTTCGGTTTTTGAAGTTATTTTAATACCTTTGTTGTATGCAAGAAAGGTAATATATGTAAGAAAGGTAATATATGTAAGAAAGGTAATATATGTAAGAAAGGTATAATATGTAAGAAAGATAAAACTCGGTCAATCTAAATACTTGCAAGAATAATCAAAAATCCTTTTAGAATTCCAGAAAAATAGACCCCTAACCAACAACATTTAATTCTTGTGTGTTTTTTATTTTTCTTAAAATCTCATCATACTAACGGAAAAAGTATTAAATTAACAATTTTTTTTTCATTTCAGGTACTCTCAGCATTGGATATCCTGCAGCCACCGCACTTGGACTTCTTCCAGGAAATGTATCCTTTTACAAAGAATACTTTTAGAGTTTTGATAAAATTTCAGAATGAATCGGAATGTTTCCGAGCTAAATTTACACACATTTAATGGAAAATTTCAAACAATGGTAGAAAAATTCGTTTCGAAATCGCCGGAAGCAGGAAATTTCACATGGACTTACAAATAACGTTGAATCCTGAACTAAATCCATGTTGAAATAGAGCGAAGCATTTAATATCTAAATTCGGATTGGTTTCTTATTTGTAGACTATCCACCACTACCACAACACTATGGGGTAGTGAAAATTATCCAAGTTGATTTTATTTTACGGTCTGTAGTCGTTTCGTTTCGATTCGATTTTGGTTTTTATTTCGATTTTTATCGACAACTTTTTATCGCTTTCGAAGTAAATTTGGCTTTAGCTGGAAAACTTAATCCACCCCAAATTCCGGGGGTTGCACACAACGATGTTGGGTTCGGTTTCTTTTTATGTTTATGCTTTCTGGACTAACCGATCAAGAGTCCATTTTAGTAGCTATGGGGCTCTGCTGGGATTATCGGAGAAAATACAAATTTGTTTTATCCTTTCGTTTATTTTTTATTTGGTAATTTGGTTATTATTCCACCACAGGTCTTTCTCGAGGACTTGTGCTTACGATTTGGCGGTGAAGTCCTTAATTGACATCGATTAACAAAATGCTGTTCATTTCCCAAAGGGATCAAGGATTTTCGGGGGGTTTTCTTTCTGGTAAAAGATCAATTTCTTTGTCTACGCTGGGCCTTAAGGACATTCGAATGTTAACCAATGGAGATTATGAGAAACTTACCAAAATGACTTTTGCAATGATAAATTTTCGACCCTTTATTACTAGGGTGACTATATTTATTTTGGGTCAATTCGGGAGAATATGAGGGGGGAGAGGAGGGGCGGAAGGGTTAACAGTTAAAACAGAATAACGAGTTTTATATAATTTAAAAAAAAACTTGATTTGGACGAAAACCAAATTCAGAAATATGCGCCGCAGGCGAAATTGAAATCAAGATCTACACATTCTCAAGCGAAAATCAACTTACGTTTCATAAATAATCGCAATTTAAATTGTGAAAATACAAATCAAGAGACATTTTTTACGATACATGCGCCCTTTTTTGGAAAATTGTTGAAAAAATGCACCGTAGGCAAAAAGAAAATAATTTGCAGCACCCCTAACCGAAATACAGTCTATTTTGCGTTTTCCCAGGGTGTGTCATTGTGTTTTGCTCCTTCTTAACATTGTTTAATTTTTACTCAAAAAGTTTTACTGTCCCTTAAGAGTGTCAAGACATAAGACTAATTTAGCCACGTTAACTAGCAATCAATGTTTTAGTTGACATGACCTCATGCCATTTAAAGAAATGTGGATTTTAGAAATGTTTTATTTTTATGGTTACCTTGAAATACTTTCATTTTCGAGGTGAATGTTAAAACAACAAGAATGTTCCCAACAAAAATGGGTAAACAGGCAAATGAGTTTACTTTTTTCATAGCAATTTTGTTGCTTTTATTTCTTTCTTTTTTTTTAAATCTAGTTTTCGTTTGCGTGTGATTGGGAGAGTCCTGCGGCACATTAGGTAACCAACAATATTGATTGTAATTTCAAATGTGTATTTTTAGATAAGTATTAAAATATGCTGATGGAACATTGAGTCTAAATGTGGAAATGACTACAATTTTGCATTTTATAAAAGAAATAAATTTCTTTTCTGATTTTTTATATGGCAGTAATAAATCAAAGTAATTCACTGGGGGGATGAATTATTTCTGTAGAGAAGGATGAAAATACTGAAATTACAGAAGTGACCTTTTCTATGGTTTTGTACGTTATATTAATCCAAATCAAGTATTTTTTGTAAACAAATATATGAATTTCAGTATAGAATTACGTTTGTAAGATATCAAACCAATAGTTGGAGAGAAAAAAAATTACGCCAGGGTGTTTGGCAGGGCTGTTGAAAACTTTGATTTTTTGGAATTGGGTACCCGTCTGGTTAGGAACCCAGAATTTTCTAAGAACCGGTTCCGAGTCGAAGACTAAAAATAAAACGAGAATTCCTAGCAAAAAATCAAGATAGCAAAAATTCTTTTTTTTCTTATATTTTCGATCGATTCTCGGTTCTCTCATTCTTTGACTTGGTTGTCATCAGCAGCCCTAGTGTTTGGGGTGGCAAAATATGTTGATTTCCACATGTCCGTCTGTCTCTCCGTGAATACGATAACTGTTGGTGAACTTGAGTTAGCGATCTGAAATTTAGCACAGGTGAGTTTCTCGTAAAAAGTGAGGTTAAGTTTTTCAACGGGCGGAATTCGACCAAATAATCTGACTCTATCATAATTACTTTTAGCAAAGCAAGTGTTCTGTAATCTGAAACCTTTGGATTACGAGCTAAGTGCTTTACCCACTGAGCCACTGCGAATTTTTGAACGGGAAGCCGAAATTTTATCTTTCCAAAACCCTGCAGTCAAAAATTGCCAACATCATAATTTATACGATTATCGCAACAGTTTCACTTTCAATTTTAGTCTACCCAATTTTCATAAAAAAAATTCTTATCGAAAAGGACAAAGCGAAGACAGAAGATATGATCATATATCCAAATAAAGATAAAACGGTATCAATTTGAACAACTTCGATATACATGTAATATCACTATTTATTTTGATTAAATCCAGCAGCCAAATGCGTAAGATTTCAAGTACTTTCTATATTTACATACTACCATCCGCCATCCCCAAAAAATTTCAACCCTGGATGAACAATATTGCCAACAAAACCACTATTTCAACCCCGTGTCTAACATTGAAAACGTGGTGAGGGACAGAGAGGCTTTATTCTTTATTTTTGTAGTCAGTTTTCATTACATTTTGTTCGTAGACTCTGGATGAGTTGCAATTCTTCGGGCTGTAAAAGTGAGTCTGAAAAACTCATAGTGGTTTTCGTTGCTAGATGGGTAGAAATAATCTTGAACAGACCTTCATATCTTGAACACGTTACACAGGATATAGACTGACAGCAATCGATATGAAAAGTCCGACCCCACCAATGAAAGAGAAGCACATTCCGGAACACGTCAAAAACTCATACAAGATATGATCGAATCTGTTTAGCTCCTTACGATTCATCTTATAGTGCTTCAATGTCGATACATATTTCCTAGTTTGGTTTCAGTTTACAGTCGAACCTATCAAGGATATATTTTTAAAGATAAAAATATCTCATTTATCGAGCAAAAGTGTTTGAAAAAAATTTAAAGAAAGAATTTTTTGTATTCTTTCAAAGTTTGTAGCTGGTATTTTTTCTTTCCCTTTATTTACACTATCATTATCATACTAATATAGAAAAATGAGTTATTGTCTGTATGTTCCTCTTTCACGTGAAAACGGCTTAACCGATTGGCCTGAAATTTGGTACGGATGTTCACTGTAGACCTGGTTCCAACATCGGCCTATTGAAAAGTAGCCCGAGTGGTGAGGAGAAGAAAAGCACATACCGCCCTACTCTAGGCTATCTAATTTATAACCAACTGAATTTTATTTTCCTAAGCTCTATTCTACGCTTTTAGCCGAGCACGGTCCATATTCTGGTTATTAATAGAAGAATTAATAGATTTTTCTTTGCTTAAAACGCCTCTATGAAGAAAAAATTTCTTTTCGGAAATAAACGCGAGTTCTTTGCGATTAAAAGATATATTCATGGTTTATTATTTTGGAAATTATTTGGAATTCTATCTTTTATTTCTTGACATTTAATATAAATATCTTTTTGAAGCTTTTATGTTTTAGAGGAAAAATTGTTTCACAGTTATACGAACGAAAACGTTTTTTGCGAATATCTCAAAAACGGTGCATCTTATCAAAAAAGTCCAAGAACAAAAGTTATTTAGGATATAATTCTACATAAAACTCCCATACATCAAAATCCAATTGGAATAAATTTTAAAAAATCTTATTGGAAAGTTTAACTTCAAAGTGGAATTTTGGTACAACTGTTCAAATTTTGATACGAATATCACCATACAGGTCTCCAATGATTGCCAGATAGGCAATTATAGCTTTTGTTATGTTTTAAAGGTATTTTCAGTTGCACAGGAATAAATATTTTCCCGAAAATCAAATCGAATTGAAAAAGCTTTAAAATGTAGGTAAAGAAAGAATTTTTTTTGAGCCCTGTGTATCAGAAATGAAAATGCAGAGATAAATATTTAATTTATTTTATTTTCATACTTTTATCTCGCTTCTATTTCTGATAAACAGGATACAGGAAAAGCAAAGGCCTTACTAGTTTTTTTAGTTTGCGCCCCATCACAAGGGGGTGTTTTGAAATCATTTTAAAATGGGTTCCTCTGTGAAAAAAAGAGTAAAAATAAAGATGAAATCAGCCCAGATACGTGCTTCGAACTCCGTTTCACCAGACGACATTTGTCCTAGCAGATCCTTCGTTTGCAAACAAAAATACGGACGCACATAAAAGAAAGGGGAGAAAACCCTCCTACATTAGACACGTAAAGGGACCAAAAGTACATTTTCCCATATAAACAATGTTGAACAGGGTTGAACATTTTAAGAGTGATAAGATGTTAAAAACATACACCCACAGAAAATTCACAGTCCTCTGTCTACTCGTTCGGTATTATACACCCCCTGCTCTGTGGAATGCTAAAAAGATGCGGTCGTAGATAGCAAATCCTGGAATGGAATTTCGTCCTGCGGAATATCATTTTTTGTCCTATACGATTACCATATCCGAATCTATCTTCATAGTCACATAGAGATGGAAAAATATTTCAGGATTGTGCGAATGGGGTCTTTGGCATTTTGTCCTTCGTCCGTTATAGGTATCTGGTGTGGGTGTTATGCTTTTGCCTGAGATTGTTGGAATAGAAATATGTGTAGACATTTTTATGCTGCACAGGATATGAGCACAGAAGGATACGTCGTTACAAACGGACGATATATATATATATATATATATCACAAATAAAAGGACTACTGAAATAAAAGCACGAAACCTTTGTTGCAAAAATGACAAAAACGACGTAAAGAAAATTGTGGAACTTTAAACCTCACGTTAAAGTCCCCCACATAAACCGATAGACTGGGAATTTTTCATCTTTTAGTTTTCCATTTTGGATGGAGAACAGTCTGGTAGACATCATCCCAAGCAACCAAAAATGATCACATACCAGTTACGTGACGGTCAAACAACGTGGGCTTCAAAATATCACTATTTGGTCATAGTAGCGTCACATGATCGGTACTGTAATGTTAACGCTATAGTTTTAGCGAAATTTTTTGTGACTGTCTTCACCAAGTAACGGTTGCCCAACCGTAACCGCAGAAACTCTTTTGGGACGCAAGTTACAAAATGACTTGTAGAGCCCTTTCCGTAGAAACCCAATTATTATGCAACTGTTTCCGCAAAATTTCTTGTGACGAAGTCAAAAAAAACGGAGAGAGAGAGGGCAAATCAAGGTAAATTCGTAGAATAAAACGCTGTTATCAAAAAACGCTGTAAGTTTGAATTTCTTGGTCCAAAGTTCACTATTTATACTCGGTACCACTGTTTGTAAGTGAATTATATACAAGCAGAATAGAAACAACGAAAAAAACCGACCAATTTTCCAATTACTCACAAAGTAACCGATTTGCAACGGTTTTTCGTGGCCGGTCACAAAATAACCAATTTGCAACCGTTTTTTTTTTGGTGACCGGCCACACGGCAACCGTCATAAAAACGAGTTAATAACCGCCAGTTCGAGTCACAAATGGTTGCTTGGAATTCCCTTGTTTATACTTCGGTTTTGTACGAGTATGTGTTATACTATGGTTTCCTTTCTTTGGGTATTTCCCATCGTTTTGCTGTTTGTTCGATTATTGGAAAACAGCCTTTTGCCAATATTATTATTTCGATTTCTGAATTTGAGGAGATTTTCTGAACATTTTTCCTTGATGGCATGTTCGGAAAATTGATTGAATTTTCCATCAATCCATTTCCGTCGGTAAAGTGTTTGACTAAACTTCGATTTTATGCATTTGGGTCTTATTTTTAAGAGTTTTCGTGTCCTTAGGCCTAGGCGATCTGGTACATTGTGTCAGTTTGAGAAATTCAAGCAGGCAACTCGGTATTATTTCTTTTTTTATCCAAAAAAAGGAGTGGATTTGAAAACTTGTTGACACGTTTTTATGATTATCATATCACAGACTATGAATACATGCATTACGGCTATGAGATGGATTTGTTTTACATAATGTCACTGGAAGAAATATTTTTCACAGCAATTCTTGTCACATTGAATTTTATGTGGGACTTCTTATCGTGATTGATGATGTGGAATATTTTTTTGTATTTTTGAACAAAAAATAGTAAGAACAAGCCAAGCAACAATTTGCGGCTCGGGTAACGATTGTGCAACGATCGTCATCGAGCAAAACGATAACGTTAACGTTACAGTAACGATAATGTGACGCTTCTGGGACCAATATGTTACCGAGTTATGCGACTTTTCGCATAACCTGTATATAAGCAGTTCTGATGGCGTGTGAAGACGTCTTTACAGTACCCAATTTAAAAATTTGCGAATATATGTAAATATTTTGGGGTCTCGATTTTTTATATTAAAAAATGCGTCACACTTTTTAGGGGAAGTCTGCGGTAGTGATGGTGGTATTAAATACCTTACAAAATTTGGGGGGGGGGGGGGGGAGGGAGGTTTTAATCCGATTTCTGCTATTCATTAGCATTCGATGTCCAATCGTCCTTTAATTTTGCTGATACAGTGACGCCTGTATAATACGGACTCGCACGTCTACCAAGAAATTTGTCCAGCTTAGACAGTTTTCTGGCGTTTGCAGGTTCATTTACTATGCAAAACAAAATCATAAGACTTTTAAAGGCGTGCGTGCGGATTAAGAGCGACACAGAATGGGATTGTCTTGACACAATGGGAAGCGTCAATGGCGGGCGTCATTTTCTGTCAAATTTGAACATAGACAAATAGTAAGACCGCTTGTGCTGAGTTTCGTAACTAATTCTGCAATACATAGTAGCGCCCATCGTTGTGAGTTTTTTGACTAAAAATTTGCCGTCGCGGCACTTTTTCAGTAGAGTCCAAACATAGCAGCAGTGACACCGTCACTTGCCGTCGGCCGTTGTCGTCGTCATTCTGTCAGCTCAAATTGCGCTCCACTGGTTTAAAAAAATTACGCGGCCGCCTGGTTTCCGACTTATACAGGGTTCAGCTCATACAGGTTTCACTGTATTACTTTGCATAGATTTTAATAGTCGATAAAATTGTGGGAGCAAAAAAAACTTCCCATTAGACACCCAATTTTATTCCTTTTATTTAAATTTTCTTCCAAGTAAAAAAAAGTGTGACCTCGAAACTGTTTTTAACCTTCTTTTTCCATTCAAGTAATTTCATTCGATTAAGAAACCTAAACGAGAGATTCCTGAAAAAATCGTTCTAGCATCGAATATGCTTGTGGATCCTTTGGACTCTCAAAAAATCCTAAACGGACGACCAAAAATAATTTTCCCATTAGAATTTGAAATGAGAAAACGGCAATCCAGGATCACAAACAGTAACGAAGGAATATAAAAAAAAGGAAAATTCGTTACCAGAAGAAAAAAAAGGTAATTCACGTGGGATTGATGCTCTCTGAAGGTCACAGAAATCGAACGAAAACGGAAAATTTTATTGGGAAAATCCACACGTAGATTTCGTTCAGAGAATCCTCCATCAAATTATAGTGAGATTTTTGTCTGTGGATAAATTATTGCGAGGTTGAAGGTTGGAAATTGGCATAATCCAGAAACTCGAAGCGTGTATATTTAAGTTAAACAAGAAATTTTGAAAGAAATTTTCCAGTATTAAGTTGTCAAGTTTTACGCAAATGGGATGAATACGAGGGAAAAAGATGGAAACGGGTTTAACAAGATGAATTCATTAAATGTGTTGCTTCACCGGGTAGGTGCAAGAAATGTAGCTAGTTTTAATTTAAGTTTGAACAATAGATTTTAATTTGTCGAAATCTCATACAATTTTAATACAATTTTAATGTAATTTTTAATGTAGGTAATAG
Source organism: Chrysopilus asiliformis (assembly GCA_964034945.1). NCBI lineage: Eukaryota > Metazoa > Arthropoda > Insecta > Diptera > Rhagionidae > Chrysopilus > Chrysopilus asiliformis. The sequence goes on from OZ035962.1 coordinate 25,999,654, forward strand.
TATTATCAATTTAGTTTTAAGCTTTTATTTAAACCGCGTGGTGGTGAGATCGAAGTTTTCTCTCCAAAAAAAAAATGTTCTTCTCCTATCCTCGTCCATGCGTTGACTGCCCCACGACAAGCAATACCCCAGATCCTCCTTTGTTCTCATCCATCAATTTGCGGTACAACCAGTTTAATGGTTGTTTTTGTTTTAGTCCTCGAATCTCGATAAGCGAGGTTGCCAAATTTATTTGATCGTAACATCACCTTAAGCTTATCTAAAAGAAAAAAAAATTAAAAAAAAAGAAAAGTCCCTTTACTTGTTAAACTTCTTGACCAAGCGGGTATAGGAATAATCCCCCAGAGAATTACCAATGAAGATTCCGGAAGTAATTAGAGTTCCTAAAGGACCATTAGATGGACTAAGTAACTTCAAGAATCCCACCAAATATGATTCGTAAAAGGAATTAATAAAACTACCAAAAAAAATCGACTTCTTTAATGGATCGACGGTAGCGCATACGGATAAATAGTACTTATCCTTTTTATTTGATTACGTTACTATAGCTACCTACATATGGAATATATCACGTTGCTGACTTCAACCGTTCCGTGAGGTGGATCCTTAGTTCCCAAGGGACTCAAATGAGACAGGATCTAAACTCCTTTGGAAGTTGAGCAACGGCGTTAACTGTTTAAGGTAGTTAAACTATTTCTTAAAGCAGCGATGTTTTGAGCAGGCTTCTCAACAGTGATCAGAGGTAATAATAATTACAAAGGATAAATTTAACGACACAACATGAACCAATATATAAAGCAACCTAAAATAAGAAGCAAGGCGGTGTCCTAACTTGATTTTATAGTCAGCTACAGAATCAATGATCCTTCACTTAAATCCATAGGAATGTGAGAGCTTGACTAAATACCTGTACAAACTGGACGTATTCACCTTGGGTTGCACTACACCAAAGACGAACACTAACGAGCACAGAAACGGGTTCTGATCCTGAGTGCCTTAATTCTAACTTAACACCGCTATTTTTTTTTTGTTTTAATTTTAAATACCTTAATCATGAAATAATAAAGATAATTTGTCACTTACGACATACAAACGGACGATTTTAGGGTACCTTAAGAACCGGACAACCCACACTAATTGGCTTTTATGTCTTTCTTGTGATATCTTCCACGATGTCCTGTGTTGAGATCTTCCAACTCATAGGTGGAACCCGTTTTAGACAAAACTCTACTTTTGATCCATTTAAGAAATTTATGTTGTATTCCTCGGAAGGCGTCAGATTGACTGAAATTTCTCCTCCACACAACCTCACCGATATTAAACTCTTGTTCGCGCGTACGTAAATTATATTGATTAGCCGACCGTTCATGGGATTTTTGAAGTTTACTCTCGGCTTTCTGACGTGCTATTGCAAGATCTTTTAATCGTGTCTGATACGGAATGGCTTCATTGGCATTCACTACGGAGTATTCCGTCCCGTTACGGATCATTTCTTGTCCAAAATTCATATAATAGGGGGTTCTATCCATAGTTTCATGAGTAGAGGATCTAATGGCGCATCCTATCTCTGGAAGATATTTTGGCCAGTCTTTATGAGTATCTTTGAGAAACGCTCGTATTCTAACAATGACTGTCTGATTAGCTCTCTCCGTTGGATTGCTTTGAGGGTGATAACTAGGAGTGAGCCACTGAGTTACGTTATATTCTTTGAGGAAGGATTTAAATTCTTTACAAACAAACTGAGGTCCATTATCACTCAGAATACGACTAGGAACACCAAACAATAGAAAAACTTGCTCTTTTAAAGCTTTAATAAGTCCGGAATGTTTGGCATTTCTCAAAGGAAATAATAAAACAAATTTGGTATATTTATCCATAACGACCAACAAAAAATTGTATCCTTCCTTAGATCGAACAAGAGGACCAATGAAATCGCAAGTAATCATCTCCCAAGGCCGCGAAGCATGTACATGTTGACCCATAGGAGGGGTGAGAGTCTTATTTGGGCTTTTTGATGCTTTGCAGACTTCACAGTTACGCACCCAATCTCTAACATTTTTACGCATCTCTGGCCAATAGAAAAACTCGGTCAGCCGCTTAAATGTCTTGAAAAATCCAAAGTGACCGGCAGTTGGATGGTCATGGTATTGGCGAAGCAACTCTTTTTGATTTTTCTGAGGGACAACTAATTTCCATTTAAATTCTATAATTCCCGCTTCATTTTTGCCCCGAAGACGTTTAAACAGCTTCTGCTCTTGAATTTTAAAATTAGGAAACTTTTCAGGATATGTTTCGACATCAGAATACAATTTGGAATACCTAGAATCTTCTACGCCAGAGGTAACCTCAATTTCGAAACACCGAGATAACGAATCTGCTACAATATTAGTCTTGCCAGGTGTATGGGTGATTTCAAAGTCGTAATATTGCAACTTCATGATCCACCTTGCAAGTCTACCTTTGGCATCTTTGAGCTTTAAAAGCCAAAGCAACGCCGAGTGGTCAGTTTGTACCTGAAAATGAGTCCCTAACAGATAGTATTTGAATTTTTCTAAACTGTATATCACAGCCAAAGCTTCTTTCTCGGTTGTCGTATAATTCAATTCGCAAGAGGTGAACTTCTTCGACATATACCCAATGACTTTTTCTTCATCGCCGTGGATTTGAAGTAAGACCCCGCCAACACCAACATCGCTGGCATCAGCTCGAAGGATGAACGTTTGCGTGTAGTCAGGGATTGCCAAAATAGGTGCCGTGGTGAGAAGATGTTTTAAGGTTTTAAACGCATTCTCTGCTTCCAAAGTCCAAGCAAGTTTCGTAGGCTTCCCTTTTAATAAATGGCTCATGGGAGCGATGACAGTCGAAAAATTTGGTACGAATTTCCGATACCAGGACATTAGTCCAATGACTTGTCGAAGCTGTTTGACCGTTTTTGGAGACGGTATATCCAAAATAGCATCGATTTTAGACGAATTAGAACTAATTCCCTGCGATGTTAAAGTATATCCCAGAAAATCTAATTTTTGTACACAAAATTTGGATTTTGATAGGTTTATTGTTAATTCCGCAGCTTTTAAACGTCGTGACACTTCTTCCAACAACCAAATATGTCGTTCGAATGTATCGGAAGCAATTAGAATATCGTCCATGTAATAGAAAATTTCGCCCTCTAGATCATGTCCTAAAACAGCCGACATTAATCTAGCCATGCTCTTTGGACTATTTTTCAATCCAAAAGGGGTACGAATAAAGCAGTATTGCCTTCGACCTGGTATAGCGAATGCGGTTTTAATTTGTGATTTCTCCGAAAGAGGAATTTGGTAAAATGCTTCAGATAAGTCTATGGAAGAGAGATACTTGGTGGATTGGACTTGAGACAAAGTGGTTTCTAGATGTGGCATCGGAAATTCGTCCGCAACCGTAATGGCATTCAGAAATCTGGCATCCAGACAAAACCGAATAGATTTCTTATCTTTTTTAAGGGCCACCACGACGGGATTAGACCACGGAGAGGGTTCACAGTCTCGTATTACGCCAAGTTTAAGTAACCGATCTAATTCTCTATCCACCCCAGGTAAGAGATGTACGGGAATGGGGTAACATTTGTGATGAACTGGTGGATTATTTCCAGTATCGATTTCGTGCGTGATCATTTTGGTACGTCCAAAATTGTCGGAAGAAGTAATCGGAAAATGGTCTATTACTTTTGCTAATTTTGACTCATCTGTCGGATTTAAATTGCTGGAAGATGTGGAAATATCTAACGACTCAATAACCGTAGGGTGTATATGAAATTTTTCCCAGAAGTCTATCCCTAGTATTAACGATTGAGTCAAATTGGGGACAATGAGTACCGGAAGGATATGGATTTGCTCATTGAATGAAAACGGCAAATCTACCAATTCATTACAAGTATGAAACGATCCGTCTGCGGTGTGAACCTTGACATTCGTGTGCCGCTTGATCACCTTGAAAGATTCGATTAGCTTTAAGGCTCCCGATCCCAGGCAGCTGCGCGTAGCCCCACTGTCTAAAAGTGCAAGAATCTCTTTACCAAACACGGATACCATTAAATGAGGCCGATCATCATTTTCTAGAGGCAGCCCGACTTTTAAATAGGTAAGAGCTATCGGCTCATCAGATGAGAAATCTATCAAATCTTCACTAACGGGGACTTCGTTATTGTCTATTTCAATTAAGATATCGGATTTACTGAGCGTATTTTTAGAAATGGAAAAATCATTACCGATCAAGAAGAATTGCGAAAAGTCGTCATCATCAAAAAAGAAAACCTCGTCTGAGGGAAGGGAATTTTTATTATTTTTTCCGACCCACGTACTCCCTCTTACTGGGTCGAGAATTCTTCCCCCGACTGTGGATTACAATTGGGACAAGTTGCAGCCGTGGTATTTTCTGCTCCACAATTGTAACAAAGATACCTAGCTCTTCTAGGCTGAGAACATTGTTGAACTGGATGATAGCCCAAATAACAATTAACGCACAACCGAGCCGGAGAAGTTGTGGTGCCATAGGAGGACACGTTGCGATCGGCTGAATTTCTAGCCGGACGGGGTTGGTTATTTCGTAACGGCTCTCTACGTCTGAAAGGATTATTAGCCCTAGGCGGTATCGAAGACGTAAGTTCATTCAATGTAGCTGAACGTGAAGGACGTGAAGGGGCGAAAACGGTATCTGAAGATGATAGCAAACTATTATTTTCAATTGTTTTCAATACCTGTTTTAGTTCTTCTATCGAATTTACTTCCCTAGAAAGCAGAGGGACATTTAAGTGTGGGAGAAGGTTACGTCGAATTAATCGTATTTGATCTAGAGTCGACATCGGGCACTCAAGTTCTCTGAAGAGAGCTTCCATGGAAGATATGTACACTCCGACTCTTTCACCCCATCTTTGTTTTCTTTCCTCTATGGTACGCCTCACAGCCAAATCGCTGTCGTAACGCCCAAACGTAGAACATATTTCGGTAGAAAAATCTTCCCAATTAGAAAATATTGCCGAACTTCGAAACCACACTAAAGCATCGCCACGAAGAAGTAAATGAATTGATGATAAAACCTGATTCATAGTTAGATTTTGCCTCGCCGCCATCCTCTCGACTTCCACTAAAAAAGGCCTTACACGCATCCCTTTCGGATCTCCCGTAAAAAGAATACCCCAATCTTTGATATCGATCTTCTTTAAGTACGAATTTCGAATATCATAATTAAATGATGCGGATTGTCTATTTTCACGCTCAATATTTGATCGAGACGTATTAGCAGAAGCTTGCCCGGTCATATCTAAATTCCGGATCTGTAAAGATAATTGTTGTATTTGTTGTGAAATGGAAATCATGGTTTCTTCCACCGCGGTCAACCTAATATTTTCTGCTTGATGAACTTCACGTGGAGGAGTCACATTTTGTTGAGCGGAAGTTATGTTCTGCTGAGACGGATTTACTCCTTGTGGAACATTCGCGTGCTCGACGTTCAACGGAGGGGAATGCCCTACTGTCGCAACACTTGTTCCTCGCACCGGAGAAGATTGATTAGGGGAATGTATAACCGGCTGTTGTTGAGTGTTAAGATCAAACCCCGTAGATCTTGTCACTCGTTTGCCTACTGGTGTTCCACGACCTTGCCCATTAACCATGGTTACGAATTCACCGATAATTGAGACTATGCAAATTTAAAACCGTCCGGAACCTAATCCAACTTCTGCAGCTACAGTCCCAAAAATACTCGCAGCTAATTCCGAAGAAGAAAAAAAAATCACTTTGAAAATTAGCACCCAACAAAAAAAAGTTATTTGCTTCAAACTACTCACTTCAACCAGATTTGCCGTTAAAATTGAACAATTAACAGAAATTTACAAAAGACAAAAAGCCTGATAAAAGACAAAGACAATTCGAAGAACCGTTTTTTTTTCTCTGGCACTGAACACTATGAAAATTTGTTCGGGTGTTTCTTCCCGAAAAAAATATAAAAAAATGAACTTTTTCAAATCCTTAATAACTAGAATTTCGATTTGATTTATGTAGGTTTCTAGTGTTCAACACTTTCTCAGTAGTTTGATATGCTCACCAGGAAAACAAACTTGATATGTGAAATTTGCTTCCACGCCACTTTAAAAAATATTCTCCCACAAATTGAAAAAATTGTTACCTTCTTTTTTTTCTTAGTTAAAGTTAACTTACTTATCCCTCGTCGAAAATACTTCCTGTTCTTAACCCTTTTACCTCGTGTTTTGTTGTTTTTGCTCGGGCGCCAATGTTGCTTCACCGGGTAGGTGCAAGAAATGTAGCTAGTTTTAATTTAAGTTTGAACAATAGATTTTAATTTGTCGAAATCTCATACAATTTTAATACAATTTTAATGTAATTTTTAATGTAGGTAATAGTATTATCAATTTAGTTTTAAGCTTTTATTTAAACCGCGTGGTGGTGAGATCGAAGTTTTCTCTCCAAAAAAAAAATGTTCTTCTCCTATCCTCGTCCATGCGTTGACTGCCCCACGACAAGCAATACCCCAGATCCTCCTTTGTTCTCATCCATCAATTTGCGGTACAACCAGTTTAATGGTTGTTTTTGTTTTAGTCCTCGAATCTCGATAAGCGAGGTTGCCAAATTTATTTGATCGTAACAAATGGGGATAAGTTACTTGATTATAGCCAAGTTAATGTAGTGTAAGATTCAAGCGATGCCTTTAAGGCATATAAACTTGAAAATTACATAACGTAAATAAATCCTTTTGACCTTTTAGTTTCATGTTCCAGAAGCCTCCCCCTTTAGATAAACACCCTCAGAAATTACCTAACGCACGAGTTTAGATGGATCGATTAGATGAACGATAATCATGAAAGATACAAGGATAATCTTATCCTTGCTGCTATTAGTACCGGCATAGTTTTTAAATTGAAAAACATCGATCGGATCTTCAGTAATTTAGTTTTAATTGATTGCCCTTTAAGTAGAGTGACCATACGTCCTGGAATAACTGGCACAGTCCCGAATTTGGGCATGTTGTTCCGGGGTCCCGGAAACTAAACTTTTGTCCGGGATTTTTCAATTTAGTGCTATAATTTATTAAAAGCTAGAGAAAAACGACCACCAAATATGCAAAAAATACGATGAGTTGCCGTAATTCACATATTTTTCCGCCTGTGGTGGATTTTTTCAACGATTTTCCACAGAGATCGCGTGTATTTAAAAAAAATTCGCCTGCAGCGTATTTCTTTTTATTGGAGTTTTTACAATTTGCGTTGCAATTATTTATGGACCGTAAAAAGCGCGAAAAATTCAGTAAATGTTTGCTTGGGACTGTGTAGCTTTTGATTTAAATCATTGCGCGACGTTCTGTTTAAAAAAATTCGCCTGGGGCGCACATTTCTTGTTTCTTATCTTTTAATTTTCGTCCAAATCAAATTTTTAGTTCTTTATAAAATTTGTTGTTTTTTTGGTGTTTCATTTGAGCATCTCCCCACCCCTCTCCCCCTTCTTTCGCTTATCTTGTCCCGAACTAACCCAAGATAAATATGGTCACCCTACTATTGACCATCTTGATTCGATAGCTTCGGGTAAATTCTTAATACAGTGCCAAAAATAAATTCTTCGTAGAAGACGTTAATTTTTAAATATATTGGGATAATGTTTAGGATTTTTAGTCGACAAAAGGATATTTAGATACACCATTAAAGCGGCATTTATGAGAAATTTAAGGTATAAGGAATTTGACTGTGAATTATTTATGGATGTAATATTGTACAATAATGGAATAAATGGAAAATAGATTGATAATTGCCACGTTTTTCGTAATACCTAATAAAATTTGAGAAGATTGCCGTGTCGTTGTTGGAATTAAGCGAATGACAATCGAAAGTTCTGATAAATAATAAATCTACAACAAACAAAATAAGTGATCATAATTGAATTAAAGTCTGCGGAAAGAAGCGTATTCGAAATGAATGGCAGTGCTGAGAATATATTCATTTTTAATGCAAGTTTAAAGTTGCTTTTGTATCAGATTAGAGGAGCAATGGAAAATACAGAGTTCCGGGTGGTGGAACAGAGAGTTTCTATTTATGGTAGTTCTGAATCTTTGCGTGGTCCTGTTTTAATCAGAAGGAAAACATTGGATGTTAAGTTGTTCCAAAGTTTAGTTTTTTTCCGGGATAAAAGTTTATCGAAGCTCGAAGCGACTACAAATTTTAAAACCTTGCCACAAGAAAAAAAAAAGCTTTTTTTTATAAAAAAAATATTATTTTCTTTTTAAAGGACTTGTCGGTCCTAAAAAACAGCTTTTAAAGTTTGCTAAAAATAAAAAAATAATAATTTTACATAAAAGCGTGGAGAATTTTTTCTTGTCAACTTTTATCTTGCTTTTTTCGCGGCCAAATCGTTGGAAAATCATTTAAAAATTTGCACCTTACAAATGTTCCCGTGTTGTTACCTTTAAAAGCCAATAAAACTTATTAGACATAATTGAGGAGGCAAAAAATCTTCAAATGCTTAACAAGCATTTATATGCTGATGACTGTTGTATCATCATTAAAAATAGCCTTGAACTTAATTACCTCCCATTCCATCGAAATTTATCAACTGGAATCGGTAGTCCTTGTAGGGCTTATCCTGTCCATTATATCTGATTCGGTAGAAAAAGGTCAATTGCTTGAGTTTCCGTTTCCCTAAGGCGCCTTCTATCTTTTCGATTCCGTTCATTTTCTAATTAAATATTTTTTCTTTTTTTTTGGGTGCTGGGTGGTCTGCCAATCAAACATTTCCCCGTTCAGAGTAAGCTTTTGTGCTTCTAAATGGTGAGGATAAAACGCATAAATCTTTTTCGTTGTCGACTGATAAATATATTCACGAAATATCCAGCACTCTTCCTTGAAAAGGGAAATCAACCCCCATTTGTGATTGTATTGGAAACGGTGAATACCCTATAGGTAATTTAGCCTTATGCCCTGTAGGTAATTCAAACTTCATCTGATTTTGAGCAGAGAATTAATAAATAATTTCAATATTTAAAGTAAAATTGCAGGATTAAAATCTGGTGTCTTTGGAACTTTTTTGAGATGTAAAAAAAACCAATACTTTTTATGCGCTATTCATAAAATTTGGTAGACTTTGGGAGTGGAAGGGGAGGGGGCTCTGCAGTAGTGTGACGGCTGATGCTAGAAAATTGAAATTTCCACAGTATGTTCCATCCATCACGTAGACACTCACTAAAGCGGGGTTTTCGAAATTTTACCGCTAAGGGGGTAAACAGGGGGTAAAAAGCTTTTGGGTGTTTTAAAACCTTAAGAATTCTTCTCATTAGGAGACTGAAAATTGTGAGTGGGGGGTTTCCTGGGTCACTGATCATGAATTCGGTGTTAGAATTTCAAAATTCAGAACGGAAGGTCCTGTAAGGATAACGCAGATAGTCTTTTTTGCGTTTTTGTCGAGGAAAATAAGCTTAGGGGGTTTTCGGGGCCGCTGATCCCGAATTTGGAGTTATAAATTCAAAATTCGAAACCGAATTACCTGCAAGGATAACAAAATATCATTTTTTCCATTTTCTCTCGGGAAAAATTGATATTTGTAGGTTTTCGGGGTCGCTGATCGCGAATCTGGTGGTAGACTAATTCGAAATGGAAAGTCCTGCAAGGATGAGATTTTTCTTAAAAGTTTTGAAGTTCTTTCCGGTTTTTTTTGGTATTCTAAAACTTATACAAAAGACTTTAACCAGGCAATACCCGTAAGCTAGTTTTTTATCAAAATAGTCGATTTTGACTATTTTTGTCATTGAAATTAACTATTTTAGTTATAGTTTCGATTCATCATTATAAAACTATTTTTTCTCTGCGTGTTCCCTTTTTAAGTTATTCTTACCACAGCTATAGGCGAAAAAATCTTTCATTCAACATAAGTCCAAATCTAATACATGAACGGCTCGCATTTAATGATACACTAGCTCTTGTTTCGCCCTTGCAAGTTTTCCTCACTCGGCGAGTATGCCAAATTCCCAAAACGAGCCCATTTATGTCAGGATGTAGACTCAAATCGCAGACAGTACAGGGTGAAGAGCGGAATACGGAAATAAAATCAAAGTCAAATTTGGCGTGAATACTATTTTATTATATCCACTTCCAATGTTTACACCATTCTCCCACCATTCTCCCACCATTTCACCACATCATCCATCAAATGTTTCTGCACAACTCAGACCCATCGTGCGGTTGTTATCGTCGCTCAAAACGTCGCGTCGTATTCTTAATGTGCCTTCCATATAAGAAGACAGTAATTACGGTTGCGTGTACAAAAAACATTTTCAACATTTTCGCCGTCTTGGTTTTCCAGATAGTCCTGCCTTTATATTAGGATTCGGTTTCTTACTTATCAGTCATTGAACGCGATTGTACTATCGTCTATCACCTGAGATTCCTTTTCGCTGTGACGAGGCATCAAATAAGGATAGGCGGATATAAATCTTCTTTCCATTTGGGAACTGTTTGGAATGTTTCTGGAATGAAAACCTACTAGAGACATGTGAAGAATTTCAAGATTCTGCTACAATGTCGTGTGCGCTAATTTGTCTTGGTATTGTTTTTTTTTTTTTTTTTGAGAATTACTGATGTAATTGACTTGAATGTGTCTTTTTTCTTCTCTCATTTTCCCAACGGGGGATTCGTCAAATTCTCTTGACTTTTTAGGGGCTACCTTATAAGTAGCTAACAAATTCTCACTTGCACCACCAAAACCGATGCTCGAGATTCGGTGGTTGGTTAATCCATTTTCTTTCTTTTAATTTCTAGACTATTTGGAGACATTTCGCTCAAGCGTTTTACCCAGGTGGTCAGATACACCATATTATACCCAAATAAAAACCTGGATAACTGCTTTCAACCCCTCGCCTGCTAACTTTCGAATTTTTGAGAGAATTTAAGCCCAGCTTTCATTATTGAATTGTTTGTCCCTTAAAATGAATTTTTGACCACTAAAATCTACTGCATATCATCCTAGATATTCTTTGACATGCATTTTTTTGGCCAGATGATGAAATTTCGGAGAATAGGCTTTTTCCAGTTTGAAATTTTTCATTAAAAATGTGTAAAACCTATCCTTTTCAGCACAATAAACAAATTCAATACATTTTTTCCTTAACCAAAAACCGTTTCTTAGATATGTGATAACAGAACTACTTCAGTCAGATCTCCACAAAATCATAGTGTCACCGCAGCATCTCTCAGCCGATCACATAAAAGTGTTTCTATATCAAATTCTACGCGGCCTAAAGTACCTCCATTCAGCGAGAATCCTGCATAGGGATATCAAGCCCGGCAATCTCCTCGTCAACAGTAATTGTGTCCTGAAAATCTGTGACTTTGGGCTGGCGAGGGTCGAGGAACCGGATCAATCGAAACACATGACACAAGAGGTGGTGACACAGTACTACAGAGCTCCAGAGATTCTGATGGGCGCAAGGCATTATTCGGCGGCGGTGGACGTCTGGTCAGTGGGTTGCATTTTCGGTGAATTGTTGGGACGGAGGATATTGTTCCAAGCGCAAAATCCTGTCCAGCAACTCGAGTTGATCACGGAACTTCTGGGAACGCCATCGATGGAGGATATGCGACACGCGTGTGAAGGCGCTCGAACGCATATGTTGAGGAGAGCCCCCAAACCGCCATCATTCTCAGCCCTTTATACGCTAAGTTCACATGCGACACACGAAGCTGTACATCTACTGTGTCAAATGCTTGTCTTTGATCCGGTAAGTATCTTAGAAAAAAATAAACAAATGAATAAAATCGGGTCTTGTGTGAAATTCAAAGATGGATGTTTTTTTAAACGGTTGTGTCGACTTGTATAACCGATTTTTCTGGTATTTTATGTTTTGGCTAAGAGACTGTCCATAAAATGAGTTACGCTAATTCGGATTTTCCCTCTACCCTCCCTTTTTCATTTCAGATTTGTTATATGGCTTTTAAAATAGCTGAAAGTGACAGCAAATCCCACTTTCCTACCCAAATGTGTGAAGTAAAAATAGGGGATAACTGCTATTTTGACTCAACAGCCCTAAATTTTTGCGAAAAAGCGAAAATTTTGTGTTTTCGTATCCGAAATAGTCAGACAACGCCGGTCTCTCGTTGCCAGATAGACTGACTTTCATCAGGTGCAACATTTAATAGTTTTTTTAATAACTATCTATTAATGTATGCAATAGGGATGGCAATCGATTTCATAGCCTATCTAAAAAGTTGTGGTCAGTTTACATGGCATTTTTTAGTTGCGCCTCAGACGAAAAATTTTAAATGCCAGAGCCAAATATACTCTTAAATTAGGGTTGCCATTCCTCCTTTTCTCTTCGAAGTTTTTTTTCAGCCGTTTTTTTCTTCTTTTAAACGCCATGATTTTTAATTTTTGACATTTTTATTACTGTTTTAATAATGCATCAAATATATTTTAGGATAAGCGAATATCAGTAATAGACGCATTGGCGCATCCATATTTGGACGAGGGTCGACTCAGGTATCATTCTTGCATGTGTAAGTGTTGCTTCACGACATCGTCGGGAATGCGTCAATACACGGGTGATTTTGAACCATCAGCTGCTCAGCCATTCGATGATCTCTGGGAACGGAAACTGCCGTCGGTGCAACAAGTCAAAGGTAAATCTTATAATTTGATTCTCTGGCAAAAAGGCAAAATATCTTAAGTCGATTTTCGGGTGAAGCCAAAATGATCTGTCTGGAAAATGCAAATACAGATCAGTATGGCTTCTCCTGAACATCCACTTACGATGTTTTGCCATTTTGCCACAGAATTATTTCTTGCATAAAGAATTTTTTTTAACACAATTACGTGTTCGTTTTTCTTTTTTGTATTGCAGAGGAAATGCATAAATTCATAGCAGAGCAATTACAAACGGGTCGAGTGCCACTTTGTATTAATCCACAGAGTGCAGCGTTTAAGAGTTTCGCCAGGTAAGGAGGAGATACTCGAACCAAAAACTCATTCAGCCACCATCCACAAAATTACTTCTTTGCAACTGCTACTACTACCATAGCTACTACTCGTACTGCTACTACCGTTTAAGAAAAATTCCATTAAATTGCAAAAAAAAAAAACGAGACAGAAAATTATTAAACAAGCAAAATAAAGTTAACGAATGAAACTCAATATAAATAATATAAAAAGAAACAACAACTCTAATAATAATGAATAATTAAATAACAAATAATTACATCGCACTAATAGTGTGTGTTTAGTGCTTTTTGTGATTTGATTTTATTTGATTTGATTTGTTTTGATGATTATATCAATCCAATAATAATTTTATTATTAATAATAATAATAATAATAATCGATTTAATGCGACGGAAAACTACAGATAGTAGTCGCATGTTAAACTCTATCGGACATATATTCTAGATTTAATATATATATATAAATATATAATCGATCGATATCGTATCTGAACGATACCGGGCAACATTTTACATGTATAACATTAATAAAATAATAACAGAAATAATTAAACATTCTACTTAAAGTAATTTTGAATAAAAAGAAATATAAACAAATAGATATGCTCTTCTGCAACAATCTAAGATTTTTGATGAAGCACGTGTAATATTGGCAAGAAATCATCAGGCAGCATAATTTACAGCAGATAATTCGCTATTTGCTGAGACGACAATGAAAACAAATCTATTATTGTGACCAAATATAAAATCAAAGCCAGTCGCTACCATCAGTTACGACCGCAACAATATGAATTACAACAAAACCAACCATAATCACCAACCAACCAACCAATCAACCACCATCACCAACCAACTATCACCAACAGGCGCCTAGGTGTGTCCAAATTTTTAAAGGCCATTTTTTATTTAACAATATATTTTATTTAAATTATATATTTTTTTTGAATTTTTTTTATAATCCATATAAATATTTACCTAAATAATAATTTACTGATAATAATTAATTTATTTTTTTCATTTACCTTTTTGCAAAGCATTTCTTTACTATATTTTTTATTCTCACATTTTCGTACAAAATAATTTCAAATTTTTGTATTTAATGTTTATGAAATAATTTGTTTCAACATTTTTTTTTTCTTAACAATTGAAATGGCATAATTAAAGGTTAGCATGAGATATGTTTCGTCCATGAGAGATTTAGGTGATTTTGTTACAACAGTTGTTGCAATTTTAATGTTTGTTTGTTTAATTACTGTTAAAGTTTTATTGACGATTTAAAATCAATGTCGTATGTCTTAAAATTTTATGCTTTTTCGTTGGTTCTCATCGGGATTTCGAGTCGAACCTTCAAAGTTCGAAACAGGAAATTTTATTCTCTAATGTCTAGTTGACATTAGGCTGGTTTTTATGCAATTTTTTGTATGGAATGTAATGCCGCCCTCACACTACCGCAGATCCCCTCCCACTCCTAAATGTGTGAAGTGTTTTAAGTGGGCATCCTTAATTGAAATGTCGTAAAAAAAATTTTTTTCGCTTGCCCGCACCGCCAGTTAAATAATGACGGCAAATCAAAGATTATTTGTGACATTTTTAAGGTTTTTTCCACTCATCTACAGTAGAGAGACTATAATCATAGTTTAGAGACTTACTATAGATAAGACACAAACGTGGTTTTCCGTTTGCCGCCTGTAGAAAAAAGTAGTCGACAGCATCATTCCGTAGTCGACAGCATCATTTCTCTCTTTTTATCATTTAGCTCAAATGGACTTGTTGAAAAAAATCATTTTGTAATACTCGCACAGAACAAACCAAAATATTGGACCAACACATACACAAGGGCCGCCAGCGGCCTTTCACAATTTCTTCAACTGTCAATGGCGATAGGACTTTTCAACAAAAAAAAAACACTTTTATTTCACTTGTTACGTTGCTTAAACAGAAAAAATGCTTGGCAAGGAAGATTTTAAATGCCTTGTTGCGGAATGTTCTGCCGACAATAGGAAATATCCCAAGAGTTTTGCATTTCTCACACAAAAGCAATTAGTGTCTTTACAAAGTAAATGAAACAGACGATAATGTACTCTTCTTCAGGAAAAAATTTCTTACGCATTTCCTAACTATATATCTCTAAACTATGCTATAATCTAGAGAGCAGACATCTGCACTTAAAAGACTGTCCTACTGAGTAGGACTGTCCTACTGAGTAGTTTTAACTCCAATTATAACAGTATATTAGATCAGTTAGAACAGTTTCTTTTACCAGATTGAAACAGTCTACAGGGTGGTCCGGATTAGGATCGTTTGAAAAAAATACATAAAACAAAACAACACGTCATGATGTCCAAAAGTGCGGGGAAGTGCCTATTCCATTAAGAAAAATATCTGATTTTGATTTCAGTGGAAACATGGAGTAGTGTTTTGGTTATATCTATGGAACTAGAAATCGTATAATGAAAATTAAATATGCGTTTTGTGGGGAATTGACAGAGGAATAATACAAAAATAAAAAATAAAAAAAAGTATAGGGCAAGTATTTGAGAAAAACGCAACTTTCTCAAATTTTTTGGATTGAAAACAAAAAAAAAATCTGGTTAAAGCCATTTATTTAGGAAAATCTGCAGTATTTCACAAAACTTTTAATTGATCCAAAAACAGTATTTTATTATCTATCTAACGACATAGAAATCATAGAAATCCGTTAATATTTGTGGCAGTGAGAGTCTCGTTAGTGATGTGCGGAAAAATTCCGACGGGAAAATTTAAAATGGCTGCCGTTCGATAACGGTACATTTCCGAACACATGTATAGTGGACTTTTTTTCATGAAATTGTGCAAACAATGAAGGGTTAATGGATTGACATCCTAATCCGGACCACCCTGTATAAACATTTTTTTCAATTTATTAAAACAACTTTCGCCACTGAACAAAATGTAAGGAAAACGAAACGAAAGTATTAACCATACCAGGTCATTGAGCTATGTTTTACCATAATTCGGAAAAAATATTTTTTTTGTTTTCAACACTCACTAAAAATCAAAACCCTCCCTCCCGCATCTTGCGCACCCCCTCTCCTGCTATCTCCTAAACTACGAAATGGATTTTGATACGATTTTTAGTGCTGCGTAAGTAGTTCGTTGAGGCAAACTTTCCCGAACTCAAATCCCTGCCTCCTGCATTATGCGAAGCCCCCCCCCCCTATCTTTTAGACTACTGACTGGATTTTAACATAGTTTTCACTGTTAAATAGATAAAGTCTTAAGAAAGTTTTACTAAAATGTATCCCGATCCTGCAACAAGCGACCTCTTGCTATCTCTTGGGTATATCAAGGAATTTCCACAAAGTCAAAAAAAAATTTTTTTTTCTGACATTCGTTACTGATTACTAAATTATGGATTATTTCCCGAACAATGCTGGGTACTTAAAGCTAATAAATCATAAAAGATTTTCACACAAATATATCCTTTTGCAAATGTTTTCTGACAAGCATGATGTCAGAAATTACATATATTATTAATAACACGCTTTGACATATTACCCATTAAATCCGTTCAGCTCAAATGCATATTATTCTCGATAAAACTAAAAAAAAAATTTTAATCACACATAAATAACCTTAAAAATTATGCCATTAAAACAATTTGATTTCTCACAATTTTTTTCTATTCTTTTAAGTTAAAAGTTATTTGCAGAAATTGCTGTAGCTTAAACTTCAAGCAATTTATATATTTAAAAGCAATAAATGTGTATAAAGCAAAAATATTTTAAGCATTACTATTAAAAAAAAAAACATTTTTATAACCATTAAAATAAAATCAATTCAATAATAAATCTAAATCTCTAATGAATGTTTAGATGTATGAAACCATAATAACCAAAAATTCTACTCATTTTTATGGTTTCAAACGAATTGTATTCGTGTTTTATTTTTTTCCGTTTCATGTTTTTTTTAACAATTTAAAAAAGTTTTTTTTTCCATTAAAATTTTTCATTAATGGTGATATGAATCCACCTTGTAAAGTCATCCCTATAAATTATTATCAATTATAACAATAAAAAATCCTATCTACACTTTTATTTCATAATTCATATGAATTTTATTTAGGTTTTAGCTTTTAACATACAAATTTTTATTTTAATAATTCAAAGAATTCAATTAGCTTTCAATACAATTTTAATTAACCAATGATAACAAGCTAATTAAATCAATAATGCATAGTTTTTCAATGATTTTAATCAGTAAATAAAATTTAAAGAAAACATAATGATAACAATTTCTTATAAGGATATTCAATAAGACTGCTTATCTAAAAACAAATTTAATTGTTTGAAAAATATTTTTGAAAGAATAAAAGAAAAAAATTAAACGACATAAATTAAAGATTTAGTATACATATATAATTTTAATAAAATAGTTAAAACAAAAATTATCGTTTTTTGGCCTAATTAAGGACAATCTAGGTGCATCATACTCTAACACCATTTCTCCCTCCACAATAGAATAAAATTACAAAAACAACTTCAAAAAATAAAAAAAAATAATTCTCTTCCTACAACATGAATAAACTAACCCTTCTATGAAACAACCTTTTGATCCTTTACTAAAAAAAATGTTCTTCCCCACTTCACTTTGTCCAAATTACAAATCCCCAAATTGCAAAAAAAAAAACTCAAATTAAAGACATTTTCCTTTTCTTCCTATTAACTTTCCCTTCTCTAACATCCCTCGTCTTAATCTAAGTCCTTAATTTGAAAATAAAAAAAATTAATTAAATAAAGATTTCAATTTTTGAGCGGAAGAAGCATTCACTGTTGAATTTCTTTTTATTATTCTAAAAAAAGGTTGAATAAAAAAAGTTTTAACAAAATTGCGCTTGTAAAATCGGAACAAAAGACGCTTATGAAGCTAGTAGTGGTAGTTTTTAGATTAAACATTTTTTTTACACTTTTTTTACATTTTTCATTAAGTTTTTTGCACAAGGTAATTATTGACTTTATTTTAAAAAATTAACAAAAAAATGTTTAGTGAAAATTTTTTGAATTGAAATAAATTTTGTTCAAATTATCGAAATTTCTGCAATAGTGGCGGGATTTTACAGCTCCTAGTTACGTCGTTCCCTTAATAAATTTGGCCTTATTTTTCGATTTTTTGATGTCAAATTTTTCGGTAAAAGTTCAAAAATTATAGTCCTTTGAGGATGACTTTGCCGTATGTCCAAGAAAGTCAGTCGTATGTGCAAAAAATCCGACAAGACTGTTGTTAGCACACAAAACTTGGTTCACTTTCGAAATTGTCAAAGTTTTTTCTCCAAACAAATTAAAAATGTTTCCACACGTGTAAAATTTCGCATCAAAAAAATCCTATTTTTATACAAAAAAAAAATTAAAATTGAAACAAAACTACTATTTTGTCCAAATAATTAAAAGTGTCAATAATTACCTTGCAAGTCAACACATCATTTGCATGCCAGATTGTATAAATATCTCCAATTAGATTTTTAAAAATAAATAAATAAACAAAAACCACTCCACAAACATGTAGATAAAATGAAAAATCCATCAAAACAATGTTTTCTGTAATATGTGAAAACAAAACATTTCCCGATTTGTATTAGCTGACCTTAAATCAACAGTTTTATTAAAATAGAACTTGCACGCGATTTGAAAAAAACTTTTTCGTAGCGATTGTAATGTAGTGCATATTATGAAAACAATTGAATTGAAATTAACCGAAGTAAAAATGATAATTTTCAGAAAACCGTCTAAAAACGTGTGTTTTGGTTGCATATCATCGTCATCGAAAAAAGTTTTGAAAACAGCACGTTCGCTTTTACTAGCGTCGATTGTATTTCTTTGTGCTGCTTAAAATTGAAAATCGCTTTGCATTAAAAAAAACGCAACAACCGATTATTAATAAATGTTTCGCACATTTGCATTAATAAGAAGTTAAAAATTTTATTTTAAAATAATTTTTCAAGGTCAGTTATACAATTTACAATCTCCTAATAATACAATTCATATTTTTTATTATGTTGAAGTTTTTTTTTTTGATTCATTGCTTTTATTGTGATTGATTTGTGTACAAAAAATGTGAGTGTTTGTCTAAAATGGAAGTGGTGGAGCTGTAAATTTTGCCTTTTTTAGAGATGACCCAAAGAAACTAAACTCAAAACTCTTTAAATTTTTAAAAGTGGTGAAGGGTTTCTGACTAAAATATTGTATCTATTTATAATTCTAATAATTTCTTGTTTAATGTTGTAAATAAATAAATAAATCTAAATAATAAAAATGTGGGACTGTGATTCAGTGAGAAATATGCCCTACTATTTATGCTGAGATCAGATACGGCTACTTTTACTGCGCAGCATTACGAAAAATTGCGCTGCCTCCATGTTGCAATGTTTGAAGCCCATTCCAACCCAGAAATCTGCAGCTACGTATGAATACTAAATTGCACAAAAAGCTTGGCAAACACATTGCCCTCCTTTTTGGCTTTGTCGCAGTGGGGTAAAGTATTTCTTCATGCTGCGCAGTAAAAGTAGCCATGTCTGATAACAGCCTTACACCGACGATTGTTGTAACCACTTTTTTGGAAGCCCTTCTCGGAACATAAAATAACATTTAGGAATTCCTTGATCGCGCAGAGATAAGTGGTTGCACAATAGGCATCTAGAATTCCTGTTAGAATTTTTGTCGTCTCGGACGTATTTGCCACTATAGTTGCGTTTTTTTTAATGTTCTGAAGCAGTTCAGAACAAGCTTTCCATACAAAATGCTGCACCACCTTTTCATCTCGAACAGCGCTTGGAACAAAGGGAAATTTTATACGGTAATGTACGGTAATGAAATGCTGCTAACTTCAACATAATAAATCTGACATTTTATTCTCAATTGAGGATTTTGTGTTGGTGGTTTGTTGGTTCTGTTCGACAGCAAAATAGTTTTAATCATGGGAGATAGCGAATCATGATTATATCAAGAAAAAACGTGAAGTTAGTTGCCATTCGAACTCAATGAAATTTCCCACTTACTCTGGATCGTTTTTTTAATGTTCCGTGTTCTAGAACATTAAAAAAACGCAACTTATATTAGTTCGGGAGCGCACTATGATGGTAAGCATATGGAACTCAAATGGCATTTTGAAACGCCATTTAGAGTTTTTGAAACGGAAGTTTGAGTTTTTGATAAGACGTGAAAAATCGTTGGAGTAAATTTAAAATTGATGTGCATCGGGTGGCCTATTTGTCGTTGGATTTGCGTAGGAAGGCCATCCTGACGCACACCGATTTTGAATTTATTCTTTTATCCGTTTTAAAAGATTTTTTTTCAGAATCTTTCAATGTTTAAAATACTTTTCTTAGTGAGGGGTTTTTCAAAATTTTTGATTTTGTTTTCCCCCCTCTTTTTAAACATAATATTGAAGAAAAAACTTTTAAGATCCTATTAAATATCAAGTTTTTCTGCATTCACAATTTTTTTTCAAGATGACAAAAACGGGATCTAAAACAGTTCAGTGGATCAAAAAATACAAGGAGAGGGGGTTTAAAATGGGTGAGGAGGGATGAGTTTTTGTACACTGAATCAATCCTTTCATTATTTCCAACCAAATAGCGAAAACGCAATCCAAGTCGGTTTAGTGGATTAAAAGATGCAAGGAGAAGGGGTTTAAAGTGAGAAGAGGAGGGTGAATTCTCTTACACTGAAACATTCTTTTTTATTTCCAAATGGATGGTGACGAACGGAATCAAAATCGGTCCAGTGGATCAAAATATGCAAGGAAAGGGGGTTTAAGGTAGAGGGATGAGTGAATTCTTGTATATTAAAATCCTCACTCTATTATTTTCAACAGAATAGCGAAAACGGAATCAAAATCGGTTCTGTGGATAAGATACGTGGAGAGGGGGTTTAAATGGAGAGGGAGAAGGTGCATTTTTGTACACTGTATCATTTTTTATTATTATTTCCAACCAAATGGGGACAAACGGGATCTAAATCGGTTTAGTGAATCCAAATATGCAAGGAGAGGAGTTTAAAGGGATATGGGGACAGTAAATGTTTATGCACTAATTCTTCTTCTCGTTATATCCAGCTGAATGCCAAACACCGGACCAATATCGGTTCAGAAGATCAAAAGTTTTGAGGGGAGGACAAACAAACACACAAACTTTCACCACAAACGCACATACCCCTAAAAATTAGTTAACAATGCAAAAATTAGAGTGACTTGTTTTTATACAGCCACTAACCACAAAACATCTAAAGTAATGTTGGTAAAATTCGCTCGCAATTTCTTTATTAAAACATAAATTCACAAAATTTGAACAATGAATCTTAAAATTAAACATTTTGCATGCTTTTTTTTACACATTTAAACATTTTCATGTTGTAAATAGTTATCGTTTGACAATAATTTGTAAGAAAAACTATTTTTTTTTGTTTGATTTTCAATATATGCATATTTAAAAAATGAAAATATTCCGATTGAAATTCTAATTTCCAAAAACAATTTTCAGTTCAACA
Source organism: Chrysopilus asiliformis (assembly GCA_964034945.1). NCBI lineage: Eukaryota > Metazoa > Arthropoda > Insecta > Diptera > Rhagionidae > Chrysopilus > Chrysopilus asiliformis. Next base: position 26,021,140 of record OZ035962.1, read on the forward strand.
GTTGCACACCCTTCGGAACTTCCGCCATCGCCACATCAATGGGAATGACGGCAAAATGAGGCGATTGCAGCCTAAAATCGACTTTATCGAAAATGCAATTAGCTAATGGGAAACGTGCTAAGAAACCCATAAACAGTTTTTTCATGACAATGTGTTGTCAAATCGACGTTTGGTGTGCATTTTTCAAACTGAAAATTCGCGCAAATTCCACAAAATAGTACGAGAGAGGAGAATTTTGGAAAATTTCAGCAAATTGAAGAGACTGCGTTTTATTACCAAATGTGCGGACAGCTCTAACTGCGACTTCAATTTCAATGAATTTATTTAAAAAAAATCTTCAGGGGAATACAATAATAATTGTAATAACAATAAATAAAAAAAAACAAACACGTTATGATAAACACAAAGAACTAAAATTTATAAACGAAAAAAAAAACTTGATAACTAGTCGACCTGTATTATAAATGAATAACAAAAATTAGAAATGAAAAATTAAATACAATGTGAAACACTCACAGGAAATTTAATTAAAGTAACACCAAGTGTGGTGGTCAAGTGTTGAATTATGATATCTTCAAGGAAACAATTTCGAAATGAACAGTTCTATTCTGGCGACTGTCTCCGGAAATTCTGTTGGCTTATAACCTGTGATTTACGCGTCACAACACTGGAATAGGGCTGGAAATTCAAAAAAGCGAAGGGGAAGGAAAAAGAAAACAATAATAGTTTTAATAGTAGGAAAAAAAATGAAAAGTTTTCTAGCTTATTTGGTTACAAATGAGAGTAAAGAAAAATGTATGGAGATAAATTTGAACATTTAACAACAATTTCTAAATGAAAATTAACACTAGAAAAATATTTTCTTTGCCAAATTTACCTCAAGTTTATTGAAACATAAGATTTATAAGAAAAATTTAATGAAAATCAATTTTTTAAATTTGTAAGTAGCGAGCACATAACTAAGCAAAAAAAAAAGAAATATTCATTAAATATTTTAGTGTATAGGTGAATGGAGATATTATTCAAATATGATAAGCAAAAGAAAAAGAGAAACTAGCGAAAAGGAAAAATAAAATATTTGAAAAAAATCCTATAAAATTATGTAAACTGAAATGAATAAAAAAAAAATTTTTTTTAGTAATTAATTAATACCGCGCTGTTCGCCGCCCGAGGACTGATTTTTTTTCTTACATTTAAGTTAATTTAATATAATTTGATTTTAATTATTTAGCAGTAAACTTTATTTTACTTGTAATATGACTATATGTGAATTTGTATTTCCGTAATACAAAATGAAAAATATACACCATTAAATGTAATAATTTCCCATTAATTTTTTCATAAATGTAAGTAGAAGATTTTAACAATTCAAAGGATGTATTTTTTTTTGATTTGTTTCGCATTGAAAAACACAGATATTTGTTTGGTTAATGGAAGTGTGAAAGTGTGAAAAAATATTAAGTGAATAGATGAACCCCAGCGATTAAGTAATTCATTCGACAAATAGATTTATGATTGAAAAAAGATATATTTAGTGTTAATGGTTTTATTTTAAGTCGAAATAATGTGCTATTGACTCAATAGTCAATAACAAAACTATTATTATTTTTCGGTTGATGAAATGAAGTAAAACAAACACCAACACGTGAGTCATACAGAATTTCTAATTTCTTTTGATTTTTCTGTAAAAATGAAGACCTCAATTTTGTTAAGAGTATAGTTTTTGTCAAGCGGATTGAAGTGTTTGTAATTAAAACTTTGGCATATTTTTGTTAAACTTCGAGAATAATACAGAATACAGAAATACTTCCAAAAGTTTAGTTGCGAGAAAAACCACCAAACCATAGGCTAATTCCTATTACGTCACAAGCCTCGTGTCTTTATTTGATGCCGCGTTTGCGTATGTGAGAAAACAGACCACTTACCGCATTTCCTGAAGTGCGGTTTAGACCTAGTCAGAATACTCATAAATGAAGGCGATTTGTCATAATGTGCGACATTCGCATATGTGTGAGAATACTAGAAACACACTGGAAACGAATAGAAAGCCAGCAAACCAAATGAATGTCAGGTGATTCACTGATGATTCGTTGACATTCACTTGGATGAGCGAAACGTTCACTAGTGAGTTCACCTACGGCTCACTAGAGATACTTCTAATGGTGTTAGATTTCCTCCACCGGTGAATCTAAAAGTAAAGATTTCGTGAATCAATAGGGCGAATATTAGATGAACATCAAATGAAATTACTATTGTGAATTATTTCTTTCACTTTGGTGGACAAAAAATGACTATCAAGTAATTTCACCAACGATTCTCAGGAACATTAAATTTCCGCCATTAGCGAGTTAAGGAGGCCCTCCATTACCATGATTTTTCCCAACTGCAAGAAAATAGAGACACATTTATGTGAAAATACCTTGGCGAGAAAGGGAGATAAGAATCAACTGCAAAAATTTGTCGGCAACTGCAAAAATTATTTTCCCTCTTTTTTTTATGGCGATTTTATGGTTACAGTTGACGGACTTGAACTTTTTTGTAGCGATTTCTACTACAATCACACATTGTCCCTGTAAGTGAATAGTGAGCACAGACACCATCCAAAAAGTGCTATTATAACGTAGCTGTCATTTTTCATGTAGTTGAACCACACACATACAGCTGTATAGCTTTATTTCTATGCTAATTTGAACCTTATATTCATAGCATAAGGTTTGATATGATTGTTATAAAATTGTTAAACTGGAAGGGAAAGCGTTTATACTTGTATTAGATCTATATAAGTTTATCTTGCTCTAGTTTTCTGCATTTTTTGCAGTTACAGAAGTCATGGTAATGCAGATCCTCCTTTATCCTGGAGAATCCTAGTTTAAAATACTTGATTTTTTTTTGTTTTCCCGAAACCTGAAAAGGTAAAAATATATTAAAAAGAGAAAAATTCACCTTCGCCCCTTTGAGAAATAAAAAATTCTTTGAGTAATGAAATGTTTTTGTCCAATCTGCGTCGGGTGTCGTACAGAACAGTGCACGATTCGCCACTGCTCGAAACGAGTAAACAAATCAAATGCTACTTTTGTATGTTTGTTTGTAAATTTTTTTCTCGAAAATGGTTTTATAGATTTGGCTGAAATTTCATAGTTTTCGGGGATAAAAAAGCATTTGCGGGAATTAGGGGTTTTTTGGGTCACTGGTTACAACTCTGATGTTAGAAATTCAAAATTCGAAACGGAAAGTCATGTAAGAATAAGAAAAATATCCCTTTTGTCCTCACTGTCGCAAATAAAATGTTTACGAATTTTAGCTCCTCACGAAAAAGTGTTCGAGTTTCTTAAATATTATCAATCTTGGGAGGTATTGCTCCTCATAAAGAATACCGTAATGTGCTGCAAAAAATCGATTTTTATGTATTAACAAAACAAAATCTGCTTGGCAAAACATTTTAAAAATTCTTCCACACTATTTTTATTCAAATCTGCTGTTTTATTTTTCCGTTCCTATTAAAATTTAAAGCAAACTGAAGAAACACGAAAAAAAACTTGAGAGAAAATTTCTTTTTATTTTAATTTTTTTAACCGATGCCTAAAGATATAAAATTAAATCATAAACACTGCCCTTTAATAGACGAACAGAAATGATTTTTGTTTTGTTAGAATTATAATAAAATAATTAAACTGTCCGTATTTAACATCCCATACATATGTCGTAGTTGTTTGATAAAATATTGTAAAAGTATAATAAATAGTAACAGTCAGTGATTGAAATCGTTTCAAGTAAATTCAAACAGAATAAACGTTTTTTACATATGCATAAAATACAATATAATATTTTTGTCTAGTTCAAAAATGGGTAAAAGTAGAGGCAATGCACTTTCTTCTCAAGTAAAATATTTTAAAAAAAAGCAGCAACTCTTAATAACAATTCTAATAAAAATTATTCAAAGATATTAAATTTTAGCAAAAAAAAAAACAAATGAATTGGAATCAAAAGAATTGCTAATTACTGAGAATCATAAGATTTTACTATACAAAATTTAAGCAGCAATGTTGTAATTATATTTGCAATTATATTTTCTTCCCAGCATTTTCTTAAAGAAAAAAAAATCTCATACGATCTAAATGTGTAATTTTTTGTATCAATTTGTATTAAATCATGTTTCTTATTAAAAGAGAGATGAGAAAACCAAATTTTTGTAGGTTTTATTTTGATTTCATCACTCATATTGAATTATTCATCATGGAATGCATTTTCTGTGAATTCAAATCATACAAAATTTAACTTCATTAGTCCTCATTGACATATTCACGGACACTTAGAAAAATCCCTTAAATCATTTTTGGAAAAATTAAAATTTCTTTTAAAAAAAGCTGATCTAAAAATAGATTCAATTGAAAATTCAGTAACCAAATTGGACTTGGTGTTAAATTTAGTTTCCGCCTTGGAAAATGCATTTATTATTTTTATTAAATAATAATTTTCGATTATTTTTTCTGACCTTTTCTCGACACAAAAATTCTACCCGGCGTGAATCCCAGAACTGAACTTGTTATGATTTTTTCTTGTAATTTTTGAAAAAGTTAAAAAAAGCATTTTTTAGGGCTGGGTTTAGCTATTTTCATTATGTTTGCGAAATGAAAATCCGCCCTACAGAATGAATATGAAAATTTTTGGAGATAAATTAAATTTCCAATACTCTGCAAACGAAAGTCTCAGAATAAAAAAAACGCGTCGCAGGAAAAAATTCTTGAAACATGAACTACAGGCAAAAAGATAAGAGAAAAATTGCTCCACAGGCAGAAATTTAAAAAAAAGTGCACTTCAGGCGGAAAATTTATTTAAAAAAATGTGCCGCAGTCAGAGTTCTTATAAAGCGTATTAAAATTGAATATACCCTTAAACTGTAAGCCCCACAGCAGTCCCGTAGCCAGGGGGGATATTTTTTTTAGAAAGAAGGGGCGATAAATACAGGAGTGAAATCACGTAAGGTGGCAAGCGATAGTGACTGTCACTTGTAAATTTTTCGGGCTTAAAAAGTGGCTACTATCCGAATTTTTTCCAAAATGTTCTGATAAAAAGCGACAACTAAAAGAATATCACCACATTGTGATTCATTTTCGATAAAAATTTGTAAAACTTTGCCCGTACCGAGTTCCAAGTAATTGACGGGTGAGTTCCACATGAGTCCATTATCGATTTCGTAAAGTCTAAAGTACCCGCTCTATCTTTAGAAAGCGACTTGCATCCGGAGTCCTACCTGGAGGCCAATGTTTGCAAGAGCATTGATCTCCGGGACAAGTGGGAGACAGGAGTTGTCACACCACCTGAAGCGGACATAACGGTATATACAGACGGTTCCAAGATAGATAACCTGACTGGCGCTGGGGACTGTTCTGCGAGGAGCTCGGAGTGGAGCGATCGTTCAAATTAGACAACCATGCTACGGTCTTTCAAGCCGAAGTAATGGCAATCAAAAAAGCGGGTCTGCTTCTGTTGGACCTTGCAGTGACTGAAAAGGATATCTGCATCTGCTCAGACAGTCAAGCAGCCATCAAAGCGATTTTTTCACACACTGCCAAATCTAAGCTTGTGCAGTCATGTAAGGAAGACCTAAAGAGACTCTCCGAAACCAACCACCTTAAAATGGTTTGGGTTCCTGGGCATAGTAATATTCCTGGAAATGAGAAGGCAGATGAACTTGCTCGTAAGGGTACATGTATGGACAGTCAACCCATTTCTGTTGGGTTTCCGATTCAAACCCTCAAACTGCAACTTACGCAGTGGGCGGACCAGGAGAACCAACAACTTTGGTCCATGTGTCAGATCGGCACTACAACAAAGGAATTATGGGGTGGCTTAAATGCAAACCTTACTAAGAGCCTCTTAAATCTGGAACGGAATCCCCTTCGTCTAACGACTTGGATTCTAACTGGGCACTCCCTCCTGAAGGATTACGCTTTCAAGATGAGGCTGGTGGATAATCCACAATGCAGGGGCTGCGGAGAAGAGCAGGAAACGGTGGAGCACTTTTTGTGTCACTGTCCAGCCTTAACCCGTACTCGCGTCAAATGCTTCGGCTATCCCTTTCTAGAGGAACTCCATGAGGCAGGAACTTAGGGCTGGGAGCCGATTCGGAAATATATAGCACTGGCGGGATGGCTAAACAACCGTACTTGAGTTCAATCTGCTCCAGCGAGGGACATCGGAGGTGTACAATGGGCCCAACTTGAGGCCTGCGTGCGTGGGGTTCCCTGGTGAACCCCCCTCCTATCAAACCAACCAACCAACCAATTGACGGGTGATAGTCACTACGGTTCCACCTCAGGGTTTGCCCCGGACGCACGCCTCTTTACCGTGGAATTGACAAAGAGCGAAGTCCTCTGAAAATTTAACAGGTTCTGTCTTGGATAGAGAGAGCTTGTCTGATAAAGGTATTCCTTATCGCTATTGCATTGGCGGAAATTTAGTTTCTCACCTAGTATTTTCGTTCCTTAGACAGAAATCTTCTTCTACAATTGCCTAAATATCATTTATGATTTCTTTAAAAATTTTGCTACGAAATCCTAAGACCAACAAGCAACTATTTCTTACTAAAAAGCGACATACAAGAAAAGTATGCTTTTCAAGTGGCTAAAAAATTCATGATGAAAGTCAGATAAAAGCAACATGCATATAAAAATATTAAAATATAATTTTTTTTTTAAATATCATCACAAAACCATTACATTTTAAATGTAAAATTCACATTCACGTTTATCATCATTAAAATAAAAAAAAAACTTTGTAAGCAAAATAATTCATTAAAAGTAAAACTAAAATAAAAATAATAAACATCCACATTTACATTAACAAAAGAAATCAACATTTACCTTACTTGTACCTAAGTATAGCGTGTCTTAAATACTTAATTAGAGTTACACATAAATACACAATAAATAATTAATAATAAATCATATTTGTTTAACCAATAATAAAAAAAAACAAGAAAAATCCCACAATTCTTAGTACTATTTATTATTATTATTATGATCATGGTGTGAACAGTAATGCAAGAAATTTACATGTAAAAAAAATCTTATTAACAACAATTTAAATACAATTATTACTATTATTATTAATTGATGCTTTTCGTATTTCGTATATGTATAGAAATCACCAAAATGAGTAAAAAAAAATACTACAAAAATACTAATAATTGTATCGTTCAACAAATTTTTATCAAAAAAAGAGAAGTAATGTTTAATTGTTTCGTGTATTTCGTGGACTAAAGTAGATCTAAATAATAAAAAAAGACCAAAATCATTTTAATCAGTCCAAAATCTGTAGTGATATCGCTTAACAAACGTTAATCATTTTCTTGCAAACGTAATTAATTTTCTGTTTTAAAAAATCTCAAGATTCATGTGGAATTTTCTTTGGTTTGTTTTCAATTCTCATCATTTAATAATACAGTCGAACCTCGATAACTCGAACCTGAAGTCGGATAGAAAAAACTCCGAGTTATGGAAGTATTTGAGGTTATCGATGTACGACTGGACAAAATTCGTTTTTGCTTCAAAATACTGTAATAAAAAAAAAATTATTGGCGGTAGTAGAAATAGCGTAATTACTCTACATAAAAATTAGAAATTTATTGTAAATTAAAAAAAAAAAGAATTAAACTCGACATGAACCCAGAACTGAATATTGTTAGTAGCGGTAGGAAAAACAATTTAAAAAATACTTTATTGCAATTAGTTTTAATTAGATTTTTTTTTAGTTCTCATTATTAATTATAAGAAATTGTAAATAACAATTTATTCAGATTTTTTTCATTTTGCATTAATCTAAAATTTCTAAAACTACTATCTACAGCAGAAGCTTAAAATTTCATTTCATATAAAGACGAAATAGTTGATTATTTGTTTTAGAGATATCGTCATTAATATTATTACTAAATAGTTATATATTTTTTAATACAAACATTTAAAGTATTTAGCGTAATCTTAGTATTTTGCTTAATAGATCGAAGGCCTGTCTTTTCATTTGTTTCATTATTTTCGAGCGCATCTTTTAATCGTTTTCCATTTCATGTTACACACATTTGCACAAACATCTGGAAAAAAATCATTAAGAACTTTTATTTAAGAATTTATGTTGAAATTTCGCAACAAGTTGTGATTTTCGTACATTTTAAACCAGAGGTCCTTCTAATAACGGCTCCTATTTTCACGAACTCTGACTGTAAGGACCAAATATTTCGGTTCCTTCAACATAAACACATTTACGTAAATCAGAAATAAACAAAGATTTATTTTATTTCATTTTCCAGCTTTTTTAGGCCTTTCCTCCCTGTTAAAGTAAAGGCTATCCCAGATTTAGGATAGAACGGTAACTGGAAAGAAGGGAGAGATGGGTAGGGGTTGGGCGTTACTTTTTCTAAAGACACAACTTGTCCAATAGTGATGTTCAAATCGAAAGTCCCTGAACGGTTCAAGAGATAGCGGGGTAGGGGGTATGAAGAAAGGGTTAACGAATCCCGTTCTCGATTCTAAAGGCCTGTGTCCACATGAAAGTTTATTTGCAGAAGTCGCTTCTAGCAGAGACTTCTGGAAGTTTTTCCCGTGGAAACACTAACTGCAAGTGAACTTCCAGAATTTGTGACACCAGAAATCTCTTCTATAAACTTCCATGTGGACACAGGCCTTAAGAAATTACTAAAGGGTGGTTAAATTTTAAGGGCCTCAATTTGAACCATGGAAAGATACACAATCGAATGGCCGCCGCGACCTCGGCGGCACACCTCCATCCGATGGTCCAAATTTTCGATGACGCTGAGGCATAATTGAGGTTCTATGCCGTTAATGTGCCGAATTATCTCATCCTTTAGCTCTTGAATTGTTGCTGGCTTATCGACGTACACCTTTTCTTTCAAATAACCCCAAAGAAAGAAGTCCAACGGTGTCAAATCACATGATCTTGGCGGCCAATTGACATCTCCACCACGTGAGATAACACGGCAATTAAATTTGTCGCGCAAAAGAGCGATTGTTTCGGTAGCTGTGTGGCAAGTGGCACCGTCCTGTTGAAACCACATATCGTCCACATCCATATCTTCCAATTTGGGCCATAACAAGTTCGTTATCATCTCACGATAGCGAACACCATTCACAGTAACTGCCTGACCGGCCTCATTTTGGAAAAAATACGGCCCGATGATGCCGCCAGCCCATAAACCGCACCAAACAGTCACTCTTTGTGGGTGCATTGGTTTTTCGACAATCACTCTTGGATTATCATTCGCCCAAATGCGGCTGTTCTGCTTATTGACGAATCCACTGAGGTGAAAATGTGCCTCATCACTGAAGATGATTTTCTTCGAAAATTGATCGCCCATTTTCATAATAAGCCTGAATAACTTTACCGCGTTGCTCGATTGTGTATCTTTCCATGATTCAAATTGAGTTAGTCTGAAATTGAGAAATGTCAAATGAAATGCAGAAAAAAACTTGACGTTTAGGTGTGGTTCACATTCAACATCGGCCCTTAAAATTTAACCACCCTTTATAATACAGGAAAGTTCGATTTGTCAACAACCTTAAAGAATGGATTGGATTCATAAATCGGGACTTTACTGTGATTTTGGTTTTAGTTTTTGTCATTATTAATGATTATTCGTTTGAATTCGTAGGAATTCGCACCTTTTTCAATTAATTTAAAGCAGTGATGTCCAGCGTATGTGCATTGAATTACAACTACTCGAAATTTTTGGGTCTCTTATCATCATACTAATATCTCAAGTAACCAAATAGGGCGTAAAGTGGTCGTGGCGACCATAAAGAGTCGCCACGACCACTTTACGCCCTATTTGGTTACTTGGGATATAAAAATGAGTTAGTGTCTGTCTGTCTGTCTGTTCCTCTTTCACGCAAAAACGGCTGAACCGATTGACTTGAAATTTCGCATGTCTGTGGTAGTTCTGGTTCCAACATAGGCATATACGGAAAAGAAGCACGAGTGGTGGGGGGAGTAAGGGGAGGGGGTAAAGTGATTTCGAAACTTAGTTTTTGCGCTATGTAACTCTTTCGCGGGGAAACTACTGAACCTATTGGCCTGAATTTGGCGTAGATGTTCGTTGGGGGTCCAGCCCCAACATAGACCCATTAAAAAGTAGCCCGAGGGGTGGGGGAAAAGAGTTCACCTGTCAGACCTCCGGATTAGAAGAGCAAAGCATTATTATGGCTGTAAAAATAATTTTTTTTAAAAACCCGATTTTTTTAAAAAATGGAGCTCTCCATAAAGAGGTAAACAGAATTGGAGCGGTAACGGTGTGCGATAACGCAGGCGTGATATTGCCGTCGACTTTTGCTTTAATATATTGGTTTAAAAACAAGTGACGCGGATGTCCGCATTCTGTTTAGCCCTTAAAATACGTTAACACTTTTAGTAGGTAAGGGGGTTGGTTGTCGACAATGTGATTGCGGTATTAGTGTAGCAAAATGGATTACGATTCAATAAATTTTTAAATTAAAACTCGAATATGCTTCCTTTTAATTTTAGATATTTTTAGTGTAATAACGTAGCTATTCTCTAGCGCTTGTACACAATTCAAGATTTACAAAACAAATGAAGTTTTAAGGCCTTCAATAATTAAAACTAGAGAAAAAAAAACTTTCATCAAATCTTTCACATAGATCTCAGTAAATATGGCAGCTTTGCTATAGAAATTTCACACATTTTCAATTTTATCCAATCGGAATCAATAAAGTTGGCTGGAATTTTTGTGCAGTAGATTTTGTTTTTAAACTATTTCTTTAATAATATATTTCTTTCATGAATCGGTCACACGGGATGAAGTTGAACCGTCACAAAAAAGAATTCAAAGACCTTACAATTGTTAATTATACTAGAATAGCATACTTTGAGGCTCAAGAATATAAAAATATTTAATTTTGGGTGAAATCAGAAAGTTTCTCAAAGTTTTAACAGAATTAAATTGTAATTTATGCTGCCAAGCATTCTTGTAAAAGTAGTTTTTTGTAAAATTTCGTGAAAATTAATGTTTTTTCTTCAAATATACGCTACAAAATTTAGCGATCTGCTCGACACAAAATTCTGCTAACGAAATTTACAAAAAAAAAACATTTTTCACATCTTGAAATGTGTGTTTAAAATCTCTTGCTAAGCTGCTTGCTTAAAAGTGTAAAATTCTACAATAAATAATAATTAATGCTTTTATTTTAGTAATTTTTAAACACTTGTATGTAGATTTACTAACTCTCCTCATTGGATTCAATTTAGATTTTTTTTTTGTTAATTAATTAGATAGCTTTTAACTAAAAAGATTAACAAACATGCAAAATAATTAGTAAATCATTATTTTGGTCGATTATAATATTGCCAAATGTACGATGTGTATGTGACTTTTTCAATTAGTGTTCGTTTAAATACAAAAAAAGTAATTTTATTTTTATAAACTCACTAAATATTCGTATGGTTATTAATATGAACAATTTTTAAACAATATGAACATGAATAAGACTTTGTAAATATAGGATATATTATGAGAAGGAAAAAAAACAATTAAAATGAATGAAAAAAGAAAATTCAATGTATATTTTTCATATTTCATGTCAGTGTGATGTTAATAATAATTCATTAATAATAAATAAATAAGAATAAATTTCAATTTTAGACTTTTAGACAGTTATAATGAACAGCAACAATAAATCATGAATAATTATGTGAACATTTATTATAAAAAAAAATAAATAAAAATTGTAATTATTATGAGAACTAGGTTAAATATATTCAGTCGTAAATAGTTCAGTTTTTTTTTTCAACTAATCAAAATTTGTAACAATTTCAAATTAATTTCACGCAAGCACAGTTGCATTTAATATGCTTAATTAGAGAAATGTTTCAAACAAAATATTATTAAATTTAGTAGAATTTCTCACGTAAACAAAATTTATATCAATATTTATATGAAATTAAACTAAATTTTATTCGGTTTCTTTTCAAATTCGCTGTGCTTAGAATTTTTGGGATATGTGAAATATTTCGAATTCCGTTTTTTTTTTATCAAAATTTGATTGACCTAAGAACTAAACTAATTATTTTTTGTTCAATTTTCCACCTAATTTTCTGTTTTATAATTTTTAAAATAGTAATTTAGTTTTACGTCTCAATTTTATATTGTATAATTTTAGTATTCTTAAGTTTATACACTTTTAGAGACAAATATAAAATAGTTTTAAAAACGATTTATTTGGCCTTGTTTTATTTTTGGTTTTTAATTTTTCAGGAAGAAAATTCGATTAAAAAGGTATTTTTTTTATCTCGAAATGGTCAATTTTTATTTGTAACAGCCAACACTTTTGAATACGAAATAATAACTTTTACATAACTATTCCACACAACAAAATTCGATTGAAATTATGGTGTAATTAGGGATCGTATGACCCTGCAATTGAAAGATGGAGGCAAATGAGCAGTTCCACTAATGCCTGTTTGTGCCAACTATTCTTAAAAACTTAAGTTGTGCTTAGCCCACCTAATAGCCCTATCACACCTAAGTTCAAATGGTCTTAAATTTGTATAAATGTGAGAAATAGATAGATTCATCTCTGGAAAATATATAGGACTATCGACACGAAAAAAGCGCGAGAAATTGGGCAGAGAAAAATGCATAGTATTTCCTTTGCTTACAAGGAGAGAAATAATGGGACAGTTTCTTACAAAAAATTGAAATATACGAGACATTGAGATTTTTTGTAATAACTCCTCAAAAAAAAAGGGAAATTCATGCTAAAAAATAGTAAATTTTCCCAAAATTCTAGGATAAATTCCCTATTTTTAGGGAATCATCGCAAAAAAAAGTCCACTGTCATTTATTTGTAGGAGTTATTTCTCTTCGAGTGAAGTTTTACGGAAGATATTTTCGAGCACTGCAGTGTCGCTAAATTAAAAAAAAAGGTGGGCATTAATTATGGCTAAAACTATTTTTGTTTTATTGTTTACAGAATATTAGTCGAGGTGCGAAAGACATTAAATTTTTGTACGCATTTGTTCGTACGCATTTCGTCAAAGATTAGGTAAATAAAGATAAGAATCCTACAACAATTGTTGGGATCCCAAAAAAATCGGACAGAAATCTTTAGTATGTTTTGTCAAACGATTTTTTCCCTTTATATTTTGACTTCTGACCGTCAAAAAATTCATAAAAATATTTAAATTGCATGCGCTACTTGATTAAGATTCATAACTCTACAGTATTTTCCATGCATTTTAAAAGTTCTATCAAAATGTCTGTTGGTTCTTACCCGGCCTTTACACGCGACTATAAAGTCTGTCAGTAGCGCAGACTCCAAAAGTCAAATTACTGACAACGAATTAGAAGACATTTAGCGAACTGGCAGCCAGTTCATTTTCAAAATGACTTCGTTAGTAACACAGCTACAGTCCCTCGTATTTCAGAGGGATGAATTTTGCTCGTATGCTTCATTGTTTTAATTATCTCGTCCCTAGTTAGTCTTCTTTCACCAGTCTGAGAGTTCTAAAAGTAAAAAAAAAGAATTAAAAATAGTGAGTTCATAATAATTTAATAGATTTACCTCAAATTCTTCATTTTCCGCCATCTTAGATGTCTGAAATGTCAAATTACTGGCATGTCTGTACTGACTACAAAAATGTCCCGTCAGTACAGACTTGTCAGTGCCAGTAAGCATTTACACGAGACTGTGTCAGCGACTGTGTCAGCTCTACAGACGCGTGTAAAGGCTGTGTTATCTTTAGTTATCTAATCTTTGCTTTCGTCGTTATATGGGCAAAGCCAGCATAAAATGCTATATCGACGAAAGCTTTTTTGAGTGTGGAGTCATAATACCATTATTTTCATTAGTTATGTTCTTTACAAAAACAAAATAAAGTTCGGATTTTGATTAAATTTTTGGAAAAAGATAATTTGGCGTTTAAAAATCTTCACTGCAAAAATTTTAAGCTATAAAAGTATAATAAAAATATGGAATCATTAAAATTAGATTTTTTGTTTCTCAAAAGCAAATTATGTTGATAAAAATTGTGTAATGAAATTAAATATTTATGAAAATTTTAGAAAATAAATAAACAAAAGCTAAACGGTTTCACATATTTTCAAACAATTCGTTTGCATTCGTTACAAGTTTTCAAAAAGAATTTGAAGAATTGCATAAGTTAGAATCGTTTGCACCAACAAAACATAGCTATTTAAGTTCTACTTAAACACATTAAGTTCTACTTAAATTCATGACAAATTGAGGGTGAAATTGAGTTTAAGTGGAACTTAAATTGATGTTTTGTTGGTGCAAACAGCACTTAGAAATTTATTTTTTATTAAATGGAAACTTTTTTAGTGATCTTAGCTTGTAAGCTGTACATTCGATTGATGCAGAATAATAATCTCAATCATCCAGCAAATGCATTTAAACTAGATTAGGATGCCACAGAAATTAAAGGAAAATATGTATTTAAAAAAAATTAAATAGGCGACTGTCTTAAGTTATTTGGATTTTAAGAAAAAAAAACCCAAATAACATTCATGGATAAATAGGTGAATAAATTATAAAAATATTAAAATAGAGCTTATCTAAAGGCTTTATAAGACAAGAATATACTTGAATTTTTGTATTAATTAAAAATATCTAGTAATGCCCAAGAAATCTTCTATAAAATTCACACATTGAATGTCATCATAAAGACTCAGTGGCCAGTGTAGATTTTCCTCAATAAAAATGTTTTTCATCGTAAAATAAAATTAAAAAAATCAAATATTTAATGTAAATAAATTGATAATTGTGTATATATATTTATTAAAAAATTCCAAAACTACCGGACAGACACCAAAAATAGCAAGAAACCAATAAAAAACACTCCACCCCGAAATACATAGTAAATAAATGAGAAATTTTATGAAATTAGTTTCGAACCGTATTAACAACACAAAAAAACAAAAATGGCTGTTTAAAATTAGTTGTGCATATGTAGAATGTAAAAAAATTATGTAATATTATTATCAAAAATTGAAAAGAAAAGATAAGAAAATATAAACAGAAACACAAGTGATTTAATTAGATGTTAGGTTTATATTAAATATTATAAAAATATATATGAATAAATAAACAATTTTATATATATATGATCCTCATTATAACAAATAATAATGACACGATGTTAAGAACACTTTTTAAAAAAATATTTCTGTCTTAAAAAATAAAGAAAAGAAAACTTTAAATATTATGTACCTCAATATATTAGATTATTATTAACGATATACTTTGTCATTTTACAAAATTATAAGCAAATGAAGAAATGACTAAAGAAAACAATTTAGAAATTTCATTAAAAAAATAATAATAATTGCCATGAAATTTTTTTTTTCTGTTAAATTAGAATTTAAATGTGTAACAATAAAAATGCTTTTTAAAAGAAAATACGAATTGTAATAATCAGTAAACAAGAAGAAATTTGTATAGTAAAAAATCAAGTTCATTATTGTAATCTAAAGAAATTCTTTAAAAAAAAAATAAAATAAAATATAATAAGTCACTCAATTTATCGTTATATCAAAAGGAAAATACAATACAACTATAGATACACAGCAACACAAATAAGAAAATATTTATGATTTTCTTTTGTAATGATAAAACTTATTAAGAATATGAATAAATTATTGAGAATTTTTTCCTAAAACAAGACTTTTCAAACAATAATTATTACGAGTAATGATATTATATTATGTAATAATGATAAATCACAATAAATATATTACACAAATGAAATAAACAAAAAAAAAAGAAATATTATCTTAATAAAAATGATAATAAGAATTATTAAGCACTAAGCAAAATAAGAAAATAACATGTTAGTAGAGAGAGACTTCCCTTTTTGTACTCAGGATAGTTGATAGATGTATTTGTAACGTTTGATAGAAATACACAAAAATATTATTACATTTTTAAATAAAAATAAAACATAAAAATTTAATATTTACAAATTATTAAATAGTAATAATATGTTTGAATTGTTCAATTTTATAAGTCAGTGCTTGAATTTGCTTCCATTTAATTTTTTAGATGCTTCGATTTCATTTTTTTTGGTTTCTTTCCTTGAGTTTTGGTTTCTTTGAATTTTGGTTTTTTTGAGTTTTGGCTTCTTTGAAAGGTTGAGAGGTTAAAAATTTGTTCGAACTTCATGAAAAAAAAACTTTGTATGAATATAAAATATTTGAATTCTGTCAGAATTGTTATTTTTCTAATTAATAGCAAGTGAGGTTGGTTTGAACACTAAATTTATTGAGAAAGGTTTTTGTAAATTTAATATCCGTACTTAATTTTTTAGCGATTATTAAATACGCCTGGCAAATTTTGATTTATTCAAACTTATAGCTGTGTCCTTAACCTCACCGTTTTTCTTAACATTAAAGGTCTGTTCGATATGAGTCCTGGCCATCAATCTTGTATTGCGACGCGTCTGCATAAACGCGTCTCACAACACAAAAGTCGATCATGTAGTTCGACGCGTCGAACAAACTTCGACATAAACCTTACGACGCCTTGACTAGCTTCGATAAAGACTTTGGCGTTTACTTCGTTGCAATTAATTTCGTAAGAAGTGGTTTAAAACAATGCAAAACCCAAAGTAAATAACACCAAATTAAATATACATTATATTTTATTATGACAACTAAATTATAGGGAACAAACAAACAAGCATCAGTTGGCGGCTCTTGTCAAATTTATGGGTGAAAATCCGTCACTTGACACAGGTTCACTCGAAAAAAATGCGATGAGGAAAACCAATAAAACCAAGAAAAGGATTTTATGGTAAACTTTCACTGATGATTTAAATGCTTTCAGTGATTTCAGTGCACTTCTAATTAGGCGTAAGATGATAGTTTTTTGTTGATTCGAATTATCCAAACCGAGGATATAAATTTCGATTGCACTTATCATTTTGACAGTTCGTGAACATTTTGCCCCAGCAATGTCAGATATGTTGACAATCAAGATCAAATAATGGAATGTATTCTTTATGCCATACGCAAACTGAACTATTTTGATAATCAAACCAAATGTCCTCTAAATTATCCTAAATTATTTCTTTCGACACACATTGCGTCGAGATATACGATTGCAATATTGAGTCGCGTCGATTTCTTCGCGTCGAACCAAAGACGCAGACGCGTCGCAATACAAAATTGATGCCCTGGACTTACTCAGAGTAAACATTTTTACTCTTTTCTGTTCGATATAAGTCCTGGACTTACTCCGAACACATATCGAACAGAAAAGTGTAAGTCCAGAACTCATCTTTTCCGTCCTGGACTTACTCTTGCTTTTAGCTGGAGTAAACTTTTGACAGCTGATATTTGTCAGACATAACCTCTCTTTTACAGTGTTTGGAAGTCAAGAAAAATTTATAAAATGTATAATTATGAAAATTTATATGTTGAAAATCATTCTGGAGAGAAATCAAATTAAACATGATTAGTTCCTTGATATTTATTTTAAAAATGTTGTACACAAACGTAAAACTTAACCCCAAGCTTGACAGATCAAACGTGACTTACTCTGAACTTACTACAAGTTGTTCGATAAAAACAAATTCAGAGTAAGAAAATCCGCCATTTTGTGGAGTAAAGTGAAAGTATTCGGAGTAAGTCCAGGACTTATATCGAACAGACCTTAAAGCTAGAATCTGAATCGTACGTCGATGCGTCCGTCATGCGTGCGTTCGGTTGACAGTTCGATGCGGTGACAGTTGGGTACGGCAACGAATCTGGAGTTAATTCATTGTTTTGCACTTCTTCTATTAGTTTATCGTCGAAACAATTACTTTCAATTTGTTCCATACTTAAATTGCTTAAATCGTAAACAAACTTTTTTGCGAAATGACATTTCCGTGCATTGCCGCATGTAAAAGTAGAAATTCGACCTACTCTATGCGGTAGCCGCATCGGAAAACGTATTATTAGGGGAGTACTCATAGCAGCCCGTTGATTCTACTCGAACTGTCAACGTGACGGACGCATCGATGTACGATTCAGGTTCTACCTTAAGTAAAAACAATACAGAAAAAAAAGGTTTATAAATATTGATCTGGTAACACTCTGCTTTGACAGCTGATGTAAAGAACAAACCTATTTTAAACTGGTGTCAGATGTAACCCTGCAAGATTTACAAATAAATTCTCAAACAAACTTTCGTTTCCCAAAATCATTCCTGTAAAGTTTTACTGCAATGGGATCATATTGTTTTTGAATTTTTTTAAAATATGCAAGCGAAATTCCCATACATGAGCAAAATTTCATAAGGAATCCGAGACAATTTTTTTTTACACGTTCTCTTGACAAGGATTCGCCCTTCTGTGTAAACATGAGAAGAAACATCGATTAATAGAAGAAAATATCGTTGATGTATTCAATCCAAACAGAAACCAGGCGACTCAAATAACTTTCAAGTCGCTAAGTGGAGTTCCCTTAAGTAGGGGCCACATCTATCAGTTTTCCATCAGTCGCAACTGTTACGGTACTCGTCAGTTTTCCATCAGTTTTTTACGTCTAGTTAAGCGTTCACATCTATCAGTTGCGACTGACAGTTTTTTGCGACTGAAAGTTTTTATTCATTTTGATTGTAGAGTTCAAAAAATACCGGTGGATAATAAAGAGAGAGCGTGTTATTATTGCATTAAGTTCAAAAAATAATATTTGGTTCTATTCTAATGCGATACGACTGACGCGACTGATGCGAACGTTCACACCAATAAGTTGGGTATTAGTTTGCCAGAAAAACTGATCTGCCCACGATTTTTTTTCGTGGTTGCCCATCAGTCGTCTGATTTCACGTTCACATCAATCAGTTTCCCATCAGTTTCCCAAAAACTGATGGAAAACTGATAGATGTGGCCCTTACATTAAACTCATTTCCAATGCGTTTCCCACTGGTTGGTGACAAGTAGCTCCATCTGCAGTGTCCCATTCAATTACACGTATTAAAATATCCTTTTTTTATCAACCTAAAATGAAATTATTGCCCGAACTAATCTTACAGCCTTTCTGATTTTTTTTTTCTAAATTTTAAATTTGATAAAAAGTATATCGTTTTTATTTAAAATTTAATGCAATTTGCTAACACCATAAATAAACCAAGCAGGTCTTAAATACTAACAAAAAAATATCATTCACATCATAGACATTAAAAAGCATTTCACAAGAATATTTCATTGCACGAATTCCATTACAAATCAAAGAATTTAAATTTTGTTCTTGCATATATTTATATTTAATGAAAAATAAAAGTTTGTAGTGCAATGTTGATATACAAGAAAAAAAAACTAGATATAAACAACAATAAAAATCGATGTGACGCACAAAGAAAAAAGTTAATAAATTTAAAATTAAAATTAAAGAAAGAATAATAAAATATGTAACAAAATATTTACCATATTTGCAAAGGTAACCATTATTATTTTCAATATTTATGAAAACAAAATTAAACGATAGGTTTTGTGTGTTAATCATTATAAATTATAATTAATTATGAATAAAAAAATACAAGTATTTAAATGAGATAATATTTTTTTAAATGTTTTAGGATGCTTATTCATGCAGCGGAATGTTTATTATATTCTGAATGTAACAACTACGTATCAAAGCGTAGAGTAATTTAATTAGGCTTGAGAAACAATAATTTTAAAATTAACAAAAAAAAAATTAATCGTTGGAATATTTAACGTACATCTTATAAAAATGAAAAAAAAAAAACTGAAACAAATTAGTGTATAGAAAGAATCCAATTGAAAAAAAAGACATTTATGTGTTTCCAAAGCAATTAGAAAAAACCACTTAAAATTATAATCCAAAAAATGTTTCAAATTTTATCAAAAAGATAAAAAAAATGAAAGAAAGAGATGAAAACTTTAATAAACTCTGTGAATTGTAAATATTTGTAAATTATTACCAAAAACCTTAATCTGTAGTGATTCATTATGATTGATTTGAAATTATTTTAATTCTGTAACATTTGATTTAATTAATATTTTGGAAAATATATGCAAAAAAAATTTGACTGTAAAAAAGAATCCGTTATTGTGTTTTATTTTATTAATGTTTATTTCAGGATTATAAATCTCAATCGAGTCAAGCATGCAATTTAATTATTTTTATTGATTTTTTGATATCCGTTGGCGCATTTTTTTTGGGCCCCCAAAATTTGTTCTAGGTTTCCTATCTTTATTTACCTAATCTTTGATTCGATTTACGAAAAAAAGTACCCAATATTGGTTATACCTATATTATATACAATATACAAGTGATATGCTTGAGTTTGAGAGAGAGAGAGAGAGAGAGAGAGAGAGAAAGAGAGAGGGTAATAGAGAGAGGGAGAACGAGAGAGAGAACGAGACAGAGAAAGAAAGAGAGAGAGAGACCGAGGAAAAGAAAAAGAGGGAGAAAGAGAAGATATACAGGGCATTTAACAGCGTGTAACTCTATATACTCTATATGATATATCATATAAAAGTATATTAATTGGACCATGCCTTCCCCCCTTCCCCATACAAACGAAACAGTTTTTGCAAAGTTCTCGAAAACGGTGAGACATATTGAAAAATTTATTAAGGTAAAATGTGTTTAGAATATGATTTTACATAACCCTTCCATACATCAAAATCCAATCGGACCACTTCTTTCCCCCTTTTCTATACAAATGGATTTTTTTTAATAAACATTTTGACCTATGTGAACTTGGCTTGCGATGTGCGGAAACTCGAAATAAAATTTACATGAAAAAATTGTACTAAAATTGTACTAAATTGTACCGCAAAGAAAAAAAGGTGTACTAGTACAGTTTTCTCAAAAATCGAAAAAAAAAATATTTTTTGGTTTCGGAAGAAATTTTTTTTCGTAGAATAATTGTACTAAATTGTACCACAAAGGAAAAAAATTGTACTCGTTCAGGTTCCTCGGAAATTGAAAAAAATCGAAAAAAACGATTTCTCGCGAAAAATCGTTTTTTTCTGTTTTTTTTTCAATTTCCAAGGAACCTGTTAACGAGTACATTTTTTTTCCTTTGTGGCACAATTTTTTGAGAAAACTGTACTAGGACACTTTTTTTTTCTTTGCGGTACAATTTAGTACAATTTTAGTACAATTATTCTACAGAAACATTTTTTCCTTCCGAAACAAGACTGTCGATTTCTCGCGAAAAATCGTTTTTTTTCGATTTTTTTCAATTTCCGAGGAAACTGAACGAGTACAATTTTTTTTCCTTTGCGGTACAATTTTAGTACAATTATTCTACGAAAAAAATTTCTTCCGAAACCAAAAATTTTTTTTTTCGATTTTTGAGAAAACTGTACTAGTACACTTTTTTTTTCTTTGCGGTACAATTTAGTACAATTTTAGTACAATTATTCTACAGAAACATTTTTTCCTTCCGAAACAAGACTGTCGATTTCTCGCGAAAAATCGTTTTTTTTCGATTTTTTTCAATTTCCGAGGAAACTGAACGAGTACAATTTTTTTTCCTTTGCGGTACAATTTAGTACAATTTTAGTACAATTATTCTACGAAAAAAAATTTCTTCCGAAACCAAAAAATATTTTTTTTTTCGATTTTTGAGAAAACTGTACTAGTACACTTTTTTTTCTTTGCGGTACAATTTAGTACAATTTTAGTACAATTATTCTGCATCAAAAAAAATTTCTTCCGAAAACACTGCCGGCTGGTCTTTTTTCAATTTTTAATT
The DNA here is from genome assembly GCA_964034945.1 of Chrysopilus asiliformis. NCBI lineage: Eukaryota > Metazoa > Arthropoda > Insecta > Diptera > Rhagionidae > Chrysopilus > Chrysopilus asiliformis. The sequence goes on from OZ035962.1 coordinate 26,042,898, forward strand.
TCTGTCGAATCCTTTCGAGTACAATTTTTTTAAAATGCAGTACAATTTAGTACAATTTTAGTACAATTTTTTCATGTAAATTTTATTTCGAGTTTCCGCACTTCGCAAGCCAAGTTCACATAGGTAACATTTTGAGTGATTGGCTCCTGGAAATCGTAGCTTTTCTTATGTTTTTGTTAAGATATTATACTTTTTTGTTTCTTTCATTTTTTTTTAAAAGTGTAAATATATAAAATACGTCACGCTAATTTGCGGCTTCTCTCTACCATCAGTGCGCTTTTTCACGATAATTCGTATGGGACTTAATATCGCCCGCCCTCGCTCCCTCCCCCAACTTTCCCGTTTCCAGAAAATATTTGAAGTACATATTTCAGAATACTTACGCTAATTTTGGGCTCTTCATATCCCTCTTTTCCCTACAAGTACCGCGTATTTTACGGACAAAACCCCATACACCTCATCTAGGGTACTGCACGATAATCGGCAAATATTATTGATCTTGTGTTGATCATTAATGAATAATTTACATGCATTTTTAACCCATGCTTAGAAAAAAATCCATAATCGCATGAATTGACATTTTCTTAGCGTAAGAAGATTAATTTTAACAACTTATTTTAAGCTCATTATGAGTAATTGTAAACAATTCATATGTAATAAAAAAACGAGGTCTAATAAAGCAACCGATTTATTTTCTTCAGGTTTTGTATTTTTCTTTTTCTTAACTTGGTAGCTTTTCATCTTATTTAAAGGTGCGGTTTAAATACTTTGGAAAAAAGCTTCATCACTGTCTCAATATTCGATATTTTGTTTTTCTTCAGAAAAACAGAGAGAAGAGTCTTTCATCACGTCACCTTTTCCTTCAATTTTTCGGCAAATGTCTGAGAAGATGTTTTTCTTTGAGTTTTTTTTGTGTCTCCAAATAAAGTCCAACGAATTCAAGACCTTTTCTGCGGATTCGGCCATGTGTGGATCAGCCAAAAATTCATTGTTCTCCATTTAACAGAGTTCGATGTTCTGCCGACATAAGATTGTGACCTTTTTTCATGTTTGATGACAAATTTTTTATTCGACCAAAAGAAAAATGTGATCAAAAACTGTTTCCATGTTTTGGAAATTTTTTCTTCATTTAATTGAATTGATTTTAAATAAAGCTTTCTGATCAATGAGAAAATCGATTGGTGCTGCCTATAAAATACGTAATACTTTTATTGGCTAGGAGGAGGGAGTGAAAGAGGCAGGAGTAATATTAAATCTCATACAAAAACCACAAAAACCTAGAGGAGGATGGGGAGAAATAGTTCGAAAATGCGAAAATTTGCATTACATATTTTATGAACACCCCTTCGTTATTTTTCAAATTCCGCAGATATTTTTAGAATCATACAGAAGTAGGTATATTAGATTTAGTTGTCCGTTTGTAACGCATCGAACCAACCGTCAGGCACATAAACGAATCACACCAGAGATTTTGATAAAATACTTTGATTTCCGCAAGTCCGTCCATCTGTCTGTCCGTCCGTCCGTCTATATGTCCATCTGTCTGTAAACACCATAACATCGTATCGAAGACAAAATATGTTAGAATATAATTTTACATAGCCTTTCCATACATCAAAATGCACAACTCCTTCCCCTTCTCCCCTTCCATTCAAATGGATTTTTATACCCGTATGGTGAAACCAAAGGGTATATTAACTTTGCTTTACCGTTTGTAACGCCAAGATCCCGTCATCACACACAAAAATGAATTACACCAGTGTGTTTAGAATGATAAAAAAAGTTGAATTTAGCATGTCCGTCCGTCCGTCTGTCTGTCCGTCCATCTGTCTGTCCGTCTGTCTGTCTGTCTGTCTGTCTGTCCGTCTGTCCGTCTGTCCGTCTGTCCGTCTGTCCGTCTGTCCGTCTGTCTGTCTGTCTGTGGCGCGGATTGCGGGCGCACGGATTGAGCTAGAGACTTGAAATTTTGCGTAGGTCCGTTTTTCGTAAAATGCGAGGCCAAGTTCGTTCAAGGGCAAAAATGCACCATTAGGGGGGGGTACCCCCCATACGAACGAAAACGTTTTTTGCAAATATCTCAAAAACGGTACATGTTATCAAAAAAGTTCAAGAACAAAAGTTATTTAGAATATTATTCTACATAAATCTCTCATATATCAAAATCCGATTGGAATAAATTTTAAAAAATCTTGTTGGAAGTTTGCCTTCAAAGTGGAATTTTGATACAACTGTTCGAATTTTGATACGAATATCACCATACGGGTCTCCAATGATTGCCAGATTGGCAATTATAGCTTTTGTTATGTTTTTAAATAAAAATTCTGTGTGTCCTCATTCAAAGTACTTGACGATTGGCCCCTGGCAATTGTAACTTTTCTTATGTTTTTCTTAAATATTTTCGCTTGTATGTATAATAATAGCTTGGCTAAACTTATCATACTTTTTTGATGCTTTCAACAAATTCTTTACGTGTTACAAAACCAAATTATTCACCAGATTTTGCAATTGGTAAACAAAAGAAATTATGACGAAAACATTCGTAGTGCATTTTTGTAGTGTTATTTCTCGTCACAATAAGTGCTGACACTTCAATTAAATGAAAGTTAAATCAGGTCGTAGTTAATATTATCCACTTATTCCTACCTTAACAACTGACGCTGCAATATTTCTCACACCGTTCGTCACCATGTCGTTCAATGTGGAAAACTCAGTAAAATTATTGAAAAAAAGAACTAAAAAAATCCAATATACAATATGAGAAATGAATTTTCAACATCAATAAGTAATATTAAATTGGGAATCATGTAGCAGTCATGTCCCTAACTTGTTCCATTCTAAAACCATTGAGTTCCCGCGACCTCCCCGTTCCGTATTGACGACCATCGACGAGTTTTGTCCCAGATTTTATTTAACGCATTTTAAACTTATTGCTTGTATTCTGCCCACAGCCCGTACAGCTGCTTTCTAATAGACATACTTGAATTATTTTTATTATTATTTTAATGGAATACAACATTTTACTATCTTTATAATTAAGTTGTTCAACAAGATGGAACATCGACATAACCACCACGTGCTCCACAAAGTATCGCTATCTGTAAATAAATCTTGAAAATTGTCTGCAAAGAATTCGATTTTATCGCGTAAATTATGTTCTGGTCAAATGAAACTGTGCTAAAAAACGCTCACAGAAGGCATTTCAACAAGATTTTACAGAATCAGCTGCTGGTGAGTTGAAGAGTTTTTCATTAAATCATTAAAATTGCACATTCCTATAGTAGAACTTTGATAGACGATGACATCGGTATACTTGACCTGAACTCAATGCGAGTCATTTCAATCTTCAAAAAAAAAAGTAGTAAAAGATTTAAACGCCAAATCTTGATTGTCATATTTATACCTGATGAGACACATTACTTTATAATAAGAAAAAAAACTAGTAAGTTTAGACTTTAAAAATAAATCTAAAACATAACAAAAGCTATAATTGCCAATCTGGCAATCATTGGAGACCCGTATGGTGATATTCGTATCAAAATACGAACAGTTATACCAAAATTCCACTTTGAAGTCAAACTTTCCAATAAGATTTTTTAAAATTTATTCCAATCGGATTTTGATGTATGGGAGTTTTATGTAGAATCATATCCTGAATAACTTTTGTTCTTAGACTTTTTTAATAACATGCACCGTTTTTGAGATATTCACAAAAAACATTTTCGTTCGTATGGGGGGTACCCCCCCCCCTAATGGTCCATTTTTGCCCATTAACGAACTTAGCCTCGCATTTTACGAAAAACGAATCTGCGCAAAATTTCAAGTCTCTAGCTCAATCCGTGCGCCCGCAATCCGCGCCACAGACAGACAGACGGACAGACGGACAGACGGACAGACGGACAGACAGACGGACAGACAGACGGACAGACAGACGGACGGACATGCAAAAATTAAATATTTTTATCATTCTAAACACACTGGTGTAATTCATTTTTTTGTGCGATGACGGGATCTTGGCGTTACAAACGGTAAGGCAAAGTTAATATACCCTTTGGTTTCACCATACGGGTATAAAAAGTGGAAAAAGTGACTAAGAACAAAAAAAGAAAGAAAAAGAAAGAAATTGTTCGAAAAGTGACAATTGTCACTTTTATAGTGACGTCTGGCAAGCCTAGGCATATCCCTTCCTGTACGATAACACACATCAGTTTATCATCGTCTTTTACTCAATCTCACTTGATATATCTAAGAGAATTTTCACCACGTTGTCCATGAATTTGAATAGGAATAGCTAGGGATGAGTAGAAAATTTAGTAATGCTTCGAAATGAGTCGAAAAGTCTCCAACAACACCTGTATCTTACGCTCTTCACTCCTTTAAAAAAACGAACTTATTATACTCTATATGATATATCATATAGGAGTATATTAGATTTAGTATACCGTTTGTAATGCATCGAACCAGACTCGATATGGAATCAACAAATATTCTTAACCAAGATATGGAATTCTTTACAGTCAATCCGTTCAATTGGTCTCCACTATCAATGATATGTCCCGCTGGACGATCAGGAGAGATCGCATTACCATCAATGTATCAGTTTAACACATTTCTGTTATTGCTTAAATGAAATCACTCCTGTTAAATCGATTGTGAAAATTTCTTGTGGAAATCTCTTTGCTGTCCACTTTTATGGCTATTAACTTTTATTGTCCACTTTTTTCCCTTTTATGCAGGCGCCAGCCACCAAGCGCTTTAGTTGTATTCCCGGGTCGAGACTTTCGCTGTAAATCGCGAAAACCCAAATTTAACTGAATGAACACTTTTTGACCATTTCAGTTTTTAATAACATTTCCTACAATTCTGCCTTTTACTAAAACTCAGTATCTCAAACCGTTATCGAGATATGCCGTGATTTAGTTTTTTTGCGATTTCAGATCTAAGATTTGTGCTAAATCCGGTATATCTCGATAACGGTTCGAGATACAGAATTCAAGTTCAAGACAAAAGTGTAGCAAATTTGGTTATCTTCAACTTTGGTCATATGTAAGACTATCAAAAAATGCTTAGTTTCGGAGTAAATCATGACAAACCAAAATTAACGAAACCCAAAAAAAGAAAAATCAGATATTAATGTCAATATCTCGAAAACAAATAAAGATAAAGGCTAACTGTAAAAAGGAAATTTTGGGGACTATTATTACCTTTAATTTATGTCTTACATGTCACTACGAAAAAACTGTTAGTTTTCAAGGAAATGACCAAAAACTAAAATTCTCGACAAAAAAAAACCTTTTCGGTAATTTTTGTTTTTCGCGATTTACTCCGAAACTGCACATTTTTCGATAGTCTTATGTATGACCAAAGTTGAAGACAATAACATTTCCTACAATTCTTTCTTTTACTGAAACCCAGTATCTCAAACCGTTATCGAGATATGCCGTGATTTAGTTTTTTTGCGATTTCAGATCTAAGATTTATGCTAAATCCGGTATATCTCGATAACGGTTCGAGATACAGAATTGAAGTTCAAGACAAAAGTGTAGAAAATTTAGTTATCTTCAACTTTGATCATATGTAAGACTATCAAAAAATGCTTAGTTTCGGAGTAAATCATGAAAAACCAAAATTAACGAAATTACGCGATTTTCTTTAAAACTAGCCGTTTTTTCGTAGTGACATATAAGAGATAAATTAAAGGTAACAATAGTCCCCACAATGTCCTTTTAACAGTTAGTCGTTATCTTTATTCGTTCTCGAGATATTGGCATTAATATCTGAAAATTTTGACTATTTTTGAAAATTAACAATTTTTTTGCAGACAATGGCTGTTGGCAACCTAAAAATATATAAAGTTTCTTCCTCTCTTATTAGCCCTAGATTAGTCCCGATTTCGAAACTAATCTAGGTTTCCAGGGGGTACCACGCGGAGGTTAAGAGTAGGAATTGAGAATAATGGTTTGTATATATTACAAACCACAATTCCCCATTTACCCCCCCTCTGGCCTCTGTCCAGAGTCTAAACTTGACCGAAAAATTTTGACTAACTACTCAAACCGTTACTTAGAATTTTATGTTACGATAAATTTAAAATGGTTGGATGAGGGCCACAAAATCCGTTCTACTAATATTACCGCGCGACATTGTGGCCAACTCATCCAAATAAACTAATGCGAAAAGGTCAGCCAAACTGGAGCTCATTTTGTTGCTCGCGAGGATGTCCTCCACTGCTACGGTGAACCGGTCAATATATTTCCGACGCCATTGTTTCTTCCGTAACGTAAAAAACATCCCCGCCAGCAACTCGGCCATCAATTTCCGGATTTTGCTTCCACTGGTGTTTTCCATTTTCACCCATTCATCGCAGGTTGCTATCATAAATGATTTGAAAAAAGCAACCTGCGTGGAATGTGTCAAAAAGGAAAAAATCAATGAAGCAAAATCGTGAACTGCGTGCTGGTCTTGACATGTGCGCATTGAAATGTAAATAATTCTCCATAGATTTACAAACGCCCGCTCAAGACCAGCACCACCAAGCTTCTCCAGTTCCGAAAGAAATCGTTGCACAGCTCTTACTTCCTTTTTTCTCACGTCACTGGATCCGGCCAAATTTTCAATGATTTTATTCCTCGTTAAAATGGAAAAAATTGGCAAAAACAGACAATTTAAATAATTTTTATCCATTTTTTTCACAATTTCTTTAAACTTTATATTTACAAACTATTCACAATTTTTTTTTACAATTTATTCAGATTTTTTTTATTTATTTAATTTTTATACCTTTTTTGCTCCCGAAAAACGTCTTACCGCCTTGAAAAAAACTCACAACTGATCACTTCGTGCTCACCGAGCGGGTACCGAATCCCTCGTCGGATGCAAAACGTAAGCAAAACGTAAGCAAAACGTCATCAATACTTGTCAATACGTGGATTAGTAGGCGTTGAAATGACCTCATTTTTTGACCTAGAAAATTTTTTGTTTATTTTTTGCTGTCAGTTTTTGGTTTTTTTGTGTTTTTCGTGTATGTTTTTTATATTTTTAATAATTTAAAATTTAATTGTTAACGTTGTGCGTTAAAAAGGTTGTTGCAAATTATTAAAAATAAAAATGTAAATATTAAAGTAATTAGCGCGGTCATCTGTGCATAAAACGTCACTTTTTGTCAAAAAATGTATACTTTTTGCAAATGCTTTTTTCAAAAACAGTTTCGTTGAAAATCGAAAAAAATGTTTTTGAAAAAAGCATTTGCAAAAAATGTCATCGTATAAATATGTTCGGTTTAAAAAATTTGTTCGAAAATCGCACCGCGTCTTAAATGTTTTAAATGTTTTTTTTTTTTTTGAAAAAGAAAACATTTGCAAAAAGTGTCAACGCGAAAAAATAGTCCGTCAAAGTCGTGCCGCGTCGGTTTCAAAACATTTCCGTGAAAGTCGTTTGTGTTCGAAAAATAGTTTTTCTCTTTCGCGCGGGTGTGATAAAACAAAGTTCGGGTTTGTTTTATCCTATTTGTGAGAAAAATCAGTGAATCCATTAGTGAATTCTGTGTTGTGATTCTGTGTTGTGATTCTGTGTTGTGTTCGTATAAAGAGTTTCGCGGAAAAGTGGTTCATAAACTGTTTCTTTTTTGCTATTTTTTTGGCGATTTTTTTTCCTGGAAAAACATTTTATTTGGAAAATTCTAATAATTTGAGTTTCTCGATTATTAGGATTTTAATATTGTATTATTTAACCGCAGACATATAATTGACGGTAAGGTAAAAACAATAAAGGCTGGCTTTTACGCTATTTACATAACGCCCTGAAATTTTGTAAAACAAAATTTGGAAAAACCTTGAAGAGGAAATGGAAGAAAACAAATAGTAAAAATTAGCATGGCGTATTTCTTCTTTGCAAGTTTTATGTGGAAAACATTTTTTTACCAGTTTTGAGACACTAGAAAAAATTGTTTAACTTTATTGTCAACTACCGATACTGAAAAATTTCTTAAAATTATCCCCCAAACTAAAGTCAACCAAGAAAGGAAGAAAAGGTGAAGTGGTTCCCTAATTGGAGACTCATCATTCAACGGTTAATTGTGTAAAGCAGGAGCAAGAAAAACAAAGGAAAAGGTAACTGAAGCGACTATTTTCATCTTTGGCATTAAATTTATCAACTTCATAGTCTCATCTTTATAGGGTTATTGTTTTGGCGTTGACCTCAAGTTGTTTTTAAAGAAAACACCAAGCAAAAGACACTAAAGAGACAAAAAAGGAAAACTAGGGAAAACAGTCACGCGAATGATGGTGAGTTACAAAATTTCTCAAATTGAAAAAGTTTCACAAAAAGTAATTTTTCACACACAGCCAGCCAGACGACTATGCGGGATTTGTATGGGGAAATAGTGGCACAAGGATTAAGGAGGAGGTGTGGATAGACGTGTTTAATCGAACGAGGATCACACAGGAATGTTGGGAGGCATAATAGCGGGTGCAGGGTAACAAAAAATAGAGCATTCAGTGAAAACTTATTAATTGTATCAGAAATTTTGAATTTCAGCAAATTCTGTGAACTTCTATGTAAAAAATACACCCAACTGAAACAGAAAAAGAAATCCCACATGCCGAAATTGTACAAAACCCCCGTTCATATTAAGTAAAACCCAACCCGTAGCAAACATCAACCGCATGTCGGGATTAAGATTTGCCCCTGAGATACCAATTAACTTTGGACCCCACAAGGATCTGATCCCGATTCGGCGTACCAAATTTCAAGCCTACCACTCAACCACATATTCTTGGTTTTCAATTTCCAAGTTAATCTTGAGCCTCGATTTAGGGGAAATATTATGTAGGCATATCCCTTCCTGTACGATAACACACATCAGTTTATCATCGTCTTTTACTCAATCTCACTTGATATATCTAAGAGAATTTTCACCACGTTGTTCATGAATTTGAATAGGAATAGCTGGGAATGAGTAGAAAATTTAGATAAGAACATAACAAAAGCTATAATTGCCAATCTGGCAATAAGATTTTTTAAAATTTATTCCAATCGGATTTTGATGTATGGCAGTTTTATGTAGAATCATATCCTAAATAACTTTTGTTCTTGGACTTTTTTGATAAGATGCACCGTTTTTGAGATATTCACAAAAAACGATTTCGTTCGTATGGGGGGTACCCCCCCCTAATGGTGCATTTTTGCCCTTGAACGAACTTGGCCTCGCATTTTACGAAAAACGGACCTACGCAAAATTTCAAGTCTCTAGCTCAATCCGTGCGCCCGCAATCCGCGCCACAGACAGACAGACGGACAGACAGACAGACAGACAGACGGACGGACAGACAGACAGACAGACAGACGGACGGACATGCCAAATTCAACTTTTTTTATCATTCTAAACACACTGGTGTAATTCATTTTTTTGTGCGATGACGGGATCTTGGCGTTACAAACGGTAAGGCAAAGTTAATATACCCTTTGGTTTCACCATACGGGTATAAAAATAATTTTAACATTTCTAATTTTAGACTTCAAATACTGTCAAATTTGAGTGCCAGAAAAATTTAAATTGTTTCTAAAAACTAGCGTAATATCTGTACCCCAGAGGTAAACTGTCGTAACTGCCAAAACCGCGATTTGGCAAAACCGCAAAACCGCGAATAGCCCGTTTCGCACACACCAAAAGCTGTTACTAAGTTAGTCACGGGTCATTGGTAAGGCCCTATATCAACTAATATTTTGTTTAAACAATGTCCTAAAATAAAATAAACTACAAAAGTTTCAAATAATTACCGAAAATCATACACAATAAAAAGTTTGCAATTCCGAACTAAAAATGGCTCTCCTGTAATTTGCAAAATGTCAGTTACGACAGTTTGCCTCTGGGGTACAGATATACCGCACTGTGAACCCTACTTTGTATGAAATTTTGGGGTTAGGAACATGTTTTTTTATACGAAAATTATAAAAAAAATCGCGAGCTGCGAAATTTTTACCGCGCAGTTCGAAATTTTGGTATTAAAAACAAAACCGCGCAGTTGCGAAGCCGCGCAGTTAGAAACCGCGCAGTTGCAGGGATTACTGTATGTCGTAATTCAATTTTTTAACAACATCAAATCAATTGTTTCACGAAGATAACATCTCATTGCATTTATAACCTTCGTAATTGGCATACTAAAACCGGTTGTTAAAGAACATGGAAAATTCGAGCTAGTATTTACGAAAAAATTCGTTTCGGTAAGCCGAAAGATAGTAAGAAAGGAGTTTAAGTGGATAGTGCGAAAGAGGGAATCATCTACAAAACTTTACCTTGAGAGAATATCCTTTGAGGGGATAGTGCCACATATGTAAAAATTATTTCCTAGTACTGTAATCAACATAATATAAAAAGTTTCAATTCGATTTCTCTAGCAATGTAGAATCTAGCAGGGAAGAGGGTTTGAGGGGCCACAGGGGGCCGATTTGTAAACAGTACACGGAAAAAAATCCGCATAGTAATCGTTCCTATAAAATGGTGGAAAGCGATTATAGGAGTCATTGCACCATTTTGTAGCAAAGGCTTCCATAAATATTGGAACTAGTCCTAGTTTTGGTGGAATCATTACTATGTAAATAGGGCTGAGAGAAGAATGCCCACATTCCAACAAAAGTAGCACTCGTTCCTAGTTTGCATTGGAGACGTTGTTAATCTGAGGTGGAAACATTACTATATTATTTATTGTTTTTGTAAGTGGGCTTATCGGTCCTTTGCTATGTTGTGGAAATAAAACCAAAGGACCGATAAGCCCACTTACAAAAACAATAAACATGAACACAACGGTCAACCCACACAAATTACTATATTATGTATGGAATCATTCCCACTGTTTGTAGAAATGACTCCAATATCATGTAGGGCTCAGTCCTACAAAAAAAAATGGAATGAATCCTAAGTTTTGTTGGACTCATTCCTATGCAAATAGGATTCAGCGAATACGATAATTCAAGTCGAATTTTTTCTTCGATTATAATTCACACGTCGTTTGCGAACTCGGAGTATATATAGCTTGGACCTGCCTAGTGCCACACTCTGACACTTGTGTCGGAAAAATTTTTTAATTACAGGGCATTTTTTTTGATCGAGCTATTTGATATCTCGATTATTTTCAAGTCACGGACTTCTCTATCTCGGATATTCGATAACTCGAATTTTTGTTTGTCCCCTTTAGATTGGACAGAATCCAATAAAAAAAAGTCTCCAGTCCTATACAGATAGGACTTGGTGCTATAATTATAGGAACGTGTCTTATTTCAAATTAGAATGTCGCGAATATATATAGGAGAGAATCCAATAATCAATGGAGACATTACAACGTTTTATGGGATTGAGTCCTTTACAAAAGGGAATGTCGCCATATTTTTGTCGCAACCAGTCTAACATATATAGTAATCTCTCCCATGTAACACGTTGGAGTCTTTGCCATAGTTTTGGGAATGGTTACACCAAAAAAAAAAGAATACGACCACTTTTTTGTTGGAATGCGTCCTAAAAAATGTGGGAGCTGTTACACCTTTTTTATAGGAATGATTCCCATATTTGGCCACTATGCCGTTGTTTCCCATAAATATGGGACTGGAGCATGAGATTTTGGTGGAATGGTTCCTATATGTTTTTTCCGTGTAAAACGGTGCTATACACGGAGTGCAGTCCAAATAAGAATATGTGAGACAGTGGATTTTTCTTCTATGATTCCATAAAAAGGGTATTTTTCCCCTTCTATTTGGGCTTCATTACCAAAAAAATTCACTATCTCGTGTGTTCCTATTTTTTTTAGGAATCTGTCCTATTATTTCTCTCCGTGTACTGAACACTACCTAATAAGGTTCACGTATACCACGACCAGAAACAAAGCACTGTGCGTCGCATAAAGAAACATCTTATATCGGGGCGTTTTAAATCGAGGAAAACCTGTATACAAAAATGTTATGTCAATTTTTTCAAAAGAAATTACTTTCATTCTACTTTCAATTTAATGTATTAGACCTTGATCGCTATGACAACGGATTCAAATTAGCTAATAATATCACGATTTGATTCCAAAAAAATCAATTTATTCATTTCTTAGAAATGATATTTTTTATTTTCAATAGTTTACATTACACTACCTGACAAAAAACTACTTCTTTGTGTTGCCAAAGATTTTACAATTTCGGGTAAGTTGACATCGCTGAATCCAGATTTGGAAGTAGTTTGGCCGGATACACTCTAGTTTTTGAAAAATTGAATTGTTTTCTAGTTATATTGGTTTTCTGAAAAACAATGGGGTGTATTTAAAGTCGTTTTTAAACACAGTTTTTGGTTAATATGAGTTTAAACAGACAAACCCATAGCAGTTTCTATCATTTTAACCTCATGTTAAACAAAAACTGTTGAAAACGACTATGAATATATCGCAATAATTTTTCTTTTTTCCAAATCTCTAATTTGATAATTTTTCTTTTTCCCAATTCAGTCAAACTACTTCTTGATTCTGTTTTCTCAACATTAAATTATCCCAAAAAGAAAGTAAAATCTTTAGTAGCAAAATGACTGTTGTGCAGTGTTATTATTGAGAAATTTGTTACGGGCGCAATGAAGAAATATCAATTATGATCAACACAAAACTTTCCTCTGCAATATTTAATACAAACGTGGAAAATAGTAATTTTCCAAATATCTCGAGAACCGTTAACCCTCTAGTAGGCCAATTTTTGTTTGAAGAGAAAAAATTAGAGCAGGTTAATTGTGTTTCAGGAAACCCAGAACGGAAACCCTTTTGTCCCTAGGTAGTTGTTTGAGTTTCCAGTGGGTGGAAACAGGGAGTGTATCTAGAAATACACTTGTCGCGGCAGGGGGTTGTTAATTAGAAAAAGCAAAGCTGTATCTGTAGATACACTTGCCTACTAGAGGGTTAAAGATACGTAAAAACCGTTAGGGGGAAAAATACAGGAAATTTGATTTTCTTTGAATTCTATTATATTTACTTTTTCCCAAAAGCGAAAAGTTTTCGAGAAATTTTCATAATACGGCATTTTTTTTCAAAAAATTGGTACGTGCTAACGTTATTTTTGCAAAAGTTAATAAAAAACTACAATTTTCGTCATACTAATTTCCAAAAAATTTCAAGTCGCTAGCTCAACGCTGTCTCAAGTTATTTAAGATACGTAAAATGGACATACAAATAGATGGACCGACAGACAAACAGACAGACAAACAGACAGACAAACATACAGACAGTCAGTGTTGTGCCGCGTAGTCTACGTGATGTAGACTACACCATTGTCTACGCGTAGACTATTACTGTAGACAATGGTATATTCTCTACACGTATACAATGTAGACAATCAATAAAATAAAGGACAGCTGTTTTAGTTTTAAAATCTGATTTTCTTTAATTAATTATAACATAATAAAGCATAATTTCCAGGAAGCAATCGCCAAATGCTGTACATGAGAACTTCGGAGCAAACTTTAATAGCAATTCTGATTCTACGCATGCAATCTAAGCGGCTTTTTGTTTTAATTTTTTGCAATTGAAATCACATTGAATTCTAAAATCTTTTTGCTTCACACATTTTTCAATATAACGAACCGTTTATTTAAAAAAAACTGATTCATTCATATCGGATGGCTTTGCTCATTTAAGAATATCTGTTTAATTTTTTCGAAAAACACATTTGTTTCTAGTCTGTAGCTTAATTTCGTTGAGAGTTGTATTTACAGATAGACGGAAATCTATACGGTAGTAATTCAAATCAAATACCCCTAGTGGAATATTAAAAATATTAAAAATAAAAACTACCAAAACTAATTGAAGAATTTATTTTTTGTGCTTATATGTATTGCACATAAATCAATCTTAATCAGAATCATTGTCTTCTTCATAATATAAATTTTGATTTATTCACCAAGAATAATAAATATGTAGTAGTTTTTTAGACCTTTCAAAGGTCAGTCGATTTCGGTTTTGAGAATATATGACTCACTGATGGCTTTGTTTTGACAGATATGAGAAAGTCTACATTGTCTACGCAAAGTCGACATTATCTACGCCAATGTCTACATTGTCTACCCCAAATCTATTGTCTACGCTATTGTCTACACTGAAGTTAAAGTCTACGCGTAGAGGAACAACACTGCAGACAGTCAGACAAATGCGCGGAAATCCTTATAATTAGGCCTGAAACTGATTAGAAAGTTTCTATCGACACCCATTCTTGAGTCGGTCTTTGTCATGAATACAATACTTTCCCTCTATAGTAGAGGAAAGTAAAAACACCATAGTAGTAATAAAAAAAAGCATTTTGTAATTACTGTGGTGTTTTTTTTCATTACGTTTTGTTTTAAATAGACGAAAATCAAATGACATTCCGTAATGACTTTCCAAATTTCAACAGAACTAAAGCTGCGAGTTACAAAATGAAAATTTCCAAAAAAAAAATTTTCGAAACATTATTTTTTATTGAAGTTTTATTTGTTGCAAATGATTGTACAATTTTTAACGGATCGTGCGCAAATCCTACTAGAATTATACCGATTGAAAATGATTATATGATTTCCAATGGGTTATTGTTAAAAATTGCCTACTATTTACCGGTTAATGAAGATATAAAAACAATTTTTAAGTTTTTCGGAAAACAATACGATATGGATATTTTTAAATGTTTAGAAGTTTTCTATATACCAAATATTCAAGCATTTGCTATAACATTTTTCGATGGAAAAGGATGGGAGGATTGTGAAACGAATTATAAAATCAATTACAGCCAACCTCCAAAGTTTGAAATTTTATATACAGATGAAATGGACCTTCGATTAATTTACTCAAACCATGTTTTGCATGTTTTATGGGGATGCAAAAATATCACAAATTCGACACAGCATATAGAAGGTGGATTGATATTAACTTCAGACTCAGTTGAAGGCAATTTTACAATGGCTATCAAATCATTGGAGCAGGTATCAAGTAGTATCATCGATTTTACCAACGTTTCTAATACGCTTAAAATGACTGTCGACGGATGTGACAAACAGTATAAAATATATAATACAAAAAATGTATTTAGACCAGAAGACCACTATGTTTTATTTGCTATAATTGGTGTAATAATTTTTCTCACTGTAATGTTTGTTGTTATTTATAATATTGTTGAATATTTAAAAAAATAACCACACTGACCGAAAACCGAACAGACAGAAAACCAAAGCATTTCTCGAGAATTCTTCTAACTTAATTCAAAGGAATTATCAAAGCATTATGCGTTGGTTTTATTATTGATCATACTTTGAATTTCATTTGACCCTTTAATGCACCACTTTTTCTCAAAAAAATTTATTGGTTGTTTGTTGCAGAGGTGCAAACAAAAAGTTTTTCGATTGTATTTCGGTTTTGGTTCAAGGGTAAATTGAATTTCTGATTTTGTATTTGGTTCATAAGATTTCAAAAGGTTCCGATTTTGGTGATTCTGGTTTTGGTTTTTAAAATTCTAAAAATATGGTTCTAGCTTTGATTTCTAGAATTTCAAAAATTTGATTCTGGTTTTGATTTTTCCCGAATTTTTAATGATTTAGTGGATTTTGTTCTTACAAAAGGCTCGTAGCGGGTATGGAAAATGTTTTTTTTGTTAGATTAACATAAAAAAGTGCTAGACTCAAAATATAGTGGTATTATAAATTCAAATTTGAACCGAACAAACCACTAAAAAAAATTTCTAGTTTTTGGTTTGGTTACAGCATTATTTTAAAAACTGGTTTTGGTTCGATTCAGCAACGATTTTCGACATAAAATAACGTGAAAATGAAAAAATTCAATTTGTTTGATCCAATATAGTATTTCTCTCTCAAAAGGATAAACTTATAAAAATATTTAATCAATTTTGTCAAAAAATAAAACGTTTGATTGAAACAAAAGTGTTTATAAACATTAATAGTAAATAAAGAGAATTATGAAAACAATATCTTGGAAAATTGTTTTTCTTTAACATATTATTTGTGGTGAAGAGAGCTTGACAAGGAAAATAAATTATTGGTGACAAACTTAACCTCTTGCCTCTACTCTGCTAAACAGAATGCACGAAAATTTCACATAAATCGGTCATTTCGAGCTAGAGCTTTTGCAACTCAGCAACGTCAAGGGCCCTTTTCAAAGCTTTTATTTCGCTTGCCTTCGTATCTGTTTATCTATCTGTCTGTGAGGGTCAAATCTTGGAATCTAATTAAACCCATTTTCACTCATCAAAAATATCCTAACTTCGTAAAAATTGTTCCTAAAATGTTTGCAGGGGTCGAAGAAGCGATTACACCATCTTCGGGAAAATTCATTACAGTCCTGTAAGGATACGGTGACTATATTTATTTTGTGTCAATCTGGGACGAGATCAGCGGAAGGGAGCGGGGGTCCCAAATACCCAATGGAAATTCTAAAAGAAATGCTCTACAGGCCAAATTTTTTGAAATACATTCGCGGAACAAAAGTTTACTTTTCAGAATTTTTTTGAGATAATTATTGAAAAAATACGCCGCAGGCAAAAGGAAAATTTATTTTACAGTAACCTTAAGCCGAACCTATAGAGTTTGATAAATAATAACACTAAATTGAAAAGTTCGGAACAAAAGTTTACTTTTCGGGACAACACGCCTAGATTCGGGACTGCCACGGGTATAGGACGCCGCGAATATAATTTTTTTCACTGTTTCTCGGGAAAATTAGCACTTAGTATCAGGAAGACCGAGCCATGCTCGGCGACCTCAAAATTCTACTTTTGCTGATTTTTGGGGAAAAACTAAGTTCACATTATCTTTACAGAGCTTTTCCAGAGTTTTTAAATTCCCGACCTAGAAAGCTAGAACTAAAACTAACGCGCGATAACAAAATTTCATAGAAATCGGTTGAGTGGTTATTGAGTAATCGCTGTCACCGATTTTTGAAACGTTGTTTTGAGACACCAGGTGAGGGTTATCGAGGGGAGGGAAAAGTCAGGTTTGTAGTGGAAAAATCGAAAGCCCCTAGCCCTCTTAGTAATACTGTAAAGTTTAATGAAGATCGGACCACCCAATTCGAAGATAACAGGCGAGGGGTATCGAAGGGGAATTTTCTCAGGGGGGAGACCTATCTAGATCCATTTCTTGTCCCCGAAAATCCCTAACCCCCAAGTTCCGTGAAAATCGTTTGTGCAGACAGACAGACAGACAGACGTTCCTCGTATTATATTATAGGATTTGAACATGGCAATGGCAGAGCAACTTTCTAGAATTCTTTATTATTATACAGCAAGAACATCTTGTTGCGGTTTATATCAAAAAAGCTTTTTAGTTTGCCTTGATTTTCATATCCGAAAATTATTGTTAATACTTCACTTCACAAAAAAATTTTTTGAACTTTGATCATGACTCGAAAATTATGATAACTGCAAAGATGCAAGTTGTTTGACCAAATTGAATAATTTTCGATTCTTTTTTTACGTCAAAGTGGGTTGTGTGGTGTTTCCCTGACATATCAAAAAAAAGTTTTTTTTTTGGTTTTTTTTTGAACATCAAATCTAACCGGTCGCAACGATATACCGCCTCCGAATAATCCGTTGGCCAAATTCACCTCCACAATGCCTTCGTTGTATCGCAAAAGTAAAAGCCAAGAAACGGAAAAAAAATAATAGCTGAAAATTTTGACGGTTCAAGAGATAAATAACGATCGCCGGCTTTAAATATATTCGTGTTTTTGTGTTTATCGGTTGAATATAGATGCCGCCACTACATTAAACATAAGAGACATATGAAAAAGTTGAAAATTCGAATGTGTGAGCACGCTAGGCTCCGCGAAAGCCCCCTAAACTGACGGTTGGCAGTCAACAATTCATACCGAAGGCAAACGGTTCTTAGGGGCCTGTGGTGATTATTCGTTTTGAGGTCGGTTAAATTATAAACGAGAAATTCGTCTCAAATCGGCCGATCGACAAAAATACTCGACTATCTCGCAAGATCGCCGCGAAAAGCGTCGCCGAAACTTTTCCTTTCATGATTTTCTTATCAATACATTTTTAATTTCTTTTTAAATTTCCGTAATCGACGGTTTTGGCCTCGACGAGAGATAAAACTGTCATAGCCGTATGGCGACGATCGCCATATGATCGTCTGTGATCCGTAATAAAATCCCACTCAAATTATTGGACTGTGATGATTTTAAAATACGTTTATTGGGTAAAAAGACAATCGATCGGTAAAAATTACATAAAATTACCCAGAATTACGTTTCTATCAAATTCAACAAATAAAATTAGTGACCGATCAAGGAAATGTCATTAGTGTCAAAACTGATTAATCAGCTGTTTTCCGAGTTGCGTAGTGATCGTTTTCAATATCGGCCAAGTGCGCTTTAGCAAAAATGTTGAAATCGCGGCATCTTTTTTGAAAAAAACAACAAAAAAAAACACACACACGGGTTTTCCTCATTCCGCGACGTTTTATTTTTAACCTTTTTTTAAAAAAATATTCTAATTTATTTATTTATTTATTTTTTGGTTTCTGTGCTTTGATATTTTGTGGTGTTTGCGACTTTTGGCAAATTCTGATCTACATGTGATCGCCGAACGTGATCGTGTCGTGAGTTTTGTCGTTAATCGCGCAAAACCGGTTCTCTAAAAGATCTTGACGTGTGAGATTTGTCTTTCGATCTTAAGAAAGATCTTAAGAGTCTCCTCATGCTATTAAACGCATTATGCTACGATATTTTTAATTATTTGCCTACCGAAATTAGCAATGAGTTCAGATAGATTACAAGCAGTTAATGGTGCACATAAAATTTTTATTGCCACAAAAATACAATTCGAAATTCGATTTTTTTGTCTGGTTAACGGCTATAAAGAGTTAAGAGTTTATTGCGACTTTTAATGCCACAACTAAATTAAATCCTATACTTATGACGTTGTCTTATTCTGAAAAAACGCACCTTTTTTTAGACGTGGCAAGCATTCAAAAGTATGCCCTTCTTAAAAGAATTTCCAAAGTAAATTTTATTCGGGCACTAATGATTTCCACGACTTTCCATAATATTCTCCATTTAATAAAAAAAAACTTGCCCTAAACCATTTTTCTGAACATCGATTTATTTTTGTTCAGCTCCACTTTCATATGCCTTCCACACACTTCTCCATCAACAGATGTTGTCATTATTTAATTATTATCGCTTGCAGCAATCTCAAAATTATCTGCAGGTGTATTCAATTATCATTTGTTTGTCTCACACATTTACGGTGCTGAAAGTTCTTTCAGATTGTGCACTTTTCGCGCCAAATGCGAAGAACGATATTTAAAAAAAAAAGATTTCTGAACGTGACGTCATTTAAAAATCCCATATAGACGATGAATATTAAATTAGTTCCCCCTGACAGAATTTATTTTTATTTAAGAATCCTAACTCCAGAAATTTGGAGCGACGATAAACAATTCCAGCCACAACGAAACCAATTTCTTAAATAGTTCTCTACCCTCGATTCCATAAATTTCTGCAATGTTTTTATTGATTTTATGAGTGAAAATGCGAACAAGCGTTCTATTAGTTCCCAAATATCATTGAACAGATTTAGCAAGGCGTCGCCCACACACGGATTTCGCTTTTTTTTATAGCCAATTGTATTTTTAAGAATGTTTTTGCACGATTTCGGATGATGTCTTGTCTACCATTTGGTTGTTTTAATCGAGTCTGATATTAGAAATTTATTGAGCAAATTAAAAATTTATGTGTGCCGATTTTAATCAAAATAAGTCTGATTTTATAAAGGGGGTTAGAAAACATAAACTTTTAATAAGTAAAATTAATGGATTTTTGGGAAAGTCTTTGAAATGGCGTTTTTTTTTCTGTTTCAGAACGTTTGCCAAATTTTTAGATGTGCAAAAGCTCAGTTGCGTAATTACCAATTTTGACCCCTTGCAATTTTTTTGTAGCTCCCTAAAAATTAAAGCCCTTAGAAAAAAGTATAACACCCGAAAATTTTACTGTCCTTTTTTAAAAAAATACAGTGCCGCTCCAAGGCAAAGCGGCGTTCGAAATTATTTAAAAAAAATCCGCCGCAGGTAAAATTTTTATTCAAAAAAATGCATACAGGAGAAATTATTGAGCCGCAAGTGAAAAACTTAAAATCTCAAGGTCAAATATGCCCTCAAATCAGGGTTACCATCCCACCCCTTTTCCCCGGAAGGAAATCCGGAGTATTTTTGAAATTTTTTAATTTCGCCCAGAGCAACAAAATGCAGCCCTAGAAAAACAGTCCGCCGGACACGTTAAAAAATCCCCTGAAACATTGATTGATTGTGTTTACATTGGGATTCATTTTGAGGCGGCACGTCTTTCGCTCCGACCAAGTGAAGGTGAGAGACGCAGTGGGGAGGGAAATCAAAAAGAGCGAACGAAGTTTAGATTCACTTAAAATTATCGGTCGCAAACCGGTTTTTGAGTCTGGACGTTGAAACCTGTGTCTTTAGTTTTGTTGATGAAACTGGTTTAGTGAATCCAGATGAAGCCTCAAAGTGAATCCCAATGTAAACACACTCATTAGAAAACAATGTCCGGGGAAAAGAGGATGAAAAGGCAGCCCTACCCTAAATTCACATAACAGTTGTCAGAGAGGCGTATGTTTTGTCGTTTGTGAGGTCCGAATTTAACGCAACGAACTTCTAAATGTCTCAATCCGTCGCATAAAGCACCACCTCAGAAAAATGACGCCCGAAAATACATTTTGATTCTCCCCTTTTTTGCTGGATGAGGGGTCGCGCGGAACACCACCCCTCGTCCGCGCAAAAAATGGCACCAGAAAGATTCCAATTAACAATGAATATCTCATCAGCGGTTCACAAGATAGCAGAAGAGGGGGTGAGAAGCAAGGGGAACTATAAATCGCCATAGTTCCATTAGAAACTTTTGAAAATCTGCTCCAAATCGTCAAAAAATTCATTATTTTCAATCTTCTACCCTATCCCGGCAAGCCAATGACTTTTCAGCTCCCACTTTCCACCAGAATTGACGCAAATTACTTCATAAATAATCACCAAAAACTCATTCGGAATGGAGAAGCTATCAAAAATTTAGATAAAACTGTTGGGGATTCTTCAAATTTCACATTGAAAAAAGTGAATCATTATCAATTACTCCTGTTACATTTTTTTGTAAATTAAATCAGACTTTAAGCATTATTATTACTGCCTCACAGTCAGTTCGTCAAATTAGCTACCAATCAGACATCATAAACAAACATGATAAGAAAAATTCGATTTTTTTTTAAACTGATAACCCATAAGAATTTCATTGCGTATAATGTCAATAATTTGAAATTTTAAGAATTCTTTTTCGAAATGGAATTACTTTATTGATATAATAAATTTGATCATAAAGTAATTTTCTCAACTTGAATAAAAAAATCGTATAGTATTGACCTGCTTTTTCACCCTCCGTCCAAAAAACATCTAAAGTAGATTTCTGTAATTTCATTTTCTGTAAACTCAGCTATTGACTAATTACGATCGATTTATTTTACGATCAGCGAAAATATAATTGAGGCCAATATTGTAGCGTTTGTCTGTAATCAAAACGCGAAGTAAACACACACAGAAATCAAAAGAAATCAACAAAAATATGATAGAAAATTGTATGTTCCAGAAAAAAATTCACTGAAATTGTGTAATCTGCCAATGCATTTAAAAAAAATCATAATTAATGTGCCGTAGTAAAAAAGAAAGAAGAAAAAGTGGAAAAAAGTGATTTTACAAATTGAAATCAGTGAAAATTAATGCCCATTAGTTGATGTTTGTGTGTAGAACATGTCTGAATTAACGACAACTAAAAATCCACCTGGGGAGATAAAAGAAACTCCAGCCGCAACACCAAATATCACAAATCCAAAATCAATGGAGGGCAGTGCAACGACAACACCGGCACCAGCGAGTGGAAATAACGTTGCGCCTGTACGTCGGCTAGCGCGACAGTCCCTTCCAAAATTAGCCATTCCAAAGTCTTCTGGTGGAATTGTGGTGCCGAATCAGAAAATGACTGCTCCAGCGGGCTTTTCAAACGGAAGTGGTAAAAACGGAAGTATCGAAGCTGTTCACAATGCAATTAGGAAAAACTTAGCCGATGAGGGTGGACTTAATGGAAAAGCAGCAGGTATTAATCGTGTGATTGCACCAGCTCCAGGTGATCTTAATTCAGCTGATGTTAAAAATAACAACGACATATTTGCGTTCGCCAAGGAGATCTCGCCAAAGGATCATCTCGGTGAGTTAAATAGCATGTGGTATGATTTTAGCTTACGACAATCTTCAATTTAATCAATTTTTTTGCCGGCACCTTGGCGTCTTTTCAGACAAAATGTGAAATGTTTTGCACTTTAAGCAATTTTCAGAACTTTCCGACTGATAAAATCCTGTAAATTTATTAAAATTTTAAAATTATTTTTGGATTTGATCACATCAACGAAAAATTGAAAACGAATAATAAGGAAGATTCCCTACAAACCTTTTGGAAGAAAATTCTTTTGGAAAATCAAAAGACAAATCTTCTAAGGCGAAGTGATTCATCTTCCATGCGAATCTCAAACAAACTTAATTTTCTTTGACTGCATGAGATATTTCTAGATAGATAGTTAAATAAAAAAGTAACGGTTATCCGTGGACTGCTCAATACTGGCCGTTTAGAGATTTTTTTTCCATATTTTGAGATATTATTAGACAATCGGCGGCAAAATTCCTATTCGGGTTTGTTTGTCACCAGTAAACTCACGAATGGCTGGACGGAAGTGCTTGAAACTTTAAAGTTAAGCTAATGACATATCAGGTTCTAACATAGGCTGCAACTCATTTTGTTTGCACACCTCCATTGGTGAGTCCCCAAACAAACCGGAAGATTTTTTACGATTTTCTTGGAAACAGTGAGTTTAATCCAAACAATTATTAAGACATAAAGTGTTGGGAATGTAATTTTACATATCTCTGTCATACATCAAAATTCGATTGGACCATTCTATTATATTTTTCCTATACAAGCATGTAATTTTTTACGTGTTTTCCTAAAGTTATTGGCATCAATTTCGCAAAATTAGAGTAAATATTTAAAAAATACCACAGTATTTCACAATATTGAATTACATAAAAATAGATTTAATGATTTCTGTCTCGAAGATCGGGCATAAATATTTTAATAAAATCTTTCGTTTTTTTAATTTTTAGAACATTCTCCAATTTTTCCCGAGATGCTGATATCGATTTCGCCACCAACGAGCACAACAACTCCAAATTTAAGCCGCCTTCTTAGTTTAAGTCCATCATCATTACGAAATTACCAGCTAGATAATGTAAGTCCATAATTATAATCAAAAATGTATATTTTATTGCGACATTGTAAAATGTTACTTTTAAAGAGGCTATAATTGATCATTTATGTTTCTATTATTGTGGAAAATTGCCTAAAGATAGTGTTTAAAGATGCGGCGACATAAATTCCGAGCATTAGATATAAAAGTGATAACATCAATTAGACACAGCATAAATCATCATACTTAATGTTGCAAGCATAATTTCTATGTATCTCAGTTGTTTTGTGCACTCCCATGTCATTCATTACAGTAGAAATAAACGTAAATTCATGTTTTTAAATATCTATATTTAAGCGATTTACGGTCTTGGTTGGAAAAACAATTGCTGAGAAAATAGATATAAATTCACGGTTCGTAAATTTACGATTTTGCTGCTGTTTTTCCTTACGATTGTGATTTTTTCCTTGAACTTTGCTTTTTATAGTAAGACAACTCTTAATCCATTCCATTCACTACCTCTTTTAAGTTTAATAAGTTTCGAATTAATTTTTTTACTACACTTTAACGGAATTATTATGCATAATTGTGAAATGTAATTTAGATAACGTTGAATAGTTTTTTTAATTTATTATAGAAAGGAATAATAAAAAATTAGTGACAATTTTGGATATGGTTAATTAATTTTTGTGGGATAATTTTACTAGGAAAAGGGGGTGTTTTGTTAAGTAGAATTTAGATGAACCGTCATAGAAGATTTCTTCTACCCTAAATAAAATTGGATTAGAGACTCCTATTTTTTATACATTTTAAACAAATTCCTATCAAAAAAAGGGACATACGAAACAGTAAAATTTTTTGGTATTGGCTCCCAAAAAAAGGAAATAATACCAAATAATTGGAAATTTCATAAAAATTCTAAGACAAATTCTTTATTTTTAGGGAATCATTACCATAAAATCCTCTGTCTAATATATATTTATAGTTTTATTTCTTTTTGTGTAATATGTTCAGGAAACGCAGAGATCACTGAATACGAACCATAATAAATTTTTTTTGAAATTTTATAAACAATCTTGTTCTAATAGGAAAATTATTTTCGAGGTCTTTTCCACCCGGGAAATATTTTTCTCGAATTTTTAGAGACTTGTTCTTAGTGGGAAAAATATTTCCGAAACCGGATTTAAATTTTCGGAACCAAAACCAAAAACCAAAGTATGGAAATTTTCAGACCAAATTAATGAAATTTGAGGCACCAATTCCAGAAACAAAACCAGAACCAGACCCAATTTTTGAACCAATTTTTTGATGTTTTAAAGTCAAATTAATCAAATTTGAGGCACCAAATCCAGAAACAAAACCAGAACCAGACCCAATTTTTGAACCAATTTTTTGATGTTTTAAAGTCAAATTAATGAAATTTGAGGCACCAATTCCAGAAACAAAACCAGAACCAGACCCAATTTTTGAACCAATTTTTTGATGTTTTAAAGTCAGAACCAAATTTTTGAACCAAATTTTTGAACCAAATTTTTGAACTAAAATTTTGAAGTTTTAAAAATCTATAAAATAAAATAAATGAAAACAATTGATTGAAAAATTTTGAAAATATCAGCATAAAAATGTTTATAAAAACCATAACATAATCTATATTAAATAATAAATAAATAGCTGCCTTTCTAGGCGAAATCTTAATAAGTTGCATAACACAATAACAACAAAAATAAATCTCATCCGGTCGACTTCTCGGCAGTTTTAGAGCATCAATCAAAATTAAACTAAATGGCTGGAAAGTGAATTTTTTTTTGTCAACGATCGAGGTCAAAGATCTAATTGTTTAAAACAGACCGTATTTAGCATTCAGATATCTTCAAAATTGTATAACACGAAGCCGTATTCATCTTAAACTGGTTCTTTATTCTACACGCTATTAGAACATACGAACTATTTGGGCACGCGTCCATTTAGTTCTGAATTAGGAACAACAATAAATAATAAATGATTCACTCACATATGTTGATTTTGTGGCAAATCTATATTTATGAGAATCTCTGGGATACTAAAAATATACCAGTACGAAATTCAAATATTTGAAACAGTCAATCAATTATAATTTTATGGAAAATTCGGCCATCGAAATGAATTTTTCTATGTGATTTTTTTTAAATTCGGCAGATCTGAAAAAAAAAATTTTCAAATGTTCTTCTTGAGATTGTGGCTAACGAAGCCATAGTCATAAGTGGTGGATATTGGATAAAATCTTCTTGTAGAACGCATGCCAATCAGGCATATCGGATGGGATTGGCATATACAAGTATCTACTAGCAAAAAATATATAAATGGCAGAGCCTTCATATCTCTATGATAGTATACCGCTTTATACGAAATTATGATCGGCCAGAAATATATTAAGAATTTTGATCACGTACTTGATCACTCCACGAAAAATGCTTGCCGTTTTAATGCAGACGAAAAGATGATACTTGAAGTGGTTATTCTACGCTTCCACCCACCCAAAAACATTTTTGATTTGGCCATCATGTGAATTTTTGATTGTCGAAAATGGTAATTACGCCCTTAATTTTCATATGAAATTCACACAAACGGTATTTTTCCACACATTTAATTTTTTATTTATTTAGAAAACAATACATGAGATCCCTCTAAACAAAATGAAATCGAATTTAAACAAAATGATATTTAATTTAGCGCCGCAAGCGAAATTTCGAACGTAAGGATTTAAATCTGTAGTTTCACAGTCTCGGGCGAAAAATTCCTAGACTTTACAGAATTTTTCATGTTTTATAAATAAATGCAAAAACAATTTAAGAGATATCCGTCCTTGGTTGAAAAAATGTGCCGCGGGAACATTTGGTGATCGTTTTTTTTAGTGTTCAACAAATTATAAATTGAATAATCCGGAAAAAAAATCAATTTGCGGGGCTTATTCGGGACGTATGATCGGGACGTAACTCTGTGGTCACAAGGAAAAACTGCTTAAGTCGAAAAAGCGTGTTTTGAGTAATTTGGGTTTAAAGTTTTGATTACTTTCTGGAAACAATTGGCTATTCTGGTTATTCTTTTAAACGACATATTAAAGACTACTTTAAACTAAAAAGAATCTTAAAATCCAATTTGGTTAAAGTGTTATCATAAAAAAGGCGTTTCTTCCATATTATGAATAAGTTTTTCCAAAACCATAGTAAAGCAAAACTGATTTAGGTTATATGGTTTTTGCTCTGCCATTCCTCAGAGGGGTACAGCATGAAAACCAAACTTTGACAGAATATAGAACTGGATATGGAGAATTCAAATATTCACCAACCATTAAAACTACACTCAGAAAAATGGAGGCTAATTCGACGACCTATATACGGCGTAATTGGCCTCGGGCAGGAAAATTTAGTCTATGTGAGGCGCGCGTTCGCCTGCATGAGGGAAAGTAAAACTTGTGTTGACCTGTGGCCGGAGAAATTCTAAAATTAAGCCACCAGCAGGTGAAGTAGGGCATTGGGAGCTGCACGAGTTAATCTTAGATAGGCATTTCGAGGATGTAATGTCATGTAATGGAAACCTCTGTCAGCCAGCTAGAGGTCAGAGTTAACCTGACAAAAAGTTGACCTGACATTTTTCTGAGAAAAGGAAAGAAAAGGAAAGAAATGGAAAGAAAAGGAAAGAAAAGGAAAGAAAAGGAAAGAAAAGGAAAGAAAAGGAAAGAAAAGGAAAGTTCAGTAGAAAATATTCAATACTTTGTATTGACGTTATCTACGTCTTTCAGGAACATGAGGTGATCCATCCATTTCCAATATAAAATTGGCCAATTCTTCTTCCATTGTTGACAGCAGCCGATGCGATTAAATGTCAAAAAAATCTGCTCATGTGTCTTAGCTGCAGATATGCATGCAGCTCTGCATGCAGAAAATCTGCACATGTGTTTAGGCCATTAAGCGATTTTTCCTTGTGACCACAGAACTAATGGCAAAAATATGTGTACAGTTTTTAACAAACTTCAATGTTAAAAAAACATAAAAATAAAATGAATTATTCTGATTTTAGGGTCTTCGGAACCCACCTCGTCCCCCACGTCACGTTTTCGAGATTTTTGGTGTTAAATTTAGTATTGCCATCTCACTTCCGCAAACCCTTCTCCCCTCTAAACATTCGACGAGGGGATGTATTTTATGGGCAGTCCTTAAAAAATTTTATTGAACTTTTTGAATATCGCGCCACAAAAAAAATCTCTTCCCATTATAAATCCTTGATCAAAAGTTTTCACAAAAACAATACTTGACTATTTTAATTATAATAATGTAAAAAAACGGCAAGTGTGATTTCTTCTTCAGCTGCAAACTGGCAACGATCATGAGTATCTACAACATTTTGAGTGGCTTAGACCAAAGTTTCGGGATAGTAACCGATCGTTGCTCATTCATTTTGGTTAACAGTAAGAATTTGCAAGAAAGCCTATAAAAAAGCTTAAGCAAATTTGACAAAAAAAAATATTTTGAAGGTCAAACTCATCTCACACGGAGTCTAGCTTTAAGGTTTCAAAGTGTGAAAAATCGTCAAAGTCGCGAATATCTCACCGATCTTGTCGAAGTCGAGGCTGTTTATGTCATCTGCGATCGTAATTTTCTCATATTAATATTCAATATTGCTAATATGAAAAACTAACGATCTTTCGAACAAGATGGACAAATTGTGAAATTGATAAAAGTCAGTTGGCAGTCAGTCGTGCGGTAACGATAGTGTGGCAGCAAGTGATCATCTATTCAACGTTATCGAATTTGTAGTGTCGATTAATCGGGGTTTATATCAAGAATATGCAAAAATTAGTCAACAAACGTGTATCGTGGTGACTCGCTCATATCCATATCCATGGAATATGAAAAGTTTCGTGTCAAGTTAGTGTTCTGACATCAGTTATACATCCGTAAATATCTCCGGGCTTGCTTCTGTAGAGTAGACAAATTGTAAATAAACCATGACATGGCACCCTCATTTTTAAACGGGGAGTGGTATTTTACTGTATCTATTGTATGTTTGTAAAACTATCGTACAATTAGATTAATATAAACTGTGAATATACGCAAAGATTTTGATCAATATTTTTTTTATGACTGGCGTCAAAACTAATTGGATTTAGTTTCAAATGTCGGGATAGAGCTTTTCATAAACGGTTTTTTTTCCTTCTTAAATTAATCAATGTCTGTAGATATTTTGGTGGTGTTTGATCAGTTTGTCCAAAGTTGAAATACGGTCACAGTTTAATTAAAATTAACAGCATGAAAATGAAAGTTTTCTTGAGATATTTTTTATTGTCAGAAAAGTTCTATAAGATTAAATTTCAAATTTTTATTTGGTTCACTTAAGTTGCAATGGCCTAATATAAAAGAAAATTTCATATCATTAAAAAAAAAGATATTTTATGAATTTTTAATAAATTTAAAAATTAGTTATAATGAAAATTTCAAACAAAAATCGCGCCAAAAAAGATTTAATTCCTCTGGATTCATCATTCTAAATGAATCACTGTGAAAGTATCGGTCAATTGAATCATTCAAACAAAAATACAGTCATAGTCCTCTAACTCGAATTGTCTGCTGCCATCGAAATCGTTTCGAGTTAGAGGAATTTCAAGTTAGAGAAATTGAAACAATTTTTTTAAATACATGATCGTTTTTAGAATTTTTTAAAACAAACTAAAAATTTGAAGAAAAATTGAAGGGAGCGCAAAAAAAGGTTAAAAAATTCGAGTTAGAGGACTTTGACTGCAATAGGGCTGATCCAAGTCAACTTATAGCCTTTAACAAGTCGACTCTGGCCTTTGGTCAACCCGTGCGGCTTCCTACGTCCTACTTTACTTGCTGCAAGTTTAGTTCTTGAATTTCTCCCGCCACAGGTTGACACATTTTACTTTTCCTAACACAGGTCAACGCGAGCCTAGCATAGACTAAATTTTCCTGCTGAAGGGCAATGACGCCGTTGGAAGGAATAACTTAGTGGCTAACTATTTTAGTTGTTATCTCTCATAATTTGTACAGAGAGACCTTTAAAAAGATAAAGAAAAACAGAACCTACGGGCTACAGAAGCGTTTTTAAGATTTTGAAAATTAGCAATAAAAGTTGCAATCTTTCTGTTTACAAATAACGGATTTATTATGGCGAACGATTACACTGAAGATGATCCTTACTGCACTCAGAAAAATGGAGGCTAACTCGACGACCTACATACTGCGTAATTGGCCTCGGGCAGGCGCGCGTTCGCCTGCATTTGGGCAAGTAAAACTGAGTTGACCTGTGGTCGGAGAAATTCTGAAATTAAGCCACCAGCAGGTGAAGTAGGGCATTGGGAGCTGTACGAGTTGACCTTAGATAGGTTAACTCTGACCGCTAGCTGGCTTACAGAAACCTCTGTAAGGTCAGAGTTAACCTGACAAAAAGTTGACCTGGACATTTTTCTGAGTGTGGGCAATTGGGACCGAAACTTAATCCATCCTAAGGATTATTTTATACTTCACACACCTTCCATCGTTTCGGATTAGATCCTTAATACTCAATCAAAAAGTTGACCGATTTTTTTTGTTAATTTTATCGAGAGATATTCAGATTTTTCAGATATTCAGATTTTTTTAGTATGAAGTTTTTTAGTACCTGTAATTTTATACGATTTTACACGATCCGGAGATGAAAAAAGCATTTTTCCGTAAATTTTCGGCTTTGCAAAGATGTGTGCAATGCTTGTTCAAAAAACTTTTTGCTTTTTCACACTTTCTTTGAATGAATATTTTGTGCAAAACAGAGTTACGCTACTTTTATCGAACAAATTTATTGAAAAGAAAAAAAAACACATACAAACCCGAAACTTTAAAAAAAAAACGAAAAAATCTACTAAAATACACAGATTTTTGCTTGATTAATTTGATTTCTCAATGCGGCTTTTTAAAAAATGTTAAAATCTAATTGATACGCATTAATTCTGTCTGGACTTGAGGACAAAAAACATTTTGTTGACAAATTAGCTTTGGTTTTTTGCTACTACTTATTTTAAGTGAAATGTGATTTCAAAAAAAAAAAAAAATCAACGCAAAAGATTTGAAGAAATGATATTTGGATTGAATGCGACCACAGACAATTCCTGGTGTTGCTGTTGTGTTAAATCGCAGCGATGGGAAATAAGCAGAGTTGGTGGTGTCACAAAACATTGAAAGGAGGTGAAAATTTGCATAAGCAATTTGAAATTATAGCAACAGAGAAAGATATGCCAGCTGATCACAAGGTAAAAGTTAAATTCAATTATTGTTGTCTGGAAAGGTTTTTGCCTTTGTTTTATTTTTTGTACATTAAGTAAAATGATAAAAGGTTTTTATCGATCTCATATGTCATCGCGTCTGAAATTTGTGCCATCGCGTCTGACGGTTTCATTTTTTACCTGGGTCAGGGCTAAAAAGGGCAACTCTAATGTCCAGGTGTGAAATTGGTTTTGAATTGCTTTTACATTTTGTAATCAGAAGATTAGGTAGCAGTGTGTAAGGTTTGCTTTAAAAAAAATAACATTTTGTTGACAAAATACTTGGAAAATAAGAAAAACACCATTAGTCTTAATCAGTGATTTCTAACTTTTTTTTCTCCCGTACTTTTTCGAAAGTTAGAGTTATAAAAGGATTGGTGAGCCATTTCTCCGACCTTGGTCGAATCTTTAATAAAAATGTGCCATCGGTGAAGTATTTATACCCGTATCGTGAAACCAAAGGGTATATTAACTTTGCCTTAAAAGCTAAACAGAATGCGAGCGGCAACGGCAAGCGGCAACGGCAGGCGGCATGGTGCCGTCGTCAGATGACGCCGACTTGACACAATGAGAAGCGTCAACGGCGGTGCGTCATTTTCTGTCAAATGTGAGCATAGGCAGATAGTAGTGCCGCTCGTTGTGAAAATTGTAAATACTTTAGCATAGATAGTAGCGCCACAAGTCGTCAGTTAAGTAACTAAAAATTTGCCGCAGCGGCACTTTTTGGACTTGGTTCAAACTCAGCGGCGACGGCGCCGTTGCCGTCGTCATTCTGTTTAGCTTTTTACCGTTTGTAACGCCAAGATCCCGTCATCACACACAAAAATGAATTATACCAGTGTGTTTAGAATGATAAAAATAATTAATTTTTACATGTCCGTCTGTCCGTCCGTCTGTGGCGCAGATTGCGGGCGCACGGATTGAGCTAGAGACTTGAAATTTTGCGTGGTTTTTCGCAAAATGCGAGGCTAAGTTCGTTCACGGGCAAGAATGGTCCATTAGGGGGGGTACCCCCCATACAAACGAAAACGTTTTTTGTGAATATCTCAAAATAGGTGCATCTTATCTAAAAAGTGCAAGAACAAAAGTTATTTAGGATATGATTCTACATAAAACTCCCATACATCAAAATCCGATTGGAATAAATTTTAAAAAATCTTATTGGAAAGTTTGACTTCAAAGTGGAATTTTGGTACAACTGTTCGAATTTTGATACGAATATCACCATACGGGTCTCCAATGATTGCCAGATTGGCAATTATAGCTTTTGTTATGTTTGCAAATGAAATTAGCGTAAGTTAAAATTATTTAAGAGAAATCCGCCGTAAAGGCGTGCAAAAATGTAAATTTATTATTATTGAAAAGTTATTGAAGTTATGGTCTTTTCCATAGATAATTATACGCTTTATTTATTACTAGGGGCTGAGACCCGAACCTCTTCGGGGTTAATTTTACGTCTACGGGTCGGCCTTCCGTCTCCCTGCGGTCTTCCTCCACACTTCGGCCTTCCTGCAGTCCCCATTCTCCACTCTTCGGCCTCGCCGATATTAATTTGATATGATAATAATATGGTTTAGAAAATCTATTACTTATTTCATGAAACATTTTATTTTGTACAAAAAAAAAATCGCAGCGCACACAGGGAGCCTCTAAAATGCTTAGAAAAGCCCAAAGGTTCGAGATCCACCGGTTTTAAAACCGTGGTCTAGGCTTCATCGTTTGTCAGGATTTTTGCTGTTACATGGTTGCAAACCTAGCAAATGTTGTAATCTTTTTCATGGCTCGCAATTTACCAAAGATTATATTTTGGTAATACTGTGCGGCCACGGAGAATTCAATCGCAAATTTTAAGAAGCCTAATTCTACTTTGAAATGTGATTAAACGCATTAAAATATATTTAAAAAATTAATAAGAGCCTAAAGCCCAATTCAGACTAACGATTGTGATTACGATTGAGCTTACACGACCAATTAGATCAAAGCTTTCATATCCCTATCGTTGAAAACTTTGATCTCATTGGTCGAGAAGTTTGAATCGTAATCGCAATCGTTAGTCTGAACTGGGCTTAAAGTTGTTTTTTAACTAATCTATTTTTTTTTGCAAATTTTAAAAAGTGTGTGGGAAAACTTTAGAAACAAGAAAAGTTTTCTTCCAGAAATTTTCTTTTATCGAAACAATTAACATCACAACGATTTTTTGTTAGAAATAATTAAAACGTTTTCCTCTAATTTTTTTAATTACAACAATTTTATTTGAAAAGCTCAAAAGATGCAAACAACTTTCAATCTCTTAACCTAACTAAATTTAGAATTTAATTTTTTCACAAAATTTGTAATCAAAAAGAAAAGATTTTTTTTTGCGTATTGCTTTCAACGTGATGAACTCCAGACGCACTACTTTAACGGCAAATATTTGCTTTACAAATTGGCATTAAGAACTAAAAATACACGCAATTCGCTCAAAATTATCGTAAATGAGAATTTTCATGTGCAAAATTTCGTCTAGCCAAATGAGAATGTTTTGAATTTGAAAAGGAAAACTTTTATGGAAAAGTTTTACTCAAGTGTCGTTTGCAAATGAATAAAAAAAACTGTGCGTTTACTTTAAACTGCATTCTGTAAAGATAAACGAACTGAATTCAGATCGAAATTAAGGAATGTTGGTAATTTCCGGAATTAATTAATCATTTTTAAGCGGCTATTCTTAAGTTCGATTGCTGGTATAGAAACTCTGTCCCTTTTTTGTACAAATTTTCTTTTTGGGACAATTTATTTTTGTAAATCCTGTCTGTATCGTGTGGGAAAAAAGCCCACGCCGTAAATTTCAAAAAAATATATCGCCTTTTCGTATTTCCGAGAAAATCTGAAAAATCTTACATAAGAAGTTAAAAGTCGTTAACATTCCATCGACCTTGATATGAAATTCAAAATCATTGTTTGCTTTTTCCGAATGATTTTTCCTTATTAACAGAATTAATTGAATTTTCTTTTTCCGCTGTAAAACAAATCGCCATCTCCAGCAGGTTTTCATTTTTTTGGCATAAATAAACAAACATTTTGAGCGCAATTGATTTGTAACTTTGAAAATTTCGAAAATTTAGTTGAAAATAGACCTTCGATCGGTGCTAAACGGATTTTGCTAATCAAATATCAAATACTAGATTCAAATTTTAAGTAAATTTATTACAGGGATTTCTAGTTTTACATAATTTGCAATAAAATGCATTTAATAATAAATATTATTAATTGATATTTTGCGTAGAGTGATTACAGATCATATAATAAATTGGTAGTAATATGAAAATTTGCAATAAGTTTAAGTGAATGTAACTAAAAGTGATGAAAAAAAAATATTAATTTACAAATAAATGATAATAAAATGAGTATTCTTGATGTGCCACTTTAGAAAATTTATTGCAATAATAATTTATCGATCTGTTGTGCTAAATTCGTGTTTTAATAGAGGAATATCTAAGTAGTATTTTCCGTTTTGTTACAGCAAGGTTATGCTGATGAGATGTTAATAATAGTATAATAAATTTTAGTATACCAGGTGCTAATTTTAATTTTAGCATTTTTTTGTAAACGATTCTAACTTTTAGCTGATCCCAAAAAAGCAATATGGAAACTACTACGCCACTTTTCTTTCGGAATCGTAGAGCTACATTGCCAGCCACCTATGAATACTGTATTGTGGTAGGTATTGCAAAATAAATTTAGTATTGTATGCGAAACCAAGCAGCTTAATTTCTATTAGGTAAAGGCTGAATTAGAATGGCCAGCGACATCAGCAGCAAAACAAGAGTACAAACAAGAAGTGTGTGAAACACACTAACTTTTGATGGCAGCAAGAATTTTGTAATTTTTGTTTTCATTGAAATCTAATTTTTTTTGATTAAGTAATGATTTCGTTAAAATTCGTCGTTACTAATTATTATTCGATTCGTTTAATTGCTTCCAAATCGCGCTATTAGAGCCAGTCAAAACCAGTTGCCAAACATAACAAAAGCTATAATTGCCAATGTGGCAATTATTGGAGACCCGTATGGTGATATTCGTATCAAAATTCGAACAGTTGTACCAAAATTCCACTTTGAGTCAAACTTTCCAATAAGATTTTTTAAAATTTATTCCAATCGGATTTTGATGTATGGGAGTTTTATGTAGAATCATATCCTAAATAACCTTTGTTCTTGCACTTTTTTGATAAGATGCACCGTTTTTGGGATATTCGCAAAAAACTTTTTCGTTCGTATGGGGGGTACCCCCCCTAATGGTCCAATTTTGCCCATTAACGAACTTAGCCTCGCATTTTACGAAAAACGGACCTACACAAAATTTGAAGTCTGTAGGTCAATCCGTGCGCCCGTAATCCGCGCCATAGACAGACGGACAGACGGACGGACGGACGGACGGACGGACGGACGGACGGACGGACGGACGGACGGACGGACAGACGGACAGACGGACAGACGGACAGACGGACAGACGGACAGACGGACTGACGGACATGCAAAATTTAATTATTTTTATCATTCTAAACACACTGGTGTAAATCATTTTTGTGTGTGATGACGGGATCTTGGCGTTACAAACGGTAAGGCAAAGTTAGTATACCCTTTGGTTTCACCATACGGGTATAAAAATGTTGCACAGTAAAGTCAACAAAATTAGGAATAGAGACGAACCGGCAGCAGCGCTACGACTACGAGGTCATGAGTGGCTCTCCACCAATGATATTTCTTTGCTGTCGCTGTTGATGTCGAGCCATTGTAACTCCCACTTAATGCCCTAAACACATGTGCAGATTTTCTGCATGCAGAGCTGCATGCATATCTGCAGCTAAGACACATGAGCAGATTTTTTTGACATTTAATCGCATCGGCTGCTATCAACAATGGAAGAAGAATGGGCCAATTTTTATATTGGAAATGGATGGATCACCTTTGGAAATGGATGGATCACCTCATGTTCCTGAAAGACATAGATAACGTCAATACAAAGTATTGAATATTTTCTACTGGACTTTGCTTTTCCTTTTCTTTCCTTTTCCACTGTGTACGAATTTAGACCATAGTCTCTTTGCTAACAGTCGATTTTGCCAAACACCAAAAAAGAATCCTCGGTTGACATCACTAATTCTGCGCAGAGAAAGTTGAATTTGAGATACCATGCAGCTCTGCGCTGCATGCAGAATTTACATGTGTTCCACTTCATATAAACGAGTGTATTTAAATTGCGCTGCATGCAGAATTCTGCACATGTGTTTAGGGCATAAGTCTTTCATGATGCTTACACAGTCTTGAAATCTTGAAAAATTTCTTCTGTGTTATTGCACCTACAGTTTTACATGGATTGCGAATCATCGGTAAATTTTAAGATTACCATTCTTTGCCGCTACATTTATTTTTTACCGTCTATAAAATGTGTCACTCTAATTTTCGACCTTTCGCACTCCCCTCTCCCATTGTGGCGCTTTTTGCGGTTTTTTTGTATAGAGTACCGTCATCTCCTACCGCAACCCCCCCCCCCCCCCCCCCCCTCTCCCTAAAAGTGGGACGTATTTTATGGACACCCCCTTACCAATGAAATCAAAAAATTACAGTAGATTCGCGATTATATGAACATTCTACAGGGTGGGCCAGAATAGACGCGGGGGTTTGAATTCTTTATAAATTTTTTATTTTAGCGAAACCTATATTTTTTTTTCAAATACATGTAGTTGATTGATGGGGAATATTTTTGGTCTAAACATGGAAAATTATATCCTGCAAGTGGTGGCCATTTTCTGCTTCGCAAATCCGTGCTCTTTCCAAGACATTTTCCATAACCTTTCGTGTTATGGCCTCGATTTCACTGCGAATGTTGGTTTTCAATTGGCTGATGGTTGTTGGCTTGTTGACGTACACCTTTTCTTTCAAATATCCCCAAAGGAAACAATCTGGAGTCGTTAGATCAGGTGAACGCGGAGGCCAATTGAAATCGCAACTTTTCGAAATAATGTGTCCGCCAAACATGTCCCGTAAAAAAGCCATTGAGCCCACCGCCTACCGGTTCGTTGTTCTATTGTGTACAGGTCCATTTTAAATTGCCCAAGTCTTCTTAACAAAATGCTGAAACAAAATTAAAAAAATAAAAATAAAAAAAAAGTTATAAAGACTTCAAACCCCTGCGTCTATTCTGGCCCACCCTGTATTATATGAACGGCTGTTTGGGATCAAATACCCTGTTATATGAACAGCTTAAAATCTCATGTTCATGTAATCGCGAGTATACTGTTTATATGTTCCCAAAAACATTTCCTGTAATAAAATCTGTACATTGACCTCCGAAAATAAATCATATTGCCACTAGAAAAGTGATTGATCCCATTTTACTTTTAAGAATATGCCGAAATCGCAACAAAATCAAAATACGGTTAGAGTGTTTTATTCTCTATGAAAGTAGTAGTAATTAAAAAAAATGTTCTCGTTATGTTTTTATTATACTCGTGTGTACTTAAAACAAGGTACAGTGGAAAGCGTGTCAACGGCAAACATTTTAAAATAACTTTGTTCAGTAAATGGTTTGTTTACCGCAAATTTATTACTTAGCTGGCATATGTTCACACACTTTTGGCACATATCCAAAAAAATAATTTTAAAATTACAAGAGTTTCCTCTTCAACTCTGGTTCACATTATTTAACGATATCTGATAGAGATGCAAAAAAAAAATAATTGCCCACCGCACTCCTGCCTGTTGCTGCAAGTATAAAATTTCCACAGGCAACTTGAAGAAAATCGAAATGTCTGAGAAATTTTACTAACTGACTGACGGACTGATGGATGAGGTTATAGTGCTAAGAATCGTAAAAAAAACAACATGGATCATATCTGAAACACTGATCAGTATTAAGATGAATTTCTTTAAGAATTTCAAAAAAAAAAAAATATAAAATATGGTCACCAAAAAATGTTTGTGTGTTTTTCAAGTGAAGGGGTTTGACGCGACCTGCTTTGCTCAAAAATGATGGCAAAAAATAAAATATTTTTACGATATTTTCGTGTGATTTAAGATGTTCTCAGCGAAATTCAAAATTATGAAAATTTATCCCAAGTTAAAAAAAAACGGAATCATAAATATC
The DNA here is from genome assembly GCA_964034945.1 of Chrysopilus asiliformis. Classification (NCBI taxonomy): domain Eukaryota; kingdom Metazoa; phylum Arthropoda; class Insecta; order Diptera; family Rhagionidae; genus Chrysopilus; species Chrysopilus asiliformis. Next base: position 26,080,606 of record OZ035962.1, read on the forward strand.
TTAAAGTGTACCGAAAACCACAAGTAGTGATACTAAAACCTGATCGGAATAAATCAAAAACGTTTTACAGAATTTTGCACATTTTGAGATTGTGGTTTTGGTTGTAAAATTTCTTATATATGTACATATTTTAGATTGATGTGACTGCATAAGATTTTTTCACGGTTTATTTACAAGCCCCAAAAACCTTTTATTTTATAGTACTTTATTTTCTAGAAAAAACTCTTCACCTTTCATAAGAAAGTGCCCTCTTCAATTGTGTCAAACAACAATCGTATTTCGAAAATGACTCATTCGATTATTGTACAATTTATCTGTACGATGAGAACTGTTTTACTTTGCATAAATAGATGAGAATAATTATTTCGCGATTGTAAAAAGCGAAAAATCGTGCGAACAACTTAAACGGTTGAAAATGTACAGAATCGAAGACATGTCGTGACAAGATTTTAAATATGGTAATTTCGAAGGTTCAAAAACTTTATTAACGGAGTGAAATTTGTCACTTCTTTTCTACCTTTCGGATTTTATTGGGATTTTCGATTAGTCATACAAGAAATCGCGTCTTTCTTCTTGTTGTGCTTCTTAAAAATTACTTGGATTTGGTTCCGAATGTGGGCCGTAGACTATCATAGAGTGTCTACCCAGACGGTTTTTTTTTCTTCAAATCTCTCAAACGGGGAAGAAAAATCAACCATTAGCGAGTGAAGAGCAGATGTGGCCGATTTTGTTAAATTGACCGGCAAATGATTATTGGAAATACTTCCATATATCGATTTTAGTTACATTGAAAATAAGCATTTTTATGAACCTAATCTAATAACTGAGAACTTTGTTCGATTTTGTAGAAAGATTTATTTAAATTGATTCGAAGAAAAATTTTCGCAATGATTTCATTTAAATGTGAATCAGTTTAAGTTGACTGATTTCTTAAGAACTTCATAATTTCTTTGAAACAATTTGTTTTGAAAGCAATTAATAATAATTGTTATTTTAGCTTAAAAAATCCACAAAAGTCTTTGGTGTGGTTTTATAAAAATTAAAATTGGAAGAAAACACTGCATCAAAAACTTGTAGAAGCAATCGTAAAATGCCCAATAATATTGTGGATCTAAGTATGGGCGTACACGGAGCAACTTTCGGACATCAGGATGCCGCAACTTTACCAAATTGTGGGAAAGAAACGAGTTCGGCAAGAGGGGAAAAGTTGCCACTCGAAAAGTGTTCTTCTCGTCTTCTTTTACGCACACAAACGAAGCCGCTCGTGTAGCACGTCAGCATACATGTGTGCGTAATGGGTAAATGCCATAACAAATTACCAGTCCTTATTCTTCTATTGTTGGTAATTTCTATTGTGGCAATTGCTGCTGCCTCGGTGCTAGCTAGAAAGGGAATGAGCTGGAAATATAACACATATATGAGAACCACATACACATGAGCGATCGCTTGTTGCAAACAAGTTTTTCCTACTAAAAAGTGAAGAAACGTGTACGTCGGAAAGGCATTTTGAGGACCAAAAGTTGCCGCGACTAGATGAACCGTGTGCGGTGGCTCTAAGAAGCTTCAAGAGTCGACAAATTTTGGTCAGTAAGCTTCACAGTATTATGGAAAGTGGTATGGATAGGGTGACCATAGGTTCTGGAATGACCTGGACAGTGTCCGATTTTTGCCGTCAAGAACTAAAACTTACTCCCACTAAAACTTACTACCCCTCTAACTTGTAAACCCCTCTCCAGTTATCTTCTGGAGGTCCTCTCCTGATATCTTCTGCCCGCTGCTTTGACTTGTTTCGCAGTTATCGATTTATTTCAAGGTATTCAAAATCCATCCCACACCAGTTAGCACGGATTCGAACAAAAAAAAAATCACCCTAAGCATAACCCAAAAATTAGTATCATTTATTTTAAAAACTAATCATTGGTCAAAAAATTCACCTGCGACGCATTCTTTTTTTTGATGTTTTGAAATCTAATTCAGCTTTTTGAACGAACAAAACCAACTTTTTTGAAGCTTTGAATTTGAATATCATCCGCAACAGATTGGACAATTTAAAGCCTCAAATTGGCAAAGGTGTCTCGAATTTTTCTTGCGCGAAAGGCCTCAGATTGTCCAAATTCGCGTCATTTCTCGAGGAATTTTTCCTCACGCGACACCACTCTTTACCTGAAAACCCTTTACTTGATCAAATTTGGACATTTTAGTGCAGAACAGGCCGATGAAGATAAAAAATTATGGAAAAGGGTCCCAGACGAAGCTCCATCCACTCGCGTAAAGTGTAGAAAGTCAATTAATTTTTTAACATACATACTCATTAAAAAACTCTCAAAACCGTGAAAAATTTCATTTGAATTTTCTTCTTTTCAATAAATTCGGGGGTGGTCTTTGACCACCAAAAATGACAATTTTTGGCCAACGAAAAATAAATCAACAATTTGATGTTTTCAATGTTTATTTTTCAAATTTACATTCATCAAAAACATTTTCGTACTAAGATTCCACCGAACAAAATCAAGCCGAAGATGAATGCGTCATAATTGATTTCATTGATTCTACATTTAATAAAGATTGACATTTGTGCAATTGGTCATAAAAATTTAAATTTAGTGTCATTTATTCCTTGAACAGAAAATTATTAATAATAATAATTTTTTTTTGTAATAGGAAATTGTGCGATAAACTTTTATTACACTAATTTGATAGTCGTAAATGTCACACATTTAAAATTTATTCATCTCGTAATTTTCATCTTTCATTTATATAGAGAGAAAAATAGAACATATTAATTTCAACTTGGGGGTTATTTTTATTAAAACCAATAAAAAATTATAAAAATGGGGAAATAGTATGTCGGGTTGTTTTTTTTGTGCAAAAAAAGAGTAGCTCCAAAAATACTTCTTGTAGTCGGAAAAAACATTTTTTTTAAAAATCTCTTTCGAAAATATAAAAATTTCCTAAACCACCCGGTTTTTCGCAATATTCAAGGTTTCTTAAACATTTCAAAGCATCTGAAACATATCAAGAAAACCGTTTAATGGTTCAGGATATTATTTATGCATTCAGCCGCAACCGCAGGTTCAATTTTGTTTATCAAAAAAAGTAGTAATAGTTACTGCCTGGTGTCAGCGACACCATCAGTCAACACTGCTATCACGACCTTCATGTTGATGGGCTCCAACGAAAAAACCTTACAAATGATGCAATTTATCCACGGTTCGCAATCTATGTAAAACTAAATGTGGCCACAGGCAGGAAAAATTGTTAAAGGGAGGCTCAGTACTATTTTGTAATGCCATTTTAAGTTTTTTTTAGAATTTTCCCAAAATCATCATAAATTTCAAGGTTAATTTATGTTGTCGCTTTCGGTCATGCCTCATAAATATCGTTTGGCTTCCACTTCTTATTATGGAATTAAATGAATTTTTACAAGAATTAAAGTCGTATAAAAATTTCTACTTTATTTTTAAACAAAAGAGAAGCAAACTGTGAACCGAAATAGGAATTCATTACCGGTTTAGTGAATCTCGTAATCAGTTGTAAAAAAATTATTACTTCCTACTGCTAGAATGAGAATCTTTCGTTAAGTTGCGAAAAAAAATTTCCACTACTGTTGAAATTAAGCTTGAGATTCTGTTTGACTTTCAACCCGTTCCGATGAATGATGAAACTATCAGTTAATCAAAGGCTCAAACCTGAATATCTTCAGATTCATTTGCATCCCATGAATCATCTTTTCGTCATTGGAATTTGACACTGATTTGTTGAAATATGAAACTTGTTCTCATATATAATTGGGTGGCGAATCGGTGAAATTGACTGGACAAAATTTCAATCATTCAAATTTTTCGATGACTAAACCAGATTTCAATTCAATTTATTTCAGAATTCGTTGGACCTTAATTGAACCTTAAGTCGATATTTTTTTAATTTGAGTGCAATCACTTATAGAGGAAATCTCGGATAATTCATTTGGACCTAAACATTTATTTTGGGGATAAATGTTTTGTAATTTATTTTTAAATGCAACACGGAAAGAAAAATCATTGGTTGACTACGGTAGTAATTAAATCAACTATACAGCGTGATTAAATCAATTAACGAATACAAGCGTAGTCAATTAAAATACGGATTCGTGATACATATATTGACCACGAACGTGTTAAATAGTGTCGTCAATACCAAAGTTTTATTGATGTTTGTTTATGCTCCTTCTCTCCCTTTCCCATCTTCCCTATCCCTCTGCCTCACCTTTACCTCTATCCCACAACCGCCTGCCCCTATCCTCTACCCCTACCTGTCCACCCTACCACTCTCGCTCCCACCACCTTGCCCCTAAAAAAAATTCTAATATAAATTTTTTTGATCGCTAAGTGACAATGAATGTGATCATTTAATCACGCAACAAAGGTTTATAGTGTCCTTTTTATTTTCATCACTCTTACAAAAATTGAGCAGTGCAAAAAATAATAATAATGAGTTAACAAAGTTTCTCAGTTTTTCCCCACTAAAATAGTCTGGAAAATCGATTTTTCACATTTTGATTGCTAGAAAGATCGGTGCGAGAGATCAAGTGTGAATGTCGCTTCCTCATAAATTTTAACATGATTAAAGTTTAATTCAGCAAAAAATCAGTGATGATCACAATCCAGACGTGAAAGACTTCTACGGCGCCGTCGCAAAATGACACATAATGCGTCGAGACGATCCAACATTTAAGCGATATGGCGTGTATTTTCGTACAAAATTATCGCACCCCAAAAAAATCAACCAAAAACGAAATAAAAAAACATTTCAAAATAAATAAACATAGCAAATCAGTTGTACATTCATGAATAGTAAACCGCAAGTAGCATAAAATTCTGGCGTTATGGTGACAGACGGACTCATTCATTTATTCGGGGCTGAGATTAAATTCAGAAGAAGGCGACATTGACCAACGCCAGACTGCAAAATAATAAATGAAAGAAAATCCACTAAAAAATACTAAGATTTTTGACGCCACCAAAGAAACTGGAGGCCTTGTGCATTTCTCTCTTAGTTTCAAATTTCTGTTCAGAGGAAAACCTTTTTCACACAAAGTGCAAAGATCACGAGCATATTTTACTATTGTCGATTGGCCAAAGGTTAAAAAATGTTATTTATAAATGAAATTTTTTTGCTGAATTTTCCTAGTGACAAATTTTCACTTTTCCTTTTGTAATTTCCGAATGAAAATGGTCAAGATTTATATAACGTTTGCTTGAATTTCGTGGAAATACATTTCTGTCCGATGTCTTTGAGTTTCCATTGAAAATGTCAACAACTCTTCTAGCTAAAGGTGTTCACTAAATTAAAAATAGGTACTCGAAGATGATACACATGGTTTCATTGTACGTTCTGAGTGTCATTCTTATAGCAAGAAAACTGTGAAATCACTTTTTCACATCCACTTCACTTGCACGCTAAATAAAAAACAATACATGTCGCTGAATTTAGTTAGATTCAGTGATATGAGTCAATTTATAGTAAATTTTTTTATTCCGTTGGTACGAAAATATATTTTTCTTGTTTAAAAGATTAAATTTAAAATTTTATTACCGACGTCGCACAAAAAAAAACTTATCTATTTTTTTTTTGAGTTTGCTGATAACTTTAATTAAATCCGGTAAAAGGGTTTATCTTGTATTTTTATTTACAAAAATGTGTCTCAAATATGGTTGTCGATAAAAATAGTAACATGTCGTCGCTTGAGTATTGTTGAGTATTGTTATTTTCGTAGGAAAAGATTTTTTCTCAGATATGTATGCAAAATTGGATATATACGGGAAACAAGGACGAATACCTTACATGTTTTTGAAAGCGGATTTCATCAATCGATAGAGCACCTCAAAAAATATATAAAACGCAAGAAAGCTCAAAAAATCGATTTTATACCTCAAAACAATACTCAAACAACGATATATCGTAAACAATTGTTTAAGTTAGGTGGATTCGGCATGTTGTCCCGATGTCCCGGAAACTAAAATTTTGTGCTGGATTCTTAATTTCAGTGTTATAATCTATCAAACTCTAAAAAAATGATCACTAAATATACAAAAAAAAAACTCTAATTCCGGTGGGGGTTGTTGTGAATCACATTTTCGTCGCCCGCGGCAAATTTTTTCAACGATTTTCCACAATTGACGGAAAGGATTTCGCCTGCGGTATTTTTTTCTTTATTGGTATTTTTACAATTTCCCTTGGCAATAGTTTTGGAATGTAAGGAGTGCGAAAACTAAGTTAATTTTCACTTGGGACTGTCCAGTTCTTGAGTAAACTCTTTGTGCCGTAATATCTTTTTAAAATTTCGCATACCGCGCAAACTTCTTAATTATTTTTCCTTAATTTTCATAGAATTGAATATTTTTTATAAAATTTTGTTGTCTCGTTCATGTTCCATTTCAGCCACACCCTCCCCTTTTTCCAACCCTCTTCCCTCTCGCTCATTTTACGTCAGATTGACCCAAAAAAAAATTATGGTCACCCTATATTTAAGGATCTTTGTCTAATTTTTGTCATATTTTTTCAAAATCAAAATGTTTGGTCAAAATGTTTGGTCAAGATATTTTTTCCCGATTTTCATCAAAACTGCTTGAGATATCGAACAAAGTGAAACAGAAATTAGGACACAGTCTATACATTTTTATTTAGTTTTTAGTTCAGAGAAAAATAATTTCCAAAAAAAAGGAAATTGAATGGTTCTCAAATAATCGGAAAAAATAAAAGTAATTTTACACTGAAAATATTTTGATATATTCGCCGGTGTCCAGTCACTTTCTTGTCACTAGAAATATTAAATCTTCTCCTATGAAAAATGATGAAAAAGAACTAAACTTTTGTGTTTGTTTCACTATAGAAAATTACGAGAATGTCAACATTTTCCACGAACCCAACGTTCATCAACCTCAAAACTGTTTTTCTTGTGAAGTTCCAACGCGCTCCCCCAGCTGACTTTTCAACGAAATTGGGGATGATATGTCCGTCTTACACGATTAACTTTAAAAAAAAACTAACCCAGGTCAGTCCGATTGTCGAAAGTGTTACGCGAAACATCAAAACAAAAAGAAAACGCAATAAATTTTTTAGTGTCAAAATAATAAATGGACGAAAAATCCTAAAAATAACAACATCTATACTAGAGACGCGTTGAGGTGCGAAATGTTATTTTTTTTTCTCCGGTAAAGTAAAAATAAATTAATCATTTTTAAGTGGATATACAAACGACTACTAATCTAATCTACAAGAAATGAGTTCCACATAATCAAAACATCGGAAGATTTCAAAGAAAATCGTTCTAAAAAAGATGAAAATTGGCCCAGTTTTACGCGGAAGACATCAGGGCGACGACCAACTGGGGCCAACAACATCATTTCGATGGAATTCTTTGGCATATGAAAGTGTATTACAGTCAATTTCTCATGATAATGACCACTAAACATATGACAAACATTCTTATTTGCAGTGATCTTGTATAAACTGTAGAAAATGATCAAAACAAATTTTACTGAATCGAAATTTTCTTGTGAAATTGCAAGCCTTTTTTCCAATTTATATCATTAATACTGTGTGATTTAACCACTGTTTGCAGATTTGAATTTCAAAAAAGGACCTAAGGGACCGTCGATACGTTATAGATACTATTTTTCGTGCCGCAAGAAAAACTTTTAGAAAAATGCGTTAGAGGCAATAATTTTTAAAAAAAAGTACGCCGCAGGTGAAAATTTTCAATTTTTTTAGTGATTAAGAAATTACGATTCCATAATTCCGGGACAAAATTTCAGTTTCTGGGACGCCGGGACAACCTGCCTAGAGCCGGGACTGTCTCCGCCATTCCAAGATGAACCCATACACTAGCCATACACTAAAATTCTTGCAGCGATTTTTTTTATTTTTCTCAAATAAAATTCATAAAAAACATAACCCAGTTTTTAAAGAATTTGAGGGATAATGTCAGGAACCCGAGCCCTAGGTGCAACTTTAACAATATTTTATAACAATATAGTAAATAAGATACAATATGTGTTAGAAGGCTTTTATTGTATTAGTGTACAAAATTTTGCAATTCAAGGCATGTACAATAAGAGATGGCCAAAAGAATTTATATTTCACTTACTATATTGTTATAAAAAAATGTCAAAGTTATTTCTTTCTGTAGAGTGGCATTACCCCTTAAGTGCAAATTAATATTTGTTATACATATATTCCTTCCTATGCGATAACCTGGTTTATTGTTTCACAGATTACTCATTCAAAGTAAAATATTTGCACAAATTATTCAACAAAAGTTTTGAAAAATTAAAGATAAATGATTCACTATCGTATCTGTAAATAAGCAAAAAATTAATTCTTTACAGCCTAATGGCAAATTTACCTTTACGGTATTATCTGATAAGATTAATTTCCATCAAATTAGATTAATATCACAATTTTAAACCATTTTTTTTCGTAAACTTGTAGTGATAAAAAGTGTTGATAAATACGAAGATTACATAAAAGCATATAAGAATAAACGGCACTGCTCGACTCCTATAAGTTTTTTATAAATAGAGCTACCATATTATTTTAGGTCAATTCGGGACAAGATGATCGGGAGGGGAGGGGGGAATAGTCGAAACTAAATAATAAATTTTATATAGAACATAAAACAATTTGGACGAAAACCAAGAAGAGAGAAATAAGAAATGTTTTAAACAAAATGCGGCGCAATGATTTAAATAAAGAGCTACACAATCCCAAGCAAAAATTAACTTAATTTTTCCCGCTCTTTGCATTCCACCAATAATCGCAACGGAAATTGTAATATTTACGCCACAAGCTAAATCTTTTGAGATACCTGCACCTTTTTTAATAAAAATCGATGAAAAATTGCGCCGCAGGCGAAAAAAAAAAGTGATTTACAGCACCCCCAGTCGGAATTGAGTATTTTTTGTATATTTATTGATCGTTTTTTCTAGCGTTTCATAAATTATGACAGTAAATTGAAAAATAAGAAAAACTACAATTGCCAGGGGCCAATCGTCAAATATTCTATATGATGCCAGAAAAAATGTTTATTTAAAAAAATCCATTTGTATAGCAGAGGGGGAAAGGAAGATACAGAATTTCAAGTTTCTAACTCAATCTTGTCGAAAGTTGTGGTGTTCACGAGCACATAGCCAGACAGAAAAACGGATGGACATGCGGAAATTTTAGGAGAGTTTCCTGTTTTTTAGCATGAATTCCCCTTTTGTTTGGGACCCATTACCAAAAAATGTCTCTGCCTCGTATATTCCTATTTTTTTTTTGCATCCCCCCTATTATTTATTTCCGGGTAGATAAATAGATTTTACGATTTTAACGTCCTCATGTCCCAATTCTGAGAGGTGCACCGATTAAAGATTTTCCAAGTATACATTAAGGGGGGCAATTTACCGTCCCAATTCTGAGGTGTCCCGAATACAGAGGCTGTTGTCTATGCAAAATACGAGGGAGAGTTTGGCCCGACCTCGAGGTTGTCCCGATTACAGATGAGGTTTCACTGTATTTGATTTTTTTTTTAAATAATCCTTATCAGTTTGATATGTTAAATATCAAACATGATGTTTTAGGAAAACCTACACCCTCGATTATCTCGGTCAACGTTGAATTTTTTATCATTAATAACGGTTGTAAATTATGAGATCAAAGCACTCCATGTCTAGATAAAGCAAAAATTTCCACCATCTCACATAAAAATATTTAGCAAATTTCAATTGGACGAGCCCAAATTACTATCAAAATATACACAATCAAATTTTGCTAGAATTTTCCAAATTTTAAGATGAATTTGTGTTTCTAACCACTTAAATTTTAGCTTCTAATCATCCACACATTGTACGTCATTTAGATTCTATAAATTTATTGGTTTTTTTCCTTCAAATCTCCAAAAGAGAAGCTTTTTCTTAATATTGCACGCCCCATATTTGACGGTTTTTATGTAAATGTTTGAGTGGATTTTATTTGGGTGAGTTTTTTTTATAGACATGTAGTGGTTTAAGTTTTTAGATTTTAATTCAAGTGTACGATTCACCGTGAAGAAGACGAAATCAGTCTTAAATAAGTGCTTTGTAAGAAAGAAGTTTCTGCTGGTTTAAAGAGAGACAGACCTTGGAAATTAAGCAAGTTCAGCCATAAGAAACTAAACAAGGCATATTAGTAGCTGTATGGAATTACACTGTTAGAAATATATTCTTAAAAGCTGAATTGAGTAGTTTTAGTGATCTTTTTTTTGGGTGTGCAACTGGCGAAACGGGTGTGATAGTGAATGATATTAGCGAATGATCACTAAAAATACGCGGGCAAATTGGCTTAAAGTCTTAAATCTAGAAACAACGTCTGGGTCTGACGATGAAACACTTCTTCGAAAAACTGAAGAAGAATTACGAAAACGTGCCACTATACGGATACATATATGTTTCCATGTGCTAAAACATTAACAAGAAAAAGCCAGAGATCCAATTTTCCAATTCGAATCGTCTTGATCAGGTTGAAAATTTCAAGAAACCGACTTTAGTCTTCTTTCGAACATTGAGTAAAACGATTCGGACGAGAAATCTTATTCGAAGTTAGCATGATCACGGGATATTAAACGATCGTAGAATGTCACTTGTATGTTATATTCGGATCTATTCGATAGTGTGATATTATGCAGATATTCAGTGATATTGCAAAGTGATCTTAAGTCGAATTTATATACGATCAGTGGAAAGTGCGACACGAACAAAGGATTTGGTTCTTTACTAATCGAAAGAGCATTGACCAAGATGAAAACATAAATTATGCTCTTATAAAAAGTGATCGCTTTAAGTATGATATACGACAATTTCAATGAATAGTGCAATCGAAGAAAGTTCACGAGAGTTATGTATGAATGGAGGGAGTTAGACAGTGCGTGACTTAACTTTTTTAGCAAATGTTGCTATTTTTTTTTACTTTGTTTTTCAAAAAAGAAAAAAAAATCGTCTTTAATTAGAAGAAAATGATGGTTTATTTGTTTGCAGAACCATAAAAGTGGCAAGCATAATTTGCATTGAGTTTAGTTTATGTTTCCGTTGTTTAAAAAAAATTTAACTTGGAAAATAGTGTTTTAAGAATATGGTATTCTCATTTGAGAGCCCTGGGCGGCCAAACGGCAAAATAATATCGATTAAAAAAACATAAGCATATTTGTTATAAAATCTTTAATCTGAAACAAAGCTTATCGCAATTTAACAAAGTTTAAGTATGATTACTAGAATTAGATAATCATCAGTAGTAAAGAGATTAGATATTTCCTTTGAAGATAAGAATTCATATAGAAAACAAGTTAGACTTTAAAAAACTTGCCACAAAAAGATTTAACACTTTTGGTCTACACGCAGAGAAAAGGAAATAGTAAATTTTACAATGGGGAATCATGACTATTACTAAAACAGTAATTTTAATTACAAATTTGGTAATTTCAACTACGCAAACAGTCAATTTAACCACAAAAAATTTTTTTTTTTGAAAATTATAACCAAATTTATAGGAAATAAAATTTCCTGCACTTTTAACGGTTTGTACGTATCTTTATCGGTTCTCAAGATATTTGAAAAAATTTAGTTTTTTACATATTTTATCTGAAATTAAATATTGCAGAGGAAAGTTTTGTGTTGATCACAATTGATATTTTTGGTACGCTTTATTGGAGGTCACTGATAAAAACTGTTACTATCTCGAATATCACAGTTTGTATAGGAATCATTTCTCCCCGTAAAATTACTCAAAAAACCTAAAGTTCTTGAAAAAAAAAATTTTCAAGTGTGCTACCTGGAAATAGAACGTTTCCTTAACATTTCCTTTTCCATCCCCATTAGTTTTTTTTAACAATTAAAAATATATCTGCAATTGTTGTTTTTTGACCGAAATTGGTTTGATAAATTATTTTATTTGCTTAAGCGACCTCTATTTGGAAAATAATTTAAAAAAAAACTTAAAGAAGGCTTTGGTTTAAATAACAAGTGAACCAAATTTTCACTACTGAAAAAACGTTTTTAACGACTTTTTCTATCATTTATCTGTGTTAAATCTAAATTTTTTAAACATATGTTGAAAGTCCATAAAATTATACACTTTACGATATCTCAATTCTGAACCTTGAGTTATAATTATGTCAAAACAACCTCTACACATACTTAAGAAGTGACATCGGATAAGTGGAAAATTTTCTTGGTTCTTCTTCACGACAGGTTGAAGAAATGATTTTCGTTGGGCAAATTGTGGGTTTTAAATCAAGAATTGCTTAACGTGATATTGTTGGGCAGGTACGAATTTCCGGTTTCAGTTTCTTCATTTGATTTGAAATTTCTTTCAAACGTCTCCAACTTAATGGCTTGACCACCATCAGTTAAGCATAGTAGCGTAAATAAACTCGTACTCGTATATTCATGAATAAAACTTTGATTAAGAAACGAACTTCTTTTCCGACTGGACTTTCAACCTACGCGCACAAATGTCGTACCTTTAGTTAGTTTTTACCTTCTTGAAAGTGACTCAAAATGTATACCTCGTAACATTTGAATAAAGGAAATATGCATTCAACGATAAACTGTGGGCTTCATTTGCGGTTAATTTTATACCTGGCGAAGTAATAATTTTTGTCCAAAAACAGAAATTCGTGAATCGTTAATGGTGAATGGCACTAAAAATAGTTTAGTGTGGTGGCCATAGATTCTACTTTGACAGTAAGGCCGTTTAGACGCAACTCATTGAATTTCTAAATTTGCTTTGAAATGTTTGGAAATGCAGTAGCACCGAATTATGTTTTTGTCTTCTAAACGAAATACGTGTACATTTGAAACTTAACTTGAATTCGTAATGAAATCGTGCGGTGCATCTTTGGTTAAATTCATACGTGGTTTCTTTATATACGGTTGAGCTTTAGATTATTTGAAAAAAAAAATCAAAACATCTGTTAAAGTGCTAATGATGAGGCAAACAAGCATAAAACAAACTTGCGATTTTGAAACCAAGATTTTTAAATGATCCAAAATCCCCCATATCTCCTAATTAGCTTCCGGTTTAACCACACACCTTCAAGTTTTTTATCTAAAATTTTTCTGTTTGATATTCGGGGCATTTACCTTGTTTGTGGTTTTTCTTTTGAGATGCGGTTTTAAAATTACATAAAAATATTTTTCCGGAGAATTAGATTTTAGTTCTTTTAATATTTGTCGATCAGTTTAACGATTTGGTGATAGGAGTAACAAAACTGAAAAAACTGCCGATTGTCGTTTATTTGAGAGAGTCAAACTTTCTCTCTGCCAGCCAAACTTTATTTCTTCAAACCAAAGTTTATTGCTGTGGACCATGCATAATCTCCGCAGCAGTAAACCAGAAAATAGTTTCATTAATAAAGCCACAATTAGCTAAAAAAGACAAACTGTTTGGCTACAGGAACGAATTTGCAAATCTTAGCAAAATTTAACCCATGGAGGGAAATTAATTTTATTCCTGGAACCAAACTTTCCCTACAAAAATTCATCCCTTTCGGTAAAAGCGAAATCGAAGAACAAGCTTTCGTCCGATAGATAAATAAACAAGTTTGGGCGCAACTAACAAACGTAAATTAAGTTTACTGTTTGTCACCCAACTCAAAAAAAAAAATTTTCAGATGTTTTATTTTCTTTCTCAAGTTTGCCTGCTTAAGGTAAACTGATCGAAATTTGTAATTCTACTTGAGTCTCATTGGAGCAATGCTAGACTTGTAATATGGAGTGTTTCCCGGTTATGTAAATGAAAATACCCGGTTGTGTAAATGAAAATGATTTTACATTCTCTAACAAGTTGAAATTTACACTAAGCACTTCCGTCTGGTATAAAACAAGAAAGGAAACAATATTTTCCTTCGACTGTGCATTGTTAAAAATAGAAAAACTTACAATTTGTCACATTTTTTTAGAGAAAAAGAATCGGTTTTACGAGCCAAACTATAAGTTTGGTTTAGGAAGATAAATATGTAGTTTATTTGTCCAAAAATTTAGTTGGCTCAAGTAAACACTTTTTTCTAAATGAAGGAATTTTTTTTTCGTAAATAAAGACACTTATATCTTGTTGCTTTCTTTCCTGAATGTGTCACGGTCTTTCCTTTTACGACTCATCTGGAGTAGTATTTTTAACATGAGTAAAAGATGACTTAAATCGTTGATATAAAATTTGTAAGCAATTGCAATTAGCTGCAGGATTTCTATGGGTGTCATGATTTTGAAGTAAAAATAAATTTACTATAAAATAGTCATATTCTAAAGTAATATTCATTCATATTTTATATGCTGGAAGAACCTGATTACGATTTCCTTGGCAAGGGTGTATGATATTAACGTAATGATTTCGAAATTATTTTCAAATCTTACGCGTTTCGAAAATGATTCAACTTAAATGACATTAATATTTGCATTAGAATACTATAAGTATAAATAAATATGGAGACAAATATTTCTTATCGCAATGATGTATACATTGCGAATTTAAACAAAAGACAATAAATCTGAATATATAAATATAAATAATCGGGGCAAAAATTTATTGTTCAGTTGAAAACTTGTCATCGAAGAGAACAAAATAACCATCACTTTTTTGTGATTTGAAATTGGAAAAGTTTCAAATAAAGAACTATTAAAACTTATAAGTAAAATCGTGAAAATTTATTCTATTATCATTTAGAATCCAGAATACAAAAATAATATTGTAGTAAAAGTGAAAAATTCATTCATTGATAAGTTTTTTTTACTACATGCATTGTAGAATATGTGTAAAAAGTGAAATCGTTATCAAATTCCAAGAATTTTTTCAGTGAAAAAAGTGTTTAGCAGTCAGATACAAGTTTTTGGTTTTATCAAGACTAAAATGGTTGTTACTCGAAATCCAGCGCCGCCAATGCGGTCAAGATTAATTTTCCCAAGGAGTCATATTCAACAGGTAAACAAATATATAAAAAATAGTTTAAAGGCTCGTCCAGCGACGGATAGGCACAATCTTGTTTTTAAGGAAACTTTAGAAAGTGTAACTTGTGTAGTGTCATTCTAGATTACAGTTTTTCAAAAAAGAAAACTCCAGGAAAAACAATTTCGATTTGTTATTTCTGAGAATCGTATCCATTTTGTTGCAAGCAAAGGGTGGTGTCGATATAAATGGACGAAAGCTTTCCTTGGAAGGTTTCTAGGTTCGATACCTGGCTATGTAAATGAAAATGACTTTACATTCTGTAACAAGTTAAAATTTACACTAAGCACTTCCGTATAGTAAAAAACATGAAAGGAAACAATATTTTGTATTTACGAGCCAAACTAAATATAAGTTTGGTTTAGGAAGATAAATAGTTTACTTGTCCAAAAATTGACTTGGCTCAAGTAAACACTTTTTTCATTTTTTTCTCAGTGAAGAAATTTTATTTTCGTAAATAAAGACACTCATTTCTTGTTGTTTTCTTTCCTGAATGTGTCACGGTCTTTCCTTTTACGACTCATCTGGAGTAGTATTTTTAACATGAGTAAAAGATGACTTAAATTGTGATATAAAATTTGTAAGCAATTGCAATTAGCTACAGAATTTCTATGTCATGATTTTAAAGTAAAAATAAATTTACTATAAAATAGTCATATTCTATAGTAATATTCATTCATATTTTCTATGCTGGAAGAACCTGATTACGATTTCCTTTGCAAGGGTGCATATTTATGAGGGTGCAAAAATTTATTGTTCAGTTGAAAACTTGTCGTCGAAGTGAACAAAATAACCATTATTTTTTCTGACTTAAAATTGCAAAAGTTTCAAACAAAAAAATATTAAAACTTATAAGTAAAATTGTGAAAATTTATTCTATTATCATTTAGAATCCAGAATACAAAATAATATTGTAGTAAAAGTGAAAAATTCATTCCAAGAATTTTCCCAATGAAAAAAGTGTTTAGCAGTCAGATACATGTTTTTGGTTTTATCAAAACTAAAATGGTTTTTACTAAAAAACTAGGGCCGCCAATGCGGTCAAGATTAATTTTTCCAAGGAGTCGTAATCCACAGGTAAACAAATATGTTAAAACCAGTTTAAAGGCCCGTCCTGCACTTTCTAAAGTTTTCTTAAGGGATAGGCACAATCTTGTTTTTAAGAAAACTTTAGAAAGTGTAAATTCTAGATTACAGTTTTTCAAAAATGAAAACTTCAAGAAAAACAATTTCTATTTGTTATTTCTAAGAATCGTGTTTATCGAAAATTTTGTTTACAAGCAAGGGGTGGTTTCGATATAAGTGGACGAAATCTTTTCTTTGGGAACGATTTACCCTCTGGCGAAAACCGCGTTGCACCAATGAGTAATGTTAGACAAAACGTATTTAATACCAGTTCTAAATAATTCGGATTACATAATACTGAAATAAACACCGTACCAGCACTACTTTAGTATTTCATCCCAAAACAGTACTGAACTAAAAATAAGTACTACACCTAATTGCAAAAGCGTTCCTAAACTCAAAAGTTCGACACATTTTCTATAAATTTTGAAACGATCAGGTACGAAGCTAGAGGGAGGAGGAAGGGGTAGGGGACAAGGCACTGAAGCCCATTCCCCCACCCTAAAATTTATTAAAAAAAATTCTCGGCATTCAAAAATATTCGCCATCGGAGCACTTTTTTTTAAATTCCCGGATATTGTACATTTTTATTTTTCACTTGTTTGTCTTATTTTCTTAATTGTTTTCACGAATACCGAAAGAAAAGAGTCACCTCTCTCAGAGCTGTGGAATAGAAGACCAAATCATTTTAAATTAAGTTTCTTTGCAAGTGTAATCACGCCAAATACAAGTTGTGTCCCGGACCTCGCTTTATCTTGAGTACCAGGAAGACCGAGCTATGCTCGGCGACCTCAAAATCCTACTTTTGCTGATTTTTGGGGAAAAACTAAATTCACATTATCTTTACAGAGCTTTTCCAGAGTTTTTAAATTCCCGACCTAGAAAGCTAGAACTAAAACTAGCGCGCGATAACAAAATTTCATAGAAATCGGTTGAGTGGTTATTGAATAATCGCTGTCACCGATTTTTGAAACGTTGTTTTGAGACACCCCCTTAGTAATACTATAAAGTTTCAATAAGATCGGACCACCCAATTCGAAGACACCAGGCGAGGGGGAATTTTCTCAGAGGTGAGACCTATCTAGATCGATTCCTTGTCCCCGAAAATCCCTAAGCTCCAAGTTTCGTGAAAATCGTTAGGCGGGTTTTCGAGATCGTTTGTGCAGACGGAAAGACAGACAGACATTCCTCGTATTATATTATAGGATACGGCCCTGGTTTTGGCACGGACAACTAGCAAAATCCTTTAAAAATGTAACCAGCAAAGAGAGCTTTTATCTGATTTTTGAATCAAATCATAGGTTTTCCTTGACAGGCTCGGATCATGTATTTTCCATCGGTTGTACGTCAAGTCGAGCGTCTCTGAGTTAAAATTTTAAAATACGGAATTGATTTTCAAAACATAAATCCGAGGACAATCCATTATGGTTACGTAATTGTACGACCCACCTCCTGACCATATGGTCTCCTTGAGTGTTTTTTTTTCTTCTAACTTGCACAAATCAATTAATCCACAAAACCAATCTAATCAGTATCTCAATTAATCGATTGACATGTTAACCGAAAGCTGTAATTTGTAATACATAAATTGTGACAAATTGCTCAATTGTGAGCAATTTTGCTGGAAATGTGCCTTACATTGTCATGTAAAACACTCTAACATTCGAATAGATCAGCAAGTGGCGGCATCAAAAGTGGCATATTTTCAAATTACGGCAATTTACGCGATGCCATTTGACTGTGGCCAATGTAAAAAAAATGTCAACCATCAACATGACTCTATAGTGACCCAACCTTAATCTGTTTGTCAGACAAACATTAAATTTCATGTAAACTGTATTTTAACGCCGCTGGCGGCATCGACCACCCGACACTTTGCAATTTTGGTTTATGGCGCGTGGACCAAATTTGTCTGAAGAGGTTAACAAATGGAAGCGTTTCGAAAAGAAAAAAAAGAACAATAAAGCTAAACTTGTTCAAATAATTTCTTAAGTGAATTTTAATTCAACATCGTAGGGTGGTTGCAGGAGCAATAATCAAAAAAGATTAATATATAAAATTGACACACACACACACACACGCGCAATGCCATTCTTAAAATCAGTCAAAAAATTACGGCATGCAAGTGTCAATTGAGATCGCTTCAGTAGATTGACACTGATGATGATCGGCGCCTTTATTGATCGTAAATTGCTGTCGTCTTACAATTAAGATTGATTTCTTAAAAGATCTTAAAGAGGCTGGCTCACAGCCGATTCAAATGCCAAATGATGAATGCTTGCTCCCATATTTAATTGTAATTGAAAAATATAGCAAGTATCTGACTTCCAAGAAAACAAATTCAAATCATTTGCTTCGTTTCGATTAATATATATTGAAAGCGAATTTTCATAATACACACAAATGGTGGGATTGTAATTATTTATTGTTCACCAAATGCCACTTAAGGAGCATTAAACATTGATTCATTTGCAAATCAAAACAAAAACTATTTTTGGCTGTTGAATATATTTTTGTTTACTATGAATGTTTCAAGAAATATGATTTCATAATCAAAATGACTTAGAATTAATTTCGTGAAACATTTCGATTTCTTCTTAAAGCGTAATGAGTTCCATTTGCAGAAAATTATAACCGAAATCCTGAATTTAAAACTAAGTAAAAATTTTCTATTATAAAATTGTCGATTAAATATTTATTTGAAGGATTTTAATACTGTTCAGTTTTTGGTAAAGGCACGTGTGTATGGCAGACAAAATGTTTATTTGAGTAGTTAAAATGAGTAGTCTGATTGGATTTGGGTGTATGGAGCGGTTATGTAAAATCATCTTCTAAATAGATTTTACCTTTATAAATTGCAAATGGTATACGAACGGTATACTTAATCTAAGATACTTCTATGTGATATGTCATATAGAGTATAGAAGTAGTCGAAATCGAATATTTTTATAATCAATTTAACCACTTTTATTGGTAAAATTTACTATTTTGTGATTAAATAGACGATTTTTGTAATTGAAATCAACTATTTTGATAATAGCCACGTTTCTCCATTATAAAATAGTTAGATTTTCCTTTTTTTCTCTGCGTGCATTCAATTATCTAATTAACTTTAGTCAAATTCGATCAACATCGTATTTATAAATACATCCATATGAGTTTATCTCGGAATTATCTGAAAATACTTTTCAACCACAAATTCCTTACTGATAACCACCATCTTAAACAATACGTTGATTCAAGCTTCAACGTAATTTGATAAGTACCCAACGTAGTAATATTTCTTTTTGACCCCATCTGATATCCGATGATATATTTTTCAATAGAATCAAGATATGAATCATATCATCAATTAAAACGTTTCCTAAGGTTGAATCATGATCTTCCGGGCTTCCGATTAAAATAATTAAAAGAAAAAATTGACATGATCAAAAGAAATAAAGTAAAAAGATCAAACAACTGAAGATTGGTTTTTTTTTTCACAAATTATGATTCAGTGAGCATCAACTAGTAGTAGCAATGGACTAATCGTTCAAATTAGCAAATAACTCGATAGGCAAATGAACTTTCCGTGTATCACGACCCGACTTCGAAATTATAGAAGCATCTTCCACATGACCAGACTTAAACAAGATTGTTAACTTCTTTTTTTCAAATTTTTTCTTACTGTTGATTCTAACTACTGGGCCGAGAAATCCCAATAAATGAGTCACTATCGCTTGAAAGTTACGGGTAAGAGTCACGACGTCTTTGAGAAGCTTGGTAGATGCAGTCAAAAAAAAAACTACATACATCCGTGAATAGTATCTCTACCACCACAAATGAAGGTTAGGTTAAAAATATATTCTGCATTTCGTTCGATTTTCATAATGGGTTCATCCTATTATAAAAAAGTTTGATTTTATTTTTGTTTTTTTCAATTAAGTTCCTTAACCTGTGATTTATTATGTTAGGTATATTATTCTGTTCTGTTATATCGTAGCATTGGATGAGAGAGAAATAAAAATAGGCATATATTAGACAGTGGACTTTTTGGTAATGATTCCCTAAAAAAGGGAATTTTTCCTAGAATTTTGGGAACATTTCCTATTTTTTGGCATGAATTCCGATTTTTTTTTGGGAGTCATCACCAAGAAATTTTACTGTTTCGTATATTTCTTTTTTTTGTAGGAAACTGTCCCATTATTTCTATCCGTGTATATGAAAGAGGGTAAGGAATTGTCCATACAATACATTACTCTAATTTTCCTTTTTAAACCTCTACTACGCCCACCCTCGTTCCACATTCTCAACTCGCTACAGATAATTTTTGTATGAAGCTATGTACGCTGAATCTAAGTACAAATCTAAGTATTTTATAATCTGGATTCGGGAATACAACTAAGATAGTCAATTTAACCACAAAATAGTAAATTTTACTACAAAGTACTTAAATTTATTACAAAAATTGTCGATTTTGACTAATTTTGTAATTGAAATTAACTATTTTAGTTCTATTCTCATAAAAGATTTTCTCTCTGCTTCTACATCCACCATCACACTACCGCAGCCCCTCCCTCTTTCCCCTCAAAAGGTGTGACGTATTTTATGCATAGCCTCGAATAGGAAAATTTTATCACAATTGTGTGTTATCCTTAGCAAGCTAGATCCGACACCTATGAAACCAGCGGAACAGGAAGATTTATTATGCAAGTCGAAAACACATTATTTAAATTTGTCTTTTTTATTTCTAATAGAAAATTTATACTTCTTACCGAAATGTCCACAAAGGGTTAGTTATTTTGTGAATATTCCCCCCTCTTTCATGTTCCGGGCATTTCACAAATTTTCCATTTTTCTCTTTAAACAATTTTTCGATTTTTTAGAATGGATTTTTTCCAGTTTAGTCTGTAAAAAGCGATCACAGAGGCGCCAGCTCACATTAATGTTTCAAACTTAAGAAAAACGAAACCTAATTAAGAGATGTTGACATTCTCGTCGTTCAATGGCACTTTTTTTTTCCTATTTGACGCTTTTCAATGAGTTGATTAACGTTAACGCCATATTTTATGGACTCCAATTTGTCCAGTGATCATTTGAAATTCTGTATGAATGGGATCTTAAGACACGATCACTCCATTCATACATAATCGTTTTACAACAGTGTTGCAGAGGAATGGGAAAACGGATTAAACTAATGGCAGTTCGAGTAAAATATGTTTGTTATGAGCACTTGTTGAATGTACTTGTATATTATAAAATAAAATATGTACATGCACTTCTACTATATTTAAATTATGAATATTTTTTCAAGTGCTTTTCCATACCAGATGTGCATTATTTAAGTGTTAAGTGAATCTTGAAACTTTTTGTGGACTCCAAAGTTATCGTTCCAGCGTTGGGGCTTTGGAAAATGCAAACACCGACAAATTTCCTCTATTGAAAAAAAAAGTTCTATAATAAAAAAAACTTTGGGATCCTAAAGTTGTTAAAACATAGATTTAACCACGGAAAATTGTTGCAAACGTCGAGAACTAATTCTTTCACACAGTTTGCGACGGTTTTGCCAGTTGAACTTACACCCTTCCTAAGAAATGTCAAATCCTCTTTTTGGCTCGCAATCAGTAGGCGTGATTTTAATGTTCCACACGGTAGAAAATTTAAGGATTTATGTGAAAATTTATCAAAACCTCTTATACCAAAAATGTAAGAATTTTATATATGTTTGGTGTAAATTTGATAAAAAAATTGGTGTTAACACATTTTACAGAAAACATTGATATAAACATGCCAGTTGCGCTGCAAAGAAAATCTTTAGATACAAATATATATCATAATCAAAAAATTTGTGAAAAAATGCGCCGCGAACGGTTTTTTAAAGTAAAGACACGATGGAGGTAGAAACTTATGAAAACACTGCTCCGCAGGCGAAAGTTTTCGGCTTCAAAACAAGATCGAATGACATGGGATAAAAATTTAGATTCCTAGACGCAGGGACAACATGCCTAAATCCGGGACAGTCTTACACATCGAACTCGGAACGTTATGCTGTCACGAGCCTCCCAATTCGAAAGCTTTATATAAGCTTGAAAAATAATTTCGGGACCCCAACGTCCAGATCAATCTAGTCATCGCACACCATGTCGAAATTGGTTCTGATTGCTTCCGAGCGGGTTGATGAAAATGTGTTTCCGAGTGGGGTTGAAGGAAGCTTCCGAAAAACAATAGGAACCCGTATATATCTAAGTATTTTATAATCTGGATTCGGGAATACAACTATAAGATAGTCAATTTTACCACAAAATAGTAAATTTTACTACCAAGTACTTAAATTTATTACAAAAATTGTCGATTCTGACTGATTTTGTAATTGAAATTAACTATTTTAGTTCTATTCTCGAAAAATAGATTTACTATTTTTTCTCTCTGCTTGTACAGGCTTTCCTGGTAAAAATGTTCAAGAGTATTACAAAAGAGATTTACAAGACGAAGGATAATGTGCTTGCGTTGTAAAGGACTTATTCAATTGCGATGTAAATTGTTATTGCATTCATATAAAAAGTTACGATGTAGTGATGATATGCTGTATGTAGGGCATAATTCTTGCGACACCTATTAAAGCTCTTGTCGACACCTCTAGGTGCCGATGCCGTGGCACTCCGGTTGAGAATCACTCGTGTAGAGCTATGCAGAACAATGTTCTCCATACAAACCGCTGTACCATAAATTATCAAGTCCAGCATCGCGAGCAAAGAGAGATTTTTGAGAAATTTGATGAGGCAATGCCAATACCTAAACTTCAACTAGCTTTACTTTGCATTTTGACAGTTCGTCATAAGAATTAAGATAAGTTGAGATTCAAGAAAATTTGAATTAAACATAACAAAGATGTAAATAACGATATGCTAAAAATTGTATGTTTTATGAAAAATGTTGCAGTTAATTGTGACCGAGTGATATTCAAACGTGATTAATTGTTGGCTACAATGGATTAAAAAGAAACTTCTGTTCTGCTCTGGATAGTTCTTTATAATGTTCCGTACTCTGCATAGCTCCAGAACATCGAAAAACACACCTACTATTAAATTGTAAACGCCCAAATCCCACTTCTGAAATCAGTGAAATAAAATGATAAAAAAAGCGCGTTTTGGCGGGTATTTTAAAATTTTAGCTTTGCGAAAATTGATTTTAACGGAGATCGCCCGTTCGAATTCTTGTATACCAATTCAGCAATAAGTTATTGCAATCAAAAAATAGCTTATAAATGTCCATTTTTGACCACCCTATATTTTGTTGTACAACTACAAAGATGTTTGATAGCTTTTTTAACTGGGCATAAGCTCAAATATGTACCGTTGCATAGCGCAAGCGCGTTTTGTTGGTGTTTATTGTGTGGGTATCTGAAAGACAACTCTTTCTTATCAAATTTGATTCACTTCTCTCCAATAAATTGATACAAATTCAATTTTGATCTCTTCTCGTTCTATGTATGGATGATCACTTCTACACACACGTCCAGGTAGATTTATGTACAATCAACTGAGCGAAAAAGTTTATGCGAAAAACTTGTTTTCGAGTTAAATACATCGCTCGGAACCACATGGTTTCAGTAAGTTTTTCTTACCTGTCACTAAAGGTAGTTCCTTATACATATTCAGTGTTTGGTACATTACCACGCCATGATTTTCACTGTGTTCGATAAGATTTAACATTTTTGTTTGTTACATTCGATGTTTTTGGTTTTCTTTTTTGGGTGCTCATATGAACACATATTGTTGATTTTTTGTACGTATTCCGATTTGAATATACGAAATATAGACCTTCATGGTGTATTCGATGGGGTTCGGTTTTTGTGTGCGATGGTACTTAAAAGTCAAGTATTTTGTATGTGGTATAAATGATATGTCAAGTCGACTAAGGAAAAAAAGAATCCATTTGCCTTGTCTTTTGTTACTTACATATATGCTGAGTACAATTTCGAGCCATTTAAAGTCGCTTTCGGCCTGTCGGTTTGTTAACTTCCCCAGAGTTCGATAGAACGCGTTGCACAACAGACATATTTGATTATTTCCTTACGATTTCGTGTGTAAATTTGAATTGCGAGCGAATGGAAGTAGCAATTTGTAGTGCCGTGTGACGGGATAGATTTTTCATGAAAACTGCACACAATCGATGAATTTGTTGATAGGAATTGTAAAAAAAAAATTTTTTTAGATAGTCGGGTTCATTGTGTCAAATTGTGAAATGTCAAAACTTCGCAACGTCACAATGTAAAGCCTATATTTTTTTTGACATTCGGACTGTCAAAGTCCCGTTTTTTTGTGAATATGCGAATTGTTGTGAAAAGTGTAATAGCAGAGCTTTGTGAAAATTTGATGTGCTTTTTTGGGGGGGTTTATGTTTGGTCCATCCAAATTGTTAAATGTCAGTTAAAAAAAAATTAAATATTTTGTGATGAAATTATTGCCTTCTTATTAATATATTGTGATTTAAAATTTTTAACAAGTTTAAAGCCATATTTTTGGATTACAATACAATTTCGCTGAGCGGATTATATTCTTCTTTTGTACAATTCGGGCGCGTTGCGACAGTGGAAAAAAAATCAAGGTGGGTTTTTAAACAAATTAGTAACCATAAAATTGAAAAAATGCGAAATAAATCACTTTGAACAAACAACAAAATGCTTCAATAACAGAAGTCAAATGATTGAAAATGTTTTATAAATCTTCTTAGAAACGATCTGTTTATTTCGTTTGATTCTATTCTTAGATCGGGAAATTGTTATTTTTACCAGTTGAATTGTTAGTAGACAGGGGTAGTTGTAAGCGAGAATCCACCTATTCACATGATGATACTCAAACGTGATTAATTGCAGGTAGTTCTGCAATTGCATGTTTTAGTTGTTTGTCGGTAGTTTTCATACCTTTGACCATCTTCCCAACTCACTCTACTGCAACGGAAGTTTTCTTAGTGCATTTTGTTGTTTCAAATTTAGAAAGTTCAATTTTTAAACACTTGAAATAATCGACTATTGTGGCTGTAGTTGTGACTGTGCGGGGTTTTTTTTTTATTTATTATTATGCTGCCTTCTTGAGATTTTCCGCTTTTAGAATATGAAGATAAGAGAATTTCTCAATACTCCGGCCTATCTGAGGCCTGAAATTTTTTTTATTGAATTGCTATTAAAATCGTGCCTTAGAATTCATTATTGGTTCAATTTTCATTAAATCTCGATTTAAATTCGATGTTGCCGCGCTGAATTTTAAAGAATTGAAGTTTTTTTTATTACCTTATTCGGTATTCAGTATTCAGTACTCAATTTTGAAAGTGTCAAGTTAATGATAATTTTTTTACGTGACTAATTTTTCACACTTAGGATTTGGCCTTAAGTGTGACAATTGTAACAAGTGCGTTGCTCTCTCATGTAACTCGATAGTGAGTCACATTTGGGATATTTACGTTAAGTTGTCAAAAAGCTTGTTTGTCGCAATTGGATAAATTTTTACCAACAACAAAAAAAGAATTAAAAAAAATTAACGTTGGCAGTTTTTGCACATGTTTCTCTATATTTCGTCAAAAAAAAAAGATTATTCTAATAAAAACAATCAAGAAGAAAAACTCACAAAATCCCTATTTTTTCAAAATTCGTCAACATTTGGCTTTGATGTATGGAAAAATTATGTAAAATCTTATTCCAAATATTTTTTTAGCTTAGAGGTTGTCCATAAAATACGTTACAATTTGGGTGCGGTAGTTTGACGGAAATACTAAACTCCTTTCAAAAAATCGCGAAAAATCGCGAAAAAGCAGGACGAAGAGGATGGGGGAGGAGGGCGCGAAGAAGGCTCGAAAGGCCGGAAATTATAACGTGATGGTTTTTTTTTTGATAAAAAATGGAATCAAATTTCGAAATTTTTGGAACCAAAACAAAATTTTTAAACAATAATGAGAACCAAATTTCAAATCTTAGGAATCAAAACCAATTCACCATTAATGAGAACCAAATACAAAACAAAACAATAATGAGAACCAAATTTTCAAATTTTAGGAATCAAAACCAATTCACCATTTAACTAAAAGAAAACCACACTCGGAAAAACTTTGTGTTTTCGGTATGACCGCTTAGAAAAAAACAAAAGATAGCAGTAGCGAAATTATTAATTTTAGAAATTTTCAGTTTTATTTTATTTTTCAAGAAATTCAATTTATTGCAATTTTTGATAGATTTTTTTTTATCAATTTTGAAGTTATGCTTTGAAGTTTTTATGATGATTGACGTCATTCTTACCGAATTTTCTGCTAAAATATTTAAAATATTTAATTACAAAATCGTTGAAATTACCGAAAAAATCAATTAAGTTACGAACATCGATTGTAAAAATCATAAAATTTAGAAAATTTCTTGCTAACTCTAATTAAAAAAATTGATTGATGTGTTTTTTCATCTATGTATATAGGGTTTTCCCCATTGGGTTCGTGATTTTTTAGAAAAATAAAACAATAAGAATAAAAAAAAATATTTATACGAAATGTTTCCATCCATAAAGAATTCGACAAAGAATATTTTCACAACGATTTAATATTGTACAAGCCTTAAAATGGTAATTTTCTCTCGCATGACTAGTTACGACTTTCATTTGTTAACAAGAAATTAATAATAAAAGGGCACTGCCCTTGAATACTTGGGATTCTTGGAACTTATCAAATTCTTTTTTATAAATGACTGCGTGAAAATATATGGCGACAGTCTGTCTGGGTCACGTAATTTTTTTTTCCAATGCCAAAGGGCAATAAATTTGATTGTTAATGGTGGTTATTTTTTTTTTCTTTTTTGCTTTATTTTGTGTGAATTATTGCTACTCTTTTTAAGCGTGAAAATGAGAATATAGTATGAAAAAGTGATTTAATTACTCGTTTGGTTATAATTTTGTTAATTTGATTTAATCGCAAAGCAAAGAAGGGGTTGTCGAGTCTATTTCTTTCAACATTGTGAATGCGGATGAGAATCGATTCTTATCTCTTTTTTTTCTTAAATCGAATCCCTTTTTCCGCTTTTGTCGTTCTTACTTTGGAAAACATACATTTTCTTTCTACCCCTTTAATGTAAATTCACGTCTGATGCAACGCTAAAGCTTTAAGTGAACTGAAACTATGTGTTCTATTATACTTTCCATAGAATTTGTCAAAATTTTAAGACAGTTTGGTAATTTATTTAAAATTTCAGAAGTGAGATCTACAATACGAAACTGCGTGAGATATTGTAGTTTGAATTTTGCATAAAAAATTCAATGCTATTTTCATTAAAAACAATAGATTTTATGCTGCAGAAAAAAAATTTGTTTTCAAAATTAAAGACATCCTAAAGAACAGCTTTGAAATTTCATCAAAACCAGTGGCGTAACTACCTAAGGAGTAAACGGGGGTGGGTAGGGGGTTGATATTTTAAAACTTTAATTTTTGCCATCAAGTCTGCTCGTTAGGAGGCTGAGTAGTCTCATTTGGGGATTTCGGGGCAGTTGATCACCAATCTTGTATTAAAATTTCCATATTCGAAATGGAAATCCTGAAGACACAATGAATTTTTCTCAAAAGTTTTTAAGTTATTTCATTGTTTTTTTAAAAAAAAACTTGTGTAAAAAACTTTAATCAGGCAACAACGGGTATGCTAGCTATAGTGATTGTATATCACAATTAATTCGTTTTTGTTACCAAAATCCATTTTAAAAAAAGAAAAGTTTTCTGCATACTTGTATATTCGAGTATAAGGAGCTCCTCTATCATCTCGGGCCCCCTTTCCGTTGAGACCCCCCGTATTGCTGGCGTATGCTTCCTTTAGTTACGCCACTGTTCAAAACGGAATCCAAATTTTCCTAATTAGTGGTAAAATGAAAAGAAGAGTAATTTTTAATGGTTCATTAACATTATAAGCATGCTAATGAATACTGAAATATTGTGATTAAATTAATATTCTCATTATCTCAATGTGAAACGAGCGTATTTATCAAGGGCATCAAGAATCGTTTAAGACTATCGAAATACGAATAAAATAACTACCATGAAGACTCCTACAGTTGGCGCCATTTACACTTAACTTCACGATATTCTCGTACAATTTGTAATTTTTTTTTCCAATGCCAAAGGGCAATAAATTTGATTGTTAATGGTGGTTATTTTTTTTTTCTTTTTTGCTTTATTTTGTGTGAATTATTGCTACTCTTTTTAAGCGTGAAAATGAGAATATAGTATGAAAAAGTGATTTAATTACTCGTTTGGTTATAATTTTGTTAATTTGATTTAATCGCAAAGCAAAGAAGGGGTTGTCGAGTCTATTTCTTTCAACATTGTGAATGCGGATGAGAATCGATTCTTATCTCTTTTTTTTCTTAAATCGAATCCCTTTTTCCGCTTTTGTCGTTCTTACTTTGGAAAACATACATTTTCTTTCTACCCCTTTAATGTAAATTCACGTCTGATGCAACGCTAAAGCTTTAAGTGAACTGAAACTATGTGTTCTATTATACTTTCCATAGAATTTGTCAAAATTTTAAGACAGTTTGGTAATTTATTTAAAATTTCAGAAGTGAGATCTACAATACGAAACTGCGTGAGATATTGTAGTTTGAATTTTGCATAAAAAATTCAATGCTATTTTCATTAAAAACAATAGATTTTATGCTGCAGAAAAAAAATTTGTTTTCAAAATTAAAGACATCCTAAAGAACAGCTTTGAAATTTCATCAAAACCAGTGGCGTAACTACCTAAGGAGTAAACGGGGGTGGGTAGGGGGTTGATATTTTAAAACTTTAATTTTTGCCATCAAGTCTGCTCGTTAGGAGGCTGAGTAGTCTCATTTGGGGATTTCGGGGCAGTTGATCACCAATCTTGTATTAAAATTTCCATATTCGAAATGGAAATCCTGAAGACACAATGAATTTTTCTCAAAAGTTTTTAAGTTATTTCATTGTTTTTTTAAAAAAAAACTTGTGTAAAAAACTTTAATCAGGCAACAACGGGTATGCTAGCTATAGTGATTGTATATCACAATTAATTCGTTTTTGTTACCAAAATCCATTTTAAAAAAAGAAAAGTTTTCTGCATACTTGTATATTCGAGTATAAGGAGCTCCTCTATCATCTCGGGCCCCCTTTCCGTTGAGACCCCCCGTATTGCTGGCGTATGCTTCCTTTAGTTACGCCACTGTTCAAAACGGAATCCAAATTTTCCTAATTAGTGGTAAAATGAAAAGAAGAGTAATTTTTAATGGTTCATTAACATTATAAGCATGCTAATGAATACTGAAATATTGTGATTAAATTAATATTCTCATTATCTCAATGTGAAACGAGCGTATTTATCAAGGGCATCAAGAATCGTTTAAGACTATCGAAATACGAATAAAATAACTACCATGAAGACTCCTACAGTTGGCGCCATTTACACTTAACTTCACGATATTCTCGTACAATTTTTCGTTCTTTATAAAGTTTTCTATAAATTTTACACATACAAACATTGGGACAATCATGAACATTCTATATGGCCAGCAATTTCATACTAAAAATCATTTCAGCAACTAAATAGAAAATTTTATGGCATTTGGCCACGCGATTGACTCCTTTAATCTATATTTCGTGTGAAATTATTATTTTTGGCTTTTATTTCCTCTTTTTTTGGTGTTTTGTTGCTTTTTGGGCTGTATATATATTTTGGGGATAATATCCTTGTAAAGACATAGTAGTAAACTCACGTCCGACCGACAACGCCAACAAAAATTTTCTAGTCAACTTGAATAGCGTGAAAATTCGGAAAATTCTTCACTTGGGTTAGTGTAAAAGCCACGTAAAACATAGTAAAGAGATCTAGACAGTTAGATTGAATTGAAGAATCCACCAGAGTGATACTATATGCTCGTGTGTAACGAGTATTTACCATGTCATGACTATAATGCGATATGTTGTCGAGTTATTAATTTGGCCACACCGTTTACCTACATAGAAGATCAAGGTGTGTACACTTTATGCCTTACCAAAGTGAAGTTTAGCTGAGTTAGATATATGGGCACCTCGACAGTAATTACAGAATTAGGCGCGGAATGAACACTCGTTGCTAAAATATTTAAACTATCTTCGAAATATCCATATCTACAGGTTAACAAATAGTTTTCTCGGAAACTTCACATTTGTGACGGATTTCTAGATTTTTCGCATGGTTTAAAATTTAAACTTGGGGTAAATATTGCTGTCTGCCTCTTCTTAACAATCATTGACAAGATTTTCTATGATCGTATAAACCAACATTACATTTTAATGATGAAAATGTAAACTTCTCGATGCACACAATACATAATTCCGCTTCTTTCAAGTATGTAAATTTCCAATGTGTGCCATACTCGTGCCTGACATAAATGGGTCCGCATTTTTCAAACAATAAATTAATGAAAATAAATGTGGTTAACTGTGAGCATGTCTGAAATCGAGGAGTGGCATATGAAAAACTCACAACAAAGAACTTGAAAATTCACATCAAGTTTTCACATTGACAATGATGAACTTTTAACATGAGTTTATTATATTGTGGGATTTGAAATGCATTTTTCAATGTGGTAACGGGGAAATGTCAAAGGAAAATTTATTATATGATTTCAGATCCATTGAATTCATTAATTTCTTAATTTTGAAAGTGTTGAAATATTAATGAAATCTTTGATTGCAACTAATTTTATTTTAAGAATGTGAAGTCTTTAACAATAATTTCCAATCTAAAAGTAAAGAAATCCTTTTATAATTTGTTATTCATAAGCCATAAACTACGGAGAAATAAAATCCGACGGGGAAAAATTAATGCCACAGGCGAATTTCTTCAATCACAATCCGGCGCAATGATTTAAAGCAACAACAACACAGTCCAGAGCGAACATTAACTTAATTTTTCGCGCTCTTCATGCTCCATGACTAGCCGTCACTAAAATTGTAAAAATGCCAATAAAAAGAAATGCGCCGCATGCAAAAACGTTTGAGACATATGCTTTCCTTGTATAAAATCGCAGGAAAAATACGCCGCAGACGAAAAAAACGTAATTGACACTAACTTCTAGTGGAAGCGTAGTATTTTTTGCATATTTAGTTGTCGTGTTTTCTGATATTTGATAAATTTTAACACTAAATTGAATAATCAGAAACAAAAGTTTAGTTTGCGGGTCGCTGGGACAACGTACTTAAATCTGAGACCGTCCCGGCTAATCCGGTACATATGGTTATGCTATTTATAAACATGTTACAGAAGGTAAATTAATATTTGTAACTCAAAAAAAAATATCAGTTGTGGTCAACACAAAACTTTCTTCTACAAAATCTACGACCCTGTGAATTTATGTTATAGCCCTGTCGTATTGTCAACCCAATACAACCTCCCAATAAATTGTTGGTTCATCCAAAAATATCAAAAACGTACAAAATTTGAGATAACTTGAGAACTGTAAAAGATATCAATTTACGGTAAATGGCAAAAATGTAGAAAATGTTAACATCTTTAATTAATCTTTTAACTGATTTGTCGAAAAACCGTTAGTTTGCAAATTATTCGCAAAAATATGATTTTTACATATTAATGAAAATATCTCAATAACGGTAAAAGATAACGGATAACGATAAGAAACAAAATTGTGCAGAATGCCATTCTCATTAATTCATTTCCTACATTCAGTCAGCAAAAACCCGTTAGTTTTCGAGATAATCGCAAAAAACTGTTTTTTGAAAATAACGGTTTATCTCGATAACAGGTTGAGATATCGAGTTATAGCTAAAGACAAAAGTGTGGGAAATTTTATTTTCTCCAAGTTTTGTCATACTTAAGGCCACTAAAAAACGCGTAGTTTGGGAGTAAATCGAGAAAAACGAAATTGCGATTTTTGAAAAACCGCCATTTTGGATACTTCCGGTTAACGGATTTCCACCAAAAGTTGATAGGATCGTCCCATTTCAGGACCCAACATGCCTATAAAATTTCATGGCGCTAGCTCTATTAGTTTTTGAGAAATCTTGTACACAGACTGACAGACAGACTGACAGACAGACTGACAGACTGACAGACAGAAAGACATTTTTTTAATATGACTCCAATCGACTCAGGAATGATCGGGAAATGTTTTTTAGGCAAAATTAAGAGGTCGAAATTTTTCATGAATACAATACTTTATTATACTCCGTAGAAGAAAGTAAAAATGAGGTGCCCTCTGTACCGAGCGATCCCAAGAAAAATAACCAAAATCCTACTCCAAATTTCATTGTAATCGGTTTGGAGATTTTTGATTATAAGCAAAATTATTTTCATAGTAAAAATGTTTGCATTAAATTTAGAAACAAATCATTCAAATTTCATTCAGTAAATCGAGTAAACCGAGTAAGTGGAATCGAGTAAGTGGAAAGTCTAAAAATAAAAATTAACACTTTTTAAATACTGAGGAAATTATCATTTTCCGCTTCAATCAGTTTGAAAATACGAATATAACTTCACCTTTATCGCGTAATTTTGCAGTTTAGAAGACTGATTTTTTTAGATAATGTTTGTTTTATCAGCTCATATTTTCTATTCCAGAAAAAAAGTTGAACAATACAAAAACTAAATTAATTTTATGGGTATTGATCTCATATCACGTGATTTATCGAAAAAAAAATTTATCTTGGAGTTTCCTATTAAGAGGGAACCTGGTTAACAGGCTTAAAAAAAGTAGATTTTGTTTTTATTGACAATAATGCAGTTGAAGTTTCTAAAAATTTTACAATTAGACACCCAAATACACCATTTTGCAATTATTTTACAATATAGTTTGTTTACATCTTCAAATAATCATTAAAGTATTGTAAAAGTTTTAGAAACCTCAACTGCATTATTGTTCATCATAGAAATCTTCTTTTTTAGCTTCTAAACCAGGTTACCCCCCTTAACTTAATTCATTTTCGACTAATTGCTTGTTAGCTCGGTTTTTTTTAAAAAAGGATCGATATTTGATACATTTTTTCTGAAAGATTGTAGCAATCAAATATCGAAACTCCCAATTTTTTTAAAAGCTTCAAAATCTACCTACACGTTTAGAATCATTACTAAACAACGCTGTGACAAATTTCATTATTAATTAAATTTTATAAATGATATTGAAACAGTTTATTAAAAATTTATTATTGATTAATTCAGATTGTAGGCGTCTAATTAGCATCTGTTAGTCAGTTTCAAAAAATCACTAGATGAATATATCACCATTTGAAGGTCATTTAAATTAATATTTATTAACAGTGTAATGTGAATCATTTAGTTGCAATATACTCATAATTATATCAAAGATTTAATGCAATTAGTAATCAAATAATTAAATGTGAAAGATACGCTCTTTGTTAATAAAGAAGATTTGATACGAGAACTTGAGCTTTCTTCTTATTCGTATTTCCAAAACAAAAATAAAAAAATATTGTGATATTTTGAAGATAACAAATTGACTCAAAAATATTATTCACTATTTTTAGAGTCCGTTTCCCTAACAGAAATTTTAAATAGAATATTTATCTTATTAGAAATTATATTTGTTTCTTTTTGAATTGTAATATTTTTCTTATGTTTATTGCTGAGTTTAAAGAAAAAATTATGCTATTTCAACTTGTTTTCCTAAAAACCAGGGCTACATTACAACTTTTGTTAGGTTCCCATCAATAATAAAACCTGTTAAATCTATCTAGACTGTTGATGTCGCTAGCACCAAGCAGTAACTATCCCCACTCATTTCAACACGGCAAGTTACTAATGGTTCAACCACAATTGGGGCGGCAAGCGGCAGCGGCGACGGCGGGCGGCATGGCGCCGCCACACATACCGCCGAGCCAGCTACAATGATAGCGGCAGCGGCACCATGATAGTGGCATGCCTCTGTCAAAATTGAAACATCAAAACTTATTTAATTCGTCCGCTACTTCGCCCCATTTATTTTCCTTGATTTTATATCCTTATATTGAGGATGGGCCAAATCGTAGAGCACTGGATTTCCTTTTACGAACTCGATTAATTTCTCCTCCGTTGTCGGCATCTTGTGAAATCAAAACGTCAAAAATCAGCATAGAATGTGGCGCCGAATGTGGTGGTTGTCACTAAACAACGAAGAAAAATCGTCATAGAATGTGGCGCCGAATGTGGTGGTTTTCAGAAAACATTTTGGGCGGCGGCGGCAAGTTTGACTTTGATTCAAACTCGGCGGCGACTGAAAAAGTGCGCTGCCGTTGCCGCTGTATTGTAGCAGCTCTCGTTGCGCTACGTAAGTGCAAAAAAAATGCCGCCCGCCGCTGCCGCTTGCCGCCCCAATTGTGGTTGAACCATAAGTGTCTTGAGGCCAGTGTTGTCAGACATGGCATTTTCGTGCTTTTTTGCACACTTTTCATACCTTTTCGTACTTTGACACTTCCATTTAAAGAATAGCATGCGACTAGCAATGCTGTTTTTAAAATCTCTATTTTAGAGAAATATTAACTTCGAGCCGCAGTATTTTTAAAAGCTGCGCAACCTAAAAAGCAGCTACTTGTAAACACTAAAATTGAAAAGTAGCCGTCGTCGCCATTCTGCCTTTCTTTTGGAAGTAATTACCACTGTTGCCAACTCAAAAATATGAATCCGGTCAAATTTGACCGTTTGACAGGATTTTTTTTTGTTGAATCCTGTCAGAAAAAACGGTCAAAAGTTTTAGCGTGTTAGATCCGGCCAAAAAAATCGGTCAAACCCACGCAAACGGCATTTCTGATAACAATAACATAGAAATTAAAAACTAAAATATAAGGAGAAATATAATTTTATTTAGGTACAATCGTCTTAACAAAAAATAACAAAAACAAATTAACCAATTCTTTTTAAAAAATAACATTAACCCTAATCCTCCTAGGGACTCATTTCAACTTTGCTTTGGATGCCACCAAATGGAAATCAAGTCCGTTTACATCTGGACGAACGTGCTCACATAACATTATGTGAAAAAAAAAAATATTCTAATACTGTTAAATTTAGTGTTTTATATATAACTTTCATATGAGAGCGCGGGACTCATCCTAGGTGTTTTTGTTTGTAAATTAACCCAGGATGATTAGGGTTAAAACAAATTCTTTTAAATAATAATAAATAAAAAAACAAAGATCTCCAGAAATATATTATAACTTACATATATGTACCCGAATTATAAGAGTAATTTCATCTTGACAAGAGTCATTTTACTTGTTGTTTGTGCTTTTCAACAACGAACAACACGTAGAATGACTTTTGTCGAGATGAAATTACTCTTATAATTCGGGTATTAACTGTTAAAATTTATTAATCAACCTCACTATCGGAAATATTATGATTCACAATTGCATTAACCCGAAAAGTTCCAATTTCCACTTATAAATCTGTGGTAATTTGCCAAGAGCAATTCAAAATTTAAAAAAAATATGACATGACAAAACTTTCCTTTGGCTGGTTATTTTAAAGTTTAAATTAACGTTTAAAATAAATGTTTAATTAACGAACAAACTAAAAATTTGATCATGTTATATTTTTTTTAAATTTTGAAATTGCTTCGTTCAAAATTTGAAAAATGTAGTTATCAAGTTTTGGCAAATTACCACAGAAATTACAAAGGGTGCGTTCAATTTGTGAACATTTTTTTTACGAAAATTGATATTGTTGATAATATATTATTTGTTTCCCAATTAAAAACTGTTAAAAAAGGTCGAAAACACATTCAGTTCCGGTTAAAAATCCGGTCGACCGGATTTTCATTTTTTCTCCTGTCAAAGTGGACAAAGTCCGGTCAAATTTGACCGGAAAACGGTCAAAATGGCAACACTGGTAATTACACCGGCATCATGAAACAAATGCCCAGTAAAGAACTCCAGTAAAAGTCCTTGGAAATGGTGAAGAAATCATTCACAAATGTTTCCTTCCTCCCCTAATATTGTTATATTATAATTTATTTGGGCCGATCCCGGCGGTACTGCAATACCGGGCCAACCCGTGACAGAGGTGGAGCAAGCCCCTAGCACTCCGTCGCTTTCCAAAAATCAGTTTAACATTTGTTGTCCCCCTATGGGGGATCTATCAGATGTTAAGCTGATAAGAACAGATACTACACTTTGATCTTAGCCATAAGGCCGAGAAGCGATACCGAACCAGACTCTGCATTTGGTATTTATACTCGGATTTCCTTGTTTATGTACGAATTAAGAATGAAGGACAAACTTTCCAAAGGACTTTGCTGGAATCCTTCAATATGAAACCACACGAAACTGGTTTTATGTGAAGAGTCAGTTGTTACCAATTTGTTTTCGTTGAACAAAACACGCGGCAAATCGTTCGTCGTTGGCTATGTGTGTGATAGAGAAAAGGTAACAGGCATGCGCCTGGATTAGGGTATTTTGTTATCCTTAATGCCTTAGTATGGAATTAAAGGGATTCCTGTTTGTGTTTACCTGAGCTTGTTTCCCCTTCGAGTAGAAGAATTTTTCGTCAGTGGGTGCTCTAAAGGTATTATTCCACATAAGTTAAAATGGACTGAAAATTTCGTTTAAAATGATAAATGGGAATTTTTATTGGTAAGAGAAAGCTAAATATATGTGTGAGAAGACAGCAACACGATAAACTTCAGAAGTAGGCGAAAAATTTTCACTTGTGAAAATTCCTGCTGTTAAGTCCGGTATTACACTTGGCTTATTTAAGCCGGCAACTTTTGGGCTTAATAAGCCAATGTGCTTACATTTGTGGCTTAATTAAACCAATCCTGTTTGCATATGCTACACAAGTTTACATGGGTGTGTGTGGACTCAAACCATTGAAATTGCTGCTGCTCATATACTTCCCAAGATCTTTACCTGCTGACGGTCAGAACGAAAAGATTTCTGCCTATTACTTTTCCCAAACCGGTTCACACGCTTTGCATGTATGCAGATTGCCGATAAGTCATGATTTCGAGTGGCAACTTTTCCCTCCTCAGTCGTTTCTCCCAAAAATCGGCTTAAGTAAGCCCGAAAGTTGCCGTGTGTAATACCGCGCTAAGTTTTAAGACCAAACTTTGATTTTTAGTTTTTGGGAAAACAAACGCGTGCAAAAATTCGATGTCTTTCTCAACTTGCCTAGTTTTCTGTAAACAATAAAAGAAAAATAGTTTTTGCGATAATTACCGCAAATTTTTTTTTTAATCTAGCATCACAGCAGTGCAAGAAAAAATTTTTGGTGTAACTTTTCGATTCATTGTTCAAGCAAAGGAAATACAACACATTTTTCTCTACCCGACTTTTTGCGCAGTTTCGTTTGTCATTTGCACTTTCTCTGTCCCACTGATATATCATTCTTTTTTCTTCATTTTTACAATTTTCAGACCACTTGACCTTATGTGTGATAATACCTTAAAGACTGTTTTCGTTTTTTTTTGTATTCGTTTGTTGCTATTTTATTTCAATATTCTTGAATCTTTTTTATACTAACCTTGTAAACGATTTTTGATGATCAACAATTAAATTGAAATTTGGGTTGAAATAGCAAGGAAATCTAGCTGTTGATAGAGACTGGAATACGGCTAAGATTAAATCTTAAGGATGTTTTGTTTATGCTAAAACTTATTCAAAAATTTACTCATTGATAAACAATTCAGTATTATTATATGTACAAAAAAAGAAGTTAGAAATCAAAACAACACTGTGACATAGCATTATTTTAATATAGAAAATTAAAAACAAAATCCAATCAAATTAATTTATAATTAAAAAATAATATTATTGCGCAATTAACTGCAATCAGATTGTATATTTTTCAAAGTAAATATTTTCCTTCATTAGGAAAGATCGTGTTGACTTCTTGTGAAAAGGCAAGTTTCCTTGTAAGGTGAAACCGGCATGTCGTCGTCACAGAAACAATCCACTGCCGTAATATTTTAGTGACAAATATAAAATTGGGGTTCCGGTATCATTCAAAGAGATTCAGCCAAATTTGGTATTGTCGTATTTTTCTAACAAATCAACAAAGAAATGTTTTTGAAGTCGAACTATTAACGGGTTCATAGTCATTATTTGCAAAAATGGAGACGAATTATGCATCCAAATGCGATAGAATTTGTTTTTTTGGTTTTTAGTGACAATTTAATACAGTGGAGAACACTATGGGTTAAAAGAAGATGCCGCTTAAGGGCACAAATTTTTACTGAAATTTTCAATGTTCTTTGAAACGGACTCCACTGTAATTTTGAATCGTATGTGATTGTAATTCAAATGAGTTTACAGCAAAATCTAAAGGAATTAAAACTGAAATCCAATTGAAGTCAGAAAAACACTATCCAAATGAATGAACTTTTAGGAAGGTTCATCTAAGAAATAAACACATAAAGTATTACAAACTAAGTCTTTTTAAATAATCAGCATCACAGTGTTGTTCATATTGCAAGAAAAGTGGTGTCCTTTACCGCATATTATCCAGACATTTTCAGAGTTAGCAGACCTAGGTATCTTTCTGGGTTACGCAAACCTGAGCCAAGCGATATTGCCGATATTTGTCACTAGATTAACGCATTGTAAACCCTACAATTTTTCTGCACCCGTCATTTTTGCACAATTTTACCAGCTGCCAAAACTGAGTGTTACCATATGAACTTTGATTAATTTTTTTATTCTCTATCGTACTTTAATCAAGATTAAGCAAAATTAGAGGTTAAGAATATAGCGAATGTTGCAAAAAAGGTTGCTTAAGTCGGCCATACACGAAATAGTTTATCAGAGTGGTTTTTTTACTTTGATACCCGTTTTCACTCATGTGTGTCATAAAACTCTCCCTAATTCTAAAGAGTTTTATTACACACATTAACTAAAACGGGTAGCGGGTAAAAAAATCACTCCTGTAAACTAAAGCGTGTGTGGTCGGTTTTACAAGAAAATAAAATAATGTAAAAATTCAAGTAACTCATCAACTAATTGTGATTTTTATTCATCTTTCAGGCAATGTTTAAAAAAAACTGCACTGCCAACAGCTATTGACAGAAAGAATTTTTCTAGAAAAACATCTGAAACAGATATTTTTGTGATGTTTTTTGCTTTGAAGATACAAATGTATTTTGCATATGATATTCTATCCGATGGAAACAAGTTACACCTGAAGGTGGGCGAACTGGAAATAATAAACACAGCGCGATCCACCTCTCTTTGAAATTACGTTGATTTTCCGATTGCTTTTTTTAAAAATAATCATTTATTGCTACAATTTTAAACAGAAATTTATGTTTTCCGTCTTTCGATATTATCCCTTTTACTTTTTTTTGCACATTTCTATAAAACTTAAAGATCGTTTTTATCTGAAAAGTAAAATCAAACAAAGATCGTCAACAAAATGAAAAGTTTCTTTTTCACGATTGAATGGATTTTATGTGAGCTTTTTGTAAGAAAAAAATCCAATTTATTCCGGATAATTCAATCAGTCGTTATTTCTTTTAGCCATGAGTGTATAATTTATGGTGGCATTTACGTATTACAACAGCAATATTGTTGACAATTATTTAAAAAATATCAGTTGTGGTCAACACAAAGCTTTCTTCTACAAAATCTACGACCCTGCGCAATTTACGCTAGAGCCCTGTCGCGTTGTCAACCTAAGACGACCTCCCAATAAATTCTTGGTTTATTCAAAAATATCAAAAACGTACAAAATTTGAGATAACTTGAGAACTGTAAATGATATCAATTTACGGTAAATGGGAAAAATATAGAAAATGTTAACATCTTTAATTATTCTTTTAACTGATTTGTCAAAAAACCGTTAGTTTGCAAATTATTCGCAAAAATATGATTTTTTACATATTAATGAAAATATCTCAATAACGGTAAAAGATAACGGATAACGGTAATAAACAAAATTGTGCAGAATGCCATTCTCATTAATTCATTTCATACATTCATTCAGCAAAAACCCGTTAATTTTCAAGATAATCGCAAAAAACTGTTTTTTTTTTTGGAAATAACGGTTTATCTCGATAACAGGTTGAGATATCGAGTTATAGCCAAAGACAAAAGTGTGGGAAATTTTATTTTCTCCAAGTTTTGTCATTCTTAAGGCCACTAAAAAACGCGTAGTTTGGGAGTAAATCGAGAAAACCGAAATTGCGATTTTTGAAAAACCGCCATTTTGGATACTTCCGGTTAACGGATTTCCACCAAAAGTTGATAGGATCGTCCCATTTCAGGACCCAACATGCCTATAAAATTTCATGGCGCTAGCTCTATTAGTTTTTGAGAAATCTTGTACACAGACTGACAGACTGACAGACTGACAGACTGACAGACTGACAGACTGACAGACTGACAGACTGACAGACTGACAGACTGACAGACTGACAGACTGACAGACTGACAGACTGACAGACTGACAGACTGACAGACTGACAGACTGACAGACTGACAGACTGACAGACTGACAGACTGACAGACTGACAGACTGACAGACTGACAGACTGACAGACTGACAGACTGACAGACTGACAGACTGACAGACTGACAGACTGACAGACTGACAGACTGACAGACTGACAGACTGACAGACTGACAGACTGACAGACTGACAGACTGACAGACTGACAGACTGACAGACTGACAGACTGACAGACTGACAGACTGACAGACTGACAGACTGACAGACTGACAGACTGACAGACTGACAGACTGACAGACTGACAGACTGACAGACTGACAGACTGACAGACTGACAGACTGACAGACTGACAGACTGACAGACTGACAGACTGACAGACTGACAGACTGACAGACTGACAGACTGACAGACAGAAAGAAATTTTTTAAATATGACTCCAATCGACTCAGGAGTGATTGGGAAATGTTTTTTAGGCAAAATTAAGAGGTCGAAATTTTTCATGAATACAATACTTTATTATACTCCGTAGAAGAAAGTAAAAATAGGTACTGTTTTTAGAGTTCCTAAGTTGTAAGATTCAACTAAAACCTAATTGAATTGTTTTGCTAAGAAGTTGTAGTAAAAACTTGATTTTTTGGGAATATTAAAAAAAAACTTATTAAATTTATACCAAAATCGGTAGAGGAACAATTTGTAATAAGTGTTCCGCAAGGCAGCCACTTCGGTCCCTTACTGTTTAGTACATTTGCTAATTTTCCCGTTGGATACATCTTTGTTAGTTTTAGAAAATACAAAAAAATGTTTTATGGGTTGTCTATAAATTAAGTCTCAACTTTATAGATTGGATGGAGAGGAGGGTGGGGGGAGGGGGTTAATATAAAAGCAATACTAAACTCCATATAAAAACACCGAAGAAGTTAGACAAGGAGAGAAGAGAAAGGTTCGAAAACCTTAAAATCAACGTAATATATTTTATGGACAATCCCTTTGCAGTTATTGAGAATTTTCAAAATTTTTGTGCATAAAAAACCGATAACTGTCTGCAAATGTCGCAAATTTTACACTTAAACGAATTAAAAAACATTTACGAACTACGACTTAATTGAGGTTCAATAAACCGATTACAGTTCGTATATTTTCATTAAATTAAGCATCTTGTACTCGGAATTTCCGGCGACAAGCTGATAATAATACACAATATGATGGTTGTATAGATAAATTAACTTTATAACATTAAACTAAAGACATGACAATTAAGCTAATTTCTAATTGATTAAAGCTAACATTAGTTGATTAACAATTATTGGTGCTCGTTTTTGTATTCTCACATATACGAAATATTTGTGTTCTAAAATACATGAAAAAATATCTGATATGGACAGCACATGTTTTTTCTATGCCAGATAGGAGTTTTTTAGGTTAATCTAGTACTCAGAAAACCGTCTCCATGCCCTATATTTCAAGAATTTTAACTAATATGATCAGGAAATGCAAAACCACTAAATAGGGTCCAAAAATTAAATCCGAAAACCACTGAATCATTCAGATTTTGGGGAACCGAACCCAAAACAGAACCCAATTTTAGAAATCAAAACGAGACCCAAATTTTAAACTTTTAGGAACCAAAACCAGAAATTCAATTCATATTTGAATCAAAACCGAATCACACACAGTATAGTTTTGGTTTCCATCTCTGGTAAAAATCGCATAAAAAAATGATTGAAATTTTTTGAAATTTTTGGACATTTTTTTGAGAAAAACGTTTTTTAAAAATTTGAATTCAAAAGGTCCTAAAACAATTTTTTTCTCGAAATTTTTCTTCAAAAAAATTATTTGTAACGGTGATAACTACATTAATGTGTGTTGCTAATAAACAAACAACTTCAAAATCGCATTTTATGAAACTCTTACTAACAAATATCATATGTTAATATCGCATGCAATATTAAAAGAAAAAATCACTGAAAACGTGTCACGTTTTATGCTTAACTGCTCAAGCGAAACTATCAATTTTTGCTTCATTGGAATTTTAATCAGAAGAGTCTGAACTAGAAAACCTTTTTGAACTAAACGATGATTAAAATCTTTCATAGCAACGAGTGCTATATTTAACCACTTTAATCTAACCGGCTTCGTATAATTAAAATCAAGATAGAATTCATTACTAAGGCTGACACAATCGTAAATAGAAAAAGGTAATTTCGCCAGGTAAAAATAAAACAAACAGTAATTAGAGAAAAAAATCAAACCGATAACAGGCATTACCTATTATTAATATGTTAAGTTGTTCCACGGAACTAAATGATTCATTCTAATTCCATTTCATGTTGGATTAGAACAGCAATTTGCAAAATATACGTTGTCTCTTTCAATTATGGTCAGTGTCAATGTCAGTACGTAATAAACGAATGATTACGTATAACGACCAAGGGGTGATTCCTCGTATGAATAAAATTGGCGCAAACTTCTCTCATTGAAAAAGACATCTTCAGTGATGATGATCTTAACAAGATGATTATTTTAAATTTTATATACTATACGGCTGGAAAAAATCGTCATCCAACCAAACATAACTGAAACTATAAACACGTATGACGCATTCTATATTACTTAACACTCAAGTTCAAAGACAAAATACGTCACGGATAAGTCATCGCGTTCCTGATAATTGAAACTTTCGTTCCCGTGTCAATTACCGGACTCTGTGATATCATGATAAATCATACATTCGGAACGTATAATCTATTTAAAAAAAAATCCATCTGATAAATATACATATATGGAAGTCATGAAAATAGCAAATTGTTAGAGAAAATTATTGGTAAATGTGTGATGTCATATTTTAAAACGGTAGAAATTGAATTAAAGAAAGTCATTTGATAAGCAGTGCTAAGTGTTTTTTCTTGAAGCTGGACTGATGATGATAGTGTAATCATTTCAAATTAATTTTCTTGGAATTATTATTAATACATAATAGACAGTTAAAATAATCTTACATAATACCGAATGTTACACAGAAAAATTTGAAGGTGCGATTTTTTGTAAATTTTAAATCCGCATGAAGTTTTTTTTTACTTTTTTAACTCCGCAAAGCTGGATGAAATGTTTCTTGTATCCAAAAAACATAAAACTGGAAACCACTAAACTGGATAAAATAAAAATTGTATCTACAAAGGTTTTCATTTTACCCAATGTGGATAAAAAATTCAAGTAATTGGAAACATAAAATATTTAAATCGGTTTGGGGTAGAAAAAAAAACTCCTTACGATGTTTGGGTTAAAAACTAGATATTTATTCATGTTTAGATGATAAACTCGAGAACTAATTGATGTAGAGAAATGAAATTTGGCGTGGAACAGGCTTTTATTAAAAGATAAGCTTCTTCAGAAAATGGGGAAAATAGAACCACCCCTTCTCCCTCTCCCATACAAATGG
This sequence comes from Chrysopilus asiliformis, assembly GCA_964034945.1. Classification (NCBI taxonomy): domain Eukaryota; kingdom Metazoa; phylum Arthropoda; class Insecta; order Diptera; family Rhagionidae; genus Chrysopilus; species Chrysopilus asiliformis. The sequence continues at coordinate 26,124,549 of OZ035962.1, forward strand.
AAAAGATTTTTGCAATTTTCTCAAAAACGGGTCGTTTTTTTGAAGAATTTGTTTAGACCAGAAGTGTTTAGAATATGATTCTACATAACTCTGCCATACATCAAATTTCAGTCTGACCACTCCTTACGCTTTTATTTTATATAAATGAAAAAGATTTTTGCGATTTTCTCGAAAGCGGTTCGTTTTTTTTCGGAAATCACGTCTCACAGAGTTTGATGGGACGATGACAGCTTTCAAATCTAAAAAACCGCACCTACATCGGTTTTGGTAGAAATCGATCTTCTCACTGCTAAAAGGATTAGGCTATGTTTTTTTTATTTTCCCAAAAAAGGTCCCTACTTTCATAAAAATCAGCTTCTTATTTTGGTAGATATTTTGTGATCGAACAGACGAATTCGCTCTAAAATATTCTCAGTTTTGCATGAAACTTTTAAGAATACAAAAATGACTGGCCATTTCTTTATATCACTTTATATCACATGCACCGGATTTCAGTGACACTGACCTTTACCCGCAGCCAACCACCCGAAACTTCTACGTTACTTTTCCATCCATATTTGGCTTAAATTTCAATATTTTCGTTTGAATCGCCGACAAAGTGTTGATAACGTCTCTGCCCCAATTCAGCAAAGAACAGCTGTGTCTTTCTTATGTTCCGCTTCTCAAGAAATGTGTTTATTTCTTCATAATAAAAAGCGTACATGACAAAAATGAGATAAAAACATAATCATTTCCACTTCCAGTCTATAATTTATGTCTGCTTCCTGACACAAACATAGTTTTAAATGGAAATTATGGCCTTTCGTAAATACAGAAAGTGTTCTATCGACATTCTTTGAAAAAAAAAAAGTTTGTCTTTTAACAATTTGAATTTTTTTGTTACTTAGATATGCCCATATATGAATTGGGCGGTTCGTATTGACCATTTTTTTTTACAAAATTACATTCTATTAAAATAATAAGATGTTGAACCAAAAAATATTTTTTTCAAAACTTTTCTGATCTTTAAGCCTCAGCTCTTGCTAGCGTGGTATTACACACGGCAACTTTCGGGCTTATTTAAGCCGGCAACTTTTGGGCTTAATAAGCCAATGTGCTTACACTTGTGGCTTAAATAAGCCAATCCTGTTTGCATATGCTACACAAGTTTACATGGGTGTGTGTGAACTCAAACCATTGAAATTGCTGCTGCTCATATACTTCCCAAGATCTTTACCTGCTGACGGTCAGAAAGAAAGTGATTTCTCCCTACTACTTTTCCCAAACCGGTTCACACGCTTTGCATGTATGCAGATTGCCGATAAGCCATGATTTCGAGTGGCAACTTTTCCCTCCTCAGTCGTTTCTCCCAAAAATCGGCTTAAGTAAGCCCGAAAGTTGCCGTGTGTAATACCACGCCTAGAATGTGACTAGTTTTTTAGTAAATATCAACAGATTTTGATTTCGTCATCGTCTGCCACCCTTCCCCTATTTGCTCAAAAATCGCGATTTTTTTCATTACCTGTCCCGCGGAGACAGCATTTGTAAGATTCTTTTCAATATCTTGGGCCAAAGTGTTTGAAAAAAATATATCCACTATTTTAATGGCAGGCTGTGAGAAATATCGCAATTTATGTCTAACCAAGACGCAAAACTCTGTATAACTTTTGAGCGTTAAATTATAAAATCTCCATGAAAAAATCATAAAACCCATCAATCTGCCTAAATGTCTAACTAGTCTTTAATCTGATTAAGTGATAAGTCCACGGAATGACTAATGACATAAAAACAAACAATAAAAAAATTATTTTTTTATCTAATCACCGTCTATAAAAAGTGGATAATCAATTTCATACTATCGCTCACTTGATATTTTAAAAAAATGCTCGAAACTTTTAAAAATAGAAAAGTGTTTCGAACTCCTAAGAATGCGGGATAAAAATCATTTTGTCATTGTGGAAATTGTTTGGAAAGGTGAATTTGTAAGAAAAAATAAATTTGATCGTATTAGTGCAAACGCCATCGGAATGTCTTATCAGATATTTTATATTGCGAATAACATTTACCTGAGTCAGAGCGTCTAATAAAAATACCGCCTCAAGAAACATGTTTTCATGTTGATAATTTTCTCTCTTGTAAATTGCCCAACTACTACTGGTTACAAATTAGCAAAAAAAAATGCTAATAACATCTCAAAGAATTTCAACTAAAAAAAACGAGAATCTACGAAATAAAAATAAATACAAAAATACAAAGACGTAAACGTTAATTGATTCGTTGGAATTTGGCTTCTGTTGTATACTTTGGGTTTTATTAAAGATTTTTAAATAGCATATCTCTTAATGCTACAACAGCAAAACTCTTTCAAGTGCTTGTTTTGCAAATCAATTAGAATAAAATTCTCCAAAGTTGTATCTAAATACAAACTAAAAATAACTAAAAGTTCGTTTTTTTGTAATTAATTTTCAGATGTCCGATTTTCCGGATCCAACGCAGCATGTTAGCACGAACTTCCATAAAAAGACCGGAACGTCTTTGGGCACAGCGACAACAACAACCACACAAACATCCAACACTAGACAGAATCTTATAAACTCTAGCTCCAGTTCAAGTAGTGTTAAAGAAACATCGTCAACGTCACAACAGGTGAGTTAATGCATATTTCGCGTCATCTGAGATGATATTTTTTTTTTTGCGAAACGTAGAAATTCAAGAACTTTTAGTGATCGAATTCTGTCAACAGAGTTCAATTTAAGTTTCTGATTAAAAGCTTTTTCATGTGAAAATTACTAGATCAAACATCCGCGAAAATACAATTAATACACCTATACACGTGCAGATGCAATTCTCTGATACGATTTCAAATACTTCTTACCGGGTGTGCAAACCGTGTTTGAAAAACTTCGAGATATCAACGCCATGACACACCGGGAATACCACCTGAGTTTTCCGTATTTACAAAATTAATTAAAAAAAAAATAATTTCGGCTACTAATTTACAAAATACGACATACTCAAAATACACTTAAATGTTGGCTCGTGGGTAATTTATCAAGAAAAAGATAAATTTAGCATGTTCTAAGAGATTGAAGGTAGACTGGTCACAAGTTCTATGTTATACCGAGTATTTTATATAGCGATCATCGATTCGGCCAGTTTTGGCATAAATATGCCATAAAGTTGGGACAATATTCGCTCAAGAGGCAAAACTTACAAAATTAGTCACGCGTCTAGAATAAACGATTTCATAATATTGACGTTTTGGTGGGCCGAACGGGCCGAAACGATTTCTCAGTTCTTTTGACTCTCACCAAAACTTTTATCTGTTTTTGTGACAAAATTTGGATAAAAGTGATCGGTTTTAGATTGAATTGGAAAAGTTCTTTATATAATATTTTTCATATGAGCTTGAAGTATCTAGCGTTGCTCGAGCAATAATCAATAACTTAATCAATAATGTATTTTGATGTATAGAAAAATTATGCAAAAAATCATTATTTCGAAATGCATAATGTTTGAGTGCGCGAATATTTATTCTTGAGAAATGACTTGTCTAACTCGAAAAACCACATGAAATTCCATTTAGGGTGATAACAGGAGAGGGGGTTTGTATCATGCGGGGAAGAAGGGTTTGAGTTGTCAAAAGTGTGCCCAGGACAACAACCGTATCAAAATCCATTCATTAGTTTAGGAGATAGCTGGAGAGAGGATTCGCATAATGCGGAAGTGAATGGTTTCTCCTTAATGAACAACTTGTTCAACACCAAGGACGGTATCAAAATCCATGCAGTAGAAGAAGGGGTTCGCAACATGTGGAAGGCAATTGTTTGAGTGGACGAAAATTTTGCTTCGCGGACCATCTATACAACACTGAAAACTGTGTTAAAATCACTTCAGTGGTCCAGAAGATAACAGGCGAGGGGGTAAAAGGGTAGCCGATTTTCTGTCATGCAGATAGTTTATGTTGGGGCTTAGCATATCAAGTATTATAGAGTAAATATTTATCCACTTCACGCCAGCCATTCAACTGTGATGCTGTCACATGCTCCGAAACCGCAAATAGCCTATAATTTCCTTAGATCTCTAAGGTTTATTTGGCGAAAAACCCCCCATCAAAATCGGTTGAGCGGTTTCCGGGCCAAGTCACACATAAAGACATTTAATACTCGATTATCGAGAAATTCGGATTCGATTTATCGAGAATTTCGAAAAAAACGCCACCCGAGTGATTACAAAAAGTTAGTGATTTTTGGAGCTAAATCATGAAACAATTTTTGTGAAACAATTTTTGTGAAACAATTTTTGTGAAACAATTTTTGTGAAACAATTTTTTTTTGGAATTTTTATATTTCAAAAAAGTGCTTAACCAAAGACAAGATTTTGAAATCCGATCTTCAGTTTTCTACAAATAATTCACATTTCTCAATATTTTTATACCACGACTTTTTTATTTCAAACACAAAGTAAAACTGTTTACAATAGATTTTCCACTTTAACAGGCTTAGAAATTCTTCTATTTTCATTGATTTCTTTGAAATGACAAAAGCCAAAGCTATACAAATTTACTTATCAGATCTTAAGGAATTATCTACTCAAAATGTCTGAATATATGTCCACATTATCTAAAATTATGGTACGAAAATTGTCGAAATATGTTAAGCAATCGTCAGGTGGCATTTTATAAACTGTCACTAATTTACATAAATAAAATCTCTTAATCGATTCCGAAGCGAAATCAAAGAATTCCTTTTACTTTAGAAATTCCATGCGTTTCGTAATCTTCTTAAAATTCTGATATCTAGTCGAGATATCTATAAATAAATATACAGAAATTAATTATCATTCTGACACTTAAAGTCAGTGCAGTCACTTGAGGAAGTTCAGAAAGCAATTGGCGGTAATTTAAAAAAGGTTTCGCCGCACCTATTTTAATTTTGATTTTATTATTAAATGAATTGTTGCCAATTGCAGGTTTAGACCATGATTAAAATAAACTAACACTTGAAATATGTGATAAGATCTTTATTATCGCGTTGAGTGTTTAAGCAAAAATTGGAGCGGAAATGTTTTCATAAATACCTTTTCTTTTTAATTTTTTTGAGAATCTGTGGCAAAAAACCAAAACATCTTAACACATTGACTGCTATAATTATCATATTTAATAGCCACTGAAAAATGGCACTAAGTTTCATGACGGGCCAATGCTATAATTTTTGATAGCTAGGCTACATTCTAAGTCTATACATTGTACATACACACATACATAGATACATACGGGCATACATTCTACAAGTTTAAAATTTAAAAAGCTTTAAATTTTTTTTTTATATTTCCTTTAAAAATTTGCAAATTTGGTTCGGCAGTCAACGTGTTAAGTTGATTTTCAGGTGAAGCCAAAGTGCGCTGTCTGAAAATGCAAACGCAGATTATTTGGCTTCGCCTGAAAATCGGCTTAAAATGTTTTCCCATTTTGTCACAGAAATATCTCTAAAAACACACATTAATATTCTTTTTTTCCGTTACCATACATTTTGATTTGAAAAATTTGTGAAAATATGCACTTCAATACTTAAATGTAATTAATTTCGCAAACTGTTGCGAAACTTTGTTTTTTTTATTACTAAAATGAATTCCAATTCAATAAAAAGTTTTCTACAGTTCTGTTAACTTGTTGATATTTTCATATATTTTTTTTTCAAAAATTATCATCCACTTGCGAAATGTGTGGTTCGTGTGTATTCTCAGGAATCTGTTGGAATAAAGTCTCCATATGTGTATCAAAAAATGAATGGATGTTTATACTAAATACATCACAAGTGTTTTAATCTTTTTGTCAAAAAAGCTCTTCAAACTAAAGAACTCTCGAACGATCTGCGACCCATTCAGTCAATTGAAGATCTCCGATCGTAAAGTTGGCATTTTCGAACGACAAAATTTTGAAAATAACAAAATAAAATTAAACGAATCTACTTTAAAAGCGAATTTTGAAAACCTTTTATTTTAAACGAATTAAAAAACGAGTATTTTTTTTAAATCTTTTTACATATGTGAAGATTTAGTTCGAACGAATTTTTTTGTTACAAATTAATCGCTTTTTGATAAAATTTTATGATCGTGAGTGACAATTGCGCTGATTTTGAATAAAAAATTGTTAGTAAAAACGATTTTTTCTGTTGAATACACAACAGTTTTGTGGGATAAAATAACTGGAAAAGGTAAATTCACCATATTTGGGGTATTTCATATTAAAACTATCTAAAGTTTTTTTTTTCAAATCGTACAGTGATTCAATAGTTTAATTATAGCGATCAGAGCTCACTAGTGAAATAAATATCGTCCATTAGTCTATTAAAATCTTAATTATTAAATTTCGGAGTCAGTCTGGTGAATTTAAAAGAACATATTTGTGCAATTATTATTTATTTTTAGATTTAATATAAAACGAGAGACGATTTTTCATGTTACTCGTAGTTAAATTTCTAAAAAGCAATTCTAACCGAATTTCAATCTAACAAATTTGTTAACACTTGTGAAATTGCTTTTCCCTCGATTTAATGAAACAAACAAAAATAAGGTGAATGACTAAAACGTTTAAAGCTTAGACGGGAAACAGAAAAAAAAAATTTTGAGTGGGTGTAAAACCATCGAATTTTTGGTGGTGTTTTTTTTCGTTTTTTTCGTTTTAAGAAGTGTGTAATTTTGTGCTGTAATTTATATTTAAATTATTACGTTACCGCCATTTTCCATAAGAGTCTAAAATTATGATTGAAAAGATATTAAAACAAATTGAGCTGACAACATAATTTGATTTCTCAAATATAAAAAAAATATTAATTCCAAATATAATTTCCATTTAAGAACATACCCAAGCAACTATTTGAAACTCCGTTGACAATTTGACCCTGGTCAAAAAGTAGCGGTTGCAAATTACGTTATGTGACGGTTGCCTGGTGCCAGGTCGCAAAAAAGTCGTTGTAAAATGGTTAACTTTGTGACCAATCACAAAAAAACGGTTGCAATTTGGTATGAAGTAAGTTGTGGTTGTCCTTCATTATTTCTTTTGTTCTCAGGGGAGTTCCAGGGCAAAGCGGTGCCCGGGGAACAATCTGTATTATAAACTGCCAATGTCAAATATACCATTAAATTAGGGTTACCTTCTCGGTCTCTTCTTCCTCGGACGATGTCCTCTATTTAAGGGCACGCGGGGCAATTTTTTTAAGAAGTCCGCAGCATTGGTTTTTTAGGGTTGTAATTTGTTGCCATGCACTCAGAAAAATGTCCAGGTCAACTTTTTGTCAGGTTAACTCTGACCTTACAGAGGTGTCTGTAAGCCAGCTAGCGGTCAGAGTTAACCTATCTAAGGTCAACTCGTGCAGCTCCCAATGCCCTACTTCACCTGCTGGTGGCTTAATTTCAGAATTTCTCCGACCACAGGTCAACTCAGTTTTACTTGCCCACATGCAGGCGAACGCGCGCCTGCCCGAGGCCAATTACGCCGTATGTAGGTCGTCGAGTTAGCCTCCATTTTTCTGAGTGTGGGTGCATTAAAAAGGAACAAAAATGACCTAACAGTTATTGGCATTTCTCGACTATTTGGATTTTAATCTTATTTATTTTGATAATTTTCTGGGTAATTTTCAGGTCATATTCTTGGAGAACCTCTCTGTTCAGTCTTTTGTGAAATCCAAACTTGACGCAGCGAGCTTCCAAATGTCTCAAAATGCGATTTTGGTACCCTGGGCGAGTGCGCTCCACTCCTTCTTTGGTAGGGTGCTGTTTATGCTTGTTTATTATTCACTTACAAACAGTGGTATCGAGGTATCAATAGTCTACTCTGGACCAAGGAATTTATACTTACAGCATTTTCTTAAGTCACTTGTAATACAAGTTTACATTGACCTTACAATTGATCGCCCCTTTTCCCTTGTACATAACTTCTCGTTATAAAAAAATTCCTACAGAAACTGTTGCACAACAGTAATTTTGTAACGATAGTCACGAAAAAAAACCAGGCAAAAACGGTTGCTGTGACGTTACAACAACCAATTTGTAGCCCTATAAATTTTGCAATCCACGTCGTGCGACCGTCGCGTAACCGGCATGTAACAATTTTTGGTTACTGGGGTAAATTTTATTATTTGTTTATTATCTTTTCTGGGAATTAAAGTGTTTTTTGTTATACTATTTTGAAATTATGTTTTGATGATAAACATGTAGCTGATATCAGTTTATGCTTACGCAAAAACTCAGTTTTAAAACACAGAGTTTCATGTTTATCAAAATTAATGACGTACTTAATGCATTTAGATAATTTTATTTTCATATCAATATTTACGCCTCTTGACATTTTATATTAACTCTATTTTAAAATTCTTGATATAAACTTATCACAATTCTGGTGATAATGCCATAATAATGGTTTTTCCGGTGCTAAGTCTAAAAACTGAAAGCATAAACATTTGCATAAATAATCATACCAAATATAGATTATAGTTTCATTTCATCAAATTTAATGACGTCTTTCAAGTATGCATGATAAAATTGTTGATAAAAAAAAAATGAAACTCATTCATAAATATAATTTTTAGTACTTCCATTTGTTACAATTTCAAAATACTCGATTTTCACTTATCACATTTGCATTAAAATTTCTACACATTTAACACCATGATAGTTTTATCATATAGAATTGTATAAGTACTAAATTGCACAATTTTTTGACAAAAATGTCGCATTGAAATTCATTTGTCCGTTCATTTTTGTCCACGGTAGTCAAAAGTTTAACCTTTTCAAATTTCAATTATTGTGAAATGCTAATATGCATAAATTTGTGAAAATCATTTGTGTTTTAACTCAGAGAATGGTGCTACCGGTAGGATCTTCAATTTTAAGTTGCTATTAAATTTTTTAAATCATTGTAGCCTGTAGTCTTTCCAAATACATTTTCGGGTGATTACTTGAAAAAAGTAAACAGTGCTTAATGTATAATTGATTAATAGCAAAGAAACCGCATAGCCAGAAATTAGAAGGCTGAAAATGCTTATTAAAAGATTTTCATTTCGATATGACTTTTCAAGTAAAGTCGGAAATCGGCTTTATTCGGGTGGGGTGTCGGTTATCGGCAATACCGGAATTGGTCGTTTCCAATTTTTCCTAGATATTTAATGGTTTATCCAACACTTTTACGATTGGGCATCCACAAGCCATCATAAATATCATTAGATTCCTCGCATATGCATAAACCAAGTGCGCTGTCAAATCAGAAAACAAATGAGCGATTTTTCTGATTTGGTTTGCTATTTGCGTTCGACCTGACAGCGTTCGGCAACATATAAAGCACATCAGCCGAACAATGCAAGCATACAAAAAAATGCAATCAAAACAGAACTCGAACACTTTGTTCATCCTGTATGCTGCTGTATGCTGCTGCCGCAGGTAACGTTGGTTCACAATTTTCTGGTGAACCCAAATTGATTGGTTTATACATTACAAAACTCTGATACTGGATTCAACGCTTCTATTCTTCAAAATATCATACTAATATATAAAAATGAGTTGGTGTCTGTCTGTCTGTCTGTCTGTTCCTCTTTCACGCAAAAACGGCTGAACCGATTGACTGGAAATTTGGCATGAGTGTCTGTGGTAGTAGTTCTGGTTCCAACATTGGCATACGGAAAAGTAGCCCGAGTGGTGGGGGGAGTAAGGGGAGTAAAGTGATTTCGAAACTTAGTTTTTGCGCTATGTTACTCTTTCGCGGGGAAACTACTGAACCGATTGGCCTGAAATTTGGTATAGATGTTCGTCGGGGGTCCAGTCCCAACATAGACCCATTAAAAAGTTTTTAAGTTCTTTCCGGTTTTCTTCGTATTCTAAAACTTAGACAAAAAGCTTAACGCGGCAACGACGGGTATGCAAGCTAGTTTATTAATAAAAAAAAATCGTATTGAAACAAAAATCTTCTATTGCCATTGTGTTAGCTTTAACATAAGTCCTTGATATCGGATTATATTTTTATGATTGCTTATTTTGACTGCAAAATGCAAATTTTATTGGGAATTTTAAAAATATTATGCTATTAAAATGACATAAAATCGACAAATGAACTCCAAAACTCTTTTGTTTTCATCGAAATTTAAATTTGGTCATTAATTTTGTTTATGGTTTTTTCCTTTATTTTAGGTTGTAAACAGTAGTAGTACAACAACGCGAGTTGCAAAAACATCATCTTCACAGCGATTGCATCACGTTACATCATCGACATCTGAAATCAAAGCACAAGCGCTTAAGCGCGACTTAAACGAAATAAAGAATTCTATGTCAGAAATTAACGACTTAGCAATGGGTCGACAAACACAAAAATTAGGCGATTTAAAATACAATAGTGATCTAAAATTAAACAGCCAATCAGCGATGAGTCAGCTACAGCAAAGGTATTTAAAAAACATCAAAATATAATTATTAATACAATTTTGTTTTATGAGTTATAAATTTTGGATGATAGACGCTGTAATTTGCTTTTGAAAATCGGTTTTTATTTACTTATTTTTTTAAATTAATTTTTTAGAATAAGATCATCACTTGAGAATTTAGTTGATGACCCATCAGAACCGTTGGTCACATTTCCGGATGGTGAAACCCCGAGTGAGGAACTTAAACTCGATCTCTCACCGACCTTAACCGGTGTTCCAACGGAATTAGCCAATGGCCATTTAACGACTGGAACCAGTATTGATACTGTGAAATTCGAAGAGAAACGTATGACTTCCGCATCGAAGACGAAAGTCATTACGGATGGTTTTAGCTCGGAACAGGCAACGAGTAATTCAGCGGAAATGAAACGTCTTCAGGCTGGTGATATAGACTATAAGGAAGCGACTGCGGCGGCCGCTATGCGGAATAGACTTGAAGTGGACGGGGTTAAAACGGAACAGAATGCTGCCATGATTAAGGTAAGAAATTAAGAATTTGATTTAAAGGAAAAAAAAACATGAATAACATTTATGAATTAACGGATTAAAAAAGAGTTATCGTATTAACTAAATTGCTAAATAATTCGATTTTTATGTGCGGGATTTTGTCACTTTCTTATACGAAGTATAAGAAATTTATAGAAATATATCTGTGGCAAAAAGCCAAAACATCTTAAGTCGATTTTCAGGCGAAGCCAAAGCCATCTGTATTTGCATTTCCAGACAAACCAAAAATTATTTTTTTCCTGTTTAGTGCATTTAAAAAAAAAACTTTTTTTAAAATTTTTTTGGCATCTGTTTTTTTTTTTAAACGACATCTGCCTTTCGCCATGCTTATAACACATGGATCAATAAGTCCCGAGACTAACAATGAAAACAACATTTTTTTTGCAAAATTTTTTTTTATTCATCAATATAATCACCTTTTAGGGTGATACAATCGTCACGCCATGCGTATCCCAAAAAACTGACGCCATGACTTTGCCAGCTGACTGCTGCGTTTTCGGACGCTTCGGACGGCTTTCGCCAGCTGTGCGCCACTCAGATGACTGCCGCTTCGACTCTGGAGTGTAGTGATGTATCCATGTTTCGTCCATGGACACGTAACGACGCAAGAAATCTTTTTTATTGCGAGTAAATAGCGATAAACAGCTTTCTGAATCATCGACTCGTTGCTGTTTTTGTTCCATCGAAAGCAATCGCGGCACCCACTTGGAAAAAACCTTTTTCATGCTCAATTTTTCATGAAGGATAGTAAATGCACTTCCATATGATATCTGTGTTATCTCAGCAATCTCACGGAGCTTCACTTTACGATCTTTCATTATAATTTTTGTCACTTCACTCACATTTTCCGGTGTAACGGCTTCCACAGGTCTACCCGAGCGTTCCGCGTCATTTGTGTCGGTACGACCACGTTTAAACTCGGCAAACCACCGACAAATCGTTGCTTTTGATGGACAAGAGTCCGGGTAACATTTTTCAATCCATTGTTTCGCTTGCACGGTGTTTTTACCCATTAAAAAACAATGTTTTATCAGAACACGAAACTCGGTTTTTTCCATTTTTTAAACAAACTACAAAACGACTTTACTCCAACCTCGATAACTCAGCTGTTTCTGGTCCGATCGACTTAAAATTTTGACACGTTTCAAGCAAAGGTTAGTACTCTAGAAAGACGTGGTTACTGGTTTACTACGAGCGTCATCTCTGGGTTAGTCTCGGGACTTATTGATCCATGTGTTATATACTTTTTAGTCTTACTTTTCGGACTTTTTGACTCCAGTATCGGATTCAGCGGCCTGAAAAAATCCCCGAAACCCCAAGATGAGTTTTTTTTTGCAAAATGTGACGAAAAGTATAATGACGTTATCCTCACAGGACCTTCCTTTCTCCTTACAGATTTCTTAATGTTAGAATCTCATTACAAATAAATCCGATTAGTAAGAGTGGTTCAAAATTATATTGCAAGATTTGACCCTGACAAACAGACAGATACGAACGAATGCTAAATAACAGGTTTTTAAAAAAAGAGTGAATCCAACCATTTTATAATGGGGAATTGTGACTATTACTAGTTAATTTCAATTACAAAAATAGTCAAGTTTACCACAATATGGTAAAAATTTATTATAAAAATTTCCGATTTTAAATATTTTCGTAACTTAAATTAACTATTTTAGTAATAGTTACGATTCCCCATTATAAAATAGTTAAATTTTCTATTTTCTCTCTGTGTATAGTTCAACGGGTAGTCTAGTAATTTCAATTTAGTTCTACCAAAATGATAAAACAATTTTTCGGGGTTGAAAACCATGCGCAGGAAATCCCACAAAAGCTCCTTCAATGGCTCCGAAAGTCTCCTCCAAGTCTGACATTTGTAAGTACCCCAAAAAAAAAAAAAAAAAAAACACACACAATTCCAATACTCAACAGAACTCCACAAAAATTCAGTTCTCTTGTTATGTTGTTATGTGAAGGAATACTTGCCGTGAGTGAAAGCTTATCATGACAAACGAATTCAAATAATATTAATTAAGTACACATAATACTCAATTGAGTAATGGTTAACACTGCCGTGGATGCACATATCACGCTTAACCCGTGCCGCATTTAATTAAAATCGTCAAAGCGTAAACCACCCCAATTACCGTGATTACCTGTTGTAGGTACGTGAAAGTCTCCAAGTTGAACACCGCAAACCGTCAAACAGAAGTCGAATAAACGCCATGCAAAAAAGCCAGCCAGCCAAGCCCAAGACGATTCGTCCGTGAATCAAGGACTTTCTTATCGATTTTCTTTGGTCGTGTGTAAAAATAACAAAGGCAAATGTTGTGAAAGAGGCGCCGTCGGTCGGTGGTGATTCGTCGAAAATGCTTTGTAAAGTTGCCCTGATTAAGTCAATTTGGTAGCTAAATTTCTGTTAACATAGATAGTAACAAAATCCTTTTTCTATTGTCGTGAAAATGTTGATTAAAAACTGTTTAGTGAATAGTGCTAAATGTTGGAGTGCCATTTTCGTTAAGCGTGGCAAACACGATCTTTTAAAAGAAATCGAACGGGTAAATTTTCCAATATATATTTTTTTGTATTTTGTTTATAAAACATTATTGATTTATTAGAAATAATATTGGGAAAATATTTAGTAGGACCATAGTTGATTAAAATTAATAATTCCAGACTATTCTCTTATCATAAAAAGATAGATAAGCATTGTTAATAATCCCAAATATATTCATATATAATTAACGGACATAATTTATTACACCTCAATGCCAAATGTTCAATTTAGTCTAATTTCTGCCATCGTTCAGTGAAAAGTTAATTTGTTTTGTTTGCGAAAGGGAATTTTTTCAATGTGAAACAAAAGTTTTCTAAAATAAAGTATTCAGGGAAATTAATTTAATTTATTGTGAATGTTGTTTTTGATAGCACCCAGAGTCGCCATCGTCATTTACATTAATTATTCCTAAAAAAGGGATGGTCCTGTACGTATTTCAAGCGTGGTTATAGAAAACTGTATTAGAAAATATTTTAATGTAATTTTGCATATAAATACAAAGAATTGTGACTTAAACATAAAAGGTCCATACATAAAAGTTAAATTCGTAGATTTTGGTGCACGACCGAAGCCGAAACCGAAACTCGATTTTTTGGCCGAAACAGGCCGACAACGAATCAGACTGAAGCCAAAACTTTTTTATAGCAAGCTCTGTATGACCAGAAAATTTGAAACAGTATAAATAATCATGCAGGAAATAGCGTTTTTCGTGCCCCTGGGTTAACTTTTGAACCCGTGTAGTACTTTTTGGAAAGCGCACAGTCTCTAATTTCATCCATATATGACTTCCAGAGCCACCGAATTGCAGGGGGATGCTGACGATTTTGCTCCTCTAAACTAACTTTTGAACCCGTGTAGTTTTCACTTTGGTTGAGTACTCGTGTATTGTTCTTTGGTCGACAAAGTTAAATTTTGAATAAAAAATTAAAATATTTTTTCTCGAAACCTTAGTAATAATATTAGTATTACAAAATTTAAATGATATACAATTTTCCACATCTTTTGATTTAACGGTTTTAATGTATCTCTAACGGTTCTCAAAATATTTCAAAAATTAGGTTTTTTTGAAAATTTTTCGGTTTTTGAAATTTTTTTCGAAAACTATTTAGAAAAAATGCATGTAACTACATTTAAAGTAAATAAAGTTTCCTGCTTGTGTACTGAAGATTTTTCTAAAAGAACACACAAACCCATAAACCTGTTGAGGGGTGGGTGAACGGTAGTATGACAAGATTACTAAACTTTATACAAAAAATCGCGAAAAACTTTGGTAACAGGGAGCGGGAATCAAAGAATCCTAATATTAGGATTCCGATACTTCATGGACGGTCCATTAAGTTATGTACCTAAAAAAATTCGAAGGAAAACGCATACAAAAACTAATCAAATTCGAAGGTGATTTTTCACAAAAATTAAACTTGAATTACAATTCAAAAAGTGATTATAATTTAATATCTATGAAAATCAACTTTATTTTGTGTGAAGTTTACTTTCGTATTAAGAATTAAATTATAAGAGTGACGAATCATTTCTACCAAAATAAATCATTTCTTTGTCTTCAAAAGCTTTCTTCTTGTTAGCAGCTTCTTTAACCAAGCGAGAAAACAAAACAAAAAAATGTTTAAGCAAGGGATTTACATTTTTGAAATTCTTTTCTGATTGACATCTTAAGTAAATATTTAAAGTGTAAAAACAAAAATACAGAAATGAATATTATTTGGATTGTGCTACTGTATAGTTTATTCTATACCTCCACAAATGCGTACAACTCAACAAATTTGGCACTTGTGTATGCAATTCAAATAAATTCAGTGTGTGTAAGGCTATTTAAACATCTTCAAATTAAAATGCATTCAAATCCATCATGTATGCTGTGAATTGACGTCGTAAATGTTTATGTTTCTAGTGTTTTTACGGGTTCAATAAAACTTATTTTTAAAAGTCAAAACATTGGCTCACAATACAAAATCGCTAAACAATTTAAGCTTCTGACGATGTTTTATGAAGAATTCTAAATTTGTTGGTCACGAAAAGATTTTTTTATCGTTTTGTTTTGCGATATCGTTGACCATTTTCTTAAAATAATTAGAAGATGGCACACTTTACGAAAATCAAATGGCCCGCGGAATATCTGCGGCTTTTAATTTTGCTTTTTGGCCCTCTCTTTATATGTCGAGAGAGTGGATCATGGAACGTGTAAAAATGACCACCAAGCTGAAAAGCAATCGCGAAAAACTTGAAAAATTTAATCCTTTTTTACAAATAATTGTCAAAGTAACTGAAATCGGTTATTTTAATTAAAAAACTCATGTCTGAGGTATCAAAAAAAATTTGGAAAGTCGTAATTCCTTTAATAAATTGAAATATTGTTTGCAGAATATTCTAATCTATTTCTCCAGATGCTCTAAATGGCAAAAAAAAAAGACTGTACTAATTGGAGTTAATTAAATGCTGATGTCCACTCTCTAGTTTATAGTCTCTCTACCTCTTTCTATCTATCTTTAACCTTTAGACTGCCGGGGAGGACTCGAACATGCAATCTCAGCGACTCCACGAAATATGTAGATCCAAAATATATAACAAATATTCAAAGAAAAAACCTAAGACTTAATTTAAAACTGCCGGTCGTCTAAAGGTTTTTTTTTCAAAAAAACTCGAAAACGAAATTTGAATTTTTCAAAAAATTCAATTAAATTTCAAAAGTTTTTTTTTAAAAATTCCTAATATCGGAAATCGTTTACCACTAATTATGTTTATACTTTCCATAGTCAATCGGCACTGGACTATTTTATATTATTTATAAATGAAAGGCAGATAAGCTGACGCCACCGAATAAACCATACAAGTATCAAAAGTGATACCATGATTAAAATTAGAGCAAGTCTAATTTATATTTAAAAAAAAAACACAGCCAAAATCTTTAAACAAACATCTTCAGAAGCTATCTTTTTCCCATCTCAGTCTCTCTTCTTGATGCGATCAATGTCCAAATGTGACGATCATTTTTTTTATTTTGCTTCTATAATGAAAAGTCTATACCCGTCAATAGATCTGTATTAGCAGCATAATTCAAAAGTATATTAAGCATTGACGATCAGTAAATAAAAGGCTATCATGACTAAAGTTTTTTCGACAAAATAAAATGGCCTCAAAAGAACTAAAATCACTTTGAAAAAACTGAAGATCGGTTTAATTGATCGGGAGGAAAATCAACGAAAACTTACACAACACAGTGAAAATTCACTCCCAGCCGATTGTGGCTAATCTTAAAGGTGTTTAAAATCGCATGCATTAAATGATCGCCAAATTTTCTTCGAATTCTTCCAAAATTTCGCTTCAACGATTTTCCCATATGAAAGTTTTCCCGCAGCGAAAAGCTTTTCTCACGTGAAAATCTATTTTTGGCAATGATTTCCCCACCCCGTACTCGTTCCTTTCTATACACGATCGGTGGCCATTTAACGATCGTGTATGATCTGCGTAAGCAAATCATTGAATACCCACATGTCGAATAGAATTCTTTTTCAAGAATAGAACGAATCCGACCTTCGAGCGAATATCGCGCGTTTGGAAAGTTTTTCAGAAAATTTTCAAACATTTTTTTTTCGATCGAACGTTTTTGGTTTTTTCCCCCTGAAAACGATTTTTCGCCGTGCCATTGAAAGTAACAAGTAAAACTTACGAAATCAATATTTTGCGCGACAACCCTTTCAAGATCATGTAAATTTCACAACGCTGCCAAGAAGTTCGACTGCAAAGTGATCGCCAAAATCGTGAAATTTATAATTAGCAGAGTGTATTTAAAAATCTATTTTTAAAATTCCCGCTAAAATCATACCGTGGTTGATAATTAATTAGGAAAAATCTGAGTGTGCCGCTAGAATTGCACTGCAACGAAATAGCGTGATGTGAACAAGTGCTGGCAATAAGACAAACTGCAAAGTACAAAGTTTCTAAACAAGTGGCCAAAGTGATCCTCGTGTGTTCTTTTAAAGTTCCTTAGTAGTTTGCTGCATTGGATCTGTGTTGAAAGTGAATTCTCTGCGAAGCAATCGCTATAATTAACAAAGTGCTATTTGTGCAAAATTATTCATCGCCAAATACCCGTAAACCATCAACAAAATAAAACGAAAAGTCAAAGGAAATTCTTCAAAGACTTCTCGAACACGACGTATTTTTCTTGGGTGATTTTTGTTGTTTTGCTTTCGTTTTGAATTGAACCCGAAATAGAGCCGGATTTAATTGAGTTTAACAAAATGTCTAGCCAAGCACCGTGGCCAGTTCGAAAGGGTATTTTCCGGTCAGCAGGACAGTCGGATTTCGTGCCGACCCGAACACCAAGTCCCATAGTGGAAATGCCGACGTCGCCGCCACCGTTCGGTTCCGGAAAAGCTCCTATCACAACCAGTACACATAGCGGATCGCAAAGTCCCCGGGTCACGATTATCGAAAGTCCTCTGTCGCCCCCGCCGCAGTCTCCACTCTCGCCGCTGACCTCTGGTGGTCCACCGCCAATTTCTCAGATTCAATCGATTCAGCTATCGTCGCAACAGACACATAAGCAGTCGCCTCCGCGTCAGTCGCAATCGACCTCGCCGCCGCCAATGTCGCCGCCTCCACCTCCAGCTATGTCAGCTGTTAATAAAAATATTCGGGAAATTCCTATTGAAGTCGAACAAGAGGTATTTTTAAACATTTAAATTCGGTTTCATTCTTTTTTTTTAAGAAATTTGTGCAAATTTTTACTGTGAATATTTTTAATATTTTGGATTGGTATCCAAAACTTTGTGAATAAATCTGTGACCCATATTTTAACATAGTCTGGTCACCGCGGCTTTTTAAGTGCGTCGTAAATTATATGTGAAAAGTTCAAATCTCAGCTGGTGTCATAGCAATGTTTTTTTATAAAATGTTTTTCACAAGATCGGTTATTTTGAACTTGTCGTCAAGTTTATAAAATAAAGTACTCGGTGAAAGATTTTGGTTGTTTTCTGTTTGTTGAAATTTCAATAGGAAAAATGGTTGGAAGTAATTTTGGCTTTTTTTTGCTTAAATGTTTTAGTTTTCATTTAATTTAAACTCGCAAAACTACGTAAAAAACATGAAGCTATAAAAAATGATGACCGTTTGTCAACCACATGAATTTATGAAATTAATGATTCTTTTAAGTATCAAATTTTGTGTTCGAAAGTATCGGCTTATAGTTTTTAATGAAAGTTCACTTTGTAGCGTACAGAGTGACGAGATTTTATATACATTTTCGAGGTGGTTGTGATAGAAGGGGAGGCAGGGTGGCACGCTGGATGGTCAGGGGCTTAGCTCGCCGGGCGGGGTTGGTTCTTACCATCCTCCTATCACCTCTCTGCTACAAAATAATTCGTGCCGATACAAACCAAAAAAAAGGAACATAGCTCATCTTCTAGCAAACTTTACTGGGAGGGGAAGGGGAAAGGAAATCCTTCAATAATCGCAGGACGAGGCGGAGCAGTCACGACGCTTACCTTTTCTTCCTCCGTCCTCAAGTCTTACTCCTGCCCTAAATAAAAAAACTCACGCAAACATGATAATAATTAAAAGTCCAATTTCAAAAATCATCATGTAAGTTTTAATGCCAAATCAAAAATCGTTTACCGAACAATCATACATTATTAAAGAAAATTTAAATAAAAATAAAATCTAAAAGCAAGTCTAACGTTGCATAAATCATGGCTAAGGTTAAGCAATAAATAATTACAATAGCCATTATAAAAATAAACAATAATAAATTAAAACAAGAGGAAAAAAAATCAAAAAGAAATTAAAACTATAAAATCATCAAAAAAATTAAGACCACATTATTATGCACCTGAAAGAAATAAAGGCATCGGTTCGAAGATCATCCATGGAAATATTCTGTGAGCTCAGAGAACAAATTCGGGGGGAAAAAAAATAAAAACAAAAACGCGGATATAGTGGTGCTAATTTTTCTAAATGGTACAATACGTAATTGAATTTGAATTAAAATAAATTAAATAGACTAAAAGTTAAATCAAAAAAGTTAAACAATTAAGTTTTAAAATGACTCAGCCTCAAAAACTGCACAAGCGTTGACGAAGGGTTTTCCGTTGATTCCCTTTTTATTTGAAAACAATCCAACGCGTTTTCAATACAACCGCTTCTAGTTGGACCGTTTTAACTGGCCGTAGAATTTTTGGCGCCAGAAAGCGGCTTGGTTCAGCTAACGCTATTTTATTATTTTTTTGCCGTTTTCCTGGTCGACTTTTCCCAAGGAAAATTCACCACGGCGACAATGCCGAAAACGATGTTAAATAAAAATTTCTGTCGTTCCTTCTTTAGGTAAAAACGAAAGAAACGAAACAGAAAGAAAACGAAAACCACGGGAAAGACTGAGCAATGCGTCTCGGCTAAAGTTTGCCCTGGCTTTAGCCGGCTCTTAATACTTATTAAATTTCGCAGCAAATTTAATTTTTCCAAATTTTATTTTTATGAAAATTGGGGGTACTTCCCTTTTTAATTTGTGTGCGATGATTTCTTTTTCTGATCAACCTTGATCGGCCGGTGTCCCACCAGGTAAAATTAGGCTCAGCTGCGGAAATCAATTAATTAATTTCACTTCACTATTTAAAAAAAACCCAGATAAAACCTACTCTTTCCCACTTTTAATTGCACTCACAAAAATAAATTTTAAAAGAAGGAGGGTATCAAACCCTTTTCTAACTTTAAGTTTATTCCCAACTTTTCTGGGGGACAATGAAACAGCAATTGAGTGCCAATTAAATAAAATTAAATTTTGAAGATTTTTTTCAAATTTTCTTTGGTGCGATTCACGTGACCTCTGTGGGAAAAGTTTCTCAATTAATTGATCCCCAAAGGACATTATTATACCGCTGGTAACTCCCTAGTTTATATTGACCTGTCAAAGTGATCTGAAGTGTAGTTGATCAGGTAAGATTTTTGTTTATGATCTTTTTAATTAAGCTTTTACTACCTTCTCTATATTTTCATAGGACTAAATAATACGAAAGGCACCTTTCGTCCACGGGGGTATGCCTTATCGACGGGGAATCGTCCGGATCAGCCGAGGAAAGCCACTACAGCAGGATTCCAAAAATGTAAACAAACTTTCACTTGGCACAAATATGTTGATTTTTATTGCAGTTTGTTTTCTGCATTTTTCTTTAGGTACCTTTCCTTCGGGGTAAATGGGACTCTCTCCACGACTATATCAAGGCTGCTAGACGGACCAGGATCTAGGAGATCGGAAATTTTGGACAGACGGACCCATGGTGGACAAAGGAACCATTCTTCAGATAAGTGCCTCTTTGATTCTTAATTTTTACTTTTATTAAAAAAATCACCTTTCCAGGCGGATGCTACAACACCAGAGTCTTCATCGTGCTGCAGCGAAGATGAAGAATTTGGAAAAACATCCGCCAGATAATGTTTAGAAAGTCGTCTACCTGGGATTTTCGTCACTCTGGGTTGACAATTCACAACGTGGGGAAGAACCCACGACCCTGAGATTAAGAGTCTCAAGCTCTGAGCTAGCCGGGCCATACTTTAACCTTACAAGATCGCTGCAAGTTGCCGATAAATTTTCAAGACGGACCGAACTCAATGGCTGAGCTTGAATTAAACGGACGGAAGATCTATCGAGTTATCGACTATTTCTTAAAAATAAGTATTATTAATATTCTTACACTATTACAATAACATTTTCGAATTTTAGAACTAATTTAACCGAAGAATTTAACCATATTAGATTTGCCAAGGTCGTTATAAAAATTCAGAGTGGGTCCTTACACTCTGAATGGGAAGGAAACTATAATGTTTCAAGTCCGGCCAGGTTGGTCTGTATTTGCTCCGGAAGTAACGCCAGAACCAAAGTTTACCTACTAGCAGAAGGATAAACACTTCAAGCGTTAAGGTGTGGCACCAATCACAAATGTATTTCCTCGTGTTTTTAAAATTCGTATAATCATAGGATCCATACCCATACATCGCAATGATCAAATTCTCTAAAAGTTGATCCCTAATTTGAGATAACCGAGCTGGTTTATATTTTGCTAACGTAGATTTCAATTCAGTATCGGTAAGATCTGGTGAAGGTGATTTCTTTGACTTCGATTTTGAAAAATTGGATATATCCGATAGATTTTGTATACACCATTGGGTCACACTACTTGATTTTTGAGACACATTGTGCTTTGCTAAATCATTATAGTGACGGAAGAAATTGTTTTTCAAAGTATTGCTTTGGACATAATTTCCTAAGTCATCGTTTGGTTTTGTTTTAAAATGATCTAACTTGGTGAATGATTTATCTGGAATTGAATATTTTATCACCACCTTGGTTGCTTTTTCTATTTCTTCCGAGAGATTTTTAGTCCGGCATTTAAATAACATTTCATAAAATTTATTTACCACACGAGAGAGTGAATCTGAAATATTGTCCAACGGAAAGCTTCCCAATTCCCATACTTTCATCTGATCCGAGAGTTCGGGAAAAGCTGAGTTTAACGTCTCGTTTAAAACAGCCATCGTATTTGTGTATATTAAGTTTTCCATTTCCCTAGACATTGATGGTCGGAAAAACCCACCATATAATTTAGTAAAAACTAAATTTACACATACTTCTACTGCTCCCTGGAATTTAATGAAAAAGGAATCGAATTTAGAAGTCAAGTGGTGAACTAATAAACCTACGAATTGAACATCTTGTCTATATTTCTCAAAAAGTTGGGAAAGAATTTTGTCTAATTTCTGCCGCTGTACTATCACCGGATCATTTAGACTAATCTGTTCTGCCATCTTGCTTGGTTGAAAAAAAAATTTTGTTCTGGTATTAATTATTGTTCTAATTTTATGACAATAAAAAAAATATGTAAATATCAAAAAAAAAAAATGTGTACTAAAATAATACTTTTATCAAATTGCCAATAAATAAATTTAAACACTAAATCTTTCTTTCTTTCAATATCATATACATACATTAGGGCAAATGTAAAACCGAAGACTTCGGAAGAAATGTCTCGTCCTGTATTTGCGACTATTAAAAGGATTTGAAGGTATGAGGGGAAAAAACGATAAAATTTCAAAAAAAAACTACTTTACTGCATATCGTCGTTATCGTAGGTACTTTATATCTAATCGATCGAACGTTAAAGTAGGCAAACGCGATACCTGGTTTAAAATAACCTTAAGTACCGGGACACTACTCAACGAAACGATCGCTAGTATTCGTCTTTGACAAGAAATTCAAAGAATATCTTAATTTCTTTAACCTTGAATTCTATGAAGGCAAACGCAACTGAAAATGAACCGACATTTTCGTTGGGACACTACATAAATTCGGATTCCGATGCTATACAAATTTCAACATAAATATGCTTTGCAGATTTCTTCGTGGCAAACGCGAGTAACGCTTTGTTCCTTGAACTTTGCGCCCCGGGACTCACGAAGTTCTACTCGGCAGTATTTATTACGAAATAACAAAAAAATTTGAAGATGAGAATACGCGATTATTAACAGACTGACTGGAAAAAATTTCAAAAGTTAAAAAAAATTGTATTTATATGGAAAATTTTAAAGGAATTAGTGAAAGGAAATTTTCGGGTAAGGGATGGGAAGAAAAGCCTTAGCATTTTCAGAAAAGAGGGGGATGCACTTTCCGTTAAGGACTAGGCAGACTATCTGAGTTTTCCGTGGAGGAAAACTCTGCGACAGCCATACGTTGGGCGCCAATTTTGTAGCGTACAGAGTGACGAGATTTTATATACATTTTCGAGGTGGTTGTGATAGAAGGGGAGGCAGGGTGGCACGCTGGATGGTCAGGGGCTTAGCTCGCCGGGCGGGGTTGGTTCTTACCATCCTCCTATCACCTCTCTGCTACAAAATAATTCGTGCCGATACAAACCAAAAAAAAGGAACATAGCTCATCTTCTAGCAAACTTTACTGGGAGGGGAAGGGGAAAGGAAATCCTTCAATAATCGCAGGACGAGGCGGAGCAGTCACGACGCTTACCTTTTCTTCCTCCGTCCTCAAGTCTTACTCCTGCCCTAAATAAAAAAACTCACGCAAACATGATAATAATTAAAAGTCCAATTTCAAAAATCATCATGTAAGTTTTAATGCCAAATCAAAAATCGTTTACCGAACAATCATACATTATTAAAGAAAATTTAAATAAAAATAAAATCTAAAAGCAAGTCTAACGTTGCATAAATCATGGCTAAGGTTAAGCAATAAATAATTACAATAGCCATTATAAAAATAAACAATAATAAATTAAAACAAGAGGAAAAAAAATCAAAAAGAAATTAAAACTATAAAATCATCAAAAAAATTAAGACCACATTATTATGCACCTGAAAGAAATAAAGGCATCGGTTCGAAGATCATCCATGGAAATATTCTGTGAGCTCAGAGAACAAATTCGGGGGGAAAAAAAATAAAAACAAAAACGCGGATATAGTGGTGCTAATTTTTCTAAATGGTACAATACGTAATTGAATTTGAATTAAAATAAATTAAATAGACTAAAAGTTAAATCAAAAAAGTTAAACAATTAAGTTTTAAAATGACTCAGCCTCAAAAACTGCACAAGCGTTGACGAAGGGTTTTCCGTTGATTCCCTTTTTATTTGAAAACAATCCAACGCGTTTTCAATACAACCGCTTCTAGTTGGACCGTTTTAACTGGCCGTAGAATTTTTGGCGCCAGAAAGCGGCTTGGTTCAGCTAACGCTATTTTATTATTTTTTTGCCGTTTTCCTGGTCGACTTTTCCCAAGGAAAATTCACCACGGCGACAATGCCGAAAACGATGTTAAATAAAAATTTCTGTCGTTCCTTCTTTAGGTAAAAACGAAAGAAACGAAACAGAAAGAAAACGAAAACCACGGGAAAGACTGAGCAATGCGTCTCGGCTAAAGTTTGCCCTGGCTTTAGCCGGCTCTTAATACTTATTAAATTTCGCAGCAAATTTAATTTTTCCAAATTTTATTTTTATGAAAATTGGGGGTACTTCCCTTTTTAATTTGTGTGCGATGATTTCTTTTTCTGATCAACCTTGATCGGCCGGTGTCCCACCAGGTAAAATTAGGCTCAGCTGCGGAAATCAATTAATTAATTTCACTTCACTATTTAAAAAAAACCCAGATAAAACCTACTCTTTCCCACTTTTAATTGCACTCACAAAAATAAATTTTAAAAGAAGGAGGGTATCAAACCCTTTTCTAACTTTAAGTTTATTCCCAACTTTTCTGGGGGACAATGAAACAGCAATTGAGTGCCAATTAAATAAAATTAAATTTTGAAGATTTTTTTCAAATTTTCTTTGGTGCGATTCACGTGACCTCTGTGGGAAAAGTTTCTCAATTAATTGATCCCCAAAGGACATTATTATACCGCTGGTAACTCCCTAGTTTATATTGACCTGTCAAAGTGATCTGAAGTGTAGTTGATCAGGTAAGATTTTTGTTTATGATCTTTTTAATTAAGCTTTTACTACCTTCTCTATATTTTCATAGGACTAAATAATACGAAAGGCACCTTTCGTCCACGGGGGTATGCCTTATCGACGGGGAATCGTCCGGATCAGCCGAGGAAAGCCACTACAGCAGGATTCCAAAAATGTAAACAAACTTTCACTTGGCACAAATATGTTGATTTTTATTGCAGTTTGTTTTCTGCATTTTTCTTTAGGTACCTTTCCTTCGGGGTAAATGGGACTCTCTCCACGACTATATCAAGGCTGCTAGACGGACCAGGATCTAGGAGATCGGAAATTTTGGACAGACGGACCCATGGTGGACAAAGGAACCATTCTTCAGATAAGTGCCTCTTTGATTCTTAATTTTTACTTTTATTAAAAAAATCACCTTTCCAGGCGGATGCTACAACTTAATGATGCCATCTGTGGAATTTTTAACCGTCATACCTACATTCTGGGACCATGATTTTACCTTATACAGTGAAACCTTGATCAATCGAACCTCGATATCTCGATTAACTTGATAACTTGAAATTTTTTCAATCTTGAACTGTATTTGTATACAAATCTCGAAATCCTCGATAACTCGAATTTTCGTCGATCCACGTTAGCTTCGACTTATTGAGGCTCGAGTGTATGAAAATATTAGGGGAATTAGAAATAATACATCTGATTTTCTTGGCTACATAACAAAAAATAAATATTCTGAAGAAAACATACAGAATTATCGAAAGTTTTCCAGAATCGAAATTTTTTTTTTAAATAACAAAAGATAGCCGCTTCCTATCATGCTTCGTTAATGGTTAAATTATTTTATACCCTTTGTTAAGTAACAAAACTAATGTAAGCGTTTTCGCTCTTTTTAGGAAGCTCGCTCGCTGAAAGCAGGCGATATTACCCATCAGGCTTCCAACAATGTTGCAGCAGCCAGCATCAAAGTCCAGAGTGATTCCTATAGTGCCGAGAAGAAAGCAATATCACAGGCCCAGCAGCGGCAAACAGTGACATCGACAGGGATTTTCAATCAGGAGAAACATGTTTCGTCGGCATCCCAGTCCAACTACACGATAACGAAGAAGGGTGTCTGTAGCACGGGCAGCAGCATGTTATCCTCATCGCAATTCAATAAATCTATGAATGGCACCATGATGGAGGAAATGAACTTTGATGACTTGGAGAGTTTATGCTCGGGTAGCAGTCCCAAGGAAATCGAGACGGCGATTAGCAAGTACTCAACCCATCTGGATTCTTACATTAAGAATTTACAGATGCCCGACATTGTGAAAAAGGCACCAGCCGTCTTGGACAACATTAACGAGATAATCAAGCGTGCTTGGGCGGTGCCAACCTATGGCCATGAATTGGGCTACAGCCTGTGCAATTCGCTTCGACTCAGCGGTGGTCTTGATATGCTGATGAAGAACTGCGTGGAGCGAGATCGTGATGTCCAATTCTCATCCGCTCGCCTCCTGGAGCAGTGTTTGACCACCGAAAATCGATCTCATGTGGTAGATAATGGCCTTGAAAAGGTTGTCAATGTGGCCTGCGTCTGCACGAAAAATACAAAAACCGATCATTCGCGCGTTGGCACCGGAATCCTGGAACACCTCTTCAAACATAGTGAAGGTACCTGTTCCGATGTTATTCGATTGGGTGGCTTGGATGCCGTGCTATTCGAATGTAGAAAGAACGATGTGGAAACGTTGAGACACTGCGCTGGTGCGTTGGCCAACTTATCCTTGTACGGTGGTGCCGAGAATCAGGAAGCGATGATCAACAGGAAGGTGCCAATGTGGCTGTTCCCATTAGCCTTCCATGACGATGACAACATCAAGTACTATGCATGTTTAGCCATTGCAGTATTAGTTGCGAATAAGGAGATCGAGGCGGAAGTGTTGAAGTCTGGTACTCTGGACCTAGTCGAGCCGTTCGTCACCTCGCATAATCCATCCGAATTCGCCAAATCCAATCTAGCCCATGCCCATGGCCAAAGTAAACACTGGCTAGAACGATTGGTGCCAGTTCTTAGCTCTAATCGTGAAGAAGCTAGAAATTTAGCAGCATTTCATTTCTGTATGGAGGCCGGAATTAAGAAGGAGCAAGGAAATACCGAAATCTTTCGGGAAATCGGTGCTATTGAACCATTAAAAAATGTCGCCAGTTGCCCAAATGCAATAGCATCGAAATTCGCAGCGCAAGCATTACGTTTAATCGGTGAACAAGTTCCGCACAAATTATCGCAACAAGTTCCACTGTGGTCCGTCGAGGACGTCCAAGAGTGGGTGAAACAAATCGGTTTCGGTGAATATGAAAAGAACTTTTCCGACTCGCGAGTGGATGGTGATTTATTATTACAATTGACTAAAGACAATTTACGCGAAGATATTGAGATTTCGAATGGTATTCTAAGACGCAGATTTATGAGAGAATTGCAGAATTTAAAGAAAATGGCGGACTATTCATCGAAAGATGCAGCAAATCTTAACTCATTTCTTCAATCTATCGGACTGGAATATTCAATATACACTTATTCAATGTTAAACGCTGGCGTCGATCGTGAATCACTTAAAAATATCAATGAAGATGAACTGATAGCCGAATGTGGTATTCATAATTCCATTCATCGGCTAAGGATCTTAAATGCTGTAAAAAGTAATTTTTCAAAACCTTTTTTTAGGGTATTAGATATTTATGATTTTTTTTTCAAATTATTTTAGATGTAGAAACAACTAGAGATATAGATGATAGTACAATAAGCAAAACATTGGATGTATTCATAAGTTATAGACGATCAAATGGATCACAATTAGCCAGTTTATTAAAAGTAAGCTAATAAGCAGTATTTTTTTAATTAAAAACTGTAACTAACAAAAAAAAATTGTTCCTTTCCAGGTCCATCTCCAACTGAGAGGTTTTTCTGTTTTCATTGACGTAGAACGATTAGAGGCTGGTAAATTCGACAACAATCTTTTAAACAGTATTCGACAAGCAAAACATTTTATACTCGTCCTGACACCGAAAGCCCTAGAACGTTGCATTGAGGACCACGAATGCAAGGATTGGGTTCACAGGGTAAAAAAAAAGCTCGCAATGAAATTTGAGACATTTACCAAATTGTTGTTAGAACAAATGCTAATTTTTTCGTCAATTTTTTTAGGAGATCGTAGCCGCACTTAATTCAAACTGTAACATAATTCCAATCATCGATAGCTTTCAATGGCCAGAGCCAGAAGAATTACCAGAAGATATGCGTAGCGTTTGCCATTTTAATGGCGTTCGATGGATACACGACTATCAGGATGCCTGTGTGGACAAATTAGAAAGGTGAATTTCAATTCTTAAGTTATTAATAGTGCGGCATTGTTTTTGTCATTGCATTAAATTCAAGATCAAAGATGTTTTATGCCAAATGGTTTAAGAAAGGCACCAAATAATAAATTCTTTTGGAACGATTCTTCAAATTGTATTCAGTCTAAACATGGTGCCAATTAGTAAAATACGTCACGCTCATTTTTGGCCTTTCCCCCTTGCCTTCTTTATCACGCTGTTTCACGATTTTTTTTGTATTGAATTTAATATGGTCGAACCGATGTTGCGTAATGTTCCACAGCTCTTGGAAAAAGCTGACAGATTACTTACGTAATTCCAGTGTTGTGTATTTACGGGTAAACAATAAATATTTACATTTTTCCGTAAAAAATTAGTAAACAACAATTTTTTACGTAAACAATAGTCAAGAATCGTAAAGATTGTAAACTATTGTAAATCAAGAGCTGTTTTATGTCAAAAGCAATATCTGAATTTTGTTATGTAAGTAAAAAACGTCTTTAGTTTTATTCAGGTAGTAATTTCAAGTCTGGAACAGATCAATTTTCCGCAGACTTCAAAAAATAACTGTAATTAAATGAATGGCAGATCAAAGCGCAGTTGTTACATTCACATTAGTACAGTGAATAAATTTTAAGGAATTTTCGGACTTGAAAATAACATCTGTAGCAAATTTTGTGTCAGAAAGATATGAGGGGGTTAGAATGACAGTGAAGTAAGTCACTTTTCATTTTTCATGAGTAATCAAGGGTTTTGTGAACATGTATGTCAAAAACTCATAATATTACCCAACCCTATTCACCGCAAGCGTCTTATCAGTAATAGTGTAGTTATTAGTATTTATTACAAACATTAATTTAAGTGAAAAAGTGACTTAGTTAATGACAAGTGAAAAGTGACTTACTTCACTATCATTCTGACCCCCTCATATAGGAAATCCAGAAGTACAATATTTTGTAGCCTGGCCCAATTTAAGCATTCATATTTGTTAAAGCTAGCTCGGAAATTACTAGAAACTCATTTGGTTGTTTCACAATTATAATTTGAATGCGACAGTTATTTGGAAAAAGAAAAAAAAATCAATTGTTTACATTGTTTACATTCTTTAAACTGTTTACTGTGATTTTTGTGACGGTGAAGAATTAATTTTGTATAGGTAAACTATTTTAAACTAGTTTACGTTTGGTAAATAATCTGCACAACACTGCGCAATTATTTTCTCTCGATCCTAACGAGAGAGGTTTTACCCTGAACTTTGACTACTTGGTTAGTGGCAAATGCATAGTTTTCGGATAATTCTGAGAAATTTTTTCCATTTTCAAATGAAATCTACCCGTACTTTTTGTCCATACTCAATATTTTCTTTCTTTTTTGTTATTTTTGTTAATAATATGCTAAAATATGGAGTTTTGTTTTATTACCCAGCCCATGCGTGACAATATGCTCCAGCAAAGTATTTTTCGAAAATTCTAGAGTTTATATTTGGCATTGAAAAGTTTTATGTTGGGTTTTTTTTTCTAAATATTTTTTAGTAATTGAAAAATTCTTACAATCTTATTTCTTTTAGGTTCATGCGAGGTGAATTGAATATCCGAATCGATCGATCCCTGTTGCGTGGCGATGTAACACCGAGCACACCCAGTACAGCATCGACGGCGCGACAGAACCCACCAATCTACCAAAGAATGCACAGCAACGATTCGGGCAAAGGTAGCGACAAAGATGTTAACGGGAACGGAAGCACTGGCCAAGGAGGAGGCAATCCATCTGCAGCGGGGCGCTCAGGTTCAGATTGACTAGATAGCCCCTCGGCTTCGATTATTAATAATATATTTAATACTAATCAAAAATTAGCAGTAAATCCTAATAAATATCGCAAATCATCGAGCCCGGCCAGACAATGGTTGACGGACGGCAGCGCAGCAGCATCTATCCATCATTCCCATCCATTTCCACATGGTAGAACATCACAGCAAAGGAATAATGTCGCTACAGGACCTCTGCCGCCCTATCGAACACAACATTTGCTTGGCAAGAATGGCTACGATGGCAACGGAAGACGTAGCTCGGCCGGTGGTTTGATGCATAGACCACCATTACCACCGACTATCAGTGGTAGAAGTCACAGTTTGGATATCCTACTGGACCAGCCAAATGATCCAAAATCCAATGAAACTTCCAGTGCTACCGATGAGCACAGTGGAACTGCATCAAATCCAAACTGCATAAACGACGAAATCGTTAAGCGGGAAAAGAGCAATTTGGCAAGGCATAGCAGCAATCGAAAATCACGAAGTATGGAAGATCTTTTAGATGAAACTGAAGAATCAATTGAAGACGATATTACAAAAAGTTTAGAGCAATTTGATCCGCCATCAACAGATTCCACGAGCAATGCTAAGACGATACCAACAGCATCATCACAGTCGACATCACCGGGTAAAAAACCGTCGCCGTCGTCATCAGTGTCTAGTGGTAAGCCAAATGAAACGCCAGCAAATGATGACGATAGGCAGCGATCACCATCCGTTGAGCAAAATACTACCGATGGTACGTCAAGGCAAAGTCCTGAGGGCACCAGTTCAACAGAAGATGATTTATATGATACTCAATCCAATTACAGCCAGCAAAGCTCAACCACATCCAAGGACACCGACAAAGGCAAAAATAAGACATTCATCAATAGAGCGGTTAAGAAAGTTCGTTCGCTTATGAAAAAGTAAGAAATATATTCCTTCCAAAAATATTTACATTTTTATTATTATTATTTAATCAAATGCGCTTCATAATTAAGCTTTAAAAGGGATTTGCTACCATTTTGTTTACTTTTTTTTTAATTACAAAAATATTCTTTTATCCTTTTTGCTTAAATAACAACTTTTTTAAAAAGAAATGAAAAAAAAACTATTAACTAATGTTTAAAAAAAAATTGATAGAGACTAATGGCGAGTTTCACGAAATTTTTAGTGATAACTAAACTTGAGTTAGCTGATGAATTTCAAAACGTCTCTACTAACTCGATTTAGTGACCGATTAAAGTTTCGTGAAACCCGCCATAAATATTTTACTAAAAAAAAGCCGTCCAAATCTTTTTTTAAAATAAATAACGCTTGTTGAAAACTTATATTAAATAAAAGTCGACTAAAAGTTTATGCAAAAAAAAATCTTCTAATAAAATTAATGCTGGTTGAAATTTTTTGTTACTGATAAAAAATATCTTTTTAATATCTCGAATTAAAAAAGAAAATAATAGTTTATGGAAAACAGGAGACAATTGAATGTTTTTGGCAACAAAATGGAAACATTTCAAAAATCGTCTTTTATTGTTTTCAAATCGTCTTTTATTGTTTTATTGTTTTCTTTACGAACTGCTTTTTAAAACTGATTGAAACACGCTTTACGAACTGCTTTTTAAAACTGATTGATTAAAAGGAAAGTGCGAAAAAAAATTACATTATCTCATGTTGTGTTTGTCTCTAATTGAAATTGTTTGTCAAAAACAATTTTATTTTATATGCACATTAATTTGTGACTGTCCCTCATTTCGTAAACTCTAGTGAAATGCGCTTTAAATTTTAATTGGATGTTCTTGTGAGAGTTTTGTAAAGGTTTTTGTTCCACCGAAATTCACTAACTTATAGCCATAAAAATTATGTTATTTTCTTAAATCAGTATTTCACATTTATAATAATAAAAAAATTGATTTTAAATCCGTTTTTCATTAATATTTTGGTGATAATTTCTTCTAAAACTTTAACAGGTTTTAACTTTTGGGTGGGTTTAGCTTTTCGAAACATCAATATTTAAAAAAAATCATCATATTACCATTCAGAAGTGGGATCATCGAGCAAAATTTTGCATCAGGAAATTACGGGTTTTTACAAAATTTTAATACAAATTCAGAAATAATTTCTAACAACGACACACAATAACCATTTTAAAGCGCATTTCACACAGAATAAAATAACAAAACATATTTCGAAAATAAAAATGTTTTTTTAATAAATAAAAAAAATATTATTAGGCCCAACTCCTATGACACATCTGTTCAGAAAACAATTCTTGCTACAATAGTTGCTAATCCACCTAGTAAAATCACCTATTGGCGTTTCTAAAAAGCACAACATGAAGAATTAACACAACTAAAAAAAAATCTTTGCATCAAAATTTGTTAACCAACTGTATTTTAATAAAACATATTCAAAATAAAAAAACGATTTCTTAGTTACTTTTGAATAAATAATTAATTAAAAGAGTTACGGAGACTAACAAACTAAAAACAAAAACTATACGAAACACAGTCTATAACTTATTTTATATTTAAAGTATAAATAATTTCAGCATAAATAAAATAATGATTTACAATCGTACATGATCGTTTATTTAACAATACACAAATAATATTCACGCAATAATTTAATAGCATGTTCCGCTTTATTGTATTATCATAGGTTTTAGACTGAATTTCCACATCAAAAAGTGAAAAGAAAAATACTTTTTGGCTTTCGTTTTTCAAAATTGTAATCTTTGCAACAAACAAACAAAAAATACAAAATTCCTTTTAATGGTTTTTAAAAAAGCGTCAAAACGATTTATGTTATTCGAACTTTCTACAAATAAAAGAAAATTTTTATTCAAAAAATCGAAGGAAATATTTTTTTAAGAAACTAGGATATAGCTAGATGATATTTTTTCTAAAAGATAACCACGATATAACATTTACAGAAAATAGATGGTGCCTTCCGAAACAATGTCGATAAACATTTGAAGCTATATTTTGCCTTTTTCGAAAAAAAAACAAAACATTTTTTTATACAATTCAGAAGAAATTATTGATCGTAAATTTCAAAATTTTATAAAGGAGTCCATATTTATTGAAATAATCAAAATTTTAAAAAAAATCTTATAGACATTACATGAAATTTGAAATGAAATAAATTATTGACTTAACTATATTTAAGCTTTCATTTTTAAATTTAGCTTTGTATGTAAAGTACCTGTTAAGTATATCTACATGTGATTTTTATTTTCTTGTTTTATTCTCCTGTTTCAATCATTTCAAAAGTAATTTCTATCATTGTCCGTTTTCCGAGGATCAAACAGAATTCACATTTATTTAAAAACAACGATGAAATAAATAATTAAAACAAGAAAAATTCAAAAAATAAAAGTAATATACATAATAAAAAATAAAACATCTTTCCAAGTAAAAATTAAAAGAAAAAAAAACTACCAAAATGCCAATTGAAAAGAAATAAACGAATTTATAAAATTGAATGATTTGAAAAGTTTGGATTAAAAACTTCATTGTTGTCTGTGTACAACAAAAGATTTTGTGTGATCATAAACTTTCATCTTGATTTCTATTCAGGAAATTATTATTATTATTATTAAATTAATCATTAAATTTAAATTATTATTGATTAATTTGGAATATCTTCAGTAGATGATAAGTTAAATTTTAAATTACAGACGTAGGTGATAATTTCTATTTAAGGTATTAACTAAATAAATATGTACTTTATTTGTATTATAAACTTATTATATTTTAAAAATAATAGAAACCAATTAACTCTTCAATGGTGTTTTTTTCACTCATTTTATTTTCTGTATTTTACCGCCGACGAGAGTTTTTTTTATAGTTCCAGCCTTTACCCCCGTGGCACACTTCAGCTAAGCGAGCTGAACTATGTGAGCTAAGTTTCTCGCTGAAAGTGAAATCCTTAGCATTTGCATTGGTGACCGCACACTTCAGCGAAACTATGAAACTACATCGCGTAGTCATGGGCGACGCGGACTAAGCTCGCTCGCGTAGTTCAGACCTCAACTACGCGAACGACTTCGCTGGCATCGCTGACACTCACATATAAATATTTTCGGCGTTATACAGTATAGAATCGGTGTTTGCAAAAGTGTAGTATTATGTGGACACAAAAGTGTAAGGAAAACGTGAAAATTGAATTCTTTTGCGGAATATTTTCAATCGCGTTCAATAATTTATATCTAAAAATGGCTGCAGATAAAGTGGAAAAATGCATATATTTACCGAAAATATCGCCGCGTAGCTTAGCTCAAGTGTGCAACGAGGTGAGCTAACCCAGCTAGGCTATGTAACTATAGCTAGCCTCGCTCACATAGCTTAGTTGAAGTGTGCGACGGGGGGTAATACCGAACCACAGCTCAGGATGGTCGGAAGGACAAAAAAGGTGATGTCGGTTTATGTTCTCCTTGAACTTCTGCGGGTTAAAGTCCGGGGGGAATACATTGTATGGTAGATTGTTCCAAAGTTTTGTTGTTCGCGTAATAAAAGAACCCCTAAACTTTACTGTACGAAAACAGGGTGGCTCAAGGAAGAAGTCGTACGGAGATAAATCCAAATAGGAATATACGAGACAGTGGACTCTTCTGCAATTACTTCCTAAACATATAGAATTATTCCTATAATTTTGGGATGATTTCCTATTTTTTGGTATGACAGTTATTACCAAAAAATTTCACTCTCTGGTATATTCCTATTTTTTGTAGATATCTTTCCTACTATTTCTCTCTATGTTTGTGTGTTTGTTTGTCCTTCACTCATAACTTTTATGATAGTACCAAAAAACCGAGCCATGCTCGGCCACCTCAAAGTCGTCCTTTTGCTGAAATTTTGGAGAGGTGAGACCTATCGATCTAGATAGGTCTCACCTCTGTTAGAAAAAACACGCAATATGTTAGAAAAAAAACACACAGCCTAAAGCTGGTCCCACAATTGGAGCGGTGCGGCAGCGGCGCGGCGCGGCGTGGTTAGCTCAGAGCGGCAGGGCGACAACCGCAGTCATTTTTAAACCGAAATTACGCGGCGCGGTTGCAGCTCAATTTGTGTTCTCATAACCTAAAAATCGCAGAAAATTTGAAGATTATTAATTTTTCCGTTTCATTTTCCGTTTCGAATGCGTTTTCAAAGTTATTTTCCATCTTTTTACTTGATAAAAATATTTGCAACAACACTCAGAAAACATAAACAACTGTCACCGCTTCCAACAGCGTCTGAAAGTAGAAACTAGACCTACTCTTCGCGGTGCCGCGCGGTTGCCGCGCGGCTGCCGCGTTTGGTCACCGCGCAATTATAAACCAACTCATATAAACCTATAGTTTCTACTACCATATGTCACCGCGCCGCGCCGCTTTGCGCATAATTGCGGTATAAGCTTAATCCGCATAACGGTGAGACGATACCTTTCTTACATAATTAAACTTATGATAAACATAATTGGGTATAATGTTGATTTTTTTATATGAAAATATCAGGTTTGTAGTCGAAAAGTCAGGTTTGTAGTGGAAAGATCGAAAGCCCTTAGCCCCCTTAGTAATACTGTAAAGTTTCATTAAGATCGGACCACCCAATTCGAAGATACCAGGCGAGGGGTATCGAGGGGAAATTTCTCAGAGGTGAGACCTATCTAGATCGATTCCTTGTCCCCGAAAACCCCTAAACATCAAGTTTCGTGAAAATCGTTAGGCGGGTTTTCGAGATAGTTGTGCAGACAGACAAACAGACAGACAGACATTCCTCGTATTATATTATAGGATATGATTATAGGATATCCGAAAGTTGCTAGTAGAAAACATTAACAACAACACACAAGTTCCGATCGTTACGATTACCATCGTACTACATAATAGGCCCCCTAATATGCTCGCTCTTTTAAAAAATAGAAGTGATTGTTAATGAAGATCATGCGTAAATTGTATTATTCGGTAAGGTGATGTCACAAATATTACGTAGATATCAAATGATTAGACTATCAGTAGTTATTTTTAAATTTCCCACTGATAAAAAGATAAAAAATGCATGATAAGATATAAAAATTATTTATAGATATCAAGAGGTAAGTTAGAGAAAACACAATTCAGTTGAATTCCAAAACTCATTTAATTAACAGCTTTTTCAGATAAAAAAAATAAAAATTTGTTTTAAAAAAATACATTTAAATCGAAAAATGCCGCAAAATAAAAAGTTAGAAATTGTTATAACTGAAAAACCAGATTCAGAGAGCTGGGGTCTATTCAGCCTTAGAAAAAATCGGGCGATTTTACACTCAGGAAATTACGAATCCGTAGAGTTTTTAAGTAAATTTCAATCTCTTAAGGACCCAAAAATCCCACCTGCCGATAAATTTCGACTTCAAGTGATTTTCTTAATTTTTATTACGGAACCTTCAGTTTTGTTAAGCAGTGATAATTTGAAAAAGGTTTATGGTGCCGTGCAACGGGTTAAACTCACACAAAAAAACATTGAAAGCAATATTGAATCGATATTAACGAAAATCATTCACGATTTTAATACGGATAAAAATATCCGCACTAAGATTTGTCATGTGATTGGACCTTATACCAGTGAAGTATCCTTAAACAATAATTTCAATGAACTTAAGAAAACGGTTAAGGAAAATTTGAAAGCGTGCATTTTAAGCTATGGTGAAATTAGTGAGACAGAATATTTGGGATTATATAACACGGAATATGTAGTTCTTGACTTTATTGAGGGGAATTTCGTCTATAAATGTTATTTAGAAGCGATTAGAGATTGTGAATGTTCGGTTACCATTGAAACTTCCAGTTCCTCTCCCTGGAATTTGTGTATTAAAGTAACTCATGAGAACACACCGCAATATTTTTTGGCTAACAAAAATGATTTAAAATTAATTCGTACGAATTTTTTTGGCCAGCCAGATTCAAGTGTGCCATTTGGAAATACATCGGTTATACCAAAAAGATATTTTCCCAGCTATGAAATCGAAACCAATTGTGATAATAAAATTCAAAGTGATGGTGCGACGATAGCAAAAAGTGATAACGAGAATCGACAAAATAATCTTACAACAAATAAAGATTTCGCTGAATTTTCTAACAATAACAACGATTATGATAATAAACATAAGAAAAATTCCGAAAAGCCAGGTAGTCGGAAAGATAATTACGTGAACAATTCTGGAAAATATCATGCAATTCCAAGTACGAGTACTCAGACTTTGAAACAAATTCCAGTACCAGAGTATTTTAATTCTAATGAAACAAAAGTAGAAAAATCTTTTTTGGAAATGGCAATAAATGATGAAAAAATTGTTCAAATATCTGCAAAGAGTCACCGAGAAATATCAAATGAAAAACCGGATTCAATTCATAAATCCGACATAGCTCTACCATCAGACGCAATCCAAAAAACCGACAATTTTGAAAAATCCGACTCAATGCAAAAAGGGCATTTGACCAAAAAAACAGAAAGCGATCCAGCTCCACTTTCCGGAAACACTTTCGAAGTTAGCTATGCCCGTCCCGGTACCAGTAAGGATTTTTCACCCGATTTTAACCAACAATCGACGCACTTCAATGTTGCAAATTATGAAGCTTTACATAAAAAGGATAATGAAAAAATATTTAAAAATAGTGGAAAACCATTAAGGATTAATTATGAATTAAGTGGAATTGGAGACTTTAAACGAACTAATGCGAATTCAACTGAATTTCTCCAATTCTCTGTAAAAGACGGCCTAACACTTGAAATTCAGTGTTGCCGTTTTGAATTAAAATCAGGATTCTTAGACATTGACTTTAAAGAAGAAGAGTGTTTAGTGAAAAGTAAAAAATTTGAATTTATAGCGACATGTGACTCCCAGAAATTGACAAATTTAAACTTTGAAAATGTGGATTTTACAAAATTGAAAGACACAGTTTTAAAATCATTACTCGTAACAAAAATTATTCGAGATGGATTAGTGGAAGAACGAGATAAAGCGGTGGTTAAATTTGTAAACGAGTTTTATTCAATTGATACAACTGGAAATGTTGATGATTTTTATCAATTATATCGACTAATATCATCGCTAAATTGTTATACTGATGCCGCAACAGGATTAACTTTTAAGCAACTGTTATTTAATCAATATTTCAGTGAAAGTTTTCGTATTTCAATCAAACAAATCGAACGTTTAGAACATGTAATTTTTGAGCGTAGTTTACAATTACAATTCAATGAAGTCTACAAAGAGAAACAGTTTTTAAATTGCATAGATTTACTGAAAAAATTTGAACAAATTTATAAAAAAGAATTAGAACGACATCGCAGAGATTTACTTGAAGCGTGTGGATCGGATGCACATTTCAGTTTCATCAAATTTGATATAACAGAATTAAATGACGTTCAGTTAATGTGTTTGACAATGAAGGCGATCACAAACCTATCGAAAATAATTGATATAATTAATCATCCGCAATATGAAGATCATAGGACAGCATTTAATACACTTTTACTGAACGCATGGAACGAAACTGTTAAAAAACTCAACGATCTTGATAAAAGTTTGGAATCATTGACGGATGTTCAGTATAATACCGTTGGAATTTCAACATATCTGGTCACTAAATTTAAACACATCGCATTCAAAATTCATCCTCCATACCAGCCAAGTAATATTTTTGTCCCAAAGCCTATTGTCCATAACGAATATTATATTTATGCCAGTGATAGACAACGCAAGTTTCTTAAGAATTTAATTTGTAAGGCTAACCAGACCACACATCAATTTCATTCGACATTCTTAAATGGTTATTGCAGTGCTCACACAAATATAAAAAAAAAAGAATTGATCGAATTTCATATCATCGATGAGGGAGTAAACGGCATTACTGAAAACTTACAGGGTGACATAACCCAAGATTTACAAAAGCGATTCAAGAATATTTCTGATATTGCTATCGCTGCATTTGTGGAAACAATTCGAAATTCATCGGAAGATGAAAACGCGAAACTGGAAGATTTTACTGACGATTTCACAAAATTTCTAGCTGTGATAACACCTTACGTTGTCAAAATACAGAAGAAATGCACTGCATTCGACTATGATGACTACATCCTTCTCAGTCAAATAAATCTAATTAAAGAATTTAGTACAAAATATGTTGAAGTTTCACATTTAGTTGAGTTTCCGGTCTTTTTGGCAACCCTCGCCGTTTATTGGAATCACAGAGAAAATTTCCTGCAGTTTCTACATGACAAATTTGCAGTTACGCCACTAAATACACAAATAAACTCTTTTGAAAATGAAATTATGGCTATAATTTACAACATTCATTTGCATAGTTTAAATGCGAAGAATTTGAATGAGTTTTATAGAGTCTTCAACAAATTCCTGCAACTTTTATCAAAAGAGTCCTTTGATTGGTTTATTAAGGACTCGGATATACCTGAGCATTATTGGAACACTGAAGCTATCGAATTAATCGATGAAATGGCAAAAACATACAAAGTAATAGATTTTAACATATTTAAAAATATGGACAATACACCAGTTCACTATACAATGGATATAATTACAGTCCTTGTGAAATTAGTGTTAAAAGTCTTAACTGAATTTAACTGGAATGCCGAAGAACGACTCAATGCTTCTCTTGAATTAATTTTTACATATACTCGAATCATTTCAAAACTTAAGAACCAACCAAATCAAGCAGATTTCAGAGTTTTCCGAAGGAATATAATAGAACCAGTAGAAAGTGTTGTGGTGGGTTCAGAAACATTTAAAGATTTGTTTATTAATTTGGGGGAACTACAAAATAATTGACGAAAAACTTTTTTTTTTAACAAAATCCTTGCTACTTACAATTAGTTTTAATAATTCAATGGCTGTTTAATAATTAGTTTTAATAATTTTTATTGGAGAGCTTCCAGTTCGCTGTGATAAGTGAATGAAAACGTACGATTCGTGTGTTTGAATAATAATAAAAATGTGTTTGAATAATAATAAAAATTAATGTAACCCCTAAAGCTGTTTAGCTAAATTATAATAAAAAAATATGAAAACAACAAAATGCTGTTTGTGGATCTAGTTATTAAGGTAAGAAAAAAATTTTCAATATTAGTGTAAACGGCAATAATTTTTTTAGGTTATTTTAAATTTAGGGCGTGTGCGAAATGATCTAACTAGATTGTATTGCCAACTGGAAACTTTCCAATATAAATTGGAATTAGAACGGAAATCATCATACAATTAAACCGCTTTGCACACGCTCTGTTTACATTACTGTCTACTGGCCGGCAAGTAGATGGAAAT
Organism: Chrysopilus asiliformis; assembly: GCA_964034945.1. Classification (NCBI taxonomy): domain Eukaryota; kingdom Metazoa; phylum Arthropoda; class Insecta; order Diptera; family Rhagionidae; genus Chrysopilus; species Chrysopilus asiliformis. The sequence goes on from OZ035962.1 coordinate 26,164,970, forward strand.
CCAGTAGGTCAGTCATCTACACGAATTCGGCACTCGCCACACAGCAATATGACATTCGGTTCAAAAGCTAACTCGAAAAATTCCTTTTTCAGTATAAAGTGACACTCGTAATTTTTTTTTTATTATTTTGTGAAGTGCCAAATTCACATACAGTTGCCGAGCTGAATGTTTGCACTAGTTGATAGAGAGTGTATTTGTTCTCACTGCCTGAGCTACTAACACCGCGTCTTGATTTGGGATTTTTCATCGCAGAGATTTTTGATTGACCAATCAGAGCTCGAGTTGACGGCGATAAAAAATCCCAGAGATAAATTTCAAGAAATCTTGCAATTGCAAAATTTCTTGGAATTTCCCAATTCAAGATGGCGGAATCTAAATTCTCCCGACAAGTAATTGCGAAAATAACTAATTTTTACAAAATACGATACAAAAAGCTTTGGAAGAGAATATATAACATTAAGAGGTTTTTCTTTTCGTCTGTTCTTCTGTTTCAGCCTTTTCAATTTCACGTATTGCATTAATTGCGAGAGCGGCGACTATGTGTTTTCTTTTCATCGGCATTTTGAGTACTAAATTTCAAGAGATTTTCGGCCCAGCTGTCAAAAAAATCTCATTACGGTGAGATATTTCTTGGGATGAAAAATTGTTAATCAAGACGCGGTGTAAACCGATTTCCAATTTCGCGCAAGTAAACGCCCACATAACTCCCACGAATACCATGAGACAAGCTGATAGCAGAAATGAAATCAAACGCAGCAATTGAATCCTTGATCTTTATTCGTTGACTGTTAATACAGGAATGAATTTAGTGAACTTAGAATAAGCTAAACAATTGCAACGGTTTTAATATCCAATTCAATATTAATATTGCGTTGCTAACAAAGTATTACAATATAATTTAACACAAGTTGCGTGTACCGACGAGCTAGTTGCCGGCCAGTAGCAGAGAACAAAATAATCTAGAAAGTAAACTCTTAGAACAAATTTTTAGAAAAAATTTTTCCACTGTGAGATGAAGCAAGAGGATCCGATGTAACACGGAAAAAATTATCCATTCGATTCCTCCATCTCATTGAATAGCAGTGTTGCACTTTCATTTTTTTGAAAAGTAATAAATTGCCTGTCCAAAATGTACTAAATGTAATAGATTGCCTGCCCAAAATGTACTAAATGTAACAAATTTTTGGACAGCAAAATTTCGAAAGCGAATTTCGTTTTTTAAGTACATATATGAAATGCTAATAGTAGTTAAGATTAAATGAAAACACAGGTAAAAATTGATCTATATATTAATTCATATTTATATTCAGGAAAATTTGTCAAAAAAATGACAAATCAATGCAAGTAGACGGCTGGAAATTTTTTGGTCGAAGTATCGAACTACGATAGCTAAACTTTTTTGGCTACTAACATCGGTAGTTTCGTCTAACAAAATTGAAAATTTTGAATTTCCCAAAATGGTGCAAAGGTTTTTTTGCTATCGTGGTCCGAGGCGCTCTGTTAGAATTTTTTTCCCCTTATTTCGTCCACATTTTAACTTTGGCAGAACTTTTTGAAATTCGGTCCCAGCAGCCTTAATCAGTTTTGTAAGATGTTCCAGAGTATTAAAACTTATGTTATGCTCAACTGAAAACATAACCCTATTTTCCAAGTCTTCTAGAGTATTTTTAGTAACTAAATCTTTAATTTTGGGGACTCGAAACAGTGTTTTAGTTAATTCCATATGTTTTTTAGTTTTTTCGTGTCGCATTAAATGCGTTAATCCGCCAGTAATAATTGTTGAGCACACTTTGCAATAGGCTGACTCAGCCCTTTCCTTTACCCAAGAAAACTGTTGCAACCATTCTTTGCGGAATTTTTGCACGTAACACTTTTTGTTTTCTTTCGTCAGACTAAAGAAAGAAAGAAAAAGCGGCATAAGTTGCAAACTTTTAAGAACAATTTTGGGTTTGACTTACCACGAGATATCGTTTTCTTGATCCGTGGGGGACTTTGGGGGCAGTGGTTCTACTGGCAGCTCATGGCTTCCGTTGGGCTGACCCTTTTAAAATGCCTTAAGAGATGTCTTTTAGGTTTTTTGGGCTTACATCATAATCAAAAAAAATTTACCTGTACAACGCCATTCTGACAAGGAATTTTAGCGCAAACGAACAACTGGCAAAAGATGTCAACAGGGTTGGGACAAGCAAATAGGCTATGTACGTATGGGATTTTATGATGAGTACAATGAACTAGATTCCAAAACAGAGAGGTAGATTCTTTTTTTTTAAATCACGCAGCTGATTCAAAATTAAAGTTTGCTTTTTATAATGAAAAAATCCATACATTTTGATTTTGGGTCCAAATGTACTAGATTTGGCTAAAAATGGCATACGTAAGTAATAGGTATATTTAGAGCTTGAAATGTACTAAATCTATTACGATTGTACTAAAAGTGCAACACTGTTGAATAGATACGACGAAAATGATTAGAAAATGTTCTCTCTGCTTCGTGCTCCCTAGTCTAAAAGTAATTAACTTTTAGGCCGTAGCTAGTGAATGATAGGGACATTTTTCCCCCCTTCGAAGGGGAAATTTGTCAAAAATTTGTTCGGCAGAGTTTTTTCTATATATTCCTTATTCTATGCCAGTAGATATCGTGGAAACGGGCCTTTAGCTTTTGGCGGTTGACGGGTTATTGTTAAATTTATAAGATACTCGTGCCGTCATACGTTTTCTAAAAAAAAAAATTTGTTTGCATTTTTAATTAACGTCATTGGTGTTATGGCTACGATCAATTATTTTTTAATCTAGATAAGATAAAGATAAATGTTCGTAATGTATATCTAGATAAGATAAAGATAACATTTTTGGGGTGTTATCTAGATAAGATAAAGATATCATTTTTTTATCCAAATGATTATCTAGATAAATTGTATCTAGATAATCGCAACACTGACTACGATGACCATATTTTTGTAACCAAAATACAGATAACAACGAAAATACAAATCAATTCGTCCCAATTTTCAATTTTTACTTATTTATTGAAAATAATTTATTCATACAAAACGAAACGATGAATAAATATTTTTTTTAAACCTAAACCAGCGCGAGTACATTTAAGGGGGGGCGCGAGCATATCCAAGAAAACAAAAATATTTAAAAAAGTTTATTAATTGACTGAAAGGAAAGTACATACCCACATACAAAACAAAATACATTTTGACATAATATTTAATAATTAACTTATTAACTTACGCTTGGAGCACAATGAACGCGAAACCAACGCAACTACAACGCTCTGAACTGTCACGCAGTGCAAAATTCTAGCGGCAGAGCACAATGGCAGCTCGTGAAGTAGTACAAGTGACATAATATAAAGTGGTATAAACTTGGAAAAAATACAAAAATGGATAATTTTGAAGCGATAATTTGCTTTGTTGGTCTTTATCTTTGTTATTTGCACTAAGGCTATCAATTTTTCCTCGAACGACATTTTTCCAACCTCACTTTATGAACTGTCAACGCAGAATTCTGCGGCAAAGTTAGAAGTTTGCAAACTTTTGCGTTGCGGTTACGTTGTAGCTGCGTTCTATACGTTCACTGTGCTCACTTCAAACAATTTGTGGGAACCAAACTTTTAAGTGCCAGTTTCTGCGCCAGTTTCGCGTCGGTTTCGCGTTCATTGTGATTTCAGGGTTAAAACAACTTCTCGCGAAACCGCAAAAATGACGCAAGAGCAATAAAAAGGCACCGGATTCTTGTTTTGTCAACGCTGAGGATCGGTGTTGCCAAATGTCAATAAATTACTGTTTTCTTGGTAATTTGTGCTTAAAATTAGGGTAGTAGTGTAGGTTTAGCGCCAAAATACTCAAATTACGTTATTATTGTATACATTTTATTGTATGCAGGGGGGGCGCGATGACAATTTTGATTGAAAATTGGGCCGCGAATACTGAAAGGTTGAGAAACGCTGACCTAAACAAACAAATTTTTATGCCTTTAAAAATTTCTATTGTGGCGCATTTACTTTTATTAGGATTTTCGAGTTGAAAAAGCCAGAAACAGCAGCGTGAGGATATCTCAAAGGCAAGAATATTGTGGCTCGCGCATAATCCAAAATTTGATCCATCAAAGAATCAAATTGGACAGCCCTGCAGTAAATTATTAAATTGGGCTTTAGCGGGCAAAGCTGAAAAGTGAAACTTTTATTAAGCTTTTATTTTTGATAGGGAATTCCCCGAAACTCAAAAGTTCGATTTTCTTTTGAAGTTTATTTTCTCTTTTATAAGTACTATTTAAACAAATTATATACAATTATGTTTCATAAATTTAAGAGCAAACTTCAGAAAAAGCTCATGAATATCTTAATACATATATGTGAATAAATGGACTTGTACCACATGCAAAACCAACGAGAAAAAGAATCTAAAAGTAATGAGAAAAAGAATCTCCCTGAACGAAGAGTTTCACGAAAAAAAAATTGAATAGAAAAAAGATTGTACGAAATTTTCAAATTTTAGTGTTTCTAGTAAAATATAATGAAAAATTTTTTAGTTGAAACTTGTAGATAAACAATTTGGGGTCATAAAGGACAAATTTCAATCACAATTCGTAGAAAAATCCCCTATTCAAATAATATGTGTGATTCATTTCGGGTAAAGAACCTACGGTAAAGAATCTATGTAAGAGTAACTCACATGAGTTCTATGTATAGATCCATTTATGAAACTAAGAAATAAAGAAAGAAGAATTGAAAAAATCGACTCTGAATCTTTAATTTTTAAAGATTAATTTTTAAGAGTTACAAATTAATTTATTAGCTTTTATAAAAGCCTTAATTCTAACTATATTCAAGTTATATCTGAAGTTCTAGATAAACGGTTTGATTCCATAATGGTTAATACTTATCTCAAATATTAATTTGTGGTCAAACTTCATCCATATTAAAAAAATTTGATAGCTCTTCATTATTATTTCACAACATTGCACACACATGCCGGCAGGCACACACAGCATCTTATCTCCATGATATCCCTGTAAACCAGAAAATGATCGTTCAGAAAAACTTTTATTGCGGTCCACGGGCTGGACAAGCCTGCTCTAGAACATCACAACAACCCATCGAAGTTCTTTGATTTCTGGAAAAAAAAAGTCTGAATATTGAGAAAAAAAATTTACGATTTCCATCAGTATGTGCATTAAATTGTTTAATGTAACATGTTTTATTTCTACCTCCTGCACGTCTTAATCCTGTAGATGCCTTTAGCGGATAAAGAAACGAAATCTCCTTCAAGTGGAAAGGGTTCAGAAAAATAACTTTCATAAGTGAGCGCAGTATCTAAATTCTGTAGTTCTAAAATGCACTTTTGTTTAAAGCTTACCAGATGAGCTCTAAGAACGATCACCAAACGCTTGAAAATCAATAAATGGGCATGATAATGGGGCGTAGCGAGCGTTTGGTGCAGTGATGCCAGATTGTGGTAAATTTACCTCTTTATGGTAAATCTCAACCTGAAAGGTAAAAAGGGAATTTACGAGCTCTCTAGAACAAAAAAAAGGTAAATTTTGTGTTAGCGACAAATTACGAAAATTTCTCGTTTTTTTATAAATTAATGTGAATGTGGCAACGATCTAAGAACTTTAAAAGTTGACCACGATGGTATATTGATGACTTTCAAAATAAATGTGCAGCAGCGCCACATTCAATATTACGTATAGGGATGCCAACGATACCTCGATGTTTGCAAAACATCGAGGTATCGTTGAAAAATATCGAGTTTTAACCTCGATGTTGAACAGGCCGATATATCGAGGTATCGATGTTGCTATCCACGATGTTAGAACATTATTACTCTTCATAAAATTAGTAGAGAAACTAATTTTAGCTGATTTAATATAGCCACTCGGCTTAAAGATTTGTTTCAAATTTTCTTTGCTATCAATTTTCGGTTTCATCTTTCTACAAGATTTTGCAAAAAATACCAGAGCTAGCCATGAAATTTTACAGAGAAGTTTGGTCCTGATGTGGAAATCCGTTAACCGGAAGTAACCAAAACGGCGGCTTTTTAAAAACTATGCGGTTTTTTGCGATTTATTCCGAAACTAACCATTTTCCAGTAGTCTTATGTATAACAAAACTTGGAGACAATAAAATTTGCTACATTTATGTCTTTTACGAGAACTCCGTTATGAAGATATGCCGGTATTTCAAAAAAATTAGTTTTTTGCGAATATCTCGAAAACTAACGGGTTTTTGGTCGTTCAACGTATAAGAAGAATTAAAACCGTGTCAATTCTACCTGGGTGCGCTCCACCCACAGTAGAGCATCCGCCAGGTGGCTAAATTATTTATAAAATTTAACTTTTTTAAAACATCGGAAAAACATCGAGGTATCGCTGTTTTCAGGACGATGTTTTTTGACATCGATGTCGCCTTAAAAAAAACATCGATTTTCGATGTATCGAGGTTTTATGAACGATGTTGCATCCCTAATTGTATGACATATTCCAGGGTAAAATTTACTCTGACTTACGATCTTTTTTTTTTTGCATTTCTTTGCTGTTTCAAATTTTTCCGGCCATGCTGATTGGATTTTGCATTGACGAAACTGCCGCGATTTGGTGAGAACTTTGTTTAGTCAATTATTGATATCATAATTATTTATATAACATATTTTGCAGACAAAATATCGAAGCTATTTTAAGTTAAACAAAACATGTGTACTTTCCCATTTTTTGTGTTTTTGTGTACCTACCTAAACGCATCGTTTTCAACATTGCGGGTCTAGTGGGACTCCTGTAGCAACGGACACAAACGACCAGGTATGATACCTGATCGTTTGTACCCGTTGCTGCAGGACACTGTATATACATTTTGTGCTTTGAATTTATGTTTGTTGTACAATTTACGTGGTAATTTAGGTAGGTCTTAGGGTTTTGTCAACGTTTTGTTCCGTGGGAAAAAAAGAGGTAAAAATCGACTATTCTGTGGGAAAAAAGGGAAATTCAGGCAAATCTCGTGGTAAATTTTGCATCGATCGTCTGGCAACACTGGTTTGGTGATCGTTTTTAGAACTGGTGAGCGTTTGGTGATCGTTTTTAGAACTGGTGAGCGTTTGGTGATCGTTTTTAGAACTGGTGAGCGTTTGGTGATCGTTTTTAAAACTGGTGATCGTTTTTAGAACTGGTGAGCGTTTGGTGATCGTTTTTAGAGCTGGTGAGCGTTTGGTGATCGTTTTTAGAACTGGTGAGCGTTTGGTGATCGTTTTTAGAACTGGTGAGAGTTTTTAGAACTGGTGAGCGCTTGGTGATCGTTTTTAGAACTGGTGAGCGTTTGGTGATCGTTTTTAGAACTGGTGATGGTTTTTAGAACTGGTGATCGTTTTTAGAACTGGTGAGCGCTTGGTGATCGTTTTTAGAACTGGTGAGCGTTTGGTGATCGTTTTTAGAGCTGGTGATGGTTTTTAGAACTGGTGAGCGTTTAGTGATCGTTTTTAGAGCTGGTGAGCGTTTGGTGATCGTTTTTAGAACTGGTGATCGTTTTTAGAACTGGTGAGCGCTTGGTGATCGTTTTTAGAGCTGGTGAGCGTTTGGTGATCGTTTTTAGAACTAGTGATCGTTTTTAGAGCTGGTAAGCTTTGTGTATTTCGAAATGATAGAAGGCTAATTGTGAGCTCATAATGACGATCATTTTAAAAAAAACGCTCATCGAGAGATTCATTTTTGTGCTCATAACGAATCTTCTAGTTTGCAGGGATACCGTGCTGTTCTTTTGAGCCTACGCGAGTTTCTGCTTTGCGTTACATATTTCAGTTTAGTTAAGCTTGATGACGCCTTGTGATCGGTTCAAGTTTGTCTCTTTTTCCAGTTTGTTACCAACCATTGGTTTCTGTTTTTTTTTTGTTTTAATTTCATTGAAAAAAAGGAATAAATGAAATATGTTGAGGAAACAATATCATATTTGATAGAAAAAAAAACAGTTCTAAAACATTTTGCTGATTTTGTGTGATTAGTTCAGACCATTAAATGCTTATGGATTGTACCGGCTAGATGATTAATATATGTTGGTGTACTTCTCTTTAGTAAGTAAAGTTTGAGTTTAGTTGCCAGTGAAGCCCATTGGACATTCTATCATTTAATTGTATCATTTTGGACACATTTTTTTATAATTGACTTTGGATTCAAAAATTCCTGATTGGGATACACTACATAAAAACATCAAAAAAGTGGATAGCATTGGATACATTACATTAAAACACCCATAAAGTTGATACAATTGGATACAAATTAAAAAAAGTGTGATTCACCGAACTTGCTGACAACATTTGCCGTATACACGTAGCCAAATCTTTTTGGAATGGGCTGCAGAAGTGTGTGCCTTACGCTAATACGATCGATTTTGCGGAAAACTTTTTACCAATTTACATTGTCAATCCATCACGAAAAGCTTTCTATCTAAAAATCGTAGACCTTTGACAAAAGGAAATTATGCGAAAAGTAGGAAAAACCATTACTAATTTAGGCGGAAACAAGGCAAAACTAAGCGTATATCATTTTCATTTTGAGATACTTTTCGATACATTTTTTGATGAAAAATCTGGATACTTAAAATTTTAATCATGGGCATCTCTGATAGTTTTTTTTCGAATTTTAGAGATTTTTTGCTAGTGAATCCTCTGGAACTTTGCTCGTTTTTCTGATATTTTTATATCAAATGGCCAGTAGTTTTTTGTTTGTACGCTTTTAGTGATACATTTGGACATTTAAAAAAAACTCATAGAATTAAACACAAATCTTTGAGGTTAAACACGAATGATTTTTTGCCCGCCAGCCAGAATTAGCAAAAAAAGCTCTTCATCAGCGGTTCGAAAATCACAAAGTAATAGAGTTGGCCTTTTCGAACAGTCCACCACCCAGTAATACACAAACAGGCCACAACAGAGCTATTGGTAATGTTTTTAGTGGCCTTATTATTATCATTCTTTATAAAGTTAGCTGAGATATCTTAATTATTTCTTGGAAATCTGAAAGTATTGAAAGTAAAATATGAGATAACTTTAATGTCTGCAATCCATCCATCAGCGCATGTAGACGTGTAAATTTGGCGAGCTTTTCTCTATCATAGTTCTCGGAAAAATGTTTCTGGGCTTAAAATAGATTTAATCAGTTGGATTTCAGTATAAAAAGTATTAAAACATAAATGGTTTGAACGCTTTCAGTTCGCAACATCATTTCAAGCGTTGAAGACTGAAATTGACCAGCTAATATTATCAATTATTAACACTATTAGAGTGTAATAGAAAAAATTTAAAAGAAATTTAATGATCAAAACAAGGTGCTCATTCATTGTTTGAATTGTGTGAGAACAGTTTGCTATTTTTTACCACTACAAGTTTTGTAGAACATTTTTGGTGAATTTAATTTGAATTTTGTAAATGGATTGGTTTTATCAAAAATTTCAATTTCATATTTAAAAAAAACATTTCGTGAGAATATAATTAAAAATAACGGTTTGAACTAAAGACGCAGTGGAAACCGAGTAGCGCAAAATTGAAATAATGAAAAATGTGGCATTTTTATCCGATTATTTGTTGTAACAAATAGAAAAATACCTTATGGGCTTTAGCCGGGCACTGCAAATGTTTTTTTTTATTGCCGATATGTCGTTATAGACAGTTTTTTGATTGTGATAAGACTTTAAGCAAAAGTTCTTCTTGTGAAATAAAATTTAAACTTGATATGACAGTGAAGTTTCAAAGTATGAGCTCAAACAGCACACCGGAAATTCCATTTCGTTTTCTGATTGTATTTTACTTTTTTCACAATTAAAAAGCTTTTGGTTGTTGGTGTAATTGAAAATATAATAAAAGCTACGATTATCGAGTGGTGAAAAGTACGATTCAAGTCACAAAATTTGAAAAAAAAAAATCTGCCAAATAAAATTAAATAAATCAAGATTTTTTTTGTGTGTTCTACTTGGGAGAGACAACTTTTCGATTTCTATGAGGGGGAGCGTCACATGTTATCCACTAAAAAGTGGTAAGTGTTAGGTATCACAAGGTTTTTAGACGACTTTTATTATTGCATTATCTGATTTTAAAAGTTTATATACAATTTTAGAAGCATTTTTAATTCTCTGCGTTTTACGTATATAAACCTGTATATTTTTCTCCAGCAAAATACCTCATGTTTATCCCACTAAGAAAAACCTATATTAAATTTGGGTCTTTGTCTGGTTTCTTTTTAAAATTTCTAAAAAATACACCCAGTTTAATATTTTTCAAAGTTTGTTGCTTTATTGAATAGTGTTAATCTTGAAAGTGTAAAAGTATTTGGATATAACTCCCGATTCTGATAGTCGTGTTGTTTTCGACAAGAGTCGTTTCACGTTTTTGGAAACGACTCTTATTGATAGAAAAGCACCAACAAGTAAAACGATACGACTATCAGAATCTGGGTGAAAATTTCATTAAAATGGCTGCCTAAAAATTCGCACTGTCTCGGCAAAACAGCACGCACTTTTGGAAATAAATTTTCAACATTTCCTAGCGTTGTTCAAGCGTAAATCGATTCATTTCACATCGCGAAGTTTCGACACTAAAAATCCATCGTTTTTTTCGAGAGCATTGGTGTGTAAAATGTTGAAATAACATGAAATTCAAAAAGCAATGAATTTATCCCACCCACTAAAGTAAACATTAATGATTTGTATTATAAACATTTTCATTCATCCTGTCATTTACGCAATTTTTAAAATAAACATAACAAAAGCTATAATTGCCAATCTGGCAATTATTCAAAACCCGTATGGTGATATTCGTATCAAAATTCGAACAGTTGTACCAAAATTCCACAAGATTTTTTAAAACTTATTCCAATCGGATTTTGATGTATGGGAGTTTTATGTAAAATCATATCCTAAATAACTTTTGTTCTCGCACTTTTTTAATAAGATACACCGTTTTTGAGATATTAAAAAAAACGTTTTCGTTCGTATGGGGGGTACCCCCCTCTAATGGTCCATTTTTGCTCATGAACGAACTTGGCCTCGCATTTTACGAAAAACGGAAAAACGGATCTGCTCAAAATTTCAAGTCTCTAGCTCAATCCGTGCGCCCGCAATCCGCGCCACAGACGGACGGACGGACAGACGGACCGACATGCTAAATTCAACTTTTTTTTATCATTCTAAACACACTGGTGTAATTCATTTTTTTTGTGTGATGACGGGATCTTGGCGTTACAAACGGTAAGGCAAATCTAATATACCCTTTGGTTTCACCATACGGGTATAAACACTCCAAATCAATTATTTCGCAGGAAGATTAATTAAATGTTCTTGAGAATATAAACTTAGATAACAGTTATTTTCATATTTTTGCGATATGAAGATGTATGATTTCTTATCAAATTACTTAATTCAAAGTAAATTTAAATAGTTTACAAAGAAATTTTGATAAGGTTCTAAGAATAGATTTAACTGTCAATAACTCGACGATTTCATGATAAAGAAAAGATGCATTTTCAACTATAAAGAAAATAATAACTTTCGTTTTGTAAAGTCAGATAAGAACTCTATTATTCAATAAATTACGTAGAAAGCTTTGCGAGAATGTAAATATACTTTTATCTATCTTGAATTCAAAACGAGAAATAATCAGAATTCTTCGAAATGATTTTCGTGGCAAGAAAAACATTATTGCCTATTCTGAAATCCGAAGTAGCGTTAAGTTTGTCTGTCCGCTGCGTTAGAATCCGCTGCTTTTCACTTCTGTTCGATTGCGTATGCTGTAGTAACAGTTTGAAGGTAGAATTACTCGTTGCAAATTTTAGAATACCAGAATACCAATTGAGTGGCGAATCTAATCGACTGTGATTGGTTTTACGTTTTAACTTCGGATTCTAAGTTAGCCATGATAACAACTGACCAATAAACCGTAAATTTATTGGAAAAACCAATTTTTGGCGGGATTTTTTAAACACTGCGCTTTATTCGGTTTTGGGCAAATTTCTCAATGGTATTAAATCAGCTGTTCAACGAAAATAAACATACTTATATGATTTTTGAACTTGAATGTTTTCTAATACACTGAAATGTTACACATTCAGTGGTTTTCAGGGAGAGCTTTTTTTAGTGTCGAAATAAAGAGTATTAGCTTAACACCTCTTGAGGTTGAGCTTTTTGATCAATTTTCGACAGATGCCAACAACATAAAAGGGAAATCCCCATTTTCTTATGAACAAAGTGTCGACGCGGATAATTTTTTGAAATAAAATATTGTTACGATTTTGGAACTTAAAATATCACAGTGGTGACTGAATTCTTAACCTGAAAAATTCTGTTTGTTGGTCTCGAGTAGCGCGATTATTGAAATTTATGTCATTATGTTTAGAGATTTTGTATTTATGATATTTTCTCAAGTTAGGCTCATCGGTCCTCATTATTGCTTTTTAGGTTTTAATTGAAAGCATATTTATATTGTATTGTGTTTTTGTTCGTTTATTTTAATCCGACGTTTCGGTCACGGTGGTGACCTTCTTCAGGAAAATGCGTTACAAAAATATTCACTAAAGTGCAAGAAGCATTACTATTTTAAATTTGTTTTGAAAAATAACTTACAGATTTGGATAATTTTAAGAGGTTTGACGATCGTGTTTCTGTTTTTTGTTTGACAAGTGTGATGTTTTTATTTTTATGTTGAAAACCATGATTTTAATATTGTGTCGAAAGTATGATAATAACACTATTGTTTTAACACTGAAGTTTTTGATCATTTATTGTTTTTATTATTTCTTCAACATCAGCGATGATGTCGAATAGAGGAAACTCTTTGTTGTTTGGTGGTGGTGCAAATTTTGGTCCGAGAGCCAGCAGCCACATGATTGCCCTTGGGACATGGATATTTGTTAAATTAGTAAAACATTTATCGTCTATTGTTATATTTAACTCGTCAAGTAAATGGGTGTATAATTTGTCAAATTTTCTATCGTGAAGACCCCACATCCAAACTTCAGGTAAAAAATAACAATTTCAGTAGATTTCTATACAAAAATAAATTGATTAATATACATGAAAAAAACCAACTAACCAAATACAACACTACATCTCCAAAATTATATGCACTCCCTAAAACACATAAATCCAATATCCCTTTAAGACCAATCGTATCAACCATAGACACACCTGCCTCATATATGTCAAAAATGCTAGCACATCACTTACAATCAATTACCGAAAATGACAAATATAGCATAAAAAATTCCTTTGATTTCATAAATAAAATTTCCAATATTAAAATAGACAATACAGAGGTTATGGTCAGTTTCGATGTTGTGTCATTATTCACAAGCATTCCAGTAAATCTCGCTATTAACATAATTAACCAAAAATGGGAAGTTATAACTACCAGAACGCACATACCCAAAAATCAGTTTCTGCAGATGTTAAGATTTCGTTTAATAGACGCTAATTATTTTATTTGTAACAACTCGTTCTACCAGCAGATCTTCGGAATACCAATGGGTAATCCTCTCTCGTCCATCATTGCGGATATTGTCACCCAAGAACTATTGAACAACATTTTGTCAGAACTACCATATACCCCAAAATTATTTGTGAAGTACGTAGATGATGTATTCGCAATTATCCCGAAAAACTCAATAGACCAAACTCTAACCAAATTAAATTCATTCCATCCAAAAATTCAATTTATGTACATATGAAACCGAACATAATAACAAACTACCTTACCTCAACATTCTATGTATACGAAATGGTAATAATAGCATCGATACAGATTGGTACCGAAAAACAATTACCTCAGATCGCATTCTTAACTATCTATCCAATCACCCGGAATCGCAAAAAAATAACACCGCTAAACAATTAATAAATACAGCACTTAAACTTAGTTCACCAAAATTTCATCAAAAAAATCTAAAATTAGTAAAAGAAATCCTAATCAAAAACAATTACCCAACAAGCATAATTAACAAATTAATAAAATCTATAAATAACAATGACGGACATTCAAAAAGGACACCAACTGATGTAAGCAACACTAAATACATGTTTAGAAGCATAACTTACATTAATGGAGTCACAGAAAAAATCGCTAAAACAGTTAAAGAACACACTAAAGACATAATGCTAGCATATAGAAACAAAACAACTTTACGAAACATATACACCAAATTAAAAGACCCCATACCAAAATTAAAACAAACAAATATAATATATAAAATCCCTTGTAAAGGAAACGAAGAAAATGGTGAAACATGTAACCTCAATTATGTTGGTCAAACAAAACAGCATTTGGAAAAGAGAATCGGCAACCACATGAACGACCTAAAGAGAACAAGAAAAATAACAGATGACACACCACACACCGCTTTAGTAGAACATTTTAAAACACACGGACATAAACCAGATTTTGAAAAAACTGAAATTCTAGCAAAACAAACCAACCTTAGCAAAAGACTAACAGTCGAGTCTCTACACATATACACAGAAAACACATATAACATTAAACGTGATACAGATCAAATCTCCGCCATATATTGCTTGCTGTTGAACGATAGCGTAAAAAATAATAAGAGAAAAAGAACGTTCTCTGACAGTGACGCAGACATAGACGACGACAACAAACGAATACGACGATAAGAGATTTTGATATGATAAACTGTTATTGTTCTTACTGTTCCCTCTTTTTTATTTTTAATCAGCCGTTCAATGTTAAAATATTTTCAGTGCAATAGCCATTTTGTGACGTCGTGTTTATTTATTCTTATTAGTTTTAGTTTAACTCAATGTTTTTTATACTTTTGACTTAACAATAGTGTTATTATCATACTTTCGACACAATATTAAAATCATGGTTTTCAACATAAAAATAAAAACATCACACTTGTCAAACAAAAAACAGAAACACGATCGTCAAACCTCTTAAAATTATCCAAATCTGTAAGTTATTTTTCAAAACAAATTTAAAATAGTAATGCTTCTTGCACTTTAGTGAATATTTTTGTAACGCATTTTCCTGAAGAAGGTCACCACCGTGACCGAAACGTCGGATTAAAATAAACGAACAAAAACACAATACAATATAAATATGCTTTCAATTAAAACCTAAAAAGCAATAATGAGGACCGATGAGCCTAACTTGAGAAAATATCAAAAATTAAATACGGTCGACATGAATACATATTTTGTATTTATGTTTAGTGTTAAGAATCAGGGCCACATTGTACCCGATCTACCCGAATCTACAGTAATCCCTCGAACTGCGCGGTAGTTTACGTTGTGAAAAAACAGCGCGCAATCCGAAATCGCGCACTGTGAACCCTATTTTGTATTAAATTAGTGGGATACGTTCCAAACCCTAAAATTCTCACGAAAAATTTAAACTTAAAGTATGTACATAACTAAAATAAAGTCTTTCTTCAGTGACTAGTTATATTATATATACATATAAAGTTAAACATAGACCAAAAAAAATTACCTTTATTATTAATTTTCCCTTGCATAAAAAACTGTTTTTTCTCGAGGGATTACTGTACTCCGCTTTGGACCATTTACTATATTTTTCGGCATTTTTGTTTGTGGTTTTTTATTCTTTGGTCACTTTTTTTGATCTAGTAGTTTTTGGCTTCAGAACAGTAAATTGTATGTTCAACGCCTATTATAACTCATTCACTTATTTGAACATCAGTTTACTCAATCGTGCGATTATTCAAAATAAATAACGCAATATCTTTAAACAAGTGTCGAAACTTATTACTAAATTCAAGAAAGTAATAAGAATTTACAATATAATGTCCTACTGTAATTTTTAATAGCCTGTGAGGTGCAACGAAATGTACCTGTTTTTTAAAAGCTTTTATTTAGCATGCCTTCGTATCATTTGTTTGTCGGGGTCAAATCTTGCAATCTAATTTTGACCCACTTCCACTCATCGGATTGACTTGAAATTTTGCACACATACGTAAGTCCCATTACAATACAATATTTTCACTATTTCATCCCTGTAAGGACAAGCGAAGATTCTGTAAGGAAAACGTGATTATCCTTTTTCTCAAATTTCCTGGAAAAAAATTTCAACCATGAAGCGATTTGAAATAGATCACTTGATATTTTATAATTATCTAATCTTTATAGCATTTTTCTTGATAAGTATTTTTTGTTAATTATTTCCAGATACATACCGGATACTACCGACATATGCAACAAATTAATTGAAGCTTTTAAATCAAAAAGGAGTAATGGAAACAGGTGAGGAAGCTAAAGTTGGTATTCCGGATACCCAACCCGATGTGAAAATTGGTATTTTAAACACCGAGTATGGGGCTGAGAGTTTCTTTCATTCGATTTTCGGTGCTGAGTTTGAAGGAGTTTTGGTCGAAAAAAATCCCAATTTCTATCGTGAAAAATGGTACAATTTCCTAAAGCAATTTAAATCCATCGATGATGAGGAACTGCCTTTAGTTTTAAGAGATCAACTCGAGCCGCTTTTTAATTCAATGCTCAAAAATGCCAGTAGTACTAGTGAAATGATTCAGGAACTTTTCCAAAAGACTAAAGATCGCAAATTTGTAATAAAACTAGAACGGGAAAAGCTAATAGATGATATTGTAAATAGATTTCATAAAGATCAAGAATTTTCCAATAAAATGTCAATGATATTAAAGTTATGTGATGAAAATTTTGTAATATCCGAAAATAATTCAGATCAATTTAAAGATAAAATTAGAAGTAATATAAAATTGTGCGCATTTGCATATGACACTTCATTAAATGATAAAAAATTCAACAAAAAATATTGCTCACATAATTTATTCACTAATTTAATTAGAAGTGAAGAATTTTACAAAACTTATATAGAATCAGTTAGAAGTTCAAATTATTTTGTACATTTGGAGGAAATCGGTTTACTCGTTTCATTGTTTAACATTGAAATCGGGGTCTACTATAATGAAGAAACATATTTAGTACGTAAATATTTTACACCAAATGAAGAATATTTTAACAATAAATTCAAAGTAAATTTAATTCCTACCGAAATAAAATGCGAGACCATAGTTTTCTTTGATGGTTTAAATTTTTCACGGGCTCAACTTTACAATGAGGAAATTTTTGATAATAATCAATCTAAAAATCAGGACCCCGTAAGGGAAGCATTCAATAAGTTTCAAAATTATATCGAAGCTAATCGAACAGAATACATATCTGATGAAGTAAATATTGATTTTGATGAAATTGATGATAATCAGAATTCCGATGAAGCCCACATTGAAGATGATTTTTCTGACATTTCCGATTTTGAAACTGCAACTTTGCCGAATGACTTAAAACCTAAACGTTGGCAAAAATCACAAATAAAAACCAGGAAAAGAAATACGCAGAAAAAATTTACCGGGTGTAAAAAAATTTTTAACGACACAGATCAGGAATTTATCGAATCTAATTTAAAAGATGACATTTTAGAGGAGATACTATCATGTAAATTTCTTTATTGTGGAGACAGGATTTGGAAATTGGAATCCGTCGGTGATGGTGTCTATTACATGCTTAGCAAGAATTTTGTTTATCAGATATCGATATCTTCATTAAGAATTAATTTCAGTAAAAAATCGTTTTTTAAAATAAAAAAACAAATAATCAATAGTTTAACAATCGCAAAAATTCTTACCGATACTTTATTAGAGCGCAGAGATGATGCTTACACTTGTCTGGTATCAGCTTTCAAAACCAGCGATGAAATAGACGACTTTTACCAACTGTACAAAGTCCTCATGTTAACATTGCTAAATTTAAGTAGCCAGGATTTTCTGTTGAAGCTATTACAAAATCCTGATATCAGTGAAAATATTCTGAACAGAATAAGAACCTTATGGGAATATGAAAATGACGTTGCTGAACGTAACAAGGATTTACCAAAATTCAACTCGGGTTTGGCTCCGCAACTATCAAGACTTGTGGATAAACTGCGTGAAATTTGTAAAGCTAAAATCGAAAATATTCGCCAAATTATGTTGGATATCTGCCCCCCACTAATATCTTTTCCCAAAATTTTTACGGATATTTCCCGGCTAACCGATATTCAAATTATGTGTCTTAAAACTGATGATGTTAAACTCTTTACGGAATTGGTGGACATCACAGATCAACAATGCTATCCTGCCGATCATGTTCAATTCGATTTTACAGAAAATTCTCATCGTTTCATAACGGATTCGTGGCAAAATTTACTGCAAAAAATCCGACCTGTCGACATTTCCATGCAAAGCGTAAAAGAAGTGGGGAAATTAACTAACGTATGGTATCCGTATTTATACAAAAGCTTTCTAGAATACATGGTGGAAATAAATAAACAGACGGGGTTAAAAGCAGCAGAATTATTCCACAATAGTAGCTCAAAGTGGAAAACCAATAAAACAATTTCTTGGCCAACACCGTCAATATACGTTTCGACCATCCAACGGCAGTACGTATTTTTGGGAAAATTATTGAATGAATATAAAATTGCGAGTGAGGTTACCTATGAGCATAAATATAATTTGAAGTTTTTAAAGAAATCCGTAAAGCCTGCACAGGATCAAATGGTGTGGGTTTATATATTGGACGATGCTATCCAAGGTATTATTGACTATCAGAAATCAAATGGCGGCCTCACAAGTGATAGTGAAGCTAAATTCAATTCTCTGTGTAAAACAATTGTGACTGCATTTTTGAAGTTTCTACAAGATTCACCACCAGACAATTACGAATCCTTTCGATCTGGACTTCATGGATTAATAAAATTCATGGCAAAGATTACTCCATACATGGTGAAATTGAAAAAGAAACCAGTATCAGGTTTTAGGAAAATATTCAAATACATGAAAGTATTTAGCGATAAAGATAACGATCAAAAGATATTAGAGGATCAAGTGACATTTATTAGTAAAATGTTAAATGCATCCACGACCAATTCATTTTCGATATATTTCTCAAGTTTAATTGACGTTTTCACGGATTACTGGGAATATCGTGATTTAATTATTGAAAAAATTTATCAAAAATTCGACGAAACTTGTTTGGACGGTGCCTTAGAAAATTTAAAAAATTCCATACTAAAAATTTTGATATCCGTTCATTCGATCGACGTTGATTTCGAAGACGTCATCCAGTTTTATCGTACATTTAACGAGTTTTTAAAACTTTTGGAGAATGTTCCCCTAGACTGGTTTATCAAGGAATTCGCATTGTGTGGTAATTTAAAAAATACTTCAGTGGTTGAATGTGTGAACAGTGAAAAACAAACATATAAAGTCATTGATCTTAATGAATTTGCAAAAACTTACACCGATGACGGATTAATGTTCCCCGACCATGATCAAATAGGGATTCTCCTCAAGCAAACTGAATTAGTTGAGAAGGTCATAAAAAGGACTATTTGGAGTCCCAAAGAGAGCATTAGTGCTGCTAGCGACTTGTTGTACACAATTAGCCAGACGCTTTTTTACTTTAAAGATCAACAAAATTACACAATTTTCACATCTTTCTATAACGAAAATACGAAACCGTATGAAAGTGTTGTGGAAAATTCAAAAACTTTTGCCGACTTCAAAACACGATTGGGAAATATTGAGAAAATGTTTGTTTTTTCAAAGAAAATCAATGAAATCGATATTGATATGGCATTAGATATATTTGCAAATAACTCGCGTCAAATACCAGGAGAATTTAATTCCACTTACGATGAAGCGATTTTAAAATCTAGCTATAATGTATATGAGGCACAATTTAACGAATTCGTACAAATGTACGGCGTGAGACAAATTTTGGACATTATCAAGGATTTAGTACAACAAGATCGTGAAATCAGTACATGGGAACAACAGTACAAACAGAAAATAGTTCCCAGGATTCTAGCAGGATTAGGAGCAATTTGGTCCATTCGAGAGTCTAAAGATTTGGCCTGTGTTAATCAATGCCTTAAGCCACACTGCATTCAAATCCTGTGCATTTTACGCTTGATTAGTGTTGATGAAAACTCGACTGGCATCAATCATCATTTAGCGCAGGTGTTAACCGGCCAAGGTAAATCAATTATCTTGGGTTTACTATCGGCACTTCTGGCTATTCATGGTCATAATGTTCGAATCGTGTGCTACAGTGGATATCTAGCTAAAAGAGATAGTGAAGATTTCTTCGATTATTTCGAGAGTTTAAAGGGTTTCAATGTTAATAGAAATGTAAGTTATGGTGTATTTGACGATATGTCAAATGAAACCATCTGCGTGGAATTGAATGGTCAAAGTGAAAATTTACGATCCCTTCAAAGGAAACTTGTTTTGAATGAATTACCACGACAATCAGGCAATTTAGTAATTTCCAAAATTGATAAAACTATTCTTCTAATTGACGAAGTCGACGTCTTCTTTTCAGACAGTTTCTATGGTAGTACTTATGCAGCTTGTAGTACAATTGGTTTTAAACTTTTGGAAGAAATCCAAATTGAAATATGGAAGACCGTTTCAAGTGGTAATCACAATCCGGATAATATATGCAAAATTCTCGAAGAGTTTATCGTGAGCAAAGGTAACAAAAATTGTGATAAGGAATTCTTCAAATTTTATAATACCACAAAAACTATTTTTTATAAGCATCTTAACAAAATGATACTAAACGCAATCGACGTGTTTAAGGGAGATGATTCAAATTGGTACATTAATAGATACAAAATAAATGAGGATGGTCGCATTTCGTACAGATGTACAGACGGATTGTATGTGTTACATGTGTTTCCCAGTTATTATAATGTATTTAACTACTTTCGTCTCAAGAAAAAGAATTTCGACTCAAAAAATTCCCAAAACTTTGGATATTTGAATATATCAACCGGTCATGTTTCATATGCGAAATTACCAAATGAATATCCCTTGATTTTGGGCGTGAGTGGAACAATAACAACACTGAACAAGCCAGAAATGAATGCCATACAATCGTACAATATTAGAAAAATTTCAAGTGTTCCGACATTTTTTGGTAGTCATAAATTAAAATTTTCACAAAACAACGATTTCGTAATACAAAACGAGGTAGATGATTGGTTAAGAAATATTTACAGTAGTGCAAATTCTAAGATCCAATCTGGCCGTTCAGTTCTAATATTTTTTGAAAGTGAGATAGAATTGTACAAATTTCATAACGAATACCATACGAAAATCAATCGATTGCAAATATTAACCGGTAATGAAGATTTAAAAACTCTATCTTGGAATGTAAATGAATCGGGAGTGGCTAAAACCATAACCCTTGCGACACGTCTTATGGGCCGTGGCGTTGATTACAAATCGAATGATTCAGGAGTGGAGAAAAATGGCGGCGTTCATGTAATTCAAACATTTTTCTCAATCGACATAAAGGAGGAGATCCAAATTAAGGGAAGAACAGCAAGAAAATATAATGAGGGTAGCTATGAATTGATTCTACTGCGAAAGCAATTAGAAGATATCGATTGTTCAAAAGATAGCAGTGGAAGCGTATTAACTTCATATTCGCAGCTATGTACAAAGAGAGAAAAACTATGTGGGGAACAGGGTGAGAAAATGGCAAAGAAAATTGCAGAATCTGATAAAAAACATGCAGAAACTATGAAATTTTTAAAATCATTTTCGAATTATACACCAGAGAAACGCAGCCAATATTTTAATGAATATCCAATGAATGAAGAGGAATTAAAATAAACGATAGTATGAAGAGATGGTCCGATTTTATT
The DNA here is from genome assembly GCA_964034945.1 of Chrysopilus asiliformis. Taxonomy (NCBI): domain Eukaryota; kingdom Metazoa; phylum Arthropoda; class Insecta; order Diptera; family Rhagionidae; genus Chrysopilus; species Chrysopilus asiliformis. The sequence continues at coordinate 26,186,716 of OZ035962.1, forward strand.
TTAATGTATGGAAAAATTATGTAAAATTCTATTCTAAATATTTTTTATCTTAATAAGTTTTGGATGAAAAGTTTTTATTTTATTAAGCAAGTTTATACAGTATAAAATTTACTATAACCATCTTATGGCGAATTTCACGAAACTTTTAGCGGCCACTAAATCGAGTTGGCAGGCCTTTTTGTTTGAAATTCGTTCAATAACTCGATTTAGCGTTTGCTAAATATTTCAGGAAACCCACCATTAGAGTCGTTTGCACTAAGAAAACTTAAAAATATTCCCAGAATTTCTATGGTTTCTAGGATAAGCAGATCATACTAATATATAAAAATGCGTTGGTGTCTGTCTATCTGTCTGTCTCTCTGTCTGTCTGTTCCTCTTTCACGCAAAAACGGCTGAACCGATTGAACATAGGCATACGGAAAAGTAGCGCGAGGGGTGGGGGGGGGGGGAGTAAGGGGAGAGGGTAAAGTGATTTCGAAACTTAGTTTTTGCGCTATGTTACACTTTCGCGGGGAAACTACTGAACCGATTGGCCTGAAATTTGGCATAGATATTCGTCGGGGGTCCAGCGCCAACATAGATCCATTAAAAAGTAGCCCGAGAGGTGGGGGAGTAAGGGGAGGGGGTAAAGTGAGCTCGAAACTGAGCTTTTCCTCTATGTTACCCTTTCGCGGGGAAACTACCGAGCCGATTGGCCTGAAGTTTATCTCCAACATAGACCATCAAAAAACTTAACCCGGCAACGACGGGTATGCAATATTTTAAGAAGAACACGCGCAGACAAGCCTAAATTTTATTTGACATTAATATAATTACCAAGTATATATATATATACAGTGGTGGCTCGATAATTCGGACACTTGGTAATTCGGACACCTCAGTAATCCGGACAGAAAATTTTTAATATTGAAGACTCTGTAATTCGGACATAAGACAAAAAGTCTGACTCAGTAATCCGGACACTAGATAAAAAATCGTATTTGAACCTGTCACTTATGTTACCGTAGCCGAAACTCTTGAACCACATGGCCAAAATGTGCTTTAAATTCATTTACACCGATTTCTCCAAAACGTTTGATTTAGTAAATCACAAGATCTTATTATCAAAGCTAGAGAAATACGGTGTAAAAGGAAACCTATTGTCTTTACTTGCATCCTACTTGACGAATAGAGAAAACTGTGTAGTAGTCAACAATATTATGTCTAAATGTTTCAGTCCATGTAGTGGTGTACCGCAAGGTTCTGTATTGGGTCCTTTTTTGTTTTTAATTTTTATAAATGACTTACCTCAATTTTTATCATCGGACTCTCTTTTATTTGCGGACGATCTTAAGATTTTGAAAGTGATTAAGGCCCGTTTGCGCGTATTATTCTTAAAAAATTAAGTTGTGGTTAGCCTACTTAAACCGTAGAAATTCTTCGACTTAATTTTTTTAAGTTGTACATAAGTTGCTAAGTTTTGTTGGTGCAAACGGCACTAAATCATCTACATTAGACTGCGAAACTTTACAACTTGACCTTAATTCTTTATGTATGTGGTGCAAAAACAATGACCTTAGATTAAATATACCTAAGTGCAATACAATGACCTATTCCTTACTGAAAATTGTGACGAAATTTAAATATAAGATTGACAACAAATTTTTGACTGAAATTTACAGTGTTTCTGATCTTGGTGTGATTTTTGATCAAAAGCTAAAATTTGACCACCATATACAAAATATTACCAACAGAGCACTACGACTTTTTTGGTTTTATTGTTCGTTCTTCTGTTTCCTTCAGTAATCCTCGTACTTGTATTACTCTTCTCATAAGTCTTGTTCGTAGTATACTTGAATATTGTTCTGCTGTATGGTCTCCGTCATATATGTGTTACGTTAAGCAAATTGAACAAGTGCAAAGAAGGTTCACTAAACAAGTGTGCTTTAAATTAAAAATAGAAAATGACAATTATAATAGACGCCTAACACACCTAAGCTTATCTAGTTTAGAAAAGCGCCGAATATTTCTCGATGAGTGCACCCTATTTAAAATTTTTAATGGTTGTTTCAATAGCACTCTAAGCAATCGCCTTTATCTTAGATACTCTAATTTTCCGAACAGGCTTAATCTAATTTTTACACAGCCTCGAGCTACGATAAATCCATATTTTCATTCCCCACTAGTACGGCTACCAAGAAACCACGATAACTTTCAATTTGGTTCTTTGGACATACCATACTTAACTTTTCGCCGTAAACTAATTATTTGGCTAAATGCAGAAATTTTTTAATCTATTTTATTTATATAAAGTTTCATTTTATCTAATTTTTCAATTTTTTCTATCTTAATTTTGTACACTATTGAGTTATTGGAGTCATATCTGTTCTGTAGCGATATTGTAAATAAATAAAGACCTTTCGCGATTAACGGCATAATACGAATACAAATACGTATATGTATGAACGTAGAATTTGATTATGTTTATTCAGTTTCCTTCATATTCTTCTTTTAACACTATAAAATTTTGTTTAAAAAACTAACTATGGATCCAACTAATAAAATTAAACACAACTCCCTAACAATAAAAGAAACACTTGAAATTTTAAATAAATTAAAGAAAGGCAATAGCGCTAGAAGTCCGCCCGTCCTTCTGTCCGTCTGTCCGTCCATCCATCCATCCGTCCGTCTGTCCGTCCGTCTGTCTGTTCATCCGTCTGTCTGTCCATCTGTTGCGCGGATTGCGGGCGCACGGATTGAGCTAGAGACTTGAAATTTTACGCAGATTCATTTTTCGTAAATACAAGGCTAAGTTCGTTAATGGGTAAAAATTGATCATTCGAAAGAAAACGTTTTTTGCGAATATCTCAAAAACGGTGCATCTTATCAAAAAAGGGCAAGAACAAAAGTTATTTAGGATATGATTCTACATAAAACTCCCAAACATCAAAATCCGATTGAAATAAATTAAAAAAAAAATCTTATCGAAAAGTTTGCTTTCAAAGCGGAATTTTGATACAACTGTTCGCTGTTCAATTAAACTTCGAACAATGCCATATCACCATATGGGTTTTCCATAATTGCCAGATTGGCACTTATAGCTTTCGTTATGTTTAAACCAAAAATTAGGATGGAAATATATAGGTTTTAGTAATTCGGACAAATCGATAATTCGGACAACGTCTGGTTTGCAATTGTCCGAATTATCGAGCCACCACTGTATATATATATATATATATACAGATATTCAAAAGCAGAGTTAATAAAAAAAAAATTTAACGCCAAATTTTATATTATTCACAATCTTGCCGGATGCGGACGAATTACAAAAATAAGTGTATATTTCATATCGTAAACTGGAATTTTACGCTGCCGAAATCGAGAAAAGGTAATTCAATTTGCAAAAAAGCACCTTACTGCCTTGAATGTAATTCGCTTGCATTCAGTGAGAGTGTGGAGCCGACATACAATTTAAGAAAAAAAATGTTTTAAGATCCTACCAATAATATTTAAATGTAACAACTCAATTTGGACAATGATTCTGGAAAACATTTTATTGTTAAAAAAGTGTTCATATCAATGTTATGAATTAAGTAAATAATCTTATAAAGAAAAATATTTGAAAATTTTAATATACCTGATATATTTGTTAGTTTTAGGGGTTTGATAAATATAAAAAACAACTTTTTTTATTTTTGTACAATTATTTTATTTGAAAATTGTAATGTTTTGCTAATAAATTCACTAATTTTATTTTTGTTTTTCATTTGTCAATCCCCTATTACTGATTATAATATTGGGCAGACTGAAAAAAATCTAGCAAATACTTTTATTAACACTAGATTGCCCAAGGAAGTCAAGCAGTCAAAATGACTGCTTTTGGCAATATACATAGGTATAACACATATATATATATATATATATATATACCGGAAATGAAGGAGGGGGGAGGTAACTACAATTATTAATAAACGCATTTATATGTTGTACAAAAAGTCACAAAATTCTAACAAATTGTGTCAACATAATTGTTTTTCTGATTCAAATTAAAAAGCAGTCAAAATGACTTGCTTGGGCAATCTAGTGTTAACACGGTGGTAAATTTAGGTTAATGTTTTAATTTTCTTAGGTTTTTATACCCGTATGGTGAAACCAAAGGGTATATTAACTTTGCCTTACCGTTTGTAACGCCAAGATCCCGTCATCACACAAAAAAATGAATTACACCAGTGTGTTTAGAATGATAAAAAAAAAATTGAATTTTGCATGTCCGTCCGTCTGTCCGTCTGTCTGTCCGTCTGTCTGTCTGTCCGTCTGTCTGTCTGTGGCGCGGATTGTGGGCGCATGGATTGAGCTAGAGACTTGAAATTTTGCGCAGATCCGTTTTTCGTAAAATGCGAGGCTAAGTTCGTTAATGGGCAAAAATGGACCATTAGGGGGCGGGGGGGGGGGGGGGGGGGTACCCTCCATAGGAACGAAAATGTTTTTCGCAAATATCTCAAAAACTGTGCATCTTATCAAAAAAGTGCAAGAACAAAAGTTATTTAGAATATAATTCTACATAAAACTCCCATACATCAAAATCCGATTGGAACAAGTTTCAAAAAAATCTTATTGGAAAATTTGAATTCAAATGAAATTTTGATACGCCGGCCGTTCAATTAAATCACCATACGGGTTTTCAATAATTGCCAGATTGGCAATTATAGCTTTTGTTATGTTTATATTTATCCTAACTCAATTGATTTCAAATTTCCAGCTAAAAAGTTAAGAATTTGTAAAACGACTAAATCACAACACTTTTTTCAACCAAATAGTTTAAATTTTCAGCTTTTTGGTTGAAACCAAAAAAGTCGAATTTTTAAACCACAAAAGTTCAAAATTTACACCAATTAATCCAGATTTTCAACCAAAAAGTTTAAAAATCTAACCAAAAAGGATAGAAAAAACCTTTTCAGCTGTAGAAATTTTAAACCTGTAGAAGTACTTGATATTGCGAACTAAGAGTGATTGGAAGATTTGTACGGTTTTTAGGAGGGGGAAATTGTCACATTTTTAAGGGTATTTTTTAAAGCAAGCTTGAAATGGACTGGAAATGACATCGTGCTACAGTCGGGATTCGAACAAAATAGTTTTAAATCCAAAATAGTTGAGTAATTAATGTCAGCTTTTAACCCTTTGGCACCAGTGTACGGCGGCTTGGTAAACGAATGTGGGGAAAAACATAGAAGGAAAATCAAGTCTTTTGGTTCTCTATGAACATCAGAAAATTTTCAAAAGTTTTTATTTAGCTTGCTTTTTTGTCTGGCTGTTTGTTTGTTGGTCTGATTTCGTGTCTATTAGGGTCAAATCTTATAATCTAAATTTGACCCACTTCCACTCATCCGATTCACTTTTGTAACATACGTAACTCCGATGACAATACAATATTTTTACTACTTCGTTCTTGCATGTATAACTGAAGGTCCTGTAAATGACTAAAAAGGATAAAATAAAAAAAGCAACTAATTTTTTTTAAACAGCTTTTAATATGCTTATTATCCAGCGAAAACCTCCCACTTACTTTAACTCACTTATATTCAGCGAAAACTCCCTAATGCCAATTTTTCGAGGGAAAAACGGGGAAGAGGATATTTGCGTTTTTTTACAGGACCTTCCATTTGGATTTTTGGAATTCTAACACATTATTCTTGATCAGTGACCCCGAAAACCCTCCATTCACAAATATTACAAAACATTTTTTCATCCACAAATATTACAAAACAGATAAATACAAATTATTTACTTTACTTTTCAGTTTAACCGTAATTTAAATTGAAGTCAACAACTTTAGAAACAAAAAAAATGGCCAAACAAAATTTAAGCACAATTGAGCAAAAGTTGTTGGAATTTAGAGGATCCCGAAAAGATGGTGAATGCGACGAATGGACTAAAACGTTTCTAGTCGGACTAAATTCGGAATACAAAAAATTGAGAGAAAATATTCGTAATAATCGGGATTCCATAACGCTGCAAGAGTATTCTGAATGCCTCGCATATCATTTTTACAATTTAACACTTCAATATCAGGAACTTTATGTAAATCACACGATCGACTTAAGAAGTGCAATTCGATGTGCGGAATACGCTTTAAAATATTTCAAATCCATTCCAGATGAATTTTTATCTGACGAAGCAGAAGATCTGCACACACAATTATTAAATCTTCTTGATAAGTTGAATAAAATTTACAACAACACGAAATGTAAAATTTTACAGTCTTCAGGCAGTGCTCGTAATTCACTATCATCAAATGTAAAATATCTGAAATATTGCATTGCATTGGGAGATATTGATGATATTGACTATGAATTGAAGTATTTTATTAAGCGCTCCAATGGACAGCATCAACAAACGGTCAAATATCTTAAGAATCAGATATTTCATACTGAGCTAATTCGAATTGCCCAAAATCTGGAAAATGAGCTAACAATTGATCAGGATAAAGAACAGTTCCTCCTATGGAAGCGGTCTCTATGCCTTGCATATTGTTATAAGTTGGCTGGCCAAGATGAGCACTATAAGAGATATTTACGAACGGCTAAATTATATTTGAAAAAGTTTGTGGATCTTGAAAATATCAGTGAGAAAAAAGACGACAATGAATACCAAGTTGATGAACAGGACGAACTTGAGGAGTTCATCAGGAGTGCAATAGAAGAGAAACAAAGCAGTTTAATCGATGTTAAGAAGAATATTGAAGAAAACTTTGGCTGTTCAGCATTTAGCAATGTTGATGAGATTTTTATTGAGCAAAATTACATAAAAATATGTCTAGAGATGTGGTATTCAACATGCATGGACCACATAAAAATAGCTATTGAGGATCGAAATGAAAATATGATCAAAGAAGTTCTAAATGCAGTCGATAATATTCAAAATTTAAATCAAATCCCTGAAAACCTCAAAAGATTAAAATATTTCCAAATGTTGTCAGAGAATTATCGATTAATAGCACGAAAAGCTGAATGTGACATTATTAGGAATTTTAAAAGTGAGTTTTTAGTCATGATTTGTGACTACAGTGAACTCCTTAAATACGAGTTTAAGTTCTTTGAAGCATTCTGTGACTTCCTCAATCACTTTAAAACATTTTCTGTGATCGTAGAAGAAATCGAATTGGAGCAATTCTGTTGCTTTGATATAACTTTCACGCAGTTGGCGGAAAACATATGTAAATTAAATGTTGATTCACGCTACATCGAATCGTTAGAATTAGTGAAGGAATCTTTGGATTGTCTCAAGAGTAAAGAACTTTTTATGTTAGAACAATTCCATAGACTCATCCTTCCTTACACCAAAAAACATACAATCGATACCAAATTGATAGAAAATCGATACGTTATCGAAGTTGTGGGAAAAAACATAATTTCCTGTGATTGTAAAGCAGAAATCGAGGAAAATTTTGTAAATAATTCGAAAATCGAAGAAATTCGATTTATTGCGACAAATTTGCTTTACGTGAATTGTGACTTTAAACAGGACCAATGGCATGGTAAAAACGTGGTGGTGTTTGCGAAAACGATCGAGATTGATGAAAAACCGGATGCGGAAGGATCAAAATATGTGTGGAATTTATCGGGGCTAAATGGGACGAACGTCGAGAGTAGTGCTGGCGTGGATGCAGAGGGAGATGGGAAAAATGGCCAAGACGGAAATGCAGGTGAAAGTGGCGGAAATGTTTTAATAATTGCAGATCATATCATTAATGGAAAACAATTCGTTATCATATCGAATGGTGGTGACGGAGGCCGCGGTCAGAATGGTGGGGATGGCAAAACTGGATCCGATGGTAAAAGTCTATCCGTGTGGGACTTTAAGGACAAATTCCCACCGCCAGCTAAGTTTTTCACGCAGAAGCCCTTATTTAATAACATAAGAACTCTAGAGAGTATGGGAGTGAATGAGAAAAAATGGGACAATAAGAACTTCTTTATTGATGGTGGTACAGATGAATCCCGAATGAAAATACGTAACGTTTCCGTCTACATCGAAGGTACAACGCCTGAAAAGAATCACGTGAAGTTTTCATTCTACAGTCAAATACTGTTTCCCATGGACGCCGCATTTCTTCTATTCAAAGGATCACTGGGCCAGCCTGGTGGCAAGGGTGGTGAGAATGGTTTAGGTGGCCAGGGTGGTTTCGCTGGAGATATCAAAATATATGATCCGACGATTGAGGTGGAAACGTCGAATGGCAAGCACGGTGAAAATGGACTTGGAGGTCAACATGGAAAGTACGGAAGTAACGGTTGGGATTTGGCGTATATGGATTACTCCGTAACAACCCCGTTGAACGATTCCTGGCCAAAGTATCACGGCCTCGATGAAAATAGTACTTTGAAAGTGGTTAAGAGAAACTCAGATTCCTCGGATCGAGTTTATTGTGCATACCCGGAATACGAGTGCTACGTTGAAATCGAGCGCAATGAACGTGAGAAAAGCGACATGAAAAACTTTAATGAACGAAACACCCGCAAGGATAACAAAAGACAGCAACACGCGAATGCAATTAAAAAGAAATCCATATCGGAAAGTACAATTCAATCGGCGTATTCACAATATTTTAGTGCAATTGATCAGGAGATTCTGGATCGTGGGAATATGACCGAAACTCGGGAGCGAGCACTCGATTTGTTACGAGAGGAAAAGATTCAGGAAGATGAACAGACAATTAATTTACATGTAAGACAACATCGATCGTCCGATTATATTCAAGAGACGCATGGTAGACAAATGCACCTCAATAAAATGTCGATGAGAGGACAGTTTAAAGTCAGGGAATTAGATGACCCTCTATTAGAATTGATTAAAAATGACAGTGTCGAGTTTGAAAAGTGGGTTTATGCTAGGACTCCGCACGTCAAGATCGCTGAGTTTGAGAAAGTCTTTGAAATTTTCCAACATTTTGAAACCACATGCGAGGATCCCATTAAGAAACTTTATATAAAAAGTAATTTGATAAAGAAATATCGGTTTACAATTTTACAACAGATTGAACATCAAATATATCCTGAAAGTCTAAATATGGATGTCGCTGAACAGAATCAAAAGAGTCGATGGTTCAAAAAGGCATCAGAGGATTTCAATAAAATCGGTCACATAAATTTGGGAGCGTTGTATCCATACATCTTTACCGATTCTGAGGAAAACAGAGACATAATTGTAAAACATTGTACCACCCATGAGGTGTCTCTTGATGGTCCACTGGAATTGTTTGTTAAAATTATTGGGGAGTTCACGGAGATGCGACAGCGCCTACTGGAAGAACTCAACGAGAATAAAAGCAATGATCAAAATGAATGGGGTGACGTCAATATACCCGATCTAAATCCAACTGTGAAGAAATTCTATAAGGAATTTAAGGATTTTTCACAATGGAAGTTCGATAGAACCAAAATACTGCTGGAGGAATTGAAATCAGAGATTAAAGTGTTGGGTGATGGGCTATACGATCTCTGGTTGAAAACTTTCAATTCACAGGCGACAAAGTCAGAATTCGAGACTAAAATCGGGAAACATCCTTTATTAAAGCAAACCTATGAGACATTTACGAACTCAATGAAGTCACAATTCGATTGGAGTGAATGTATTAGGAATGCGGAAATACGCGAAGAATTTGAACATCACATCCGAGAGAATGGTTTCAAATCACCAGCGTATCGAGAACTTTTAGCTGAAATTTTTGACGCTCATATCTGCGTTTTTAGTCAAAATGATTGCAAGCAGTTTCAACAATTGAGTGATCACAATCGAACCAGTAGACAAGAGACAAACATCCTAGCATGCGATACAGACGACGGAGTAGAGCGATTTGTGCAGCTCCAAGAAGATGAAAATTGTATAAAATTATATGCTCAACGCGAGGTTCTAGACACGGCCTATAAAACCATCATGACAAATGTTAACATGTTAGATAGTAGAGAAGAGGTCGAAAAATATTTTTATGAATTGAATATCACTCAATTAAGTAGAACGGATTCAATTTATCAACCCCAAACAGACAGTACTGGTTATATCGACAAGATTTTAAAGCATTTTTCATCATCTTCAGAAGAGGACACCATGAAAGACCGCCTTTTCAAAATATCCTCAAAATTCATCGAAGATCAACATATTTTACAAAATATTGCCTCTCGTTTTGATGTTGAAGGTCGATACATTACAGCGAATGAACTTTACAACGTCATTGACATTGTTCTAAATTCTTATAACAACAAGAAAAATGACAAAAATCTGCTAAATTGGATAATAATGTCATATTCACAAGACCATTGGACCGATGAGCTGACACTATACGAAATTGAAAACTACTGTCGGTATATTTTGCCAACCAAGACCAAATTGCGAAGATATTTGGAAAAAATTCCAAATAAAAACATTTTACTTGTATTCCAATCGAAATTGAAGCAGTTGAATGAGAAAAATCCCATTTCATTGGAGTTGATTGAAAATATATTTTATCTACTGAGCAATATTAAAGATGAGGTCAACAATTTGCAAGATTTGGCGCTTGCCGAATGGCCTTCGGCAATCAAAGAGGATTTTTGGATGTCGAAGCTTATATCATTAACCGGAAATATAAATTCCAGCAGTATGACGCTTTCCACTGCTTGCTACTATATTTTGCACATGGAAAATATTTACTTTTCAACTCCCGTTGAACAACTATTGGAGAATATCCAGAAGCAAAATCAATCTGTGTCAGCGGAAGAACTAGAAAAACTCCTGCTGCATTTTTACAACGAAGAATTCCATCTAAATGATGACGTATTGAAAGTTTTTTCGGAAAATAAAGTACTTGATGCAATGCAAGTTTTAAAACGGCAATATCCAATCACCAATGATGAACGTGATATCTCAAACTTATGTCAACTGATCAGACACAATAAGAATTCATCAGAGAATTTAGTAAATATTTTGGAGACTATTGAAAATATGATTACAAACATCAAAGCATCAGATTATCCACAAAATGGATCAAAACTCAAAGATTTTCAGTATGAAGAGAATCATCTATTGGATCAATCGATTCAGGACTACAGTGAAGCGGATATCCGAAATTGGGTGATTATTTTCAAAACGGTGCTCGCAGAGAATCCCACTATAAAAGCAACTTTAGACTATAAAATTTTTGAAGAACTATTGGCAGTGATTAATCGTGGTATCGAATTGAAGCGTTCCTTCCGTCTTCGAGATACCCAAAATCTGGCAGTTCTTTGTCTCTTGTTGAACGTTCGCAATACATTGGCTCAGGTTTCCACGGGCGAAGGGAAATCTCTGATTGTGGTCGCGGCAACTCTGATAAAAGTTCTGTGTGGTGAAAAAGTCGACATCATAACGAGTTCATCAGTCCTCGCTAAACGTGATGCAGAATGTGAACCTCCAACAGGTAACAGGGATATCTATGACTTGTTTGACATCAGTGTGTCGCATAATTGCAGCGACGATATGGAGACAAGGAAGATAGCATATTCCCAAAATCAAGTTGTCTACGGTGATCTCTCTAGTTTCCAAAGAGATTTCCTGCTTGATCGCTTCTACCAGATGAATGTCCTGGGCGATCGAACATTCGAAAATGTTATTATTGATGAAGTTGACAGTATGCTCCTGGATAAGGGAAACAATATGCTGTATCTGTCACATGATCTTTGTGGTATGGATCAATTAGAATCCGTCTACTTGTTCATCTGGCAATGGGTGAATCGGCCAGCCGGTGATTATCAGGATTTTGCCTACAATTTCGATGTTAATGCTATTAAAGCGGCCGTTCTTTATAACATGTATGGAACTATCACGGGAGATGACGTTAAGCGAATTGATAGTGAGATTAAAATACAAGAGATCAATCGGATTATGTCAAGTTTGACAGACGCCAAGATCATCGACAAAGATGGGAAGTTGCTGGTGAAAAATTTGAATGATAACCTAAGAAAAAAATTGGACCTTGTTCTTACTGAACAGAGAGTCAACACGTATCGAACGAGAGTATTCTATCTAATAAAGGAAACCATTGATCGCGATCAAATTATCTCGGTGCCAAATTATCTGCGATCATTTATTGAAGAACACGTCGAGTGTTGGATCAATAGTGCAATAACAGCTCTGTCAATGAAAGAAGGATACAACTATGTGGTCGATATAAACCGAAGGGGACACAGCACTGATATTAATCCGAATATAATTATTATTGATAATGACACTGGAACTGATCAAACCAATTCACAATGGGATAATGCCTTACATCAGTTTCTGCAACTCAAACATGGCTGTAAGATTTCTATGCAGAGCCTGAAAGCAGTCTTCGTATCGAATGTGTCCTACTTTAAGCTCTACACCAAATTATATGGATTGACGGGAACTTTGGGCTCCAAGCCAGAACGAGAACTTCTGCAGGTGATCCACAGTGTAGATTTTGTAACGATACCGACGGCAAAATCGAAAAAATTCCGTGAAATGGAACCGATTTTGTGTGGAAATGAGATGCTTTGGTTGGATTCAATTGTGGCCAATGCGAATAAAATGACGATCGAAAATGATCGATCTGTACTGATCATTTGTGAAACTGTCGATACTGTGAAGAAAATTTACAAAGCATTCGGTGGAAAATCGGCCCGCGATGTTTACACATACACTCGAGACTATGAAGAATTTGTTATGGGGCAGGGAAATCAGCGACTTGAACCAGGTAAAATTATAATTGCGACAAATTTGGCTGGTCGAGGCACAGATATTAAAATCTCTGAAACCCTTCGACAAGCGGGTGGTCTTCACATTTGTCTTACTTATCTGCCCAATAATAGTCGCATCGAACAGCAGGCCTTGGGAAGGGCAGCCCGTTGTGGGGATAGTGGATCTGGTCAGCTGATAATCATGAATAAGACGGGCTACATGTACGGATGTTCGATGGTGGTGAATTTGAAACACTCTCGAAACCAAGATGAGCTGCAAAGGATTTCGAAAATCAAGGAGTACTACGAGAGTCAAATTATGGTTGAGGAAGAATGTTTTAATAAATTCAAAACGAAATTCCTTGAAATTTACGGGAAACTGAGTGAAAAGAGAGTCAATGAAAATACTCTGTTATTACTTATCCAATCAATCTTGGATCGTTGGGCCTTTTGGCTAGATAAATACGGAAATCTCATCCCGAAATTTTCTGAGGCAACAAACAAGAGAGATTTTTATGCAGCTCTAAAAACATTCTTACAAGACTTGGCCGCCTTAAAATACGACAGTCCATATCACTTATCCCTTTGGGTAAAGGGTAATCCGGTTCAGTCAGTAAAATTGGCAACTTATTTTGTGAGCGATGGACACCGGGCCGATGCAATTGGAATTTTAAACGACATCATCGACAGTGAAGAGAAATTTTCCCATGCTGCACATTACTTTAAAGCTTACGCGTTTGCTAAAGATGGAAGATCCTTAGATTTAGTGAAACGAGAACTCGAAATCGCGAAAAGCCTTTTTGAATACCATAGCGAGAACACAATAAATATGGGAGCTATTATTGATAAAATCCGTCAAAGTAACACAAATAACTTAATTCAGATCAACGCATATGTAAATCAAAAGAAGAGCCTCAGTAATTTGTTTTACACTTACATCAATTCAATTAATGAAATTTTGGGGCGTTCAGTGGAGCCCGAGACATTGTGCTATGGCGGGATATCTGATGAGTATATTGAACTCTTATTTAGTGATCTTCTGGAAAATGGCATATTACTTAAGCCGAAAGTCACATGGAATCGTGATATAACGGATGACATTAAAAACACCTGTTCTGGATATGGTATATCCTCTGAGATTCTGACACAATTCTTGAATAGATACAAAAACCAAGAAATCGACATGGAAGCATTTCTGAAAGATTTGGAAAAATCGGTACGCTTGGCGAGCAGAGAAAGATTTTGGAATATTCTCGTGGAAAAGGACATTCTTCGTCAAGAGCACCAATACATTATAGTTGATACCACCAAGTTGAATTTAATTGATCAACAACTATTCAATCAATTGAATGCGAATATGAATAGAAGCCAAACATTTTCAAATAACGATAATTGTGAAATTTTCTTGTATGGAGAACAAATTGAAAACCTAAAAGAACACTCGAAAATATTTCTTAAAAGTGACATTGAATACTTATTTGATCCTGACACAATCAATATCCTTTCGAAATTGGGCGTGTTTTTTACCAATAAAAGGGCGCGGATCTGTGCGGAGAAGGTGGATGTTCCAGATTTTACTATCTACGATGCAGTCTCGATTAGTGACTTCTTAAATGAAGGTATGTTTGAATTATATGTTTTTACTTACATTTTTTATGAAGTGTACAATGGGCCCAACTTGAGGCCTACGTGCGTGGGGTTCACTTTTGAGCCCCCTTCCTATCAAACCAACCAACCAACCAACATTTTTTATTGAAATGAGTGGTTATAGGGTAGTCCTTACACTAATACATACTCAAGTGGGAAACCAAACCAGGAGTGGTATTCCGTAACTTGTTTCAAGCGTTTGTTTCGAGTTAGAAGAAAAAGTAGTATTCGCGATCTCTGTTTCGCCCTGTCATTTATCTTGATCGGAACAAAGACAGCGAATATTACTTTTTCTTCTAACTCGAAGCAAACGCTTGAAACAAGTTACGAAATACCACTACAGCTGTTAAGCATTTCTCCATAAAAATTGTATCTTTAATGCTAGTATTAGACTTTCACTACTCATCATGAAGAAAAATTGTGCGGCATGACGAAAAGTCTGCAATGTCTGAAGCCCTCTGCATCTGCAACCCAAAACACTGTACAGCTTTTGAAACAGCCGCAGTTTTTTCAAATGCTGCGCAACCTAAAAGCAAAAAAAGTTCCATCTGCTTGCATCTTTTGCGGCACTACTTTGGTAGAACCAGTTACCAGCAGAAATTGACACTTTCATCCGGTTTTTTTTCTGAACCTTTTTCAATTGAAAGCAAATGCAATAAAAGGGTGAAAATGTGTATTTGGTTTAGTTTCCAGGATTTTATCCAACAACTTTGTTTCGTCAGGCGATGACGGCGTTTTCTTCTCGCCATCAATGTAAAAGGCAAACAATCTGCTACTATCACTGAATTATTGATAAATTCGAAATAAATAACAATTAAATTATGCTAAAGAGTCAATTGGGGGCTTAAAATTCGGATAGCCACAAAAAATTTTGCGGGAAAAAATTTCGAGTCCATAGAATTTATATGACCAAATTTTTGATAACTGCTTTGTTTTCCCACTCAAGATACATACATACACCTACGCGCAGTCAAATAAATGCACGTAAATAGTGACGTGTTCTGTTTAAGTTCTCGGTTTTTGTGAAAATTATTTTGTTTCTGTTATTTTATTTAAAAACATATTCTTCACAAAACTTTCATCCGGAATAAGAATTTTTTACGATCATTTAATTAAAAATTTACAGATCTTCTAACATCTGTTATCCAGAAAATTTTCTTGTATGCGTTTGAAAATCAATTTAAATTAATGTTATTTCTAACCGGGCTTATACACGTCTATTTCATACGCAGGCCAAGTTTTGCCATGCTGCTTGCAGGTCAATCAAAAACAGTGGGTTTTGATGAGAAAATAAGAAACTCGTTGCCCTGCTGTTTTTAAAATTAACCCTAGTCCTACGTTGGTGTAGAAAACTACATTTTTGGTTTTTCATTTTTTAATATATTTGGAACTGTAAAATAAAATTTTGGGAGCCGATTCTCCGTGACTTTATTTGTTCCATGGAAATCTACCACAACCAAATAATTTTAATATCTCCATAGTAGTAGAAGCCAACATTTTTTTAAATTTAAAAAAAAAAAAATTAAATGAATTTTTTCTCAACGTAGGACTACGGTTAATAGTTTTTGAAATATCGTAAAATTGATTTTATTTATTTGCCCTGCATTTCATATGTTGCTAGTTATTTTTTAAATGAGATTTTCCTTTTAAATATTGAGGATCGTCATAGTAAGTAAGCTTTAGACTTTTTTTTTTTAATTTTTCAGTGATTGGTATAACAGGAGCCTGATAATAGTTATATTGGGCTGTTAATTCAAATTATTCTGTGCCATGCTGGAATATGAAATGCCCGGCAATTTGCCCTGCGTATGAAATAGACGCGGCTTATACACCATAAAAATATTGAAGAAAAATGTGATTGCTTTTATTTTTTTCGCAGGTATAACGAAAGAAGATGCGACGGTCATTTTGACGGATCTTCTCGAGCAAGGAATTTTGAAAAAGGATGAACACGAAACTTATCGACTGACAAAAAAATACGATCCTTCAGTAGGCCCACGACTGAAGAGATTTACAATATATGAAAATTCAGTCAAGTCAATTTTTGCTCTACGTTTTATCTACAGGATCGCATGGGAAAAAATTCTTTTGCAATTGGAAGACAAAGCACCGATTCGCCTTCCACTAGTTTCCAGTCCTCACAACCAACTGATGGTGGATCTAATCAAGCTAAATATTGTGTCTCCGGTGCGTGTGAACTCGAAAATCGACGATTTTAAGACAAAATTAAATGATTTATTTAATGATCAGAACCAGGGAAAGTATCGACACCGTTTCCAAGACGAACAGGTTTTGAATAGTGTTCAGAGGTCCCTGGAGAAATCCCAAAGTCTGTTTGAAACTCTTGAAAATCCAAGTTTTAAAACAAAACCTTTAGATGAATGCTTTGAGCAAAATCAATTTGGTAACTATGAGGAAATCCATCAGTTCGATTTGAATGGACTGGAATATGTTCTCCAGGTCGAAGAGCAAAAATGGACCCTAAAGATGTGGTTATACTCGGGTGTGGTTATACTGATGGGCATTGGCCAAATTGTGATTGGAGCTTTGATCGAAATGTACACGGTTGGTGCTATGACCCATGTTGGTTCAGGATTCATTAGTGAAGGCATCAATGATATATTTTTTGCTATAGGCGCAATAAAGTCGGGCTACTTCAGTTGGAAGGATTATGGCCGGGCAAAAATAGAGAGTATTCTTTTGACTATTGTGAGTGTGGGTGTGGGTGCGTATCTTTCGAGAGGAGTAAAATTGAACCGATACGGATATAAAATCGCTGGATCCACGGCAGAATTCTCCGGAAAGAAAGTATCTGAAACGACTGGAAAGAGTTTATTTAAAGCGGTCTCAAGTGCAACATTCAGCGAAACCAAGAGAAGCGTTTGGAAGGAGTTTGGAAAACGAGTTGGCCTAAAGACACTCCAAGGAATCACATATGGTTGTGCGCATGCTGCAGTTGACTCAATCGCCGAGAATTACCTGCAACAAATGATTGCAAATATTACTTCAACGATTTTGGCGACTGTTCGGGCCAGAGTGAATGATCACGTATTGTCAAATACATTGGAGCTATTGGTAAGGACAATGGGTGTAGATAGGGCGAATCAGTTCATTGATAACGTTACGAGAGATTACTTCGGAATGGCAACAACTTTGGATGCGTTCTTGCCATTTGCCATCAAACTTGCGGGAAGCATAACATCCGGCATTATCGAAGCATCAAAGAAAATGTCCAGATCAGGTGCAGAACTCGCTCTCCCCATAAAAGTCATAAGTGAAACGGTTAAATGGTCTGGCAAAACAGGAGATATTCAGAAAGTCATAGAAATCATAGGAAACATCCTCGATAATGTAAACAATCAGTTGATCCTGGCACTAGGAGCCCTACAAGCACTTGGCATTAACAACGCAACGGAAGAGGAAGTTCAGGATTTCAGGCGGTCAACTTTGGAACGATGGAATGTGTTTTTGAATGAAAAAGTCGGTCAAATTATTTCAACGAAAATCGTTGTTCCGATATTAAAGCAGAGCGCTGAGAATCTCGTCCGTTCGGTAGGTAAATCCATTGAAAACTCCTATAGACAGGGAAAGGAAAATAAATACTTTAAAACATTTGAAAAACTCAAGGACGAGTACAAGGAACAATGCGATGCACTCGCGGCGAAATCTATTAATGAATCCGACCCGACTGCAAAGGACCTGGTAACAAAACAGTACCACAAAGAGTTGCTCATACTGATGTCGAAAACGCGAGATTCCAAGCTATTTGCGTCCATTATTCGTGAAGACATTCCGATGGACTTCACTTGCGTAAATGCCTGCACATTGGCGATTCCCCGTATAATGCAGGCCCAAGGAATACCCATGACCGGCCTGACGATTGTCGTAGAAAATGAAAATGGCTTAACGGAGAAATTCTCTAGCGGAAATGGTGGACCGGTTGTGAAATTGAAATTGGGCAATCAGCATTATGAGAACGAAAATCAAAAGACGGATCAACAGTCCGATTCGGGATCTTATAATTGCTTATTCCAAGCGGTCTCCGATTCTATGAAATTAAATATGAACGCAAAGACATTTAGGACCCACATTGCAAACTGCATTGAGCACGATCCGAAAATGGTGAACGTAATCCACAAAGGATACCATCAGTTTGCTATATCCCATGAAGGATTCGGTGGTGCTAAAAAAGTTGTCCGGGAGCATAATTTCAACGTGGAAGCGGAGAAGTTCATGAAGCACGAGCATCGAACATGGAAGTTCAATAAAGAAAAAGACGTGGACTTGCGCGATTTGAAGATCAAAAGCCGTGCCGAATTGAATGATCAACTGAAGAGAGCTTTTGAGTCCGGCCTCAACGAGATCCACAGTCGTTTCGAAGAGGTAGAGGCCCGTGGACATAACAGTAAAATGTCATTCGATAATTTCAAGGAAACGAAATGGGATGTTGTAATGATGGATGATAAGAATGGTAATCCAACTCCGGTTCTATTTCCCGTTGAATTTGTTGGACAGTGTAACGTTAAAGTTCAAAATACTAATGGATATAAGACATTTGATCTAAAATTGGACCTTGACAATCCAAACGTATTTAGTGGACCGGAAGGGCCACATGGGCCGCATGTAGGATACGAAGTAAGATGTAACAATCCTGGATCGGACTTTAAATATCAGAAGATCGTTGGCCACGTTCTGCTCAATAAAAATGGTAATGAACGCTTGCCGGGGAGAGAAGGGCATCACGACTACTATGACGATGTGAAGGACATACCGAAGGTTCGCTTAAGCCATATTGTAACTGGGAAATTAAAGGACAGGCCTTTAGAGCGCCATTCGGATTTTTCATAATATTATCTACATAATATATTTATATCTACGTACGATATGTTTTGGATTAGTAGATATAATTTGTAATCCCAAACTAATTTTTAATAAAAAAAAAATCAAGTATATTACATTTTTATAACAAGTATAATAAAGTATTGTATTCATGAAAAATTTCGACCTCTTCATTTTGCCTAAAAAAACATTTCCAGAGCACACGTGAGTTTCAAAAATATCTTTTTGTTTGTCAGTCTGTTGGTGTGTGTACAAGATTTCCCCATTTTTTTACCAATTCTTTCGTTACATGCATTTGTGCAAAATTTCAAATCTCTAGCTAAAGTCGTTCGGAAAATCAAAAAATATTGTTAAAAAAATCGAAAAAATTTTCACAGGCGAAAACAAGCAAATGAACAGCGAATGTAAACTTGATTTCATTCAATAAATTTTTATGGTTTTTTGAAAGATTTTTATTTTAAATTGTGGGATTTGATCTGAAAATGCAAATTCGCTTTGAAAATGCCAATTTTTATGTAATTTTATCCATTAAATGGGAAGAAAACAGGAAAATTAGAAAATTAATTTCCCCTTCTGTGGCCACCGTCAGATTTTCCATGATTTTCGTCGTTCCCAGGCTGTTTTCTTCACAGATCTGTTACCTGTTTTCCGGGAAAATACCTCCAAAATAGATACGCATAAAAACGAAGCATTTTCCTCCACTCAAAGTTTGGAAAATTGCAAATTAAATTTATTTTCATTTTGGCGGGAATTTCTTTAGTTGTCAAGAGGGGAATTTCATAAGTCACATTTATAATGGCAGCATGGGAACTATAATTGAAAATGATGATAATTTTTTTTTGTACTACCCCTTTTGCGTGGCATAACTCCTCACCGGAAGTGAATTTTTTCGCTCTGAAAGCAGTTTCTGAAAGGGGAGGAATAGGACTTTGGTGGTATTTCTCAGATTTTTGAAAAATTGCCCCAAAAAAAAGTTATTTCGATTTTTCCGTATGTGTGCTGACTCCTTTGGCGTGGCATAACCGCTCACCGGAAGTGATTTTTTTCGGTCTGAATGCGGTTTCTGAAAGGGGGCATACTTACCTTTGGTGGTATTTCTCAGATTTTTGAAAAATTGCCCCAAAAAAAAGATATTTCGATTTTTTCCTGAAAGTGTGCACTTTTTCTGAATGTTTTTCTACCAGTATAAATAAAAATTAATAAAAATCATAAACTGTTGATATAGAGTGAATTTGATTTGTAATAAAACCTTTTTTAAACTAAAACAATAATACATAGTTTCAAAAATTTCTGCTTGTTTCCATGAAAAAATCTGTGTGGTGAATATTTGTGGTGAATTTCCTAAATATTTTAGCAAAGACTCTATTTTTACAAAGAATGTAAATATTTTACATTCTACGTATGCGGAAAAGTTCCTTTTTTAGCCACGGCGCCACATTCGCGCTAAAAAAAGTAAAACCAAGAACCTTTGTTTATCCAATGCACTAACCATTTCTTAATCTGTCTTAAAAGACGAACACGTAAAAGATTCACTGGGTTATTTTTTTGACATTTCAATCTTGTTTTACAAAATAAATCATATAAATCCAAGAGGTAGGCGCATAGGCGGCGGCGGAAGGATGAAGTTGTTTTTGATAAGATAAGCGAATGATTTAGCAAATTGCGTGACAAAAAAAAACAAAATTATCTCAATTGTGATGAAAGTGCAAAACATTAAACAGATTATTGTTATTTGCTCGGGAAAATGTCGACATACCAACATATTCTGGTCGAACGCGATGGCAAGTTACTGGTAATAAAATTTAATAATCCGCGAAAGAAGAACGCCCTTAACAGAACCGCGTACAAGGAAATCACGAAAGTCCTTCAGGATGCGGCCAAGGATAATTCTGTTTCGGTTTGTGCGATAACGGGAGTGGGAGACTTTTACAGTTCCGGCAACGACCTCCAACAAGGCAGTGACGATCCTAACGACGATTTCGACGAAGTTCTTCAACAGGCCAAAGTCACGATATTCAATTTGGTTCGTGCGTTCTATGAGTTCCCGAAATTGTTGATATCCTGTGTTAATGGTTTTTTTTTTATTTATTTTTTAAATTTTCTAGTTTCATTTAATTTTATTTCAGGGCCATGCATAGGAATCGCAGCAACAACAGCAGCACTTTGCGATGTTGTCTATTGTTCAGATACGGTAATTTAATACGATAAGTACAAAAGTATTAATTGAAAGGTTGACAATTATTTTTAGGCCTATTTCTATACTCCCTTCACCCTACTAGGTCTATGTCCCGAAGGATGTTCTTCCTACACGTTCCCGGCGATTCTAGGTCGTAGCAAAGCCAACGAAATGCTTCTATTGAACCATAAAATGACCGCCGAAGAGGCACTGCGATTTAATTTCGTATCAGAGATCTACAAGAAAGGTGAATTCGATACGAAACTGTGGCCGAAAATACGTGAAATTTCAAATTTACCTGCGGAATCCTTGAAGACGGCAAAAAAGCTTGTGAACAAATTCAGGATCGAGCAATTGGAAAAGGCGAATCAGACAGAAATTGATGCTCTCCATCAATGTTGGTATTCGGACGAGTTTGCTGACGCTATTAGCAATTTTCTTTCGAGAAAATCGAAATTATAATAGAAAACGTTCGTTAACTATTTTTAATCCATATTTTTATTCTTCGGTGCGCTGCAAATTGTTTAAAAAAGCGAAAATCGCTCTATAATTTAGATACTAGGTCAAAAAGCCTGTACTATTGTTTGTATTTTTATAATAATATATCGGATTCGATGAAATCATTGAGTTTTTTTTTAAATCAACTACAGAAAATCTCGATTTACAACACCTCGATATACAACGTTTTGTTCCTTACCTCGATATACGACGATGTAGTCGGCGAACACGAAACGAATGGTTCGATTCATGAATTTAATTGTATAAAACCATAAAACACTAATAACAACATTGGATTTACAACTCGTCCTATTCGTGTCATGTTCGCCGACATTCTGTTCAATATGAGTTTAAATCGACCAAAAACCATAGCAAATTGTCAGTGCAAACTCAACTCATATTTAAAGTTCAATATCCATTGCAGTGACATGCTAAAACCTAGAGACACACTTACGTAAAATGGCCTACGCAAGAAAGAGAAAGAATATCGTATGCAAAAAAAATATGTCAACAGATGTCGCTTTTGTGGTTCTTTTTCTACGATGTATCGCCTTTATGAATGAAGTTGACAAAAGTTTGGCAGCTATAGCACTGAAATTTAAAAACGGTAAAATGGATCGAGGAATTAGGATCGAAGAATTCTTTAAAATGTTGAATAAATCAACTTTGTTTCCAATAACAGATTATCTCGGCGCAAGGGATGCGGGGTGGTATAAATAAAAAAAATATGAGGTAATTTATTGAATTTTGCACAACAAATATTTCTAAATTACAAACACAGAAATATAATGAATTAAAAAAAATAAAATAATAGGTCTCTGCAGAGTTTACTTGTTGGGAACGTCACGTCGAGGAAGAATTTGTGCCGTATTCCGTCACGCTTTTTCAAATTTCGTTTTAAAATATTTTACTTATTTCACTTTAGATATTCAGTTTAGATAAATAAGAGTAAATAAAGTTAAACTGTTTGAATGACAATCTCAAATACGACTTCTTAATCCCAGTATTAATGAAATTTCGGTCAAAAATTCTTGAAAACCGAGTGAAGTTGGCAGCAATTGCTAAAATGACATCAATTAACCACTGAACGATAATTGCGGAGATTTCTAGTTTCTCTCCACTCACCACCTCGTGCACTAAAAAGTTGAAGAAAATTAATTTCGTCAGATTCGTCCGATGACCGTGTGCGAAATAACGGAAAACAAAGTGTTTTAATCAAATTATTGAGAAAGTGTCGAGAAATTCGGTTACATGTTGAAAATGTACACGAAAAACATTCGGAAACAAGCATAAAAGTGCAATGGATGCATCGGTGAGTAAAAGTGCCAGCGAAAAATATTGAATGCAAAAAAAAAAAATATGTCGAAAGAAAAGTCGGTGTGTGGCGAAATAAAGAACAACTGCATGTAATTATGCAGTTAAATATTGGACACGGCGAAATTCTTGTGCGAAAAATCACACAAATCCAACTGCAAAAGTCGCAATCGATTAGTAAAAAAAAACATTCGCAGTGAGTTTTTCTTCAGCTTTCCGAGGCGATTTTCATTCGATTTTCTCTGTAAAACTGTAGTGAATTGGTTCGGGGAAGGGAGAAGAGGTCAGCACAGCTAATAGATTTCCATTTCGTCAATTTTTCTCAATAAAATCGTTGGACTTCCATTTCTGCATCTCGGCTTGGAGACCATTTGACTTTCTGCCATCTCATGCTGTCAATAAATTTTATGTAATAACTGCGAAGACTTGCCCACACACTTGCTAATTATCGCGTTTTTAGCCGGAGCAGAAGTGGAATCAAGTTGATGGCGAGAAATCTCCCGGCTTGGCGATTTTCCGATCAATTCTGTTGAAATTCAATTCGCGACTTTGACAGATGGCGGCTGATTTTGGCTACGTTGGCACTTCGATTTCCTCGTCCGACCACAAAAGGAAAACAAGAACAACAACAAAAAAAAAGAACTTGCACGCCGTATGAAAAGTGGAAAATCGTTCCAAGTGCATTTCTATCATTCTTCGATTTGTTTTCCTCATTTTCCACATTCCCATCGTTGAAGGTATGCTCGAATTCAGTTGTTAGGTAACTTTGAAATCTTTGGTAACTCCCCCGAATCGAACATAACCTCAATGTTTTCGGCGTTTCTTGAGTGGTCTAGAATTTTCGCCGGATTCGAATGAAGTGCGATTTTCAATAATCAAATCTTACTAAAAACGTTATTAAAACTGTTCTACTGATTTCTGAAACAAGGGTTTTTAAAACTCATAGTAATTTAAAAAAAAGCGACCACTCAATTCGGAAGCATGGCTGAAGGTATTTTCTTCAGGGGGTAATTCTAAAAATTTAAGATAACCTGAAATAATATTTATATTCATTCACCAGAATATCATAGTTGAAATATTGATTTTTAAAATTTCCATTATTTAGTGTTGATCTGGCATTTCGTTATCTATTTGTAATTTAATTTTGATCGCATTGGAATTCTTCTCGATGTTTCCACGTTTTGCGATAAAAATAAAACTGTTTGCATTTGGCTCTTTGAACTACGGCTAATATATGTAAATAAGTAAGTAATTAAAAGTTCAGTATCGAAGCTTTTTCGCAAAACAGCCCTAGAATGGCAACTCAGACCGGATGTGTGACGTAATCAGAGCTGCATTTATGTTAAAAAAAATCCTATGACTTGACCCTACAAATTTAAAAACCAAAAAGTTCTCCGTTACTTTTATATCTGATATATTTTCTTTGGAATTACCGAGAAAAAACTGGCACATCGCGTTGGGAGTGTATTTGAAACCAGCAGAGAAAACAACATAGAAAAACGTTTGATGTTTTGTTTCAATTTTTAAAATTCTAAATTAAAAAAATGTTTTACGAAAATATAATTTGTTAAAAAACTAATTTGAATCTGTCACGAAAATAATTTGGAATATTTTTCTATCACGACACCCGTTTTATGATGCCAGCGCTACACTCTCGCCGAATGTGGGCGAATCACAAGTTGCGTTTTTTTAATGTTCTAGAACACGGAACATTAAAAAAACGATCCAGAGTAAGTGGGAAATTTCATTGAGTTCGAATGGCAACTAACTTCACGTTGGTTACATTAGTAGGCCGTTACTGCTATATTTTCTTGATATAATCACGATTTGCTATCTCCCATGATTAAAACTATTTCGCTGTCGAACAGAACCAACAAACCACCAACACAAAATCCTCAATTGAGAATAAAATGTCAGATTTATTATGTTGAAGTTAGCAGCATTTCATTACCGTACATTACCGTATAAATTTTCCCTTTGTTCCAAGCGCTGTTCGAGATGAAAAGGTGGTGCAGGATTTTGTAGGGAAAGCTTGTTCTGAACTGCTTGAGAACATTAAAAAAACGTAACTACAGTCGCTGTTGCCAGGTTGAACGATTTTTAACCGGCTTCGAAAAAGGAGGCTATGCCATACAGTAGTCTCCGCTTAATTGCACAACCAATTTGCAAAGAAAAACGTTGCAATTAAGTGGCAAGCCGAAAATAGGCTAATATTTAGTGCCATTAGACGAATTTTAATATTAAATTTAGTTTATTATTTGCAAAGCTTAAAACAAATGTTCGAACAATAGAAACTATTGCTTTTACATAAAAAAACATTGGGGTCCACATGTCTGTTCGTCCGTCCAAGAATAAAATAAATATCTAAGGAATTTAGTCAAACAGTTTCCATATCGCATGTTTCTCATAAAAAGTTAAAAGATACTATTAGGATTAATTTTTATCACAAAAAAAAACGTTCAAGGTGAGTGTGGTAGCGCAATTAGAAAAAATAAATAAAAATTTAAAAAAAAAAACTTTTGTTAAAAAAATGTACTAAAAGGGACAAAAATAATTTTTTGGACTCTGTGTATCAAAAATAAAAGCGAGGTAACTATTTATTAGCGACCCCAAAAACACCCAGATGATATTCTTTCGGGAACATTTGAGAAAAAGCACAATGCCGTTTTCCATACAGGACCTCTTGTTATTCTTACTAGGACGAAGTAGTGAAAATAGTGTACTATCATCACAGTTACTAATGTGTGCAAAATTTTCAAGTCAATCGGATGAAGGAAAGTTGGCCTAAATTACATTACAATATTTGCCCCTGATAGACAAGCTTAATAAAAGCTTTTAAAACTTTATCGATTTGGTTAAAAAAAAAGCGAAAGAAACCGGGTTTCAAAAAAGCAAGAGAGAGAACAGCAATTTTTGGGCATCCGTTTTTTCACGAGGCTAAATTGCTATTGTGCTGAAAAGCGGCCAAACATTTTTTGGCACTAATTTCGATATATCTGTGGTCACAAGGAAAAACCGCTTAAGTCGAAAAAGCGTGTTTTGAGTAATTTGGGTTTAAAGTTTTGATTATTTTCTTTTTTGCAAGCAAAACTGACTTAGTTTATATGGTTTTTGCTCTACCATTCCTCACTGGGGTACGGCATGAAAACCAAACTTTGACAGAATATAGAACTGGATATGGGGAATTCAAATATTCACTAACCTTTAAAACAACATAACTCGACTTAAGCTGTTTTTCATTGTGACCACAGATATAATATAAAAAAAATCTTGTTTTCTTATTGTCATTTTTATGGACAAAGTGGGACTGATCCTCAGTCCAGATTCCTAACAATTTTACGTCTTCGCAGCCCATCTCCTACATGGATTGCAAGCCATGGGTAGATTGCAACATTTGTAAGGTTTCTTAATTACAACCTATCAAAAGCTATAAAAAAAGCGGATTTCGTGATAAAAGTCTAGACTGGTGGTGTTGTTAGCAACAATCAGTAATTATTATTACTTATTTCGATAAAACAAGTTGAGTGTGGGCTTGAAATGAGAGGATGCCAGAAATAAGGTTAGAGTCAACCACTTCCGGCTTACAGGCTCAATGATTTACCACTAAGCCACATTGCCACATATTTATGGACTTAGGTAAAAAAAATCTTAAAACAATTGTATGGTTTCAACTGTTAATGGCCCTGATAAGTATTTTATCAAGTCATTGTGAAAAAATGGGCCTTTGTCCAATAGTAAAATGAATTTTCTGTACACTTGACCATTCCTCAGTCAAAACTTGGACAGTTTTGATCTAAAAGGGGTTGTTTTTTGTGTGGTTACGATAAATCTGTGATGGCAGTGCCTGCTGGTGATGTGAAATGTTATAAAAAAAAGTCCCCAAACACGAAACCTTGAAGTACATTCGTGAGGATTTTTTTTCCTGTAGAAAATATTCTGGAATTCTCATAAAAATCTGAAATGAAGTATTTTAGTTGGTTTTTTTTTCGTTACAAGTATATCTAGAGATTCTATTAAAATATCATAGTTGAAAAAATATAATATTTTAATTAAAAATATTTTTTTTTCCAATTCTTTGTTGTTGTTTCCATGTTGAACTCAAATTCAAATGCTGGATTTTTATCTTAAAAAAAAAAACAAATAAAAATAAATTCGAAATCGCATGAAATCATAAAAAAAAAACAAAAAACTTCATAGGCGCCCTATGAGTTTCTCGATCTAACAGACATTGATGATAGTGAACGAAAGCATTTAATTTGTACACTATATAAAACAACTAAAGAGGAATCATCACAGAATGATTCAACAACAAAATCAACAGCTATTGTAACACCAGCAATAACAACAAATACAATTAAATCAAAGAAATCTTCTCATGGCACATCGACAACAACAACCAAAGATCACAGCAAATTATCAAGATTTGAATCGAGTAAATATGTTAAGAATATAGCGGCACACCAATTGCCATCAAATGGTAAGCTATAAACTTAAACATAAATGTTAATTATATATTTATGAAAAGAAAAAAAACGTACACAATATGAAAAAAAAAATTAGTCAAAAGAGATAAGTTTTTGTACACTTAAGCAAAACAAAAAAAAAACAATACTTTCTGTTTTAGTTATTTTTATTTACTACATATCTATATACTCGTTTTATTATAAATATAATCTAGAAATATAACAAGTTACTAATATGAATACACATATTTATATAAATATTATTATAAAATTATCATATAATAATAGCGCTGTCTATAGAAAACATTTAGTTGTAGTAGATTATGCTTTTCACTACATTTATTATATTTATTTCACAAAAGCTACCCCTCAATGATTTTTTTTTTGGTTTTTTCTAAACAACAACAGCAACAAAAATGCAAAAAACAAAACTATCCTCTTTTGTATATTTTTGCAAATCACAAAATTTCACAAGACAAAAAAAATATTTTTTTTATTGCACAAAATTTGCGTATTGAAGGAAATATCGAATAACAAAAATCTACAAATTTGAAAAAAAAAGATTAAAAAAAACAATTGAAGTTTTGATTTTCATGAAAATATCTTTGTAGCATTGTTTGATTATGAATTTATGTTTTTTTTTTAAAAAAAATCACATTGTTATCTGTTTTGGTTGATATTAGTGAAAACCACAATATTAGATAAAAAGTTATAAATTACTTGCAGTTTAACTAATGAAAAATGAACAAAATGTTTTATTTTGTTTAATTTATTTTCAAGAATGAGCCTTCAATGCCCCATGATAAATTTTTATGCATTGACAGTAGATAACGACTTTTTTTACAGCGAATTTTTAAGTTGGTATACATAAAAGTGGACAAATCCGCTTGCTTTAGGCAATTTATAGATATTCCAAACAGTTACAGTTCATACAAAATTAAAAAAAATATCTGATGTGAACAGCTCTTGACTTTCTAATACAAAATTTACGTTTCTGCACAATTTATAACCCGATGAATAAAATATTTACAAAAAAATTGATTTTTTCTACGAAATAACGAGAAAAGCTATCGATTTAATGTGAGAGGCAAAAATGTAGGGCATTTTTATATCTTGAATTCATTCTTTAACTGTTTTTTTTTTTTAATTTAGCTTGCAAGCAATTCGCAAAAATCTTATTTTTCACATTTTAATGAAATTATCTCTATAACGGTAAAAGAACATGAGAAGATAAAATTTTGAGAAATATCTTCCGTTCATCTCATACATTTAACCACGAAAAACCCGGTATTTTTCAGGAAAAACCGATTTAAAAAAAAAAACGGCATATCGATACCGATTTAAGATATCAAGTTCTAGTAAAAGTAAAAGTGTAATAAGTTTTACTATCTTCTGGGCACCAATCATGTATTCCGACGCGTCTCTGTCTTTCGACTTCGACGCAACTTTTAACTCCTGACTTCGCCAAATCAGCAGCTTCAAACTTCTTGGAGTGACAGTCAGAATCACGTTTCGATTCATAGTCACGACTCCGCGAAATTTCAAGCTGCAGAAATGGCGAAGTCAAGAGTTAAAAGCTGCATCGAAGTCGAAAGACAGAGACGCGTCGGAATACATGATTGGTGCCCAGCTTTGGTCAAACTGAAAAACACGTAGTTTCGGAGTAAAAAGCAAAAAACGAAATGACGATTCATAAAAAGCCGTCATTTTAACGGATTTCCAACAAAATAGGATCGTCCCATTCCCGGAGCAAACATGCCTGTCAAATTTCATGGCTCTAGTTCTATTAGTTTTTGAGGATTCTTGTACACAGGTCGACATCTCCTTTCGTTCTTCCGACCATCCTGAGCTGTGCTTCGGCATTAAAGGGTCTTCCCCTAAGCTCTGAAAAAGGGCTGACAAACAGAAACACATTTCTGTAATAATGCTCCAATCTACTCAAGAGTGCTCGGGAAATGTTTTTTTAGGCTAACTTAAGAGGTCGAAATTTTTCACAAATACAATACTTTATTATACTTGTATAAGAAAGTAATAATAATAATTTTTTCGATTCAATTTCACACGTTTTTCTTAATTTAAAATGTTTGTGAGTCATTTTTTTTATCATGATCACTCGCTCGCAGACTGAGATAAGCGAATCTCGGAGGTGTTGAAACAACAGCAAATCATGACTAATAGTCCAAAATATTTACTTTTAAGGGGAAAAAAATAAATCTGAAACCAAAAATTGATTTTTCGGTGTTTTAATTGTGATAACATTTTTGTGCGAACAAAAAGAATCACGATTCTAGAAATTACGGTCATTAACTTACAGACATTACTGTTAAGTTTTGTTTCATTTCAATTTAATGACAGAAATCGGAAAGCTTTGACGAAAAAGTGCACGGATCGGGCGGACGGAAAGAAAATCTAACTGAAATTTTCGGCCTTTCGAAGGTTCACTTGGGAAAGCAAGTGCGATTCTTTTCAAATAATTTTTTTGTCCTTAAAATTAATAGAAACATTTGAAATTTTACAAAACCTTACAATTCCCATCAATAATAAAGGGAAATTTTGTTAGATATTTTTTAATATCTTAAAAATTGTCATAATCAGTAAATTGGAGACGAAAAACCTGCACTCTATAAGAAAAGCTATAAGAAAAGCTACAATTGCCAGGAGCCAATCGTTAAATACACTATATGAGGGCAGACAAAATTTTTATGAGAAAAATGCATTTGTATGGGAGAGGAGAAGAGATTCATTTTAGTATAAGATGCCGTTTTTGAATTTCCAGTTCTTGAATTTTTCCTCAAAAGACTGAGGGTGAGAACATCTAAAAGATAAATTACAGTAAAGCAAATTTCGAAAAAGGAAAAATATCTTAGCAAAAAATCATAAATATGTGAAATGATTATTGAAAATTTTTTTAAATGGTATGCAACTTTGTTATGTCTGACTTGTTGCGGCTTTAGCTCTCATTTCAAGGGAAAAAATTATGTTTAACGCGGAAACTGTAAATATGTAAAGAGTATTTTTTTCTTTTTCACGATTTTATGGTGCATAGAATTTCAACAGTGCGAGTACTAACCCTCACATCATATTTTCGCCTGTTCTACCTAAGAATTCGTGGCGTATGCATTTCGCCATATAATCAAAAGAGTAATAAAATATTTATTGTGAACAGCACATGACTATCTTATACAAAATCTACGTTACCACCGAATTTACAATAGAACCCGACGAATCAAATATTAGATTACAAAAAAACATCGATTTTTTACGTTCTTACACGAAGTATAATCAAGTATTGTCTTTATGAATAAGTTCGACTTCTTAATTTTGCCTAAAAAACTGCTCGAGAAACTCTTGAGTCGATTGGACTTATATTACAAAAATTTCTTTTTGTCTGTCAGTCTATCGGTCTGCCAGCCTGTCTGTCAGTCTACCGGTCTGTCAGTTTGTCTGTCAGTCTAACGGTCTGCCAACCTGTCTACCGGTCTGTCAGCCTGTCTGTCAGTCTACAGGTCTGTCAGTTTGTCTGTCAGTCTAACGGTCTGTCAGTCTGTCGCCTGTATGTCAGTCTACCGGTCTGTCAGCCTGTCTGTCAGTCTACAGGTCTGTCAGTTTGTCTGTCAGTCTAACGGTCTGTCAGTCTGTCGCCTGTATGTCAGTCTACCGGTCTGTCAGCCTGTCTGTCAGTCTACCGGTCTGTCAACCCGTGTGTCAATCTACCTGTCTGTCAGTCTACCGGTCTGTCAGTTTGTCTGTCAGTCTAACGGTCTGCCAACCTGTCTACCGGTCTGTCAGCCTGTCTGTCAGTCTACCGGTCTGTCAACCCGTGTGTCAATCTACCTGTCTGTCAGTCTACCGGTCTGTCAGTTTGTCTGTCAGTCTAACGGTCTGCCAACCTGTCTACCGGTCTGTCAGCCTGTCCGTCAGTCTGTGTACAAGATTTCTGAAAAACTAATAGAGCTAGAGCCATGAAAGTTTGCAGGGATGTTTGATCCTATCAACTTTTAGTGGATATCCATTAACCGCAAATGGCCCCAATTCAGGTTAACGATCGCGATTACGATTGAGTTTCCTCGACCAATGAGATCAAAGCTTTTATATCCCTAACGTTGAAAGCTTTTATATCCTTATCGTCGAAAGCTTTGATTGCATTGATCGAGAAACTTTAATCGTAATCGCAATCGTTAGCCTGAATGGAGCTTTAGGCAAAAATATGAGGTCGAAATTTTTCATGAATTCAAAACTTTTTTATACTACGTATAAGAAAGTAAAAATTGATTATTAAACATCGAACCCATTGCATGATGAATTCGATTTCTGATTCTAATTACTAAAAAAAACAAACATAAAATATTTACATTGGTCTTTGCTAAAAATAAACATTGTTTTTATTTAAACATCTTGAAGTCTTTTGTTATTAAATTAATGTCGTCTTTCTTTTGTTGGACAGTTCTCATCCTTCTTTTTTATTGTACGATTTTTATTTCTTTCATTTCGTTGAAAATATTTGATTTTATGGTTGAATAGTGTAGTAAGTAAACCACAGCCACATTTGGAAATTATTTTTGTAGAAAAGTCAACAACAATATTAACGTCCTCGTTCGCCCCAACAACCGCATCAACAACGCATGTGGTCAGAAATTTAGTGATTCCACGTTTTTTGACACCGATCGCATTGCCGTTATGTGCTGTTGTTAAACCAACTTTGGCTGAGGTTGCCACCGTTGTACCTCTGCGCGCGCCGTCATTAACGGCGGCGGGTGCTGCAGGTAAATTTTTTTCCACCTTTCTTTACAAATATAAAAAAAAACAGTTACCAAAAAGTTACCCCCTTATGATTTTTCTTTTTTTTTTTTTTGAAAAAGTAAATCTCCAAAAGATAAAAGTTTTCTACTATTAAAAAATATTGATCGCTTTTGGTTTTGACATGATGAAAAATTGAAAAAAAATTAATAACACATGAAGCACAATTCCCACAGGGTACATGGTTGGAATGGCTTTCCTCCATGTTTCGTGGGAATTTTCATTCAAAATGTGCGTTTATCAAAATGTAAATTATTTTACTTTCGTCCATTGCAAAAACATTATTCGAAATGCACATTTTTTTTCCTTCAATTCGCATTTTATTGAATACGTCTTTATTTGTTTGTTTTTAGTTTTTATCCAAATTTTCTTATGCTTAACAATTTATCATTTTTACTCGTTTTTCAATTAGTTTTTATCAATGTGTTAAGTTTTTTCCGTTTGGAATTAAGAAAATATATATATATTAATTTGATTTTCCTTGTTGTTTTCCAGCAAATGTGCATGTAGAGCAGAATTCTTCCAAAGTCAAATCGAATCGAAAGATTATCATTCATCCAAATCAGTCAAATTTTGCAATGGCGCCTCATACATCCGCTCAACAGCATCAACAGCAGCAGCAGCAACAACAACAACAGCAACAACAGCAGACGCAACTAGTCACCACATCGTCTCAGTCTCAACAGTCGGCAGTATCTCAGAATCAGCAGCAGGCGGCGGCGATTCAAGTGCAGGCTGGACCACAGAATAACAACATTAATCCGTATTCAGGACAGTCGACAGTAGCGTCTGGTGGACAACATGTTGCTCTCGCTAATGCAGCGGCCTACAATCAGATTCCACCGGGTGGTGTCTTCATGCCGCCCCATGCATCGACCGGAGGCTCCATGTATTCAATGTTACAGCCCGGTTTGCCAAGCAATGTATTTGTGAATAATGTGACTGCCAATGTAAATCTTCACGGTTATGTTACTCATTCTGTTCCACAGTTTGTCCAGCAAGGTGCAGCACCCGCCTATTTACCCGCTGACGTACAGCCAACGATTGGACAGCATGCAAATGAACAGGTATTCATCAAGCATTTGGAAAAGGGTGTATATTAGCATTTGGAAAGGACATTTGGATTAGAAGCTTTTGGAAAGGGGTTTGACGGGTCTTTATATACTCTATATGAGAATCATATAGTAGAATTAGTATAATCTTATAGTAAATACCGTTTGTAACGCATCGAAGCAATTGTTGGACACAAAAATGAACTACATCAGGGTGTTGGGGATGACAAAAGATTTCGATTTCCGTATGTCCGTTCGTCTGTCTTTCCGTGAACACCATAACTTTCAAAATAATTGAGCTAGAGGTTTGAATTTTTATCACAACAAAAATATATCGTGGGTGGGTGGGGGAGGGGATGACAACGATAGAAATGTCTTTAAATTTTCGGTTCACAAAAAAAAAACGCCCTTTCATTTTCAATCGTGGAAAAGAGATTTAAGAAAATGAGTCGAAGTTAAAACAGCTTTGTTGCAGGATCTAATTGATTTCAAGAGAATCAATAGGCTAAGTTTTTTTTTATTAAAAACGCCCCAAGGTAGGCAACGGAGAATTAAATTAAGGAATGATAGTCCGCTAGTTGGCAAAACCGACAAAGCCTTTAGTCTATATGTTAAGAAAATTTCATTCCTGTCTGACTGTATCCGTAATTGAATCCAAAGAGCTGGGAAATAGATTTTATTTAGTTTACACAAGATTCATTTATTTTTTATTTGTTGGAAAAATTTGGTGATAATTTAGTTTGACTTTTTTAATCAGAATTTTCTGAACTTCGCACCAATTAAAAATTAACACCATATGGAATTTAATCAAGAAATCTTATTAGTAAAAAAAAATGTGTTTAGTATTGAATTTAATTGAATTTTTCTTTTGTAATTTCCAGAGTTTACCGGTTCAAACGATCCAGACGAGCACTACTACTGGAGTATCCACTCGGGGAGCACGACGTGGTCGTGGCCGTGGTAATAACAGTGGCAATCGACGTTCGGACTACAATCAAAGGCAGTCCGGTGCGAATGCCACACTACAGCAACAACAACAGCAGCAACAACAGTCACAACAGCAGGAAGTTATCGGTCAATCATCCGTTGATCAATCGACAATAACTCAGCCAGGCTACACTCAATTTTATCCATATCCATATCCGCAGCCATTCTTTAGTGCACCGTCGCAAAACATTGGCCATCCGCAAGTTCAGAATGCCACTGGGCCACCACTATTTGTTACCAGCCATGTTCCAGTCTACAGCTATCCAGCATTCTACAATATTCATCCGGGATTCGTTTGTCAAACGTTAATGCCACAAGACTATGTGGTAGATGAAAAGGGTGAGGAGCAACCGCCCCCGGAAGGCATGATTTGGCATCCGCAAATGCAAATGGAATATCCAGAAGAATATCTTCATCCTGACATGGTAGACGTCAATCATAATCCATCACCGCTTAATTCATCGCACACACCGAGTATGCTAAGTCCAATTATGCCCATTTATGATCCTCACATTCACTCATCAATGGACCTGCCACAGCATATGAATGAAATGCATTTATATGACACCTCATCACTTTCCCAGCAATCCCTACAATCCGATGAACAATTGTCGGAGTGCCAACCGCCTATGCATCAAATGATCCATCCCGATATGATGGTAGCCGCCGCTAACCAGCTAACCATGGAGCAGATGGCCGAGCACGGAATGGTGATGTCCGGATCCAAAGACGATCTACATAATATGCATATTCTTAATAATAACGAAATCATGGCTAACGAAGTCCCTCTCCAAGGTGTCTTAATCTCAGCTGAGCAAATGAACAACAACAACAATATGACCGGCAATGATCAATGCGAGATGCTAAGCAATGGCCAACATCATCTTGAAATCGATGAGATTCATAGTGATATTCATCCGCATCATAATCAAATTGTTATGGTTGAGGTTCAAAAAATCCCATTGCCAGGCGAACATCAACAACAGTCCTTGCACGCGGCACTGTGCGACGATCAAGACGGGCAAGAGCTGGAGTTCTTGCAGAACGAAGAGCCGGAAATCCAAGAGCAACAGCAACAGCTCGAGGACGTACAGCAATCGTCGTACATCAGAACGACAGTCATTGGCAAAACAATGTCCTGGACGAATCAAATGAAAAAGACAACGGCATCAGTTTCAGTCACTGCGACGCCATCAACATATAATCCTCATCAGCAAGCCTACCAACAAGCACTGCCGCTCAGCAACAAACAATTCAATCAAACATCACAGCCACAACGAATTCCTCATGCCGGTCAAAAAATGTCTCCATCGGCCGTAAATCCCAGTGAAGTGATGAATGCAGATAAGAAAATCGCAACATCACCGATAACATCAAACGAAACTAAATCAGTTGCAACAATATCCATCGCTAGTGCCGTCATTCCACAGCAATTACAAGAAGCCAAATCATCAATGGTTTCTTCTCAGCAGCCGCCAATTGTTGATGTACGTCGCTCATCCGATGGTTCATTCGCCAGCGTTGCTCTGCCGAAAGAGGTAATTAAGGAAGTCATGAAACCACAGATCGCCGAATTTGCCAGAGGTAAAAAGGATGGCGTGACGTCACCAATCCTCGGTGGACCTCTGCCGATGCCTACGCCAGTGGCCGCTCAGTCCTCTGGATCAACATCGTGGGCGGGACTTTTCGCTAAGAGCAGTTCGAATGTCACTGCATTGCCACAATCGAACATAACTCAGCAAAATGCTACCCCGAAACGACCAGTAGCTAAAGTTCCTCCATTTGAAGGTACAGCGAGTTTTATGCCATCGACACCTGGCGCTCTTTCGTACTCTGCTGCCTCAGCTCAGGGTCTGCCATCGCAGCCAGCAAAGATGTCGACAGTTAAAACTAAGCCACAGCAATTCGAAGTTGCCGAAACCGATATCAGCAGCGACACCTCCGATGAATGGTCATTGAAGTTGGCCAACTCTCTGACCAAATACAAGGTCGACTTCACACCGATCAGCTTGCGACCGCGAGGATTAACAAATCGATCCAACTATTGCTATATCAATGCTACACTACAGGCCTTGGTGGGATGCCCGCCATTTTACAATTTATTAAAGTCGATACCGAAACTCCCGACGCTCGGCTTCAACGAAACATCGAATGTTCCAACTATTAATGCAATGTAATTTACAGATATTTTTATTATTGTTTGCAAAAAAATGTTTTAATTTGCAAATTGTTTATAGGTTCGAACTGATTTCGGCATTCTCCCAGTTGCCTCAGGGAGCGAGACTCGCTCGCCGTGAAAAAGGACAGAAAAAGGACGACCTATCAACGGAATTGACTTGTGATCCGTCCTTTGAACCGACTGCGATTTACAAACTCTGGAATGCCACTCGTATGGATGTCGAGGGACGACAGGAAGATGCTGAAGAATTTTTGAGTTACGTTTTAAATAAACTCAACGATGAAATGCTCGAGGTAGGGGAAATTTGGCCTGTTTACAGTGGTTTGATTTTAATATTTTTGCATTTTTATTGCAGATTATGAAAATGATTCCGAAACCGGCTAATGCCGAAAATGGCGATCAAATTGCCGAATGTGATGATGGTGATGATTGGCAAGTATGTATGAAGAAATTTGAAATACAAAAGATTATTTTTTTTTATTTCTTTATTTTCGCATAAATATTAAGGGGTTATGACAGTTTTTGCTTAGAAAATTAAGTCAAAATGATTTAAAATGAAGAAGTAGTGATAGAAAATACTCAATTAGAGAAGTTGCAGAAACGGGTTTCTGCAAAACAGTGAAATACGCATTAAAATTACTTTAGCGGTTCAGAAGATAACTCGTTAGGTGGCTTGGGACCTCAATAAGTTAAAACTCGAGTCGTCGTGAAGTTCGAGATATCAAGATACATTTTGAACTCGCTTCAGTTATCAAGATATTCGAGTTATTTCAGTCGTTTTGAGGAAGCCGTTTAGCTGTTAAAATTGTCAGAAATTGTGAAAAAAGCTTTTATACCACATTAAGTCAGCAAAATATTCTTTGTTAGTAGAAAATTTAGCGTTACAAATGTGGTAGAGAAATTTGTCGCAAACGGTGAAGTTTTGTGAGACTGTTTTAGTTAGCAAAATGGATTCTCTGTGGCAAAAGCATTTCCAGAGAGTTGTTTGGGAGTTTTTTTTTTCGTGCATCTTAAACTTAGTTGAAATGCGAACAAGTTATTTTGCCTTTTTTTTATTAATTCACCATTTCCAGTGTTTTTGCTAATGATTTTAATTTCAATTATAGATGATTTACAATCACCGTAACAAGGGAAGCGTTACAAGACAAACTGATTTTGGACGAACACCTCTTAGTGATATTTTCCGAGGTGAATTGCGTTCAAGATTGCAAAGGGAAGGCGAACTATCAACTGATGTTATTCAGCCATTCTTTACGTTGCAATTGAATATTGAGGTGAGTTTTTTTTAGTTCAATTTCTAGTAATTTCATGAAAATACTTTTAAAAAATTAACAAAATTGAGTTTCAAATCGATTCCATTTTTTTTGTAAAAAATTGAAACAAAGTAAAATTGACGAAAGACATAAAAAGTGCCACATTAAGTCAGCAAAATATTCTCATTTAGTGGAACATTTAGCGTTACAAATGTGGTAGAGAAATTTGTTGCAACCAATGAAACTTTGTGTGACTGTTTTAGTTAGCAAAGTGGATTTTTTGTAATAAAAGTATTTCCAGAGAGTTCTTTAAAAAACTTTTTATCGTTTTTAAACTTAGTTGAAATACAGACAAGAAATACAAAGAAAAAAAAACGATTTTAATGGACGAAACTGATTTGTTTTATGGAAAAAACATAACAAAAGCTATAATTGCCAATCTGGTAATCATTATGATATTCGTATCAAAATTCAAAAAGTATTATGATATTCGTATCAAAATTCGAACAGTTGTACCAAAATTCCACTTTGAAGTCAAACTTTCCAATAAGATTTTTTAAAATTTATTCCAATCGGATTTTGATGTATGGAAGTTTTATGTAGAATCATATCCTAAATAACTTTTGTTCTTGGACTTTTTTGATGAGATGCACCGTTTTTGCGATATTTACAAAAAATGTTTTCGTTCGTATGGGGGGTACCCCCCCTAATGGTCCATTTTTGCTCGTTAACGAACTTAGCCTCGCATTTTACGAAAAACGGATCCACGCAAAATTTCAAGTCTCTAGCTCAATCCGTGCGCCCGCAATTCGCGCCACAGACGGACGGACGGACAGACAGACAGATGGACAGACGGACGGACATGCAAAATTCAATTTTTTTTTATCATTCTAAACACACTGGTTTGTGTGTGAGGACGGGATCTTGGCGTTACAAACGGTAAAGCAAAGTTAATATACCCTTTGGTTTCACCATACGGGTATAAAAAATCGCAAGGATCTGTCGATAAAATATATTACGGTAATTTTCGTCTTTTTAAAAATTCGCACTCTCCATTTTATTCCATATTTCTGCGATTTTTTTTGTATACGGTTTGCACCACCGTCACACGACTGTAGATCGTTCTTTTCCCTAATCGTGTGACGTATTTTATGTACAGCCTCTAAGACCATGTTCAGACACAGCAGAATCCGTGCGGATGCAACCACGCGGTCGGAAATGCGCGGGTTCTATTTCTATGGTGTTCTTCTTCGGCATTAACACACAAAATTTCCATCCTCGCGGATTTCACGGTTCAATCTATTCGCAAGCTGCTATGTCTGAACGGAGTCTAATTTTGTTAACGAACCTGGGCACCAATCATGTATTCCGACGCGTCTCTGTCTTTCGACTTCGACGCAGCTTTTAACTCTTGACTTCGCCAGATCTGCAGCTTGAAATTTCGCGGAATCGTCACTATGAATCGAAACGTGATTCTGACTGTCACTCCAGGAAATTTGAAGCTGCTGATATGGCGAAGTCAAGAGTCAAAAGCTGCGTCGAAGTCGAAAGACAGAGACGCGTCGAGATACATGATTCCAGCCCTGTTTTCAAATAATAAGTTTCTCACTATTTCACTTGAAATTTATTGAACTCTTTCAATCCTCGAAGAATTTTTATATCTTTATCGTATATCTTTTTGAATCTGAAAACTACAGTGTTTTCTCTGAAGATATCACCGGAAACGAAAGGATTAGAACAAAGACCAAAAATTATGTCTAACCAATGTTATTTTTAGTAGGCAAAAAATATAAAATGTAATTCTCTTTTTTTTTATTTACAGAAAGCGGCATCAGTGAAGGAAGCACTTGAGATCCTCGTTGGGCGAGATCAATTGGAAGGCGTTACATGCAGCAAAACAAATCAGGAGGTCGTTGCATGGCAGCAGATGACGCTTGAAACGCTTCCAGTGGTCTTGATTTTGCACCTTAAATGGTTCGATTATAAACTCGATGGATGTACGAAAATTCTAAAGACAGTCGATTTCCCTGTTGAACTTAAAATTGATGCTAGTAAGTAAAGAAAACTTTTTAATTTAATTAAAAAAAAATGAAATCGTGAAATTGAGTACATCGGCCTTGGTTTTTATTGTACAACGACCTCAATTTGTGAATGCCTTAGTTTTATAAACTTTTTTTTTTTGGTACAAAAGAAGACGTCTATTTCATACGCAGGGCAAGTTTTGCCATGCTGCTTGCAGGTCAATCAAAAACAGTGGGTTTTGATGAGAAAATAAGAAACTCGTTGTCCTGCTGTTTTTAAAATTAATAGTTTTTGAAATGTCGTAAAATAGCTTTTATTTATTTGCCCTGCATTTCATATGTTGCTAGTTATTTTTTAAATGAGATTTTCCTTTTAAATATTGAGGATCGTCATAGTAAGCAAGCTTTAGACTTTTTTTTTAAATGTTTCAGTGATTGGTAT
This sequence comes from Chrysopilus asiliformis, assembly GCA_964034945.1. NCBI lineage: Eukaryota > Metazoa > Arthropoda > Insecta > Diptera > Rhagionidae > Chrysopilus > Chrysopilus asiliformis. Next base: position 26,227,073 of record OZ035962.1, read on the forward strand.
AACAGGGACTTGATAATAGTTATATTAGGCTGCAAAATCAAATTATTCTGTGCCATGCTGGAATATGAAATACCCGGCAATTTGCCGTGCGTATGAAATAGACGCCAAAAGAAGCGCATATACTGTCGCTAATAATTTAGGATGTGGATTTCTAAGAACTTTTTTTTAGAAATCCAAAAAAACAACTTGAATTTTGTATATTTTTGAAATGTATTTTTTTTACTACTTCCTTTAGAAATCCTAGCGTCAAAGAAATATTCCCAAAAACAACGTTTATATCGACTATTTGCCGTTGTCTATCATGATGGAAAAGAGGCATCCAAAGGCCACTACATAACCGATGTCTATCACACTGGCTACCAAAGTTGGTTACGTTTCGATGACAGCTCAGTGAAACCAGTCAGTGAAAATAATGTGCTGAAGCCAAGGGCACCAAGAGTACCTTATCTATTGTACTATAGGCGATGTGATACAGTTGCAACTCCACCAAATACAAATAATAATAAATAAAAAACAAAAATCATGAAAAAATTACATAATATTATTATAATTTATAGTGGGGTGAATCTACATTTAATTTTAAAATTATTTACGATTTAATTATCATACAATTAATAAAACATATTAAATGATTTTTTTTTACAACAAAAGAATGAATGTCAGTAAAAATGGGATTGATGAAATTTTTTTTAAATTAAATTTGAGGAACTACTGTCAACTATTATTTTATTATTATTATAATTACGATTATTGCATCAAAAAATTATTTGTCTATTATGTTGATCATAGTTATTAACATTACGTAAAAAATCATATAAAAAAAACTGAATAATGGATTTTCTTAACTCTTATCATTTTATAATAATTTTCCTATATTATCGAGTAAATGTTATTATTATAAGAACAAGACGAAATTTTAAAACTTAACTGGCTCGCCTAGAGAAATATTAATCGAGAATCAAAAGTAAAACCGAACACTTTATTGAAAATATTTTTGTTTTTTTCAAAAAAAAAATTAATTTAATGTTCAACTAATCAAAACTAATAGAGTTGATCGATTTAAGAAACATTTTATACAAGATAAGAAGAAAAAACTTTTTTTTATTTAATTCTTTCACACAATTTAATGATAAAGTTTTCTTTAAAATATGCTTTTTTACTGAAAGATAAAAATTCGCGTTATGTTTACTAGAAATTTAAGTTGAAATCTAATACATTTATATTTTTACTACTAACATAATATTTTAATATTACTGTAAATTTCTCCTAATACCTCGTTATAGTGAAATGTTTTTTTTTTGTAAAATTTGTTTTTAAACACAAGTTTAAATCCTATAGACATAAACAGAGCAATGTTGAATTTTATAATAAAAAGGAAGTGCGATTTTGGTTTTTCTTAAAAAAAAAAGTGGTTTGCTTCTTTGTTAAGGCGAGTTTATATTTGGATTTGGTTTTTTTTTTCTCATTTAAACAGTCAAGTGAATTAAGCATGAAATAATATCAAGTCCAATTCGATTATTGCAATCGCAAGATGAATTTTAATGTACAACAATTTACTACTGAACAATCCTACATCCTCTAATTACAGATTAAAATTCAATGTTGTTCCTTATAATTTTCCTCTTTGTACATAAAAATAACCTTGGCGTTAGATTTTTTATCACATAAAATAATATTACTAGACTGAGCATTTTTATACATTAAAAAAAAAAAGAAAAAAATACAATATACATATGTATATGATTTATAAGTAATAATATAGTAATTGATTATATTTAGACATTTATGCTAAATTTGGTATACCTATTTTATGATTTTATGATGCAAATAACAAGTCATGTAAGAGAATTTTAGAAAAAATAGATGAACAATATAAAAAATTAAATGAAATTGAAAATCGCTTAGAGAAAAAAAATGTCGAAAAGAATTAATTGCCAAAAAGAAAATTAAAAAAAAAAAACAATGTTGAGAAATGTGGGATCGATTTGATTGAATTATTAATTTTGAATACATATTTGAATGAAAATAGAGAGTAAAAAGAATATTATTTGTAGGATCGTAATTTTATTGATTACATAAACAGATAGCTGTTTACACTTTTAGGGAAACTTGGTTTTCAAACCTCGTCTCGACTAGACATGAATTGAAATTTTTTCCATTACCTGCCATAAAAAGGACATTTGTAGACATATTTTTTCCAAGCATTTTAGCGCAAGATATCAAAAAAATTCTGATAAATGCTGTCTCCACGGGTCTCTATGAAAAAAGTTTCAATTTATGTCGAATCGAGACAAGGTTTCAGGGGAAAATTTCGATAGTTCTGGTGGCCTATTATGGAATACGATCGTAATCGTAACGATTGGCATTTGCCTGTTGTTGTTAGTGTTTTCTACTAACAACAACAGGTGGCCTATTATGGTTTTCTACACTAACAACAACAGGCAAATCCCAATCGTTACGATTACGATCGTATTCCATAATAGGCCACCTGCTTGTTTCTCAAAATAGCTCAACTTCGAGTTAAAGTTATAATTTTGATACTTTCTCCACAATTGCAGGCTAAGGGGCCTATTGCGGTTATCGATATCTATTCGATCGACCATCGTTGGCCGGAACGATCGAAAAACAATTTGGTATTGCGTAAGGTTCATCGTTCAAGCAATCGCTATTGTGAATTTTTTAGTGTTTGACGTTTGGGAATTCACATTGTTGAAGTTATTTTAATGTTTAAAAATGACTTCAACGCAGAAAATACAATATTGAGCTCCCTTAAAACATAGAGGAGGTGGATGACAATGGCCATATGAGCGAAATTACACCAGAAGACGGTTTTACAAACCAACGTCAAGGCGAAAATATTAAACACCGAATGTTGAGTTCTTTGAATTGACCAATATTTCAAATCTATGTGAATAAAACAGTTTTTAAGTTCATTTTTTATTTAAATTATTTTTATACCACTTTGGTCTTATTTTTTCATTTTTTCAACCAATTTTTATATTGGATTTTTGATCGAGGTTTTGATCAAGATATTCCTCATTAATAATTTCCTAAGTGTACAAATACTTCCATTTTATTATTAGCCTCTAATTTTGATAAAAAAAAAGTAATTGCAATACTTCACCGATCGCTAACTTGACATAAAATTCACCGAACGATCAAACAAATGTCATCGTTCCGAACTGAACGATTTTATCGTTCACGAACGATAAAATCGATGATCACAATACCGATTTTTCGATTTGACATTTCAACGATCGATTGACGAAGCTCACAATAGGGGCCTAAGTCGATGCATTGAACGTACAAATTTCATCCTTAATACGAGTACAGGAAAATTACCCTTCCTTTTTCAGTTGGGGAAAAAACAAGAAGTGTGTGCTTTTTCAACTAAGCTTTTTGAGCGCTTCTGTCGGATAGCGTTTAGGGGTTGTCCATAATATGCGTCACGATAATTTTTTGCCTTTCGAAACTCCCTTCTTCCGTCAAGGTTTTTCGCAAAAAAATCTTTCAAAAAAGAAAAACGTCTAAAAACGGAGACTGTACTTTCAAATATAGGATTATGTTTTAACAAAAACTAATCTTTTTTCATCAAAAGCTTTGGAAAGGAAAGTGTGAATTTAATATGGAGTTTTACCCTGAAATCCAAGCAAAACTGTTTTAATAATAATAAAAAAAAATCCTACTTTATAAGGCTTTCTATATTATTGTGAAGAATTATTCTAGTGTAAGACAAAAAAAATATATTGAATACATCTGTAGTAATAATGAATATCACTTTAAGTATAAACAATGATAAAATAGTTTTTTTATGTGCCAATAATAATCAAATTAATAAGAATTAACAATGAGTAGAAATGAATGAAACAAAATAAAACTATAACGAAGCATTTTTAATGATGATAGTTTGTGAATGTCAAAAATAAAAATAAATCAAATTAACGAAACAAGGAAAATGTATTTAATGTAATAAAAAAAAAACTTTAATCAAATATTTAAAAAAAAAATGCTTTGATTTGTAAATGATAAATATATAATCAGGCGATATTTGCTTTGAATATATATTTTTATAAAGAATTATTATATATGACAATATGACGTACGTAATGATAGCAAAATTATAATGCTTAAAAATCTGCTCGAAGCTTTAACTTTCAAGACGTCACAAGCGAGCAATTTATATTATTTTTACTTTAAAATAGAATCATTTCGGTGTGTAACGTCGCACAGAAATTGCATTCATCTTCAATGTTAATAATTAACATCAGATAAAGAAATATTTTTTTTTAATGAAAAATATTGATGGAAATTGTTAAAAAAACAACAACATCAACTGAAAGGCATTAAAATCTATTTAAAAATATGGTGTGTAGTTATGGTATTGAGAGAACTTGTCAACCTGTTTTTAGATAGAATTAACTAAGCTCTGCTCACAGCACTCATGTATTTAATTTTACACATGTTGACACAATTAAATTTCAGCATACAGTGGAGTCCGATTAAAAGAACATTGCAAATGTCAGCAAAATTTGTGCTCTTAAGCGGTGTTTTTAATCTGAGACATCTAAAGATTGCCACAAGTAATTGTGCTTTTAAAGAGGGATGTTCTTTTAAGCCATTGTGGTCTTAAGCAGACTCCACTGCATACCTATTAGTAGTCACCTCCTTTGGGTTACAATTGAACCAATAATCATAATTGAGGCAAAGTCTTATTTAAAGAAAAAGAAACAAAAAAATGTATTTATATTTAAAACTCTAGAAACGAATTTTGATAATATTCATCACTTTAAATCAATATCAAAAAGTATGTAATGCTATTTAATTTTTTTTTTCTTTTAAATATGATTTATTGTTTTATATATTTCTTTTTATTGTAATAAAATAAAAAATTTGATCAAATTTATATAATTTTGGTGATTAAGATTGTTTGAAGACTAATACGGATTAAGGCCTGTTGCGTACTTGAGTTTAATCAACAGTAAATTACGATCGCGTAGTTTGTAAGCTACATTTGCTCACACATAAATTTGGAAACTTTTGCAAATATACAATGGAATCAAAGCTTGTAAAATTGTATATACCAAGTGCTTAGCTGAAGTATGCCAGGGGCCTAAAACTTCCGAAATAGCAAAATCAAACTACACTTTTATTAAAATTTTGAATTCAACAATTACGAAATACGAAATATACTACTACGAAAAGTAATACGAATGGTTTTCACACGTTTGTCGCCAAGATTAATGCAAATAAATTTTTACGTAAAAATGTAAGAAGCATTCAATAATAATAATAGTAGCCCTTATAACAATCTTATGGATATTTTTTTGTTTTGTTTTAATGAATATTCAGTTTTATGAAATATATAAGCTAGTAATCTAGAATATCTATAAAATATTTCATGGGAGCATTTTTCAAGGAACCTTATTTAAAAAAAACGATAGTGAAATAATATATTAAAAACATTTAAAATTTTTAAGGTACTAACATTTCATAACTTTTTTTTAAAATTATCAATAGGGCAGGGCAGGGCGGAGCTAAATCATCTGTCTTCTGTGTATAAAAATTTACATTTGAATGAATTGAAATAAATTTTTCGTTCTTGATATTCTCAATCAATGCAAAACTTTAAAATTGTATTAATTTTACGGCCGTTGGGGGATATTTTTGAATCAAAAAGAGTACAAAAGGAACTTGAACAAAAAAAAACTATGAAAACGATTGCGAGTGTCCAAATTTTCTATTCATACAAAGGCAGATTTGATACAGCCCTTTTGATTATTTTTTTTATAATTGTTATATTGATATTAATACTAAATTTACGTGATTGATTTATTAGGATTAATTTGGACTTTAGTTATTTTAAGATTTTTTTTATTGTCATTTGTTTTCAATGCTGATCCATTTTCCAAGTCATAATACATTACGAGTGTTTAAGTCAGGAACAATGTTTAGAAATTTTGAACTTGTGCGATATTGTGTTGAAAATGCTACACAAACAGTTATTGAAAGTGTTCTTTACGTAGAAAAAAATGAAATGCATCATAAAGAGTGGGGTGATTAATGGGTAAATAAGGGCGGGTGCGAAACTGTCTAATTATATGCCAATTCTAGTATGGAGTCTTTCCAGTAAAAACGGGAATTAGCATGCTATTAAACTGTTTCGTATACACCCTATAAAAAGTAACGCTTTTCGCGTCTTCTTAAAAGCCACTTTTTGAAGGGATCCGGTCATAATACCGAAATAAAAAATCCCGAAAATCGGAAATTGACCGAATCCGGAAAAACAAAATTACAAAATTCCCGAAGTCAAAAATCCCGAAATATATTTTACTGAATACCCAAATCCTGAAATGTAGAAATCCAGAAACCCAAAAATCCCGAAAAGCTGTTATAAGTACACATTAAACTGAGTGTACTGAGTACACATTAAATTAAAAAAATGTTTTAAGGAATTCTATTTACAAATAAAAGAATTAGATCAAAATTTTTTTTTTTAATAAAAAGATATTACTTTCGCCAAACTTTTTATGAAATCATAAGGATCAGTTTCATTTTCGGTGGACAAAATTGTTTTGATCCTTTTGTCTTTTCGGATATAGTCATTTTTAATTTTCTTTCTTTCACCTGCTTTAATTCGCTCTATTTTTGTTTTCACACTTATGTGTTCTTGTCCAAGAATAGCAATTAAGCGATAAGTTCCACAATGCGGTTTTCCTACCAGAGATTTCAAGCGGCGATGCCAGGCTTCCACACTGTTTTGAGTCCTGGGAAGATTCTCTGAAACTAAATCAGAGATGGACGAAAGAATGATGTAGAGGTAACTGTTTGACCATTTGCAGATCTTTTGCGAGTAGAACCTTCAAAATTCAAGGTCATATTACATTTTGTAAAATCCCGAATAATATTTTTTCTTCATTTGAGACGCGCGCGCGTTTCAAATGGAGAAAAAATATTATTCGGGATTTTTTCAGGATTATTCGGGATTTTTTCATTCGGGATTTTATTTTTCAAGATTATTTTTTTCGAGATTTTATTTTTCGAGATTTCAGCATTCGGAATTTTTTTGGTCGAGATTTTTGTTTCGGGATTTTTTTTTCGGGATTTTAATTTTCAGGCAAGAGACACCAACCCCTTTTTGAAACTGATATTTAGCGTAACTTTACATAGGTTAACAGAGAAACTTGTAGTTACATCTGGAAATTTTTAATGTAAGACCAGAAAAAAAGTTATTTTTCTAGAATTTAGTTTTTCAGAGTTACAGTGGAGGCACAAAAAAATTTTATTTGAATGCCGAAAAGTTGCATGAAACTAGAAATTTCACGCAGGGGTGGCTTCATATAATTGACTAGTCGAACGAAATCTTTAGCCGACCATAAATTGAGCCGTTCTTTTTTTGAAAGTTGTATAAGTCCATCTAAAAATACGTTTATTTTCTTTAACATTTTTGTTAATTAAAAATGCCAAATTTATATTTTTATAAACGTGATCCATATGGATTAACGTTTACCAATATTTTAAAGTTCATCCAAACTCAAACCCTTAAATATCTTAGGCCCCTTTGCGCGTATTATTCTTAAAAAATTAAGTTATGGTTAGCCTACTTAAACCGTAGAAATTCTTCGACTTAAATTTTTTAAGTTGTACATAAGTTGCTAAGTTTTGTTGGTGCAAACGGCACCTAATGTTGAATAAATGGTCTTATACCACTTTCAAAGAAAGCGGCTCAATTATTACACAGAGGCAGTCATTCTGATGCACACGAAACAAGAATCTTCTTTTTTAGCATTCAGCATCTCGAATGGTATCAGATAACCAGAACAAACCGAAGAAAAATAATTGAAATATGGTTTTATTAAATCCATAATTAAAAGACCAAAACTTCGTTTCGTTATAAATGAAAGATTAATTAAATCAAACACTAACAGAACTTTATTTATATCATTTACAATATCACATGAGTTCTCAATTTAGAAAAAAAAACGCGATGCTATAAAATTTGAATTAAATTTAAAATTCTGAACGTTCCAAATAAATTCAATGCTAAACGGGGTAAAAAATTGTTTGTAAAAATTCTTTTTATTCTTAATATTTAGATGTTTTGATTTAGGAGTGGTCCATAAAATACGTCACATATTTAGGTATGGCAAAGATCTACATTAGTGTGACGGCGACGTTAAATCCTTCGCAAAAAATCATGACGAGGGGGTAGGGAGAGGGGTTCAAAAAAGCGAAAATCAACGTGACGTATTTTGTGGACAGCATCTTACAAATAATTTCAACGTATGTAAAATTGGTTTACGTGAAAAGATTTTATTTTGGCACAATCTATGCATGTTATTTTGAATAATTTAAAAAAAAACAAATGAAAAACAATTGGTTTTTATAATTAGTATCTAAATGTTGATCTTTTTTCCTAACAGAATTAAATTATTGGAAATTTTTCAAATCAAATTTTGACAGAAAAGAATAATTTTATTTCTTATTGAGAAACTTTTTTTTAATAAATAATTCCGTAAAAAACACCCATCGCAATGCGTCCAAAATTTATATACAAAATTTCAAAAAGTATTGAAAATTTTTCGAATCTTTTGATAAAAAAACCAACACTCAATTTTCGATCGCTTGTAGCAATGTCAACCAATTCTATTTATTCCGTTTACGTGTTCATTTAAAAAGATGATTTTTTTCGATAATTTAAATTAATGATATCAAATTCTTAATAAAAACATATGAATATATAAAATTAATTGTTATTAAAAAAAATAATCTTTATATATATTGAAGGCTGTGTAATGTTACGTTTATGTTTTTTTGATCTTTCTGTCAAATTAGTTATATAACAAATTTATAAAAAAAAAAAATATATTAGGTAACTACTAATTCATATTAATATACATATAAACATTTGCATACATAATATATTTTTTTAACCAAAAATATGAAACAAAATTCACAATTTGAACGAAATCGATCTTTATGAAAAACAAAAAATTGAATGAAATTAAATTTAAATTGATAAAAATCATCTGGAACTGTTATTTATGCGTAAAGATTTAATATGAAATTAATAAGAAAAAAGCATGTAGGTAGGTACTGTCTTCTAATAAAAGAACAAAAAAAAAATTATAAAAAAAACCCTAAAAACTTACAACAAAAAAAAATATATTAGAATTAATGGTAAAAATAAAAAATATTGTTAAAATAGATTAATGCCTTTTTGATATGAATTAATTACGAAATAATTTAATATGTAAAAAAATATGGTAATGAAATATAAATTAATAAAATTATAACTTAAACAATTGCATATAAAACACAATTTTTGAGAAAAAAAAACAAAAAAATTAAATGTGTATGTTTGGCAAGTGCACTTATCGGTTATTGTTATCTAAAAGAACATAATACAGAAAATTACAATAGCAAGAGCAAAAAATTAAGAAAAAAAAACAATAAATAAACGTATCTATTATGAAATTTAAGTTAGTTGTTTTATTATTACAAGCTTTTATGCTACATTTACACGAATGACAAATTTGTCATTTTTTTCTTGTCATTATGTTAATTCCGGTGTAAATGGCATAATTTTTGTAATTTTTTCTGTCAGAAAATGTCAATCTCTCATAAAAGAATGAACTTGTCCATTCTTTTATGCCAGATTGTCATTCGTGCAGACGCAATATTAGTTATGGCAACTTTAGTATTCAACTTTTGTCATAACTAATATTGCGTTTGTACGAATGAAAATCTGGGATAAAAGAATTGACAAGTTCATTCTTTTATGAGAGATTGACATTTTCTGACAGAAAAAATTACAAAAATTATGCCATTTACACGGGAATTAACATAATGACAAGAAAAAAATGACAAATTTGTCATTCGTGTAAATGTAGCATTAGTTTATCATCATTGAATTTGAATCATAAAGTGGGAGTTACAATGTACCGACAGCAACAACGAGAGCAAAATCATTTCATTGGCTGAGAGCCCTCTGCCGTAATAGTCACAGCGCCGCTGTCTTGTTAATCTCTAACCATAATTTTGCTGTCCTCGCTGCCCAGCATATTTTATAGCTGATTTTATATATACAGGGTGGGCCAGAATAGACGCGGGGGTTTGAATTCTTTATAATTTTTTTATTTTAGCGAAACCTATAATTTTTTTTTCAAATACATGTAGTTGATTGATGGGGAATATTTTTGGTCTAAACATGGAAAATTATATCCCGCAAGTAGGGATGCCAACGATAAATCGATGTTTGCGAAACATCGAGGTTTCGTTAAAAAATATCGAGTTTTAACCTCGATGTTGAACAGGTCGATATTTCGAGGTATCGATGTTGTTATCCACGATGTTGAAAAAGCCGATATATCGAAGTATCGATGTTGTCCGCGATGTTAGAACATTACTCTTCATAAAATTAGTAGAGAAACTAATTTTAGCTGATTTAATATAGCCACTCTACTTAAAGATTTGTTTCAAATTTTCTTTGCTATCAATTTTCGGTTTCATCTTTCTACAAGATTTCGCAAAAAATACCAGAGCTAGCCATGAAATTTTACAGAGAAGTTTGGTCCTGATGTGGAAATCCGTTAACCGGAAGTAACTAAAACGGCGGCTTTTTAAAAACTATGCGGTTTTTTACGATTTATTCCGAAACTAACCATTTTCCAGTAGTCTTATGTATTACAAAACTTGGAGACAATAAAATTTGCTACATTTGTGTCTTTTACTAGAACTCCGTTATGAAGATATGCCGGTATTTCAAAAAAAATAGTTTTTTGCGAATATCTCGAAAACTAACGGGTTTTTGGTGGTTCAACGTATAAGAAGAATTAAAACCGTGTTAATTCTACCTGGGTGCACTCCACCCACAGTAGAGCATCCACCAGGTGGCTAAATTATTTATTAAATGTAACTTTTACAAAACATCGGTATCGATGTTTTCAGGACGATGTTTTCTGACATCGATGTCGCCTTAAAAAAAACATCGATTTTCGATATATCGATGTTGTATGAACGATGTTGCATCCTTACCCGCAAGTGGTGGCCATTTTCTGCTTCGCAAATCCGTGCTCTTTCCAAGACATTTTCCATAACCTTTCGTGTTATGGCCTCGATTTCACTGCGAATGTTGGTTTTCAATTGGCTGATGGTTGTTGGCTTGTTGACGTACACCTTTTCTTTCAAATATCCCCAAAGGAAACAATCTGGAGTCGTTAGATCAGGTGAACGCGGAGGCCAATTGAAATCGCAACTTTTCGAAATAATGCGTCCGCCAAACATGTCCCGTAAAAGAGCCATTGAGCCCACCGCCCACCGGTTCGTTGTTCTATTGTGTATAGGTCCATTTTAAATTGCCCAAGTCTTCTTAACAAAATGCTGAAACAAAATTAAAAAAATAAAAATAAAAAAAAAGTTATAAAGACTTCAAACCCCTGCGTCTATTCTGGCCCACCCTGTAGCTTTTAGCTTCACGGAGAAAACGCGACTTGGAAGCAATACAACGAATAATCATTAATAATGAGACATTAATAAATTTATTAATCATTAATAAATTTTTTCGAAAATTTACCGCTTTTTTCCCTTCAATGACCTAAAATTTCTAACAAAATATGGATCTCACTTTCAGCGATTGCCTGTTCTGTGTCACAGACGAAAATAATTTTAAAAACCGAAAATACGGATTAATTGTTATGCCGGTTAAACTTTCGTCGAATGCAGGCGAATCACAATCATAGTTGACAGGTCGGACACTTTTTTGTAAATTAAATTACGTTTTTGCATTCATCCGCCGAAAAATTCTGGTTTTCGATATAAACTATGCAAAATTTAAAATATGTATGACATCGAAAACTAGATAAATTGAAAAAAAACAATAGAATTTACAAAAGAAACCCCAACCTGGAAACCGTGGCTGTGATTTGCCTGCATTCGCTGAGAATGTCACGAAAAGTGACGCTTCTAAGATAATCGACCTGTTATTCTTTTTCTTAAGATTCAGAAATTTGTGACAGTGTAAATATTTCCTATAAATTAATTTCAATACGGCAACGCTGGCAATGTAAAAATAATTATTTATGTTAATTTGTATTTAAAAAGTCGTGCAGGATATGAGTAAATGTAAAAAAATTTTATTTTTTACAAGTTTGTTATACACTGTCAACTATAATTTATTACTTCAATACTTACTATAATAGTTTTGCAGTGAAAAATGCAAAAAACTCAAAATATGTTTAAACAAATTTACCGCCCTAAGCATATTGGCACAATTGTTAATTTATAATTCGCCCAGAATTTGTTTTCTCCTTTATCTCGCCCAATATGACATTAAAAAGACGCACACATTGGCAAAAGAGGGGCCTTTTTTTTAAATATGTATTTATAAATTATTTTATATTATAGTCGAATACATTGGCGCTAAAAGTCTCCAAAAACGCCTGTATCCTTGCTGAGCGAAAAACGAAGAGCGAATTTCGTGTAATATGGGAGAAATATTGATTGCCGAATGCTCAATACGAACCAAAAACGAAATTGAAACGACCGAGTCCTGTCGTCAAATATACAACCATTTTTCGTTAGTTTTTCTGTGACTGTTTAGGGCGGTTCCGCAGACACAAGACTTGTAGACGTGCAAAACGGGCAAACAATAAGAACACTATAGAAAAATTTAAAGAAAAATCATAATAATAATAAAAATATCCACAAAAATTTATAATAATAATAATCCAAACTAACAATATTAAATTAATAATAATAATAATAATACATTTAATAAATAACGAAATTCTTAACCGATAAAATCGTGTAACAAAAAATTCTATACATCACATCACATAAGAAAATCGTTCTATTGTAACATCAAAAAAAAGCACGAAATAAAACTTAATCTACCAGCATAAAACCGAAAAAAGAAAAGAAAAACTACTTGGAAAACTCCCTGAATTCTAGTTTCGAACCAAAAGTTTTGTAAATTTCATCGCCAAAGACGAATAATTCCATTTCGAAGAATAAAAAAATGATAGATCGAAATTATAGTGTCGCTTCTTATTGAGAATTTTTTTTTATTAAATAATTTCGTAAAAAAAACACACATCGCTATGCAATAAAATTTATTTGGTGATATGTCCAAAATTTTAAAATCCACAAAATAACAATTTTCTGCGGAAAGAGTACCAAAAAAACGTGTCCTTTATTTAACAAAAAAAAAATTAAATTCTAACGGTGGCAAATTCTTAGTTAAATCTAAAAGTGATTTTTTAAAATTTCAAAATTGACTGAAACTGTGTAATAAAGACAGGCCATTTATTTTAATAAATTCACCTTTCCCAATAAATTTTTTTTAAAGAAATGCTCGTTTCGCTGAAATAAAGAGTGCTCGTTTTGTCCGGGGATTGTGTTTCAATTGATGGTTTGTCCTTTTTTTCTTATCACTAACAAAAATAAAGGGAAAATATCTTGGTTTATTTTCTTCGATTGTCTTGGAATTGGAATTGTTCTTATTTTTTTTTTAAATTGTATTTTCAAGAAAAATAATTGAAAAAAAAAAACAAGAAATAGCGTAAAAATGAAATAAAATCAAGAAGCAAATCAAAATTGGAAGAGTGTACCTCGGTGTGCTAAAAAAAAGTTGGGCAAAAATAAAGGGGAGTACAAATACTGGAAAGTGGGGATAGGAGTAAAGAATAAAAAAAAAAAGAAATGAAAATACTGCCTTTCACCTTGTAGTTTATCCCTACAGTCCTTGAGCAAATGGAGAAAAGCGATAAAAATATCGTAACGTATCGATGGAATGCCACATTGCCGTAAATAATTTTCAAAATCTCACAAAATATTAAATAACTTAAAAGGGAAATTTATAAAAATAGCGAAAAAATAACAACAAAAAGACCAAAAGAAAACGGAGAAAATTTACCAAGAAAAATCATCCCAACAGGGAGGGGTGTTTTGTGCATATTTAATATAGATATGTATATACGAATGTATCTATACTGCCTTAACAAAATACATAGATACATATATATTTATGTGCATACAATCATATCCTCGATTGTATAGAAATGCGGGCCTTTGTATTTCGTTTATTTGTGTATGAAAACCGAATCCTTAAAGAATTAGGCAACAAAAAAAAAAGTTTAGTGTATTTTTGCTTTGGTTTTATATGTATGTATGTATTCGTGTTTAGCGAAAAAATATGTGAATTAATTTGGCCATAAATTTAAAAAAAAAAACACATTTCCAAAATAGATAATTCTTAACAATTTAAGAACCTTTTGCAATAACAAAACTCAGCGACTTTGACTTAATAATAAAACTTTTAAATCAAAAATATTTTATAAATTAGGCAAATTTTCCCGTAACTTTCACACCGATGATCCTTAAACAAAAAACAACCCTTTTTTAGAGTTTATCCTTTTATATTACAGTGAAATTGCTATGAACGACAATAAATTGTGTGTGTTGAACCGCAAAAATTTTCATTGAAAAAAAAAATTGAAAGGTAGTCAAATTGCAGAAATTTCAGTTGTAAAAATAACGATTCTACAGGAAAACGAATTAAGAATATTCGCTATATAAGGAAATAAACACTGTAGGAATTCTAGTGTAAAAACTTTGGTGATTTCAAAGAAATAAAGTTCATTTCTGTGAATTGAAAAAAAAAATTGTTTAATCAATTTGAAAAATGAACCCAAATGATACAAATTTCAGCTACTGAATTTTTCATAAAGTGTAAATATTAAAAATGAGCTTATTTTCATTAATTGCGATATTATTTCAATCAAATTCTAAAGTGAAATAACAAATATTTATTTGATTCTTTTTGATTTTCTAAGTTTATTTGAATAATCCGGCGAAAAGAAAATAAAAAAATAAATGGTTTTCATTTTGTAATTGCAGTTTATACGTGATTCAGATTAAATAATAAGAATTTATATTTAAAATTGAATTAAGAAAAATAGAAATAAAATAGAAAATTTATTTAGAAAATATTTTAAAAAATGTGTGTGCCTTTGTAACACGAAATTGGATTACAACAGCCAAATAATTTAGGTAAGTCAGCATAACTTTTTTTTTATTGCGTTAAAAATACTGTAAATAAACCATTATTAAATATTTTTACTTTGTGCTCCGCACTTTTTATTCAAAACCGTACATAGCCATAACTGGACCTTGTGCAGACTTTCAATTTTGGGCCCCTAACAATTGTTTTTTGAGTTATGCATATAAAAATGCACGTTAACCGAAGGAAAAAAACCTAAAAAAAAAATTTGAAAAATAGAATTTTTTCCGAAAATTCGAAATTTAAAAAAAATGAAATTTGGAATTACAATTTTAACAGAAAAAACCGCCGCAGACAAAAAAAAAACACCGTTGGGAAAAGGCACCGTGATCTAAACGACTGATCCTTTCAAAAAAAAAACAAAAAAATTACTGATGTGAACAGCACACGATTTTCTTATTCAAAATCTACGTGCTTGCGTAGTTCACACTATAAATAAAAATTTTTTTTATGTTACAATGTGATTTTATTTTACAAATTCGTGAATATCTCGATAACGGTCAAAGATATCAATTTACGGAAAAGGGAATAATGTAGAGAATTTTAATATCTTTAATTCTTACTTTAACTGTTATTTTTTCGAAAAATCAATAGTTTCTTACTTTTTAATGAATATATCTCAATAAAGACAAAATTGTGGAGAATGCCATTCTGCGAAAAACGAAATTGGGGTTTTTCTAAAGCCGCAATTTCCCTGTAAAATTTCATGGCTGTAGCTCCAGTAGTTTTTGATAAATCTTGTACACAGACTGACAGAGAAAGACATTTGTGTAATAACGCTCCAATCGACTCAGGAATGCTCGGCAAATGTTTTTTAGGCAAAATAATTTTTCACGAATACAATACTTTATTATACTTCGTATAAGAAAGTAAAAAGATGTCTGAACAGAAACAAAATCGAAATATTTGAATCAAAACCGCTTTTCAATCAAATCCTGTAAGCCAGCGTTTCTCAACCTTTCAGTATTCGCGGCCCAATTTTCAATCAAAATTGTCATCGCGCCCCCCTGCATACAATAAAATGTATACAATAATAACGTAATTTGAGTATTTTGGCGCTAAACCTACACTACTACCCTAATTTTAAACACAAATTACCAAGAAAACAGTAATTTATTGACATTTGGCAACACCGATCCTCAGCGTTGACAAAACAAGAATCCGGTGCCTTTTTATTGCTCTTGCGTCATTTTTGCGGTTTCGCGAGAAGTTTTTTTAACCCTGAAATCACAATGAACGCGAAACCGACGCGAAACTGGCGCAGAAACTGTCACTTAAAAGTTTGGTTCCCACAAATTGTTTGAAGTGAGCACAGTGAACGTATAGAACGCAGCTACAACGTAACCGCAACGCAAAAGTTTGCAAACTTCTAACTTTTCCGCAGAATTCTACGGTGACAGTTCATAAAGTGAGGTTGGAAAAATGTCGTTCGAGGGAAAATTGATAGCCTTAGTGCAAATAACAAAGATAAATACCAACAAAGCAAATTATCGCTTCACAATTATCCATTTTTGTAATTTTTCCAAGTTTATACCACTTTATATTATGTCACTTGTACTACTTCACGAGCTGCCATTGTGCTCTGCCGCTAGAATTTTGCACTGCGTGACAGTTCAGAGCGTTGTAGTTGCGTTGGTTTCGCGCTGGTTTCGCGTTCATTGTGCTCCAAGCGTAAGTTAATACGTTAATTATTAAATATTATGTCGAAATGTATTTTGTTTTGTATGTGGGTATGTACTTTCCTTTCAGTTAATTAATAAACTTTTTTAAATATTTTGTCTTGGATATGCTCGCGCCCCCCCCTTAAATGTGCTCGCGCCCCCCTAGGGGGGCGCGCCCCACAGGTTGAGAATCGCTGCTGTAACCAAACCAAAAATCAGAAATTTTTTTAGTGGTTCCGTTCAGTTCAAATTTGAATTTTTCGGATTGAAAATTTCTTATTATTTTCTATTTTCGACCCGATTTAGAGTTCAGGACTTTATTATGTTAATCTAGTACCAAAAAAACATTCTACTATAAATCCCTTTACCAATCAGGTGTAAGAACCAAAATCTCTAAGCCATTAAAAATTCCGTAAACCAAAACCAGAATCAAAATCAAATTTTTGAAATTTTAAAAACCAAAACTAGAACCAAATTTTTTGGGATTTTTGAAACCTGAACCAGAACGAAATTTCGAAGTTTTTGGAATTGTAAAAATTTTCCAACTTTTGCTCTAATGTTTAGGAGGAATTTCTGACGTTAAGAAATCTGTAAGGACAACGGAAGGTCCTGTAAGGATAACGTTATTCTACTTTCCCTCAAATTTTCCAGATAAAAATTTCATCTGGGTGTTTTTGGGGCCTCTGAATCCGAATCTGGAGTCAAAAAGTCCGTAAGAATATCTCAAAGGCAAGGATATGTATTCGAAGACTAGAAAGTATGTATGCCAAACGCCAGGTAAAAATGTTTAAAATTTAAATAAACTGGAATCTCATATACTGTGTAACTCAGTTATAGCTAGGGTACTATTCGTCACAGTCCCGGATTTAGGCATGTTGTCACGAATTTTTCCAATTAGTGTGATAATGGTTAAAAGCTAGAAAAACAATCACTCAATATGCGAAACATACTCTATTTCGGTTCCAAAGTACACAATTTTTTTGTACACAATTGCTTACAGAACCAATTTTAATTAAAAACAGTCTCCTTTAATCTCTAAATTTTTGAAGGAAATTCACTAACAGGCTGTTCAGAAATTAAGTCACACAATAGGTCTGCGGTAGTGTGATGGCACTGAGTTGAGAATTACTCTAAAAGTGAAGGAAATTCTTTGTAAAATTACATTTCAGTTAGTAAAAATATGCTAAAAAGTCATATTTTGTTTTTAAATCTACCCCAAAAAATGGGAGAATTCTAAATCAGATAACTAAAAGACCAAAAAATGTTTAAAATTATATATAAAATGGAGTAAATGTACACTTCTACGTCCTTAACACATTAACTGCCATGGCTATCAAATTTGGTTGCTACTGAAAAATTCACTAGATTTCATGAAGGGCCCTGGCTATAATTTTCGATAGTTAGGTCTACATTCTACATGTATACATTTTACATTCATACATACATAATTATTACATTCTACATATATTCTACAGGTCTATTGGCATTTCCTATTGGGTCTATTGGCATTTCCTATTGGGTCTATTGGCATTTTCTATTGGGTCTATTGGCATTTCCTTTAAAAATTTGTTTGGCAGTCAACGTGTTAAGGTCTTCACTTCACGATCATGCCGATTTAAATTTACCTTAAATCTACGTTAACTTGCTCGAAAAGTTTTTGACAATTTTGCTGATGCGTGATTTTACTCTAACGATACAAGGAAAATGGCTTTCTTGTATTAAAACCCAGGAAAAAATATCGGTTGTGATTAACACAAAACTTTCCTTATTTAGTTTCGAAAATAATATGTAAAACACATCAAAATTTAAGAACCGGATTTAGTTCTGATTAGAAAGTATCTATCTGTCTCCGAGTCGGGCTCCGTAATTAATACAATACTTTCCCCTTTATAGCAGAGGAAAGTAAAAATGGTGGTGGGGGTGGCTGGTTGGTATGAAAAATGAAAAATTCCTGTCGTGGCAAGAAAATCACATTATTTGTGACAAACTTTTATCTCATCTTTCTGGGCTCATCCTTTCAATACGAGTGAAAATTTCAGCTCAATCGGTCACGTAGTGTTCAATCGGCCGAATAGAATACCAATATGTATCACCAATTTCCACATTTCCGAGATATGGTGGTCAATTCTAATCAACTTTCTTTAATGCGAATCTCGTCAGCCATATGCTATTCATCGAGCATGAACGAAATTAAATTCTGATATAAGTGTTTAAAAATTTAATTTCGTGTTTAAATAATGTTGCTAGATAAATACTACAAAGACGTATGTACAAAATACAAATTCGTTAAGTATGTAATTCGGTGAATGATTACATAAAGAAGGTAAATAGTTTATCATTAATCAGTGAAAAAAGGAATTTCACCTTTTAATTACAGTTGAGTTCATTTGAATATTCAAAGGATACCTCAAATATGTTACAAAAGATAGCCAGAAATTTTACCCGAGCTATCCATTTTAATCATCCCCCATTTGTTGGTATCATTATTTTAAATGTAATTCAATATTATCTTGTAGACTTAATTAAACTTTAAAGTCGGCGTGTAAATTATTATAAATCAAATTGACCAGATTATTAATTATAATTATGCAAGAATGTGTATATTTTGGGGATATAGAAGTGGATTTCGTTTGGATCGAGTTCAATGGTAAATTTTGTTCATTATTTGGTTTGGTTAAGTTTTAACACAATGAAATATCATTTGACGTGTGTTTGTTCGACGTCCGTGTGGTTTTTTTTTTTTGAATTTCCGACGTGTTTGTACTTTAATGACATTGTTGATTGCATCGGTATAGGTGGTGGGAAATATTTGCACACGCTTCTAAATTAGGAGCCTTTAGTGTATTTAACGAAGGATTTTGCGTGATTGTGTGGACACTTTTCGGTTTTGATGTTCGAGAGTGCATAAGACCTTAAAGAGTCCTTGCAGAGAGGTGGTTTGCCTACACTCAATCCAACACAGTTGACTACAAAATAAACGTTCATACCGAAAAAAAATCAGAAAACGAATGTCCATTGATTAACTTTCCTGAAAATATAACAAATTTTCTTATGTGGTTTTTGCGAAAGAGTTTTTTAACAAAATATGTGAAAATAAAATATTGGAAATGACCGAAGGTACTCTATTAGACGAGTTTTTGTAAATAAAAAAATGATTTTTTTCCCCGATTTAGGTATTTGTTTGATGCGTGGCAAATTACGTAAAACTTTTTCAAAATATTCTACACGAAGAGAAATAATAGGATAGATTCCTACAAAAAAAAGAACGAAATAATAGAACAAATTCCTACAAAAACTAGGAAACTGTGAAATTTTTTGGAATGACTTCCAAACAAATGAGAAATTTATGCCAAGAAATAAGGCATTTTCCCCAATATTATAGAAATAATTCCCTATTTTTAGGGAATCATTGCAAAAGAGTCCACTGTCACGTATATTCCTATTTAGATTTCTCTCCATATACAGAGAGGGCGGGGAGGGAGGAGAAAAAATATCAATAGCATTTTTTTTAATTTTCCAACTTTTGCTCTAATGTTTAGGAGGAATTTCTGACGTTAAGAAATCTGTAAGGACAACGGAAGGTCCTGTAAGGATAACGTTATTCTACTTTCCCTCAAATTTTCCAGATAAAAATTTCATCTGGGTGTTTTTGGGGCCTCTGAATCCTGAATCATTGCAAAAGAGTCCACTGTCACGTATATTCCTATTTAAGATTTCTCTCCATATACAAAGAGGGCGGGGAGGTAGGGGAAATAATATCAATAGCATTTTTATGTGTAGGAAAGTTATGTTTTTGGCTTGATTACTTTTCGAACTGAAAATCGTACAAAAAAGTTTCCTGTTTATTTTGTTGTATTTTTTTCTGTTGGGCTTTTATCCATGTGTGATTCTTTAAGGTATATATACGTGCTTGATTGGGTAAAATTTCATGATTTTGCGTCGTGTCTCGAGATCTTGTATTTTTTTTGTTGATTTTTATGTGTGGACATTGTGGAAATGATAGAATCGCGATTTCTGAATAATCGCACAGTTTAGAAGAAATTAAAAATTCAAAGTTTTGAAAATCGACACCAAAATATTTTTTTTTAGGAATTTAGCGTTGTATATCGAGTTTTTGTCGTCGTATATCGAAGTCGGGAGCAAAAAATTCAGCGTTGTTACTTGGGTGTATATAAATTGCCAGCATTTCAGAAGTTCGCGATAATAACTAATGCTGATTTCGTAGAATGTTTTTTTTTTGTTACATAACAAGGAACCGGAAATTATTTCGCTCAAGAGTTTGAATAATAGAATCTTTTTTATCAAAAAAGAAAAATAATTTTCTTCTAGGTTGTATCAGATTTGAACTAAACCGAACTAAATTTCTTCAGTTCCGTCCTGCCCAAGGTCGCATTTAGGCAGTTATTGAGGAGCCTCAGGGTGAGAGGAAGAGGAAGATATTGCTTATGTAGCAAAATTAGAACCTCACGGAGACTCAAAAAGGAAAACAAGAGGGTGATCATATTAAATTAAAATTTACACAGCGTTGCCAGATGTATTAAATATATTTTTTTGTGTAACCTTTTATTTGAGATAGATTTTAGAAACGTCTTTTTTTAATTTTTACATGACGTTATATTTAGTATAAAAGAAAATTCAAAATATTCGGTAGATGGTAGAAAATCTTCTCATATGCCAAGAAAAACACGTGATTTGCGATAAATTTTTCCTTTTTCTTCAAGCCTTTTCTCTAACAAGACACGATTAAAATTTTCAGTCCAATCGGTCGAGTGGTTTTTTGGTTAAAGGTTTTGAAAGCAAGTTAGATCACTAACGCTCTTTGACTTACTATTTCTAATTTCTCGAGATATCGAAAAATAGGTAGTGCACAAGTTCTAAGTTTTTTATTTATTTATTTTGATTTAGGTACCTGTCGAGAAATTATTTGTTTTCAAGAAATTCGAAGAGAGGATCTCACAGCAAATTTTTGATAATAATAAAAGTATAAGTTTCAGAACCTAATCATGTCTCTATTCTAAATTTATTAAAGTCAATGGGCCTTACCAATGACCCGTGACTAACTTAGTAACAGCTTTTGGTGTGTGCGAAACGGGCTATTTGCTTTCTAATTCTAGTAAGTTTTCACACATTTATCACAGCGAATTTAAAACTTTTCAATAAAAACTAGGATTTGAACCGGAATTTACAAGCAAATAGCCCGTTTCGCACACACCAAAAGCTGTTACTAAGTTAGTCACGGGTCATTGGTAAGGCCCAATACCAATTGCTATTAATTAGATTGCCCAGTGTTGTCATGTCTAAATAGTGCCTTGAAATTTTGTAGACGACTTTTAACGCCAGGATATCCCAAAACAAAAAAGAAGTTATTCCCGAGACTCACAGACACAAACATAAAACCACGATAATATGGAGCAAGTTTGTGAAAAAAAAAAATTTGCTCGAATTAAATATACGCATTCACGGCAAGAATGTTGGAATGTGGCTGATCCTGAATTCTGATGCCGCTTAGAGTCATCCGGCCAAACTCAACCCCGTATTGGGGTAGCTACCCGTGACAGAGAGTATTGGGGCAGGGACAGGATAAAGAAAGCAAAACAAGGCTCCTTTCTACCACTATATTTATACTTGTGTCTGTATTTATTTATCCACGTGAGGGTGGTTGTGTTTTTATGCGAACGCTTTTGTATTTTGGAATCTATATCGTAAACTGTTTCTGTTCTTGTATTTATTTTGCATAATTAGCTGGGTGGAACGCGTGCGCATTGGCCGGTGCTGATGTTCTAATTATGGGCCAGCGGATGGTGCGGTACCAGACGAATACGGCGGCAGTCTTAGCGGTGGCTCTGATTTCGGCAATTTAAAATACACAACACCGCACGGACACATGGAGGAAAACACGGGATCAGCCATGCAGACAAGCACGCAGTTGGGGTGTTTTCCAGCTCCACTCGTTCCCGAGTGGCTCTGCTATCCGCCATCTAATTTCGCCTGGCGCTTCCAGGATGAAGATTTCTTCGTTGATTTTCCCAAAGACATTAGATTCAGTGTTAAATACATTTAAGTAAAATTATGCTTTGGGAAATCTTCGCAGACGGATCCCCTTCGATTCTATATGTGGGGAGAGATGATTGTTTGTCGTGGTAGAACCGATTCTTAGTGGTGGTTGTCATTCTCCACAGTCTCTTCTTCCTTTTTAACCCAAATCTCCGTTCATGTTCGTGTCCATGTCTCCATAAATCCTTGCCCGAGTCCCATGACCAAAGTCTCCAAGTCAAGTCAAGTCAAGACATCATTGAGCACCCGATTTTCTCATCTCCACTGGTGGAAACGCTTAATCAGTTTCGGATGTGGCACATACAAGTTTTGTCTTCTTCTTTAAATTTCACCGATTGGACTCAGGATCTGGAATCGTCGCTTTTTGTGGTCCTTTCTGCATTGCAAGATGTGTGAGGGCGGAGGATCTGGCCAGAGATGGGTATCGTCTGGATTCCAATCCGAATCCAAATTGACGCGTGGTGTGGGGAATTTTTAGCTCAAGGATGAGCAATTAGGGGCTGAATCATAGAAGACAAATACCCTTTAGCTAAAGGTTTTTAGTCGCGTCGTGCCGCGCTGGAATCCTGCATAAGGGTTAAAATATCTAGAAATGTAGGGGTAGATACCAGGACCTGTGAGGTGACTGACTGAATTGGATTGAGCTGCCATCTCCGTCGGGTTAAATTGGTTCCTTATGGGTAAACACTGACGAATGATGATGCCCTTTGGTGGCATGCGGGGAGCAATTGAAATGGTCGACACAGATGTAGACGACGACAACGACGATGGATGGCAAAGTCGACATTCGTTCGTCCACAATCACTGAAGAATCCTGATGGAGGAGTCTTTTCGGCTTTGCGGTTTGGCGGTCTCGGTATTCTCCAGTTTGAAAATGTTTTTTATGTCGCACCATGTTTTTTGCCCCTTTCTGCCATCTTCATCGTCAAGAGCATTCAATGTCGGTTGAATGGTCGGTCGTTTGTTCTCATCTTTCTCAAATGGAATGATATTTTGTTAATTATCTAAGCACATGTCTGTCCTTTTAATATGTTACATGGAACTAGACTAAAATAAATGCTCATATTATTACTATCATTATTTTCTGGTTAGGATTAAAATATTTTTGTCGAATTTAACAACAGTTTGGATGCCATGTCGACCCATTCAATTTTGAAATGAATTTATGTACAATTCAAGAGAATATTTGAGGGTCGGTTTCTCATTCTAGAGATCCTTCGGGTCAAGATAAAACTTATACGTTCTACATAGATTGCAATATCCGTGTAGTAATCCCAGAACTGTCTACTTTACTGAAATATGCTAAAGTTTATGAATAGAAATTGCTATCAAAAGATTGTACAAAAAATGATAAATGTTCATTACAATGACAATAAAGATTTTTACAAATTTAAGTAGATTTGATGTTTTACAAACAATTGCACTAAATTAATTATAATTACTGATTGTAATAAATTTTTAAATTATAGGAACTTTAAAATGTGAATAAATATTTTTAATGATTTATTTTCTTCCTAAAAAAACTTATTCAATGCTATTCGTTGCATTAATTTGCAAGACGTGAAAAGACGAAAATCTGGAACTATTTATTGCTTTACACTGTGTAGCTCTTGATTAAAATCACTGCCGCGCATTCTGTTTAAAAAGAATTGCGCCTGCGAAGGTAATTTATTTATTTTTTTTTGCTCGGATTTGATTTTGTGATTCCTGAGTAATTCATGTTTTGTTATCTAAGTAAGTACCAGGGAGACCGAGACATATTCGGCGCCCTCAAAATCCTCCTTTTGCTAATTTTTTAGGGAAATATCCAAAAACCCGATCCAAAAACCCCCTCTGCTAATTTCCTCGAGAAAAAATGAAAGAAAGATATTTTTGTTATTACCACAGTTTCGAATTTTGAAATCACATCGTCAGATTCAAGACCCTTTGATGAAAAACCCTTTGATATTAATACACCCGGAAACATGAAAAACAGGATATTCGCGTCATCCTTACAGGGCCTTTCCTCAGATTCGAGATTCGCAATCCCAAAGACCCTTCAATGATGTGCTTCTCAAGCCAAACTGACAACAGGGATATTCGCGTCGTCCTTATTTTTTTTAAATATCTTGAGAACCGTTAGAGATACGTAAAAACCGCTTAAGCAAAAAATGCAGAAAATTTTATTTCCTTTAAATTTGGTTATATTTATTTTTTCCCAAAAGCGCATAGTTTTCGAGAAATTTTCCAAAATACGTCACGCTAATTTTACTCACCTCTCCAATCTTGCACCGCTTTTTGTATAGGATTTTAAAGGGTTCTTAAGGCGCCTCCACACGTTCAATGTTACTTGACACTTTTACTTGAATGACTCATATTTCAAGTAACATTGATCGTTTGGATGCTCTTCAATGTTACGTTTGCAGGCAATTTCCATCATTGTTACTTGACGAAAATTTTCATCAATAATACTTGTCAAGTAACATTGAACGTGTGGAGGCTCCTTTACATTATCGCAATTTTTAAACACGTTGCAGGCTACAAATCGTCAAATTTCTTATCATTACGGTGGAACCTCGGTCCGTGAACGTCTCGGTTTATGAACACTCGCCAGGAATAGTTAAGTTCACGAACTGAGGTTCCACTGTAATTTGATTCTTTTCAAAAATGGAGTCGCGTTACTTCCAACAAACAACTCAATTTATAGCTTTTCTATGTTTTTGTCTGATGGTTTGTCCATTTTCTGGGTATTTGTCCATTAATCTGTCTACACAACAAAAAAACACGATTTTCTTAATTTTCTTGTTTTCGTCAACATATTATATAAATTTACAAAATAAAGAAATATAAAAACACGTAATACGAAATAAATTACAAACTTTGATACTCTTTTAAGATAAGTTCATTGCTAGTTGATCGGTACTTCTGATTGCGTTCAAAGTTTAAAATGCATATAGAAATCTCTAAAGTGTTTTAGTTGCTGATCAACAACGACTACGTCATCTGGAAAAGGAAAACAAGAAAGCTATTTTCAGTATTCAGACATGGTAAGAAAAATACATGAATGTTGCTTTTCACTTAAGAAATCACGTAACAAAACAAAAAAAAAATCATCTCAGACATATGAATAAAGTTTTAGGGGTGTGGAAAAACAAGACACTGAAGTTGGAAAAACAAGCTTAGAAAATAAATTTTTACTTCCTGCTCTTTTCCCCCAACAAAAAGGAAAAAAAGAAAAACTGATCCCAGTCCAGGGGGATTTTACTTGTGCCATTTTTCATTATTTACCGGGTTGCCACCATCATCCCAGTCTCCCGCCTGCATCTGAAACTCATCTAAGACTCATTCTCCATTTATTGACTCGAAATGTAAAACAAATAGTGGCCAAGTTTGCATTTACAGCGAAATTTTATTGCTTTCGTTTCCCGATATACCACCGAAGTCGTATTTATGTGTATAGATTGTGGGTACATGGCTCCCATGGGGCTGCTGGTGTAGACATTTGAAGAATTCTTCGGGAAGCAAGTACATGGCTCCAGAGTAAAATTCCTCTCCTGTTTCCGATAATTCACGACTCCCCATATACCTACTCGCTTTATTGGGTTCCTGTGTGTATCGAATTGTTAGTTTGCGCTCTCTTATAGAACACAACCCCCCAATCCCGGAACGACGACGACGACGACGACGGTATGTTGTCGAAAAAGCGGAAGAACGCTTTCAATTGAATCTTTCATCACCGAGCCATACGATATACTATACCACCTCAAATATCTTTGCCCAGGCTCCGAAGATGAATTCCAATCTTAGCAAAATACTGAAAACAAAAGGATGAAGCAATTCAATTCCAAAACGAGAATATTCGCATCTATAGACTCAGGAAATTTTTCATGTATTCACGTTAACTTAATTGTCTTGGTGGCGCCCAACTCTTTCTCATTCCCCGAAAAAAAAAATCCCGCCTATACGCTATTGAAAAGCATCCTTTCGCTTCACGAGGATCTCCATTGGGATACGATTGTAATCAGTGACTGATATTTATGGCACTGGCACAAGTATTTTATTGGTCAAGAATGTTTTTGATGGAGTCTCCGAGAGTGCGAAAATATATTCAAATACAGACTAACATCAAGGCTATGAAAGCAGTCAAGAATTCCAAGTCTCTGAAATTGAAAGATTCACTTCCTTTTTGGCTGGCTATACGGTTGAGTAACCCATGGCTCATGTCGAGCAGGAATTTTGGACATTGCTGCCAGAAAATGAAACCAAAGGGGGGTCAAAAAGAAACACACAAATGATTGGCGAAGCGACGATGGCTGTAATTAAACGTCTTTGACTATGACTTGTAGGGATCATTGCCAAATTTCCGACTATTTGACCTGCAGAAAAGTGACTGCATAGGTTCTGCATTAGACGGAAAGGATCAGATTGCGGGATAAGTTTTGCAATCCGTTTAATGGGAAAATCGCCTTTTCGCATTCATTTCATGCAATGCAATATTTTTATTCCTTATGAATTGGGGGACCATTCGTCCTGTATCAACCGGAACTGTTCCGAATTTAGGGATGTTGTCTCGGTGCAACAACTCGCAAACTAGACTTTTGTTCTAAATTTTCATTTATTAAACGCTAGATTACTAAATATGAAAAAAAAAACTTTATGCTGGTATCAGACTTGGCTACTTTTACTACGCAACAACTTTTTTCCTGAAGGATTGCTTTTTTCCTGCAAGCTGGGTAGCGTGGCACAAAAGACTGATATTAACATTACTTTAAAAGGTGGACATGTGATATTTTTCAACTGCGGTACATTTTTTGTAACGAATTTTTCTCTAATTTGAGTGTATGTATCTAAAAAGTTTTGATCTGCGGCGGATTTATCTTTATTGGTATTTTTACAGTTTCCGCGAAAAATTTAGTAAACTTTCACTTGGGACTGTATAGCTCTTGATTTAAATAATTTCGCCGCATTCTGATTACAAAATTTCTCCTGCGGCGCACATATTTTAATTGTTGTTCTCTGGTTTTCCTACAAATCAAGTTTTATTTTCTATATAAAGTTTATTATTTCGTCACTGTTCAGTTTCAGGCATCTAACTCCCCCCCCCCCCCCCCCCCATCCCTGCGCCCTAGTTTTAGTACAAATGAATATCCATAAATATCAACATTGTTATAGTATATAATTTATGAACTTTACTCAAGGTGGTTGTAATTAGGTTACTAGTCTGTTGGCAATTAAATTTTCCTGTGGAGTAACATGAAAAGTTCATTTTCAAAGATTTATTATCGCTTTACAATCGTGTGTACTTAATAATAAAGCTTAATTAAACTATATTTGCTGTAATAATTTTAACAATTTAACCTAGTTATTTGAACATAGTTCGGATCAATTGATGATATTTTATTGAGGGAATATGGGCAAATTATGAATGAAAGAGAATTTGGTTTAGCAATTCGGCCGGATATCAAAATAATAATTAACTTTTTCGTTTGAACAGGGGCAGCAAATAAATTTTAAATTTTGTCCATGTTGAATTGCATTTATTGGATGTTTTGGGATTATTAATAATTTATAGTTCATAAATAAGTTGATTATTTAATAATAATTATTTATCCATATTATTTAAATTGCGATTAAATTTAATTTGGCACAGTGCGTGTTTGTGTGAGAGAACGGGCATTGTGATGAAATTTAATGTTTGTTTAATTTTTACACAGTTTTTTTTTTTTCAAATTGACTCGATTTTGCCTAGAATTTTTATCCACAATATCCGTTTAAAAGGGTTTCTTGTAATTTTGATTTCACGTCTCGTCTAGATTTTTATACCCGTATGGTGAAACCAAAGGGTATATTAACTTTGCCTTACCGTTTGTAACGCCAAGATCCCGTCATCACACAAAAAAAATGAATTACATCAGTGTGTTTAGAATGATAAAAATATTTAATTTCTACATGTCCGTCTGTCTGTCCGTCTGTCTGTCCGTCTGTCTGTCTGTCTGTCTGTGGCGCGGATTGCGGGCGCACAGATTGAGCTAGAGACTTGAAATTTTGCGTGGATCCGTTTTTCGTAAAATGCGAGGCTAAGTTCGTTAATGGGCAAAAATGGACCATTAGGGGGGGTACCCCCCATACGAACGAAATCGTTTTTTGTGAATATCTCAAAAACGGTGCATCTTATCAAAAAAGTCCAAGAACAAAAGTTATTTAGGATATAATTCTACATAAAACTCCCATACATCAAAATCCGATTGGAATAAATTTTAAAAAATCTTATTGGAAAGTTTGACTTCAAAGTGGAATTTTGGTACAACTGTTCGAATTTTGATACGAATATCACCATACGGGTCTCCAATGATTGCCAGATTGGCAATTATAGCTTTTGTTATGCTTAATTTGAATTTTACACTAAATTCATGTCAAAATTCCAAACCATGCTAACTGAAAATTGTCATTCCATATTCCTCTCAGGGTAGTGTTCAATATTTGTAGTAGTAGTAGAAGTCCTATTTTTTCTATATATTTTTACTGTCTCGAGTATAAAAAAAATAATAAAAAAAAATCAGAGCAATCGGTCGAGTGATTTTCGAGCTAGACTAAATATTATGTAAATAGCCCGAAATTTCTTTAATGGCTTGGTTATCCCTGCTTAGTAATAATCATGTTTTTTATACGAACAGGGCCGGGGCGAGCCTAAACTATGAATTTTGGGCAAAATCGTACTACTCATCATACTAATATATAAAAATGAGTTAGTGTCTGTCTGTCTGTCTGTCTGTCTGTCTGTCTGTTCCTCTTTCACGCAAAAACGGCTGAACCGATTGACTTGAAATTTCGCATGAGTGTCTGTGGTAGTTCTGGTTCCAACATGGGCATACGGAAAAATAGCCCGAGAGGTGGAGGAGTAAGGGGAGGGGGTAAAGTGATCTCGAAACTTAGCTCTTCCTCTATGTTACCCTTTCGCAGGGAAACTACCGAGCCGATTGGCCTAAAGTTTAGCTGCAACATAGACCATAAAAAAAAATTTTAAAAAACTTAACCCGGCAACGACGGGTATGCAAGCTAGTACTAAATACTAGATACTGAATTCAATTTTCTACCGTCCACTTTATTTTTTTTTCTTTCAGGGGTATTTCTTGAATTTTTTTTTTGGTGAAATATGTTTTTCTCAAACTCAATTTTAAAATAAATTAAATTCGCTGCGGCCGGCATACCAATCGGATATTGAATTAATTTTTCGTCATTATTTTGACTTATTGATAAATTCTTTGGAAATAAATTACAATTTGACCCAAAAAATTTAATTCTTGATGAATATCCACTCAAATAAATTCACATTATATTTAATTGAAATTAATGAGTAGATATCGTTCAACTAATTCACTTTTTGCATGTTTCGTCTTGAAGCATAGTTTCAGTTCATCCATCAGGGGAAATTCTTATAAATTAATTTTTTTCACACATTCTGAAAGCGAATTATCAATTTTGTTCGAGAGAAGAAGGAAATTTGAAAAAAATGAACCCTCATTAATTCGAAATAATAACAATAATAGTAATACAATTTTGATTGGCCAATAAAAAGAAACTTCTCATCCTTATCAAATGATAATAAAACAAATACTGTCGCTAAACTTAATTCGTATTTGCCTTTACCATCTGATTACGATCGCATTTTCTACCCTACGTTTTTCTGTTGTTGCTCATGTTGTTGTTGTTGTTGTATTTATTGCCACTAAGGTAGGTAAGTTTTTTCCCCACTGCTGTTCATTTTTTGTGCAGTTAGTTAGGGTTCGTTCCGGGGGGACTTGGAATGATTTGGGGTGCGACAATACAATCCACAAGTTAACCCGTTCATGCAACATTGCGACCTGTTGGATACTGTCCCATATCTCGAGCCAATCTGATGGTAAAATCATAAACAAAAACCCTGCTATTAGTCAACGTGTTTAGAATTTCGTGTCCTACTCACTAGTCATACTACAACTTTCCGTAGACCGTTTATATATAGGATTGGCTCCTTTGTAGAATACACAGGACAGAAAAAAGCACACGTTTTTCGCTTAAAGTCCACCATCGTGCCCCAAACTTGATACACTTCCCCTTCGCCCCTTCTTACACTTACCGGTAAAGTCCATCATGCACCATTAAAAATCTGTCCATGAATTGCTGGTATTACGTTCCTTTAGCTCTTCTATCGAATGTGAGTTGTTTGTCCGTCATGCCAAATGATTTGTGGTCTAGTGGCCCCAAATCCGACAAACTGCTCGCATATAATTACCCAACGAAAGTCATGTGCCACTTGGACATCCGGCCCCCCTGGCCAACCTTCTTATCAGGGGAAATGTTTCTGTCACGCAAACCAAAATGTGCCACACGAATACAAAAATATTCCGTCCAAATAGAATGAAAACTAAAAAAGCAAATCGAAAGGACAGCCGACAAAATTTAACCGCATTCAGTAGCATAAGAACTTTACTCGCAACGTTGACGAATTGCGAAGAGTCCGTCTGGATGCGAACCCAGCGAAATGTTATGTTGGTCAGGGAATTCAAATAGTAGGGCGAGGGAGCCGATCTGAAACTTTATTCATCCTGATATGAAGGATTATGAAATTGGGTTTTACCCAGAAATAATCATTAGATATTTGTACTAGATATTTTGTCGCTGGATGATTGAAACGCTTAATTTTTTGTATCTTTATCCTGCCAAATTTAACTTCTAAGATTGTGAATGCATATTTCGTTAGTAATAAAAACAATTTGAAAAATTAGTTTTCTGATCTTATACACTTTCAAAATGCACTAAAACGTGCCAAACAAGTTTTCCCACCAATGTTTTAGGGTCTCAAGAGAAATGTTCTTTAAACTTGTATATTCTGATAAAAATATAAAGTATGTGGCCTTACATTTGCTCTTTGAAGTTCACCACACATACTTTTTTAATCACAAAACCACTGTAATAGCTGTAAACCACAATGGCGGTGCAGTTTCAGACTGTTCCAATGCCTCAAACCATATATTTTTATCAAAATATAACAATTTTAAAGAAAATTGTTCATGAAACCCTAAAACATCAGTGGGAAAACTTGTTTTGGTACTTCTTAGTGCATTTTGAATGCGTATAGCATTAGAATACTTTTTTTTCCTTTTTTTATACTTTTTAGTCTTTGAATAAAAATTTATCCCTTTGAGATATCCTTACCAACTTTTTGACTTCAGAACCGGGTTCAGCGACACCAAAAATCGCAAGAAGAGATTTTTTTTCCGAAAATTTGAGAGGACAATTCGCCCTCCCCCACTTTAGACCCCTTATTCTTATATATTTTGATTCATTGAACCGATTTCAATCTGATTGTCGCCATTTTGAAAAAAAATTGTGAATCCAAAATTATAACAAAAATACAAAGTGCTGGTAGAAAAACTTGAAATTCAATCAAATATTCAACAAGATTAAAAAATTTTAAAAGCCCCCGACTATAAAAAAGATGAAATAATATAATCATTAGAGAAAATTTTCAATTGGTTTACGTATAGGGACAGCTTGGCTACACAAATGCACCGACAAATAGGTTTTCCTGATGCACATGAATTTTAAAGAACCATACAGGAAATAGCGTTTTTCGTGCCCCTGGGTTAACTTCTGAACCCGTGTAGTTTTCACTTTGGTTGAATACTTTTTGGAAAGGGCACAGTCTCTAGTTTCATCCATATATGGCTTCAAGAGCCACCGAATTGCAGGGGGATGCTGAGGGGTTAACGAACTGTCTCGTGATTTTTCACAGAAATTATGGCATAAATGGAAATTGCGCCCACGAGAAAGTTCGTTATCCCCTCACCATCCCCCTGCAATCCGGTGGCTCTTTACGCCATATATGGATGAAAGTAGAGACTGTGCCCTTTCCAAAAAGTATTCAACCAAAGTGAAAACTACACGGGTTCAAAAGTTAGTTAAGAAAGGCGAAATCGTGCATCATTCTTTACTTCAATAATTAAATTACAGGGGAATCTCGAAAAGATGAACGATCGAAATGATAGAAATCCCAAAAAGATGAACGGCATACTTTTAATATTGGAGTGTTCTAAAACATGAACGAGAAGAATCTTAACGTTCTAAAAGATGAACGCCTCGTGGTACAATCCTTTTCTTTTCTTTTTTCACACAATTAGTTTGGGTATTTCTGGAGTAACTGTATTTCTGGAGTGACGGTATATTCTTGTGGTAGTGCTTGAGTTTGTTTGTCCAGTAAAAAGTGAATTCCGCTATAACAAAGATGCCGCCAGTTAAGGGCCGCGTTAGATTTTTAAACTTAAAATAAAAATGTGATGTTATCAAAGAAATAAAAAAAGGGTTCTTCATACAAAACAGTTGCCAGCAGATGCAATTGCGGCTGTCAACATTTGCTTAAAATTTGCGGAACAATGCGACTCCAATTTTGACACTATTATAAATCTCCGAAAATTAAGAGAAAAAGCAGTATTGAAACAGCTTTCTGCTCAACGACAAACCAAAATCAGTGGTTTTTTCAGAAAATATAATTTCTAAAGAAATATATTATGTACATTACAACTGAATTTTGAAATGCACGCTGGTTCTTACATAACGCTTTTGTTGTTTTTAATTTTTTGCTGCCTTTGATTTCTTTTAGAATGACGTTTATGTAACATACATGTGTCCTCTTTCAGTCAAAACTCCTTCCAAAAAGATGAACGATCTCGAAAAGATGACACGGCCGTGTTTTTTAGTGTTCATCTTTTCGAGATTCCCCTGTACTTTATACTATTAAAAAAAAAATTATTTCAGGGTTTTTCAATTTTTTAAGAGTACTTTTTAATTACGTTTTTTTAAATTCTTTATTTTGTTACTTCTCTATCTTCGTAGAGACCCAAATCCTCGTCCCCCATCCCCTTCTCAGCTATTTTGTGTTTTCGGACCCAAATTATTGTATCTGCACAATTATTATGTTTGCTAAATTTTCTCCTATAAATAAAGATATTTTATCATTAGTGCTTATCTCTTGACACCCGACATTTTTCCTAACTCTTAAGATTTTTCACCGAAGTTTCAAAAATGTAACTGGAAATTTGTCAATTTCCATCGCGACGTAACATAAACAAAATTCAGCATGACACCAGAATCCAAATACAAAAATATTTGCTTGCCAAAAATTGCAGGATAAGATAGGTACACTTCCCAGCCATAAATCCTCGTATTTATGGATACATGATTTGAGTTTATTTCAAAAAATGGAAAGCTTACCGTATTAATGTTCGATATAGGCAGCCATTATTCCGTTGCCGTTATGCGATCGTACTTTCTGGCATTTCATTGCATCTTGTTGTTATAAAATTTCAATTTTTACAAAATCCCGCATATGCATATGAAATCAGGGCTTACGGAATGAATTTATTGAACAGAGCTGTTATGTTATTGTGTGTAGATATATATCGAAAAACGGGAAGCATCCGGAAAAGACCCAGGGGAGTTTGATATGCATGGCAATGGCACAAAATTGCACTGAAGCGTAAAAAATGCAAGAAACATACTAAAAGGTCTACAACAGACAATATTCTGCTGCATAAACGTTGAAGGGCGGATGGGAGTTGAATATGGGTGGAATCTCTGTGTCTATCAAAGTACGTAAAGAAAGAAAGAAAGACTTTTCACCATCAGCTTCAATTTACAGGACTCTCCCGCGAGGGTTTGCGGTGCTGAAGTGGTTGATATTTGTTTGTGGGCGAGTGCAGGAACCTGTGTTTCGAGAGTGAAAAATGTTTAACCGCAAAGCAGAGCTATGATCTCCCTGAATGGATCGTTTTCATATCATTCACCTGAAAGCACCTTGCCACATTCGTCGCCACCCCGCTCAGCGAATGGTGTAAGGACACCATCGAAGGAATATCGTTCCTTAACTCTTCAGAAAGCTGCTCAAGGTAGAAACGTTTTTACCTTGAGTTTTTTTCCCCAATATATCCGGCTAAAGTCATTTCCCTCACAAACAAAATGTTTTCCGTGTTGGTTCGGAACATTTTTTTTTATTATTTGTGTGTAGATTGCGATGTTTATATCGAGACATGACAATATTTTGCATTTGTGCACGACACCTTTGACATTTACCGTGGAAGGAAATACTTTTGGTGCAACAGAGAAACTAAAAAACACCAAGGGAAAAATATTTATATCCGTGCAAAATAAAAAAAAAACAACACCCCAGGTATATGTGGTAATATGTAAAAAAAGGCGACCTCGTTCTTCCTTCCTTTGCCTCATTTCCATGGCAATAAAATTTTACGCTGAAGTTTCCTTTGCCAGTGTGCTGTTCCCGCTCTTCACTCCTGGCATTTCCCAGCACTGTCGCTTTGGCGCTTTTGTTTAAACTGTTAAGTAAAGAAGGGGACTTGGGGACCCTGGCAAAAACGTTGTGACGTCAATGGGGAGTTGTATCGTCATTGAGGCGATAAAACTGGTACCGGAGAAGGCATCAACTGAGAGAAAAACGGTTTTCCAATGGAAAAATTTTATTTATAAAATAAAAAAGGAAGAAAAATAAGTGAATCCGGTTTTCTGTGTTGATTCAATGTTCATGAAACGGAGTGAAATACACGCGTGGAATGGGCTCGGCATTGGTTGAGAGTTATGAGGGATGATGTCCGTTTAAAGGGTAAAAAGTCTGAAATGAAATTTGAGAATATATGATGTGAAGAGCAGATGACTTTCTTATACTACGACTACGCCCCTGTGCATCACATTGAGTTTCGCTAGCCTATAATCTCCTGATCCAAAAATTTGTTGTGATACCTCAGTTTAGTTACCCGGCCCTTACACGCGACTGTAAAGTCTGTCAGTAGCACAGACTCCAAATGTCAAATTACTGACAACAAATTAGAAGACATTTAGCGAACTGGCAGTCAGTGTTTTTACACGAGACTGTGTCAGCGACTGTGTCAGCTCTACAGACGCGTGTAAGGGCCGGGTAACCCTCAATCACACGTAGCCAGTTTTTTTTTTTGAAAAATTTCAAACCGTTCTTAAAAGTTTGGAGTAAACGCTACAGTTTCTGGGATTTCGAAGATTTTTTAGACATTGTTTTTAGACCCTCTTTAAAACCCACCTTGAAACCACTTTTTTTTATAATACCACCTTTTAGACCCCCTTGTTAAACCCTTTTTTATGCCCATTTAGATCCCATTTTTAGACCCTTGCCAGGTCGTAAAGTGGTTGTCGCAACCATACAATCACGAAACTAAAGTCGGGACGACCACTTTACGGCCTTTTGTGCCCCTTGGGATATAGATGGATAGATATAGGTTTTATGAATAGTCCCTAAAAAAGTATTGAAACAGCCCTTTCTAACAATGCTTTCTAAAACTACGTATCAGATAGTAAAAAGTATGGTTTTTTTTTGTGTGAAATGTCTAACTCACCCAGAAGCTCTTTAAATTCATTAAACTTCAGACAGTTTTTGTTGGCGACGCGACGCTTCGGCGGTGTGTTACTGGAATGAAATCAGTGCAAGTATTATCTTTGATAGCGCTACAACCTCAGCCGCACGCGTCCTAGACAGCTTGATCTCGATCCTTGTCTCTGTCTGCAGTGTGGGAGTTACTGGTTATCCCGATTCTTTGGAAGTCGCTTTTATCCCTTATCCTGACATAATTCCCACCATCACCGCTCTGATGATGATAATGATTATGATGAGTGTACTTTGAGTTGCCGGTGTTTTTAGCGGCGGTGGGTGGTATTTTATTAGTGTTGGTGTCTCCACTATCCAGACATCCACTCTCCGGATGATTATAACTAGTCGAAAGGCTGATTGGACTGATGCCGTCGTCCCTGTCTGCTCCCGATTTCCAGGCGTCTGTGGTCCTTTTCCGAAGGACTTCGTCTCATGTCGAGATTTGATTGCGGAGTCCGGTTTTTCTGCAATCTAGAATCAGAGACCACAATTGGATCTGTAGCTGAGGCTGATGTTGACAGGATTGGTGACACCGAGGATGAAGAATTTGATGACAGCGGGAACGCGGATGACGGAAATGACAACAAGGATGATATGGTGGTTGACGGTGACGTTAACGGTGACGTTGATGATGAGGCTGAAAAAAACTGATAGGGTGATGGTGGAGATGCTGTTGGGATGGCATCCCATTTTGTGCATTTATAAATCGGAAAAGGATCGTTTAGTGCAATTGATTTTTTCTCAAATAAATCATAATATGACTGTGATAATGGCGGTTGGCGAGGATAATTCATTCTCAGATTAGATGACAGCATCAAAGAAGACTTGGCTCGGTTAGCATCACCATCATCAGCGATAGAATGCGATTTTATGATGGCACCAATTGCATTCTCTTGGTGGGTAAAAGATTGTTCATCTTCCATTGTTCCCATTGTTGTCCCTCGATGTGATGTTGTCATTGTCGTCATTGGGGCTGGTACCGTCGCCGATGCTTCTGCTCCACTTCCCTGAACCATTGGAGGATGGGTTAACGCTTCTGGCGTTAACTTGGCTGCTGCTGCTGTTGTTACCATCACTTGGGACGTTACAAATCCTCCTTCGTTCCCTTTGTTGTCCCCTTCATCCCAACTGGATGATGGCTTCATCACGAGAAGCGCAGCATTTGCACGAGGACATTTTGTGGTTTCGTTGCCTTTCGGGATAATTTTAGATCCGGCCGTTGGCACTCTTACTGGGTCAAAGTGATAGCCATTGCTTTTATCAAGACTGGAGAGTTTATGGTTTTTATAACATCCAACATTGCCATCTATCCAATAATTTGAAAGGTTTAAATCATCTTCATTGGTTCTAGGATTGTGGTGGCTGGCATCGTTTTTACTGTTCATTTTGTGACTTGTTGTGCCTCTAGCCAAATGCATTCCATTTAGTTGCTCTTTGACCATCAAGTACATATCATTCATTTGCTTCTCAAGCATCTTCACTTGACTTTCTCGGAATTTCTCTAATGTCTGAAATGGAAGAATGGTGTAAGATTTTATATGAATTAGAAATGTGAATAATTTTGATGGCTGGAGGCACTTTTGTACAGCTCTGATATTGCATGCAATAAATTTGATGTCTGTGAAAAAAAAAAAAGAAATCTGTCAAACTTGAATAAACCACAAACAATTGATGGCTGCACATATTTTCGTTGTGAGCATACATATTTCAGCATTTGTAAGCGTTTGGATGTGTTGGGAAATTTTCATGAAAAATTCGTTGAGGGCGGTAGATGAAATTTCGATTTGGGCGTGAGTAAGTAATTACCGTAGCTTTAGGTAAACTCTATATAAAAATTCCAACTGTTATTTCGATAGAATTTTAATTCCTTTGTCCATTGATCGGAAAATCTTTAATGAACTTCATAAATCAATAAAAGTTCTTCGTATTCCAACGGTGTAAGTTTTAACTTGAAATTTCACAAACTACATATAGTAAATCCCATGAAATCCGATTTAACTCTTATCATTTTGACCGGATCTAAAACCGTAAAACCGATAGAAGATTTTTTAAATTTTTTTCTCTCTTCAATCCGACATCGTTATATCGAATGCAGGTTTAGTCCAAGCAAATCTCATTGGTTTGAATTTAAGTTTTTATGGTTACGAATACTATAATCTTTCAACTGGTGTGATTTTATTTGTGAAGGGATAAAAATTCAGTTACCTTCGAACCTTTACCGAACGAATCAACTAAGAGTTCCCGTGATAGAAAATTGGAAACTTAAACTGAAAAACTTTTCTATACTCTCAATGTAAAAAAAAACTTTTTACACTCGATTCTGTAAAAAAAAATCGAGTTATGCATTTGTGCTTGAAGAGAAAAAAAAAAAAAAATTTTAATTACCAGTAACTTTTCCTTTTCCAACTTTGCAAAACCCAATATCTTATCATTTTCCAATCTAGAATTTTCAAGCACGTTAATTTTTTCCAAGCTTTTCTTCAGTTTTCCACTCAAATCCTCGGCCATGACCAGCTCCATTGTTTGCTCCCTGTTAAAATAAATACCAGGAAAAGTTAAAAAATCTCGGTTATTAACGGAATTAGCCGGAGAAGTAACGAAAGGCAGATAAACTGGAAGATGGCATAGATGTAGGAAGCCAGGGAATGGGATCTGTCCGGATGAGTCTAAGCTATACCGCAGAGTCATTTCCATCTGTGCCTATATATCTCTAGAAATTTATCCCGTAGCGGAAGTGAGTGTAGAAAGAAGCAAACGCGGGTACCGAGGACGCGAAAGGACCGGTCCAACCGGAACAGGATTCACAGGATGAATTCGGATCTTGCAGGCATTACAGGTTTACTCGTCTCATACATGTATACATATGAATATATTTTCAAACTCCACTATCCGTCCAACGACTGATACTCTGTCCTGAATATCGTATAGAAACTCGTCTGTTTGCATATTTTAAAATAAGGAGGGAACAAAATGCGAACATCCTGTGGGAGTTACATTGTAGTAAAATCTAAGGGAGTACATGTTATAGAATAATACTTAGAAAGCTGGACTGAAACGTTGATGATGATAGTGGCACAGCGACTGGGATAAGGATGATTATGGGACCTGCTACAGGAAGGACTTAGGGATTTAACCGGAAAACTCAAACAATAACTGCTGATCAAGCTTTCAAAGCCTGTAAGGAAAGAATACGAAGTTTTCATCCGTTGGTTACTTCAGGACTTAAAAAAACTATAGGCAACGGCTATTGTGAATGTGTGCTGTTTATACGATTTTTTTTAAACACCAAGTATTTCACCTTATGGTATTCTGCAAAGTTTTCACTTCGATCTGGAGGCATTTGCATTGGTCCTCAATTCCAAACTTTTCAGCACTTCTACTGAAGCTGTTGGCATGAGACTTTATGTTTTCTGAGTTCTGGGTTCCGAATCCTTCGATTGATTTGTTAAATTTTGGCGTCTGTAAATATGATTACGAAATTTAATGAGATCATGGATTTTATTTTAAAAACTCCCTATATAAACCGGGGAAGCAGGGTGGTTAAGTTTTTTATTTTTCATGCTCTGCCATTGAAAAGTCGCATGGAGACAGAATTATTCAGAATTTTTTTTTGCTATTTTGGGCAAAAATGCTCGGAAAAATATGTGTGGAAGTGTAATTTTAATGGCAGGCCAAGAAAAAAATCACAATTTTTGTCTAATCGAGACTAAAAATAACGACCATATATATTTATGAGAAACGTCGTCACTCACCTGAAGGCACAAAATTTTATCCTTGAGCGATGCAATTTCTTCACGACATTTGCACAGTTCAGTTTCAATTTCCAACTTGTCACTTTTCAGTGTTGCACAGGACTTTTCAAGTGCTCTTCTATGGAATACAAGAAAAAAACGATAAAAACACGGCAAAACTAAAATACAGCAGGAATATATCACATATAGACTGAAATGAAATACTTTATATTTTAGTTGAAAGTAAACAGTTTAAGAGTTTTGTATGATTATAATTTTCATATTTGCACAGAATAAATACTACTAGGAAATCTCAAGTACCGTAGGTGCAAAAAAAAAACACGAAATGAAATGGAACCAGCGTACAGCCGGCGTAATGCATGTTGAGTGAAAATTTATTTGTGATTCATGGAAAATTAGGCCATTTCGTGAGGAAATATTATCACGTGTGATCTCATCGTATATACATAACCCAATCTGAACTGCAATAAAGTTCTATATTCAAATAATTACAATTTCCACGTTTGAAATAACAGTATTTTTAACATTAGGAAAAGGTACAGCAAATTAAAAGTGATGACTTCGCAACATGATCAAAACTTTCTTTCATGATATGGTAAATTTACTTTAAAAAGCTAATTAGCTAGATATTGAAGCTGGATTCTAGCTTAAAAGCGCCAACCTAGGACATCATGTGTCTGGGGCGGTGCTTCAGGCGACATTTGGAGGTTTTTTGCGTTAAATTCGGATATAACAAAAAACAAAACATGGTGACATGTTTCTTTGGTCAATTCAACGTGTATTTGACCTGCGCATTATTTTGAAAATTTCTCCCTAAAAGATAACAGCAATTTTCACACACCTTGCATCTGATTGCAAACACTTTAATAATTTTCACACTGGACTTATAGTCATAAAATAAATCCATAAGACTGTTACAGCCGGTTTCACAGTGGGAGCTTAAGCTTCGGCTTTGTTAAACTTATCCTGGTAGCTTAAGCTTTCGCTCACACAAGTGCTGTTTCACAGTTAAATTTTGTGTGTCGATTAACAAAACTCAGTTTAGTGAATTTAATAGGCCACTGTGTATTTCTGTAATCATAGTAAACAATATTTAGCTCCGTAAAATTTTTATTTTACGGAGCTAAATATTCATTTTAACATCGTTTTGACCTCAATTTTGAATTTACTCCGAAAAGGAGTAATCGACTCCATTTTTTCGAGAGTGTTCGTGTGCTGCAACCGAGAAGATTCCATAGCAGAAGAAGCTTTCAGAATTTTATACTCGTTTTAGAATGAGTAAGCAGTTTGCGTTTACAATATAAAACTAGATAAGGTCTCAAATAGAAAACACAACAACATGGTACACTGTCGAAAAAACGGAGTCAATCACACACTGAAACGGAGTTTGAGGGAGTCCATCACCTATCGGAGAAAATCGAACTCCGGGCTACGGAGTTCATAACAATTCCCTATGGGTGTTAATTTTTAACAATTTTTCGGTGTTAAACCAACTTATTAGATGGCCAAAAAAAAAACCTCGCAAATTCTCTTTTTTGCAAGCATTTGAGATGTTTTGAGTTTTTTTTCGTGTTTCCAAAGTTAATATTGACTTGTTAAAAACTTTTCTTGCATGTCTCTGCCGGGACTCGAACACGGGACCTCTCGAATTGTAAACCATTTGCCTTCCCAATAGGCCGTTGAAGCCAATTGGTAAGCCTCGTCTAAACGTGAACACCCTTTACAATGAAAATAACTCCCAAAAGGAGTTGGAGTGAATTTTTGACTCCTTTTCGGAGTTAATTCAAAACTGAGGTCAAAACGGTGTTAAAATGAATATTTAGCTCCGTAAAATAAAAATGTAAAAATAACTGCGCGCTACGATGTTACATTTTTTCTGAATAACACTGCGAGGTGCTTACTTTCAGCTATGTTTTGAGGCGGAGTTAATTCGTCCCTGAATT
The DNA here is from genome assembly GCA_964034945.1 of Chrysopilus asiliformis. Lineage (NCBI taxonomy): Eukaryota > Metazoa > Arthropoda > Insecta > Diptera > Rhagionidae > Chrysopilus > Chrysopilus asiliformis. The sequence continues at coordinate 26,268,967 of OZ035962.1, forward strand.
TTTTCGAGAGTGAACAACCAGATAGTAGCATTCTTCATCACTTTCATCAAATAAATCTTCAAAATCACTATCCATTATTAAAAACTCAATTTAAAAACCAAATAATAATAATATTTCACTGGACGATAAGCATGCTAAGCTTTAGCTTAAGCGCTCAAGTTTGGTGGCTTAAATAAACGGAAATTTAAACTCAGTTTAAGGACTAAACCAGCACTGTGAAACAGTAAAAACAGTTAAGCGAAAGCTTAAACCAAATTCGAAGCTTAAGCTCGCACTGTGAAACCGGCTGTTAGAAATAATTTTAGAGAAATTATTTTCTTTGAAGTTTAAGACTTTTAATCAGTAATTTTCTGTACCGGCAATTGAATTCACGCGTAAAAACTAAAGTGATCGCAATTAGATATAAGATCGGTGAAACTTGCAGTTAATTTATGTATTTTTTTAATAAAAATTTTTGCTTGCGACGCAATTTTTGTTGTGTGCTGAAGAACTAAAAGCCCTTATATATTTTTATTTAGATAATCACAAACGAAAATTGAGACAAACCTTCTTCCCTCTCATCGGTATTTCAAAATTTTCAAGCACACAGATATGCATTTTTAAAAGTTTTTTTACAGGGCGCCAAATACAGGTTCAGCCCCGGGCACAACTTTGCCTACGCACGACCCTGATCCGAAAACTAAGCTCAGAAATTCAGTACGATTTTATCTAAATTGCCCCCTCCCTCCGCTCTATTTTCCACCCAATTCTGATATCTAATATCTAAGAGAAAAAAAAGTAAATCTAACTACTTTATAATGAGAAATCGAGACTAAAACTAAAATAGTAAATTTGACTGCAAAATAGTACATTTTACCACTCAATAGTTAAATTTCTCGTAAAAATTTTCGATTGTGACTATTTTTGTGATTGAAATTAACTATTTTAGTAATAGTCATGATTCCCCATAGTAAAATAGTTAAATTTACTATCCTTTCTCTGCATATTGGAAGCAATGTCACTAAAAACACTATATTTTTTTGACTTGAAAAAAAATGATATTAAAAATGTGTTTTTTTTCTTTTTTTTTAAATCCATATTTTGTTAAAAAAGTTATAGTAAATTTATCAAAAATTAAGTATAGAATAAATTCAAAAGATTGTTTTTTTTTCTCTATTCCAGGTATGCATTGGTCACTTAACTTAATGAAGTACAATTATCTGCATTTCAATTATTGTAAGTTACTTTAGTTTTCAAATTTCGTTATACCTAATTTTACACCCAAATTCGGTGTAAATTTTAAATCCTTTAATTATAAATTATAAAATAATTGCAAGTGTATTTTCAGAAAAAAAAACTTTTACCCATTGTTAAAAGTTCAAAATTCCTTCTTTGATTTGAAAATATCTCAAACATAGAAAATGTGTTTCCCATAATTTCTTAATTATGAATGAAAAATCATTTCTTCTTAGTATTTCTACCCACCTGTAATTTTTTTCCAATTTATTCAGACTTTGTTTCATTTGGGCCTCGATAAAAAATCGATTCCAGGTGAAAATAGCCAAAGACGATTCCATCAAATGGTTGCAATTATCTGTCTGTGAAACCTTCGCCTCGCAACGCCATAAATTATAATTGTCCGTTTGACTCGATGAATTGGATATTTTCACGCGATTTTCCTGAAAGAAAATTAAAAATATGAAAAGATGAAAAATTGAGCCGATAACGGCGAACGCAAAGGAATGGAAAAATATACGAATAGACACAGAGAGAGAAAAATACTCTTATTAAGATGGAAATCGTTATGGAATTGAATGAAAAGTAAGAATCGACATCAGTGTAGGAAAAGCATTCAATGTAAAAAAAAACTTCCAATCAATTTACAGGAATCGGAACACTTCAGAGGAAATCCACCCAAGGAATCGAAGTGATATTGAAAGCAGCAGCAGCGGCAGAAAAAAAAATCTCTTGGCGTTTTTCGGAGTCGGGAAATCCTGCAACGCGACCCAATTCTTTTGCTTTTAACATTTGCCATGGAAAAATTGAATTATAGCCAAATGATGAACATTAAAACCTATGCTTGCACTCGCACTTTATTATTATACGCCAGGCTTATCTTTTCCATAAAGGGAAATTGTGAAAAATGCATTATTCACACATCCATAATATAACCAAGCGATGGTGATAACAAAAAAAAGGTATATTTTTACGTCGTTTTTCTGCAAAAAGATTAAAAAAAATGTGAAAAACTGCACAAGGAAAAAGAAGTTGCCGGAAACTATTTCTCCTTGCACAAAAAGTACCCAGGATTCGGATCGAAATTCAATTCTTGGCTGCACATGTACGCGATTTTAGAATTTGATTATGACAGCAGAAAAAAAAATACGATGGATTTTCGATTTGGCATAAGTTGGTATCAAGTTGCAATAAGGGTGGTTTTGTGCACACGAGTGTGGTTTGAGGATGGGATCCTATCACATGATGTTAGTTATAGCGAACTGAATGAAATCAAGTCATCTGTCATGAATTTCAGAATTTTGAACAGATTTTCTGCTTATTGCAAGAATTGATGACAATAGCAAAAATTATTTCCCATGAAATCGATTTAGACTTCAATTCTTATTTACATTTTCATAAATTTTTTTCGTTTTGCGGGGAAATTGGTGGAAGAAATATGTCTAAAGGTTATTTAGAACTCGGATTAATGAAATATACATTAAGAAAATGGGGATCAAAATATTAAGTTTCTTGGAATATTCCAGTTGGAGTTATGCAATTCAATTGGATTTAACAAAAAGATAGGTCCTATTGAATTTTGCTATATGGGAAAGTTGTATTAAATTATATTCTTCTTATAATTTCTGTGGTCACAAGTAATAAGGGCTTAAGTCGAATTTCTTCATTTTTCAGGAGAAGCATTTTAATATTTATGAAATTTTAACTGTTGGTGGCAAAGGTGTATCAAACCGAATTCAAAAACCTATAACTACAAAACGTTATGAAAAATAAGCTTTTTACGATTGGTTTGATCTGGTTTATTCAAACTTAATATTTTCAGAGAAATTAAGGATTATTTTACTTTAGCCACTCTTTCAAAACTTTTTTATGTCTTAGAAATGGCTACAATCAATGGCTAAAGTCAAGTTAAGCCCCTAAAAACCTACACCCCGATTTGAAAAAGAGGCTAAAACAGACTTTAGCCTGCTCGTTTCGGAAAAATTAAAACCGAAGAATGAACTAATTCGACTTAAGCCACTATTCCACGTGCAAAAACGATCAAATCAATGCAGCTTCGCGCCCATAAGAGTGGATTAAGTCTATACAAAAATATATGGGATCTGACTTTAGCCGTTCTTCCAAATGCAACTTGGAATTTTTTTGACTTTAGCCATTTGATGTAGTAGCCTATAACGGTCAAAAATGGTCGTAGAAACTAACGGGTTAGTGGAATTAAGAGCATTTTGGAAGGAGAACACGATTCTGTAAAAACATTGGAAACGGCTAAAGTCGAGTTAGGCCCTTACAACTTGTGACCACAGATTTGTTGATAGGTTTTCAAAAAAAGCCCTTCGAATTTACAGCTTTCTAAAAAGCTGCAAATTTTCAATCATCGAAATATACTACCGCAGACCTCTCCTCCCAAAGTGTGACGTATTTTACGGACAATGCATTTATTTATTTTTTACCTTCAGAAAATGGGCGCATTTAGACCGAGCTAACTATGAACTGCCAATCGTGGGGTGCTGAACTAGAAGTGTAGACTGCGAGTACTGTCAATTTTTTTGCATTTATGTAAAATTTTTGCAGTCAATATTATGAAAAGGGCACAAAGGATTAGAAAACTCAGAGATAAAATCCTCTAGGCTAAAGGGTAGGTTTAAAGTAAAAATCTAACTTACAATCAAGGTAATTTTGCCCCTATATGGCGGCGTCAAGAGTTAGCAATGCAAAAATACAACTGCCAACTTAGTACCGGTCTAAACGCGCCCAATGATTTCCCCCTTTTCGAAAAATTACTTTTATCAGGCAAAAAAAAGTTTAATCATGTCTCATAATTTCAATTCAATCAAAATAAAAACTTAATCATAAATCACATTGAAATGAATTCTACATTAAAAAAATGCGTTTCCATAATTTGAGGTAATTTGATTCGCACATTTAATATTCAATAAAAACCATTTAAACACAAACGATATTGCCACTATGAGAAATTTCAGCCATGTATTCTCAAATCGATTGAATTTAAAATTTATTGAGATATATTTTTCATTAACGGAACATTTAAAATGCATTGTGAATAAATATTAAAATCCAATATAAAATATTCATTTTAAAAAACCATCACCAGTTTTATAAATCGTCGCGTTTTTATAGCACTATTAAAATGTTTTAATCTATCTATCTATCCATATATAGATATATAAAATTCTCTTTTTGTCTGTACATTTTGACGAGCGATCTTATATTTTGTTCTGACACAAATCTAAGCCAGTTATGATCAAATCCGGCTTTAGTTCAATTTTTGCGTGTTTGTCTGATTGTTACCGCATCACGTGAAAACCGCTGAACGGCTTTTAATGAAATTTTACAGTTAGGTTAATGATATATTGGAATGAAACATAGGCTATACATATGTCTGAAGACACTACTCTCTCCACTCCTTCCCAAACAAATTGAGAAGTTTTTTGTGATTTTCACGAAAATGAGGCATTGTATTGGAAATATTATAGAGACAAAATGTGTTTAGAATGTAATTTTACATAACTCTTCCATGCATCAAAATTCTATAGATCTACTGTTTTTCACCTCACCCATACAAACAAAACGTTTTTTTCGAGTTTGCCGAAAACAAAAATTTTTTGACAATAATTTTATACTTTATCTGTGAATCATATAGAAGTATATTAGATAAAATATATCATCAACCTAATCGTCGGACACAAAAATGAACTACACCAGAGTGTTTTTTTATGAAAAACTATTAACTCCTTTTGAAAATGATTTCTTTTCAAAAGTTTTTAAGTGATTTCTTGGGTTTTTTTGTATGCAAGCTAGTGGTTAAATAATTATAAACATTAAATAAGAAAGACGAGCTCATCGTTAGAGGAAAATGAAAAAAATAAAATAAAATCTAAATAAAGAAAATCTAGATTGTGGGATTGTGGAAAATACTCGCTTTAGGAGAAAAAAGAAATACTCCAAAGAGACAAAAGAAAATTTCTAACATTGATGAAACAATGAAGGGATTGAAGTAATTATATCGCTGACCACACACAATCTAACTATAGATAGGTTTTAGGTGGCCTGGCTACTTAATGATAGCAGAGATATGGAGGGAAATGCTTGAAATCTAGAAAAGTAAACTACCAGTCCCGGAAGAACGCCGGAAGCCATCAGGCCGAGAAAATTTAATCGAAAATTTTATCTCTGAGTGAGTTCTTCTTCATTTCTCACTCCATTTATCTTGAATCTTACTGAAATTTATCCGCAGCCTTCATCGTTACATCTTCGTCTATATGCTTATCGTAAGTCCTTTTTGATTCCCCCTTTTTCGTCCAATAAGATACTCGTAGTATCTTTATATATATATTGTTTTGTATTAAAATTTTTGCATACATATATGTCCAAGGTCTAACTTACTTAAAAAAACTTTTTAGATAAAACTATACGTCCCCAATATAAACTCGAAATAATGAAAATATAGCATAAAATTCTATGTCGATATAATTGTGGATATAGAATGCAAATATATATTATGTACCTGCCTCGTCGTTCCTTTGGGAAATTGATTACCTCAAACTTTAATTTTTGTATTCAAAACTGACTGGCTATGTAAACCCACAAAGTTGGTCATTTAGTTGCCTGCGGTAAAGTGGAACTTTCCCGCACATTCATTAACATAAATTTTATGCCGAACGACCGGCAACTGGTAATTTATTTTGCATTGTGTCTTCTACCCTGATCCTGGCTGGCACCAGACATCCCGGTTGCCCCATCCTCTAATGTGAAAGTCATTTTCTGTCTTTTTCTAATATTTCGGGATATATCCCCAGTTTCCCATTCATTCAGCCAAAGCATGACCTCTCTGGACACTTCCTTCATTGCTTTTGCTCATCCCACAGGATCAGACAAACCTCCATTTAGAAATAACTGTGGTGAGGTTGCATCGGGATCGGGACTTGGATTCCTATAATCGCTAGGGATCACTAGAGATTCCGAGGAGTTTCGGGGATACCATCACCGGAAAAATTTCATAGGCGGCGACCATCAAAAATTTATCCATGTCGCTGCACATACCGCTCTCTCCATAAAACCATAAACCCTGAATATTCACTCTCTTTAGTCCGATAAGCTAACCGAGCACTCGTATAACATTTCCGCATATATTTTGGCTAACATTTCACTCTTAACATATAGAGGCCAACAACATTAACCATTCTCACCCCCTATCACCGCACCATTGTCGTATTTTTCCGCTCCAAACTGGCTTTGAATCCCTATATGAGTTCATATGTGCTGCCGGGGAAATGAGCTTTTCCGATTCATAAATAAAAGCAACCAATTTCGTAAATTGTATCCCGGAAAATAATTGCAAGTTTTAATCAAAACATTTAATTTTAAATTGCAAAACTTGTTCCCTTCTCCCACATTCGATGTGTTTTTTTTTGTCGTTCCCCATTTTGATTGTGTTTGGAAAGGAGTAATTTCAGGGATGCCTAACTGGGGTTTCAAAGGGAATGGAAGCCTGCTGTATGTCACTGAAATAGTCCCGAGTCTAAATATTTAAAATGTGATCGAGTTGCTGTGGTTTTACTAACGCTCGCTGCTATACTAATTCTAATTATATGATTTTATGCTACGCCTCGATGCAGATTCAAAAGAGAGAACATATTTTTTTTTTTAAATTTTAAATTGAAATTAAATCCTTGATTGTGGCACGTTACTAACATAAAATATGAATCAGCAATCAAAACTTCGCACTGCACGGAATAGTGATTTGTTAGCAATGCGGCGCTGGGTCTTTAATTTTAATGCGTTAGACTACAACGGATTTATAGTTTATGCTTAAAGTCACTGGTTTTGGGGATGTTTTATTAATTTTCGTGGTAAGTTTAATTTACATGTAATTTGATTTATATGGCACTGTTTGGATCTAATGATATCGCTTTTTTATACCTCGGAAAATTTTTTGAAATTTTTCAAAAAACAAAAGAAAATTTTAATAAATAACACAATGTTTGTTCAATCAGTTTTTACTTTCTTATACCAAGTATAAAAAAGTATTGTATTGAACAATTGAAACATATGGGCCATATTTTTTTAAACAGAAAACGGTATAATAATTTGAATCACGAGCTACGTAGTTCTAAACGGAAATTAACTCAATTTATTGTCCCCCTTTAGATTTCATTAGCAAATGGTAAAAATACCAATAAAGTTAAATGCGCCGCAGACGAAAACGTTTGGGATACATGCGAGATTCGCGAAAGAAATGCTCCGCAGGCGAAAAAAAAGCAGCACACCCGCAGCCGAAGTTGGGCATGTTTAACATATTTAGTGATCGTTTAATCTAGAGTGTGAAAATTTTTAACATTGGCACTTAATTCCACGAATTTTATTCTGCACAAAATTCTCAAATTTACACGAAATTCATGTGAAAAGAACAAAAAATCATTGTGGCTAAAAATTGACATTTCATGTTGCTCTAAGTGTAAAATATAGACTACTATTTTTTTTACTGCTCACACGTCACCATTTTAAATGGATTTCCAACCGTTGATAGGGTTGTAACATTCGTAAGGTATTTGAAACCGTCAAAAGCAGAGGCCATGATAGCAGTCCAGATGGATAGTGTCGTTAGCACCAAGCAGGCGCTCTCACTTCTAATTTTGTTAAAACCAAATTGAGATCGACTTTTAGAACTTCGGTTTGGCAACTTAGTAGTCACAACGACACTAGTACTTGCTCATATCTCGCTAATTAGTCACTCATTTACTAAACCGAAAAACTTGAAACTTTAAAATATTTCTTGTTTGTTGCCAAACAATTAAAAACTTTCGCAAAAGATAAATTGTCGCATTCTTCTTCAATAAGTTTAGTTCATTTTTCTTGAAAGTTTACTGCAACTTTCAAGGGATACACTTAAGAGTAGCAAAACTATTTCAGAAAAAAAAATGAAAATTGAAAAAAAATAACAACAAAAACTATTTGTAAGTTTCGTTTTCGTGTCCCTTAATTTATTTTCCGCTATTTTATGAAATTATTACTAATGTTGGCTCTTGTTTCTGTTGATGGGATTTACTCGCCATGTTTCGCAAACTTTATTCATTCAACCCCGCGGATATTTTGAAAAAAAAAATAACGTGAATCACCCGAACCAACCAACCCTCTGTTCAAGTGAAAATTCAAGCGATGAAGCTGCCCATTTATCCCTGCATGCATTTGAATAATCTGCCTACTGTAAAATGTTACGTTGGGCACGCAAACCAATTCCCTTTGTCGTGTATGAGTAACTATTTGCCTAGCAAACATATCATACTAATAGTATATTTACATCATTCCCCAGTGAGAAATACCATATTTGTTGTATCGTTCGTTATATGTTTACCAAGTCCTCCTCCTCCTCGTAAGTATAGTCGAATATATGGATGGGAAAACGTTTCCCATACTGTGTAGAATTATCAAACGAAGAAATGAAATAAATCCATATAGAGTTCATGTCCTGAAAACTTCAACTATTGCAGCATGTTTGCATGGCAATGTGCAGTGTATTATCCGCTATATGCATTTTATACATTTTAAAATGGTTCGGCGGGATTCGAATTCGAATTGCAATTCCAATTTGATTCGGAGGTTGAGAAACAAGTCCGACTAACAAGCAAATTCCACGGGACCCCCTCCCACACGAATAATGTAACGAAATCATATTTTGCGGGTGACAGGGTGGAACTTTTGCTAAAATCGACCGAATAACCAAAAAAAAAAGGCCGAGTTCGCGCAGCCGGTAACAAAAAACACACAATCCTTGTTAAAAGGAACAAATCCCTACCAAATGGTGCGGAGGACCAACAAAAAAAATCTATTTTCTATTCACTCAATTCGCGAAAGTCCCGAGTTTCAAAAAGTTTTCCCTCTATCGGATCGAAATTCCGGTGATTGCTAAATCCCTGGATCCCCCGACTCAGCACCACCAAGTGGACTGGAGCCACTGGAATAAAGTTGCAATATTTTTATGATTTTTTTTCGACAAAGTTATGAGGGGACGACGGTCGTTTAGCCGGAATATCGTTAACGCGGGCGATGCCTGATGGCCGTGTGCTGTACACAGGCAGGGATGGCTGCCAAAAAACGTGTATTTTAGGGTGTTAAATGAACGTTCATTAATTCTCGAGTGTTGACTCGAACTAACTAACGGACGGGATCCTAGAAAAAGGATATACGAGCACTGTTTTGTGTCACATATAAATAGTTGAACTCGAATATATATTTAGGCAGATATAGAGTTAGTCCTAGCCCTAGTTAGGTACGAATAGATGAAGTCCAAAAGGTGGTTGTGATTCTGGCGAAACTCTTGTTCATTTGCAATGGCTTATGGGTGGCTATAAAATGTGTACAAAGTTTACTTGTTATAAATGGGCATAGGGTCATATAAATGGCCGTTCAATGTTTTACGTTGTAAATACTAGTTGTTTTGTCTAGTTAGTGGATTTGGGCCACATGCTTTCATTCAGCCAACCCAAGTAACCAAAAATGATCACATGTCGGTTACGCGACCTCCTGGGTTGCAAAATCTATGGAGTCAGAAATTAGTCACAGTAACGTTACTGTAACCTAATTGTGAGCGTTTTTGCTCAGTTATTTTGTAACGATCGTTACAAAGTAACGGTTGTGCTATGGTTCCCGGGAAACCCTTTTATGATGGAGGTTACAAAGTAACGGTCGAGCAACCTTTTACGCAGAATTTTTTTGTCACAAAGTAATGGTTGCGCAATGGTTTTCGCCGAAACTCTTTTGTGGCGATGTGTGACAAGGGAGAGGACGAGGGGGCAGATCAAGTATAACGTCAACGTAATTTTGTATCACAAGTGTATATCAGAAATCGCTGTAAGTATGAACTCCCTGCTCCAAAGTTGACCTTTTATACTTCGATTACACTGTTTATCAGTAAATTAAAAACCCCAAAAGAAACAACGAAAAACAACAATAACTTACCGATTGGTCACTCACAAAGTAACCAATTTGCAACGGCTTTTTTTGTGATCGGTTAAAACACAATCAATTTGTAACAAAGCATTTTACATAATCCATCACAGGGTAAAAATATCGTAACAGTTTTTTTTGTGACCGGTCATAAAGTAACCGATATGCAACTGGCTTCATTGTGGCCGGTCACAAGGCAACCGTCACATAAACGGATTTGCAACCGCTACTTTGCGACCATGGGTCACAGTGAAACCTTAGTTGCAATTGGTTGCTTGGTGAACTCATGCCTTGCGATAGGTGAAAACTATAGGTATCTAACGTAAACTCCATGAAAATCGTTTTATATCCGCTGCTAGACTATTTTCTGGGCACCGGTACCTACACTCATATCTAATATAGTGGTGACGATCCATATACAATATATCCTTGGAAATCCTTGACCAAATTCATGCTATAAATGTGTTCTACGCGGAAGCGCTGTAAAACAACACAAGATATGGTGGAATGGTAGTATGAAATGCATCTAAAATTCACCACTGTAGATATGAAATTCGATAGTGTTGTGTATTTCACGATGAGATGTAATAGCTTCACTATATTTGGACACATTTTATACCTTTATATGTGAGCCTAACGATAGCTGTTGTTTAACAAAAGTTTTTTTTTTGAATTTTCATTTCTAGAGGCGAATAGAAGGACTATGCCTCCCGAAACTTTGAATGGTGTTATAGATTTAATCGGATTTCTGTTTGTAAAAGTATTGATAGTTTTGAGTCCACATATATGTTAGGTTTGCCGGCAGGTGCCGTTGTTTAGGGGGAAAATTATTACTCGATTCTAGTTCTAAAATTATGCCATCATTTCGAGTATAAAACAAACATAAATATTCATTTAGGTAAAGTGCTCAGCTTTGCATAAGTTCGGTAATTTGAATAATTCTTAGTTGTTAAATTTCTATTTTGAGCTGAATATGTTTTGTTTTGAACGAAGTGAATTAAATTTGTACTATTGGCTGATTGTTGGGACAACTTCGAAATGAAAACTTAAAATTATTTGATTTTTGATAGTAAATTGGTAGGATTATGAAATATATTTCTTACTGATTGTAACATAAAATCAATGAAACTTTTTGAAAGTTTAGATTTCTATGTAAGAGGGTTTCCATAAAATACCTCACGTTGATTTTCGGCCGTTTGATCCTTCCCCTCCCCCCCTCCGTCTTGATTTTTCTCAAATTTTACATGGAATCTGGTATCACCGTCACACTACTGTAGCTCCCCTAAAAGTGAAACATATTCTATGGATAGCTCCTAACTGCGGCTCATCTTTAAAAAAATCCATGCGGCAAAAAAACAAAATGGTGGCTGTCAGGCGTCATGTTGTGCAAATTAGTTATAATATTAAATTTATTTATTCAGTAGTTAAATTTACTATTTTTGATGTTAAATTGACTATTTTTGTAATTGAAATTAACTCTTTTAGTTGTATTTCCGATTTCCCATTATAAAATATCATAGTTAGATTTACCATTTCTACTAGTGTTATTAATTATTTTTGATTTAGTCCACATTTCTTAAAAAATTGCGAAAAACTGTCATCAAATAACCCATTTAAAAATGCAGCATAATATAAAGAGAAATGACGAATTCTTGTTGTGAAATTAATTCATTTATCTACACAATTATAATTTCAGCCCTAAATACTTGTGTAACATTGCTTATATAAAAAATTCATTGTATTTCAAAGGGATTTTCCTTCGAAAAACCAATATTTATTAATTAAACATTTTTTCCGAAGTAAATCCTGTAATTTAAATGCATTCAGTCGTTTCCATAAAATCATACTCAATTTCTTCAAAATCATTGAAAAATTATTCCAACTGAATGAACTTAGGTTATACCATAGAAAGTTAGCAATTAAAATTAATAAGTAATCAGCTCCACCAAGCATATAAAAGACGTTGAAATGCAAGTGAAAAACCTGTAGAAACCTAAAAACCGAAAAGCTCTTTCAATAAGCGATGAAAGTACCTGTTTCGTTATAATGAACACAAAAAACTGAAACTTGTATGCTACGTTAGAGGAAATGGATAGGTCTCCATGTCTAAGTAGTAAGAGTTTCCTGTCGATCCCTAAAGGACGATCCGCAAAAAAGAAGATCTCCTCGAACTCTATGTCTGTATTTTTACCTGGTGCCCATCTACCCATCCTTAAAATTGCAATAAATGTAAGATGCATGAATGCAATCCGAGACCAGATGGTGTTCGAGCTCAACAAAACGTCGCCATCGTACTGGAAATATATTGTGGTACCACGTATATATGGAGATAACTATCGACCAGGATACTTTAGGATTCATTTTTTTTTTTGATGCAAAATTTTAACTTATAGATAGAACGATATGCTTTCGTCCTACATTTGAACTCATTCCATTGCATTTAGATGTCCTTCTCCCTTCGTCATTTTTAGTTCCGTCCAGTCTAAATCTCTAGTTCATCTGAAAAATTTCGTATATATGGTCCCAATGAATGTGAAACGGAAGTTTAAGGAGCAATCCCATCCTCCCCTTCAATCTATTTAAAAGGATGTTCAGTAAGTTCCTGTCCAAAGGTTTTCAATGCCTTTTTCCGTATTTAAACATTATTTTTTTTTGTTGTTTTAGTCTTCTGGCCGGGCGGGTTTGTTATGTTCTGGTTCGACTCAGTTCTGTTCAGTGTTCTTTCAACATGCACCAGAATCCTTAGATATACATAGACTTACCTGGACTAGACTGTTTTTCAATGCAGTAAATGGTATCTCAGTCGTTGTCCTTGCCATTGCCGTTGTGGATTTTGTCGTAGTTGTCGGCGCTACCGACATGGTTCCTAGTCGTTTCACGGTTTGTTGAATATCCGACAGTATTTTGCGGACGTTTTTATCGTCTACAAGAAAAAAAAACACACACACGTTGAGAATCGAAATACGAAAGCAGTAGAAGTTGAGGTTTTTAAACCAAAAGTAAAAAAAAACTATGGAGAAATGCCGAGAATCCATTTTAATGCTTTAAGAGAATCAACGGATAGAAGAACATTATTTGATGTAAAATTACGTTCAATTGCAGAGAACTTAGCAGATATAGATATACTACTCATTCTAGTATAGTTTGAATGTTTTACCTGGTTGGGAGTCGTTTAGTTTCGAATCTAGTTCTCTTGTTAAAAATTGCAGTGCACGTAATGGATCGAAATGTACAGAACTAATTTGATCAACATTTGGTGTTCCTGCTGGGGTTGTTTTACCATTGGCCCTTGCGACATTTGTGCAGTGTCCAATTTTGGCACTTTGCTGGGTAATCTGCGATGCATCAGTAGATGAATTACCCTAAAAACGGAATTTTCAGTTAGATTTTGTTAATTTATTGATAGGTTTTAAATTGGAAATTTACGGGCTATTTTCGTGATGGAGTATTGATATACAACTGTATATTTAACAAATCTCTCTTGTTTTTTTTTCAAAAATATTTATAAAAACATTTTTTTTTTCATTGAATGTTTTTGAGAAAAATAAAAAACAAGAAAATGAAATCGCTTTTTCACGTTCTAACTCGAAAAAGACTCAACCGATTGGCATCAAATTTCGGGTCATGTATTGCTTTGCCAGGCTATGAAATGAAGAGACAACATAAAATATAGTGGCAATCAGATTTGTGTTCTTTACCTCCTCCCTCATAGATAAAAGCATAAGAGTTTCTTGGGAATTTTCTTAAAAACCATGTTTGCACATAAGTTTGACCATAAAATACGTCACGCCGCTAATTCTTGGCCTTTCGAAACCCTCCCTCTCCCACGCTTTTTCACGATTCTTTGTCTGGAGTTTAGTAAAACTGTGATGTATTTTAATGGACAGCCCCTGCCGTAACATTACTACATACCCGCCCTCCCATACATGTGTGACGTATTTTATAGATATCCGCTAACCACTCCACATATAAAAATTCAATTTCAACAGTTTTCACTTCCTTTGTTCGTACGCTTTTGACTTACGTATTTTACATTTATTTATAACTTCCAACTCATTAGTCAATAAAATAAGTTTCAAGAAGTTTAGAATTTCTACACTAGTAAATATTCCTCAAACCTAAAATATGTAATATCGCAAAATTAAATCCTATTGCTATTAATATTTTACAACTATGATTACAAAATGAATCAAAATGAACTGTTTATGTAATTAACACGCGTATTTTTTTTTTTATTTTAATATGAATTTAATACTTTCCACACCCATAATTTACATGTCAGACAAATGTAGCTGCTTTCAATTTTGGATTATCACGTAATAGACACATCAAGAAAACATTAGCCTAGATAGTCTCATTACGTTAACTACATGTATTCACATATTATATCACTCAAACTATCCGGTTTCCACTTGAATGTAAAATGAATCCGTTTTTAGTTTTTACGGCGGATTTAATTGCATTAAGCAATTAATTTTTGTTTCTCCGGATCAACACGAACAATTTTCATAATAATGTAAATATGATAAACAAATTAATGTTGAAAATAATAAATTTAATGTTGCAGGCATTTGTTTCTGCTGTTATTTAAATTCTAAAAGGTCTGCAAAATACATTTAAACGTTTGGATCCTGCAAATTTAAAGTACGGACAATTATAGATATAGTTTTAGGTCTCTATTAGACATAAATTGCGATTTTATGTCTAATCGAGACCTGGTATTAAACTGATACTTGCGGACAAATTTTTTCCGAGTATTTTTGCCCCAAATATCATAAAAACTCTGTCTCCACTGGATATTTCAATGGCATGCCATGAAAAAAATTGCAGATCATACTAATATATAAAAATTAGTTGGTGTCTGTCTGTTCCTCTTTCATGCAAAAACGGCTGAACCAATTGGCATGAGTGTCTGTGGTAGTTCTGGTTCATACGGAAAAGTAGCACGACGGGTGGGGGGAGTAAGGGGAGGGGGTAAAGTGATTTCGAAACTTAGTTTTTGCGCTATGTTACTCTTTCGCGGGGAACTACTGAACCGATTGGCCTGACATTTGGCATAGATGTTCGTCGGGGGTTCAGCCCCAACATAGACCCATTAAAAAGTTTTTAAGTTCTTTCCGGTTTTCTTCGTATTCTAAAACTTAGAGAAAAACTTAACCCGGCAACGACGGGTATGCAAGCTAGTTATATCTAATTTTAGTTATGTTAGATTTTCCGGGACTAAATATAGAATTTAACAACGTCAAAAAATTAACAACGTTGAAAAACAACTAGAAAATATCTTTGAATAAGTTCTGCAGAGATTAGTAAAAATATTCTGCGCCACAATTTGTTCCCCATTAATAAACATTCAAAATAAAAATAAAAATGATTATTAGTTCGAATTCTAGGATTTTAATAAAACTAACTATGAGTAACTGAATTAAAATCCAAAAATTTAGGTTTTAATTTGATTGTATTTGATTTTGGTCAAAACTTCAATGCGGCATCTAATTTGAATACGAAATATTGCAAATTAGAAACTATGTGATTCTAGGCAAATATTACAGTCCTATTTGTGGTAAATTGCGAATTCTCCATAACACAAAAGCTACTCTACTATAAATGAGATCTTGAAGGCTTATAGACATATTTCTAAGTGCACAGCAGGCAGAATTGCTTCTCTTCGAAATGAAATTCGATCGAAACATTGACAAAAGCCTATTACTATAGAATTACTCACTTTAATAGCACGATTAATTCGATTTAATGACAAATGCACCCTTTTAAGTACAATGGCTCGTCTATAACCACACCAAAAATGAATGAATTTCGATTAACACTGACCCCATGGCCTTTTGTATCCTTGGTATTGTTGTGTAGTTTAATATTTATTGTAGGGGTTTAGATGAAGACGTCTAAAGGGCGATACGATGATTCCCTGTCACCATTGATACCTATTGGTGACAAAATACCATGCTGTCAAAATATCCTTAAACAATTTTTTTTTGTATCCATAAGAATGACATCGATCCATATGCCTTTTCACCTTTCCCTATACAACAATCATAGTTGGTAATAATAATCTGTGTGTTCCCTCAACCTTTAAATCAATCAAAATTTTCCCATCAGGATACTTTGTTGACACAAAGGAAAGGAAACAATAATCGCTGGCCAATTAACGATATAGCGATAGGCAATTACGAAGTGACTTTCACAAATTTCTACTTTAGCCGAACGACGACGGAATTGTTTCGGCCACCCGCATCCCACCTACCCTTAGCTATTTTGACCATCGTCCGGTATTTTACTATACAGCTAGCTGGCTGTAGACTAAAAAAGGGATGGCCACGTTTCGGGCAACGAAATAGGAGTGGAAAGTGTCGTGCAAAGATAGGGCAAAATGCTGGAAGTGTTTGATTGCCAAAGGAACCTTTTTTCCCTCAACTATATCACCTTTGGCCCCCAAACAACTTGTCCTATTGCCACCGACCCAAAAGAATAAAACCAACAACAACAACAACACACACGTCGAACAATGGATGATGTGACGATACCAAGAAGCCTACGCTAAGTAAGCAGCAATTCGAAAACAAAAGAAAAGTTGTAAGTTGAACCTAGTTGAATAGGCGAATCAAAACATATAAACTTGGGGAGTTGTTATAGTCCGAAAGGAAAAGTCCTTAACGACAGGACAAATTCGATACTCTGCTACGGCGCGGCGACGGTTAGAAAGACTTCCTCTGGCACCGCTTCGACTTTGAGGGTTTGGAACGAACTCAAGGACAGAAAAGAGACACGGATCACAGCTGAGACATTGCTGTGAAGAACCTGGAAAACAAGCAGAGGTGGACTAGTTTGTTGGAAAATCGAAAATTCCGGTAGGCTTTCATCAATTTTTTTTTTAAATAAAATAACATCATTTGTAAAGAACCTGGAAACCAAGCGGAACTTTTAACCAGAGATGCAAAACAAAAATATTTTTAATGTGGCCAGAGATGCAAAACAAAAATATTTTAAATATTTTTAAGTATTTTTAAGTTCAAGGGTGAATTGAATTTCTGGTTTTGATTTTTGTTTGGGTTCCTAAAACTTCAAAATTTGGTTCTGGGTTTGATTTTGATTTCCAAACTTTCAAAAACTAAAATTTCAAAAATTTCTAAAATTTCAAAAATTTAGTCTTGGTCCTGGTTTTGGTTCACTGAAATTTTAATGGTTTACTGTTTTCGATTCCTACACAAGATTAGTAGATTTTAGTGGGCCGGAAAAATCGGCAGTGTCGTCATTTGCAATTAAATTCCTTTAAAAGTTAAGTAGTTAGCAGGAGAGGAGTTTTCCGTTAAAGGCAGTGAGGGTAGGTGAAAATACGTCACGTTAATTAAAGCGTTTTTAGACACTTCCACCCACCTTCCCTTCACTTATGAGATTTTTTGCATGGAATTTACAGGTCGATTATCTTAGACGCGTCACTTTTCATGACTCGAAATTGCCTGTTGTTGTTGGTACAAAACAACAAATACAATAGGCAAAAATCGAGTCACGAAAAGTGAGGCGTCTAAGATAATCGACCTGTTAGTGTCGCCATCACACTACCGCGAACCACCACCACTCTCTCTGAAAGTGTGACATATGTTATAGACAGGCCCTAAACGAGTTTTTCTGGGAAATTTAATCGTAAAATCCGGCAAAAATATTACTCTTATTTCGCCCAGTCCCATGTCCGGCCCTGCAATTAAGAACTTCATTGCGAGACGAACGATAAACCCGTCAGTCTTCTATGAATTAATTAAGGAACCTACTTACAAACATCCCCCAAACCTTCTAAATGTATTACGGGGAAAACCAAAGTAACAGCCTATCTGAGAAGGACAAAATGAAATCTATATGCCCTTTTATACTGACTAACCCTTCAATAGAACGAAACCTACATCAAGAATTTCCCAAACTTGCTTCGGTTCCCTAATTCCATATCTTTTAGGAAATACGTCTCCTATTTTTTTTTTAATATTAACCCTTATTGCTAGCATTTCTGTCACTCTAAATGGGGATTCCAAAGTAGTGTGACTTTCTGAGTGGTAACCCCCCACCCCAACATTAACCGAACCCTCACATTGGATGGCATTAATAGTTAATACAATTCCTTGTGATCGACAGATAAGAACGATAATTACTTAACTTACACACTGAGGAGTACATTTACTAGCAATTACTTGCTTTTAGGGTCAATTCTAACTCCTACCCAGAACCATCGACGAAATTTTTTCCCTTGTAACGCCGCCCGCCGACCAGCTGGGCCGCTGATTTTACAAAAGGGATGATTACATTGGGTATGACGAAAGGATGAAAGGATGAGCGGATGTTTTAGATCTCACAGTATTCCGACCATAGCGTTGAAAGGGTTAATGATGTTTTGTGGAAATTAAAAAAAGCACCCTGGTATTGTTTGTTTATAATTGTGGTCAGATAGCAGAGCCGTTATGCTCCCCAATTTTCACTGTCCGACAACAATAACAACAACGGTGACGACCACGTAAACCGACATTAACAAAAGAGAACGGAATTAAAAAAAAAAAACACGTTACCATTGGAGTTAAATTTGTTATTCATTAATTACTTTATATTTAACCATTTCATATTTCGTTAATAACAGAGAATGGGCTGTTTATTATATCCTTAAGCAGAAGCTAGTATAAAGTTTCAACCATGGAGCCTTGCTCATCGTCGTCTCTGTGTCTGGATTAAATAAGGGTGAAAATATGAAAAAAAGAGTTTTATAATAGCCATTGGCCGATTACCTCTGTAAATTGAGCGAATAAAAAATTTATTTTGCAATTTTAAAAATATAATTGATGAATGAATAAACAATGAAATGATGCAACACTTGATGGTTTCACGGATTTTTTCCTTCGCATCTTCTGTTTTTAAATAACCAGGTTTTGAAAGTAAATTTAAATTGCTTTGGTGGGGTTTTCAACAGTAATGTAACTGAGAATCAGTTTGAAATGTAAAAAATTATGGTGTTTGTGAAATGTAATAACTTATTGGACCTTTTAAAACACCGTTGAACCTCGATAACTCGAACTTGAAGAAAACAAATAAAAAAAATCGAGTTAACTTTTTTATGTGGTTGCAAATTTTGAAAGACCGATCAGATAGAAGAAAGTTCGTCTGAATTTTTGATTGTGATTATCTTAGTTCTTTGGTATACAACAAAAATTGCGCCGCAGGTAAATTTCGTTGAAAAATGCAGTTTAGGTAAAGATTACTTTAAAAAAAAGCGGCGCGGACAAAATTTTGATTTAAAAAATGCATTTTAGGCAGACATTACCTAAAAAAACTAAAAAAGTTTAATTCCAATGTCAAACATACTTTTGGATTAACCTGGTAGCTGCCAGAGAAGCTTATTTTCATGTTTTCTTTTTTATAAGGTCCGAAATTGATGCAGCGAACCTCTAAATGTCTAAGAATGGCACTTAAAGCGAGCCTAAGAAAAATGTCGCTCTAATTAAGAGTCTTTATGCTAGAACCCAGCCTCAATGTCTAGTCAAATAGCTTGTAAGATGATGGAAGAAAATGTTGATCACATTCTAAAGTCACAGGTTTGAATTTGTTGTATTCTTCTAAAATTTACATCCGGCTAGTAGCAATTTTGTCGCTCCTATAGGGTGGAACCCGGGGTGGAAAACAACTGCGCGGAAAATCTTTTCCTGCTCTGTGGTCTTGTCTGTCTATTTATAATTCGGGTAGTTAAATTAAACAATAGATTTATTCATATGAATTAAATCGTTCCAGAATAGCACTGTAATTGAAAAAACTCTAACGAAAATATAAAAATTCCAGAAATTATTGTGAAATTGCAATCAAACTTAACCAAACCCATGGAAAAATTATTCATTTATGACATTAAAATTGTTTAGTAAAGAAAATTTCACAAGTGAAACATAAACCACGTTCATGCAGTTGTTGCTCATATGTGGTTAATTATAGAGGGGGGGTCAGGTGTTTCAACCTTTCAATAGAAAAATCAGAACAATTCCAACGAATATGCGGAAATCTCTCCCGGCCTTGTTTAGGATTGCAGCCGGGTTGGGGTCTCGCGGAAGGGAAATACAATGAAAATATATGGGGGGGAAATACCTTTGAATGTGCACTTAGAATTCCGTCCCAGGTATTTCCTCTAATGTGAAACTTGCAATTATTATTGCAGTCATTTGACATCATTTCCAGCTTATTTGTTGTTACCGGTACTGCCATTCCAGCAACTTCTTCCGTGCCAGATGAAATTGCAATCGGTCTCGACGTCGTCTTAATTGTTCTCGCCATGCAAGGACTCTGCCGGCACCTCTCCCCTAGCACTCGGCTCTTGATGGTTGAACCCAATTCCGCACGTTCAACATCCCTGACTGGTTTAGAGGAGGTCCTTGGAGATTGAGGGGCAATCCTCCGGGTGTTTGTCCGAACGGTCTGACCATTTCGTCTAGCAGTCAATGAAACCTTTTGCACATGGCCTCCTACCTTGTATGATCTTCCCCCTCTTGTATTCCGGTCCCCACGTCCTGGTTTACTTGCTATAGACGTATTCATCAAGCCATCAGCAGCGAGCGTTGTCGCCTCCGTAGTGGCATTTGGACAAAGGAAAAATTTATTTCCGCTTTGCCTAATTTCGCCTTGTTTCACCTTCCGTTACCTGGCGTGGGAGACTTTTCACACGTATTCGTATGTATGAATGTCGGTATAGCTGTAGAACCTGTAAAATATGCAAATTTCTTCTATAATTCCCTCAGTTTATATTTAATTTCAAAGAAACTCATAAAATTACTGCCAATTGCCATTTACTAAAGGTACACATTGCGACAAAGGTGGTACACAACTCTAAATGGGGTGGGTTGTTGGGCGAGGGGACGATTTCTGCTCTCCCTTCATTTCGTATGTATGTGCAATTAACAGTCTTCCCACTAGGAGCTCATTATTTCAACACAAAACTCCAATTACCTGCGACTGATATTATGACACAAAAATTCCTACCTTGAGTTTCCGTAGATGTCGGCAGGGGATCCAAAATGACTGAAAAGAAAAGTAATCAAGCGACCAAAAACGCCACCGACACCGACACCGACTCAACGGGGGCAAATAAACACGTATGTTTATTGAAGAGGGGAGCAAGAATCTTTTTGTTAAATTTTCTTTTGCTTGTCTTGATTTGATTTTCGCGAAAATTTTATCGATTTCCGCTTTGATATCGGCTGCGGTGCGAAAGAATGAAAAATGACTGACGTTTAATTATAACAAGGCAGGCGGCATAAATGAATTTTTCAACTAACCGAAAGTCGTAAGTGAAAAAAAAATACGCGATCAGTTTGTAAAATTTTCCCTAGCTTTTTTCTAATCAACCGGAAAATGTCTAAATACTAAGAAACGATAGCAAACCCTAAGGAATGTCGTTGTAGCTGAAGGTGAGTTTCCATAAACTTGTAGAACTTTGATCAGGAGCGGCTTTAAAACAGAACTACTCTTTAATGAATGTCTGGATGATACTAGAGTATTTGAAAAAAAAAATTGTGGACCTCATAAATCCTGTTTTTCCCGAGAATATAAAAAAAGAACTTTCCTTTTTAAATTTTGAAATTCCAGCAGCGGATTCCTAATCTGCAACCTCTAAAATCCCCTCATGATAATTTTCCCAAAAAAATGTTAAAAATGTAGCCTCAAAGCAGTAGTCATGAGAAAACCGTGAAAAATACGATTACGATTGCCGGGCAATCGTCAAATAATTAATTTTTATTATATCTGTCCCTCTATATTCTAGTGTAAAAATACTTATGTAAAATCCCATTATACATGATTTTGTTTTTATAACTTTTTCGATACGATGTACCGTTTTCGAGAAAATCACAAAAAACCATTTCCAAGAAAATTGTTTGTAAGCGGGAAGGAAGAAGGAGTGGTTCGATTTTGTCCGTTCACGAATTCAACCTCCCCTTTTACGAAATAAAATGGATGTGCCTAATTTCAAGTATCTAGCTCAATTTATTGGAAATTCTTTGTAGGAATTTAAAAAATTTCGCGCTCGTTTTTAAATTACCGATTAATTTCTCTGGTACACAGGCTCGCTACTCATTCAGTTTTCGTTTTTTAATTATTAATAGCTGTGGAAATTAATTTCATGTAGTGACGTTTATCACTTCCAGTCGTTCAGAGCAAATAAATAGTAGTGCGTAGTAAAATATGCGACTTTTTAAATTTTCGTGCAAACTTACACAGTACTTCATAACTAAGAATACACAGAACTTCATAACTAAGAATATATGAAAATCCTTGTTTTTTTCATATAAATAGAAAGATTTCTGATCCATATGGGGTCACACCTTTAAGACTAGAAATTCTAAACACTAAATGCTTGATTTGGCCTTATTTCTGCAACAATAGTGTCGTCTACCACCTCATTTACTAGATTTGTTTCTATAATTTTTAAACAGATTTTTTTTTTTGGTTTAATTTGTTTCCACCTTTCACAATATTTTCGTTTAGCATGTGCCTAAATTGTGCCTATTTTAGGTATTGCGCTTACCTAAATTTGAAATTTCATATACAGGAGTGAAATTGATAAGAGGAACGGGTGGTCCCCAACGGAGTTGGTTAGGTGGTGGTAAAAGCGCGGAAAAACAGAGAGGGATGTTTGAAACAAGTTTTGTGTTCCGGTACTGAATTTGGTTTTAATTAAAATTTAATAGGGCGCGCGAAATGAAGTGATAAATCGATATCGATGGCGTCAAAAAAATCTCTGAAAAAATATTATTCAAATTTTTCTAAACGTGAAAATATTAAATTGAGTGAGTCAGGTGAAATCGAGGGGGGTAAGCAACTGGGCAGAAATTTGAAACATGAAATTTGTTTTGGGGGAGGCATATTTTTTTAATTTATGCTTTTGCATCATCAGATTCTGTTGACGCCTTTGACATTCATGCCAATGAAAATACAGTTAACGTAATTTCCACCCTATTAGAATATTTCAATATTTTTTGGTGTGCCCCATAATACATTTACGATAGTTAGCGGTTAATGAAATTTTACCGAGAATTTGTTTTTTTGTAAACTTTTCCAACAAAATTGGTTTAGTTTTTGTATCAAAAATTGTTTCGGTTTATTAGGTTTTTGTAATACGAGTATCACACCAAACGCATATACCTTTTCCGTTCCGTCGGGGGTAAAAAAAAATCCACGTTTTCTCAACATTTGTTGTCTTTTAAAAAAAATGTTTGTGAAAATTTAGGCTTATTAGACAATAAAAAGTCTGTAATTCAATATCTTGTAATATGTGTAATATACGATATTTTTGATATTTCGAATAATTGATATTTCGAAATAACGATATTTTTGATATTTCGAATAATTTTTACTTCTGCCCACTTAAAAGTAAATCCTGCAAATATGTATTGCACGTGCAAAATTGGAATGTTGCATCGACCCACACAAACAAATAAAAGATTTCACTTTCACATCAGATAAAATGTTTACCTGTGCCCACACAATCAGATTCACAGATAAATCGCTAAAGATCTTTTTGTCACCAACAACTGTTGGATGTTTTCTTTTTTCTTCAGTTTGCAAATCGAATCTGGAAATTTAAAGTTTACTTTTTCCAGTGGATTTTATATTGTTAACGCTATAATACGATTTAAGTGTTTAAAATGTTTCGACAAACTTTTCGGAGGACTTTTTTTTTGGTTTTTTTTTTCTTTTCTGTTGGTTTGTGATTTGGACCAAGTTGGCTAAAAATTCTCTACACCGTTTGCAGAAAAAGACAGACAGTAGAGGGTGGGATGAAAGAGGGGATCAAAAGTTTCATGATTGTGTAGTTTAGGTAAAAAGCTTAAACTTTTCCTGAATATATTGTTCCAATTGACGTTAAAAGTCCATCGATTGAAAGTTTAACAATGTAGGCGTATTTTTCAACGGGATATTGATTAAAAAAAGGTGTATTAAAAATTTTCATTGCATTCTAAGGGGTTTTCACCAGCCAAACTTTATTTAAACCACTTTACCACTTAATGAACTCAACTTTGTTTACAGGTGCCAATTTAAACCAAAACAATTTGAGTATGAAAATAGAAAAAAAAATGTCCTATAATATAATATGGGCAATAATTGTATGTTTTCATGTTTGGAAATAAACTTTTTCTCAAAAACAGCTTAATAGATTTTGATGAAATTTGAGTACTTATAGTTTCGGGGCCAAAAATGCGATTGCGCTAGGCCCCATCTTCGGTAAAGTTCATTATGGTCCTGTAAGGGTAACGGGAACATCCTTTTTCCAATTTTTACACAGGATTAAGGGGTTTTCAATCTGAGACCTCAATCTGATCACTAATCTGATGTTGGAATTTCAAAAGTCAAAAGGGAATATCCTGTAAGGGTAACGCACATATCCTGTTTTCAATGTTTTCGGGTAAATTAACATCAAAGGATTTTTGTAAGTCGCTAATCCTGAATCCGATTATGGAATTTCCAAATTCGATTGGAAAGGAGACTAATTTCGTTAAAAAAAATGACAACCTCTTTGACTTTTATTAAAGTCAAAAATTTCACTGTTCTTCATTAAGTAAATATATATTTTTTTTCAACAAATTTTCCCTAATTTTATTTCCAAATATCCATAAAATATTTTTGACAACTTCTTAAAATAAATGGAAATTCATTTAATTTGTGAATTACAGTTTTTTCCCCACAATCCTTTTATTACAAAGATTAATAATATGGGCAACATATGTTTTCCGTAGTCATCTTTCCTGTTTTTAGTTAAAAATTAATCCTTACTAATTGTTAAACATATTCGTGGGTGTTTTGGTATGAACTTTAGCATGAGCTTTTGGTTAACGAACTTTTATGTCAACACCCGATAGTTGTTTGGAAAATAAAAGTTTTGCCATCCAAAAACTCCCTTAAGCGGAGTGTGTTTTGAAAGTTTATTTTGTTGACAAAGGTCTATGACGTTATGAGGATGTTGCCCTGCCTATATGGTTAGTAAAATTTATTAACTTAATTTGTTTATTTTCGTAGTGGTTATATAGTGCAAACTTTTACATTTTCCGTTGGTTTTTCTCCGATTTATGTTGTGAAATTTTTTATTTGAATTATTGGGAATTATTTCGTTTTAAAAACGGCTTTTCAAAAATGGCCCAAAAAATTTCCATAGTTTTCTCATCCATAGAAATAAAATAATGCCTACACAGAAAAAAATAATTTTGTATTATTTACAAAATGGGTTTAACAAAAAAAAATTCGTAAATATTACTGAAGTTTTGTATATACTTCGTAATATTAACAAATATTTTTTCGTATAGTTACTAAAATTTGTTAATATTACGAAGTATATACAAAACTTCAGTAATATTTACGAATTTTTTTTGTTAAACCAATTATTTTTTTCTGTGTACCTGATTGTTTAAAAATTTTAAAAAATTCTATAAATATGCGCAGCAAGAGCTCTCAAAAGAGAAAAAATAATATAGGTATTGATAAATTTGTGTAAATTACGATCTTTCCACAACAACTGAGCGAACCATACAGAGAAAAAAGTGATTGGTAAATTCACCTACAATTTTTGTTGATTTTTAGCTAACTACAATTAATAGTTGAAAGTAGTCAAGTTATCTAACCAGACCAAATTGTTGTCTACTTTTTTGTGGTTGGCTGAAAATCAATGAAAATTGTAGGTGAATTTACTAAAACCTTTTTTCTGTGTAGGGTTCGTTAAGTTGTTGTGAAAGATCCTAATTTAGACAAATTTATCAATACCTAACCTATATTATTTCTTAGGGATAAATCGATTTCAGCGATATTCTATGAGGCACTGCCTGGACTAGTTGACTCGAATTGTCATTTAAAATGTCCGTCAAAAGAAGCTGCAGTGAAAATTTGAGTGAAGAAGAAGCGAGGAATTTTCGACTAATTTTTACTTTCCTATTCCATAGAAGGAAGGTATTATATTCATATCCGATACCAAGTCGAGAACGGGGGCAGAAAGAAACTTTCTGATCAGTACGAAATCCGTTTCAGACAAAATTATGAGGATGTCCGAGCATCTGTCTGTCGGTTGAGCTAGCGGGTTGAAATTTTTTGTGGAAAAGTAACGGTAACTCTATAAAAATTGTAGTTTTCTATCAACTTATGGAAAAGTAACGGTAACTCTAACGGATACCTCCTAAACAATTTTTTGAAAAAAAAAATCGTTTTTTGAAATTTTCTCGAAACTTATGCGCTTTTGGGAGATAATGAATATAACAAAATTTAAAGGATATTAAATTTTCTCCATTTTCTGCTTCAGCGACCTTTTGCATTTCTAACGGTTCTCAATATAATTGAAAAAAAAAATCTGTTTTTTGAAAATCTCTCGAAAACTATGCACATTTATGAAAAAATGCATATAACCGGATTCAAAGGAAATAAAATTTCCTGGATTTTTTCCCTTAACGGTTTTTACATATCATTAACGGTTCATTTTTTACATCTTTTTTCCGAAACTAAATATTGCAGTGGAAAGTTTTGTGTCGATCACAACTGATATTTTTTTTTAGTTAAGGTTCTTAGTTGATAGCAGTTGGCAATCTTTTATATTTTTCGTTTACTTTATCTGTTTATTCGTTTCAATTTATTCTTTGATAATCTCGTTCAAGAGCTGAATATTTTATTATAAACAAAAACATGAACCGTGAAGGTTTAGAGAGAAAATCGCCGATCACGGAGAGTAAAACTCGTTTTATTGATCATATAATAACGGTGGGGCTTAAATGTGTGATGAATATGAAAATAGTAGTAACTAATTTTCTGCTTACTAATCTTAAGTAGACAGCAGATAGATGCAAGTTTTGGAATTTCCCATAATCACACTTCAGTCGGCGAGACGCTGCTATTGTATTAGGAAGTTGACATTTTCAAATAAGCCGATAGTCATTTCTCTATCTTAAATTGTTTTTTTTTCAATAATTATCTTGAAAACGTGAGCTCGGAGTGCTATATTTAACTGAAGTTGGAAAAAACGTAATAATTTTCGTTCAATTCAATCCGCCGAACATTACGTGGTGCGGCGGGACGATATCAACTTGCGGTCTTGCAGTAGTTTGAATCAAAAGTGATCGATACTTCCAGGTCAATACACCTCTTGCTTAAATTGACCACAAATTTTTTACCTAATTGGAAAAAATCGTTTTTATACTTAAATTCTTACAAAAATTCATAGAATTCGTCGCATTGTGAAAGTGTAGTTTTTTTTTATATTCAAACAAAGTGCTGCAAAACCACTTGAAAGGTGAGGTAAACGAGTTTTTTTAAGTGAAACGTTCAACGACATTTTCCATACACTGACGCGGTTGTAAACATTCACCTGTTGCGACTAGATTACAGGTAATTGCATTACAAACGACTGATTTTTGTGAAATGTTACAATTTGAAAGGCGTTGGAAATTCGAAAACATTGTGTGATTTAATTTTGGAACTTTTTTTTATCAGTGCGGATTAACTAGAGTTCAATTGTTATCTTTATTGATGTTGAATTAGTATTTACGATATAGGATTTTGACATGTAAAACGACTGTCAACGGTGCTATATTTACAAACTCACTTTGCTTGTAATAGTGTCAGTTTAAATAAAGTAAAATCACTATCGGAATATGTAAGTCTGGATTTTGTATATCTATGTTGAATGAAACATACCTGGAATTTTTGACACCTGTACACAGAAATGTTTAATATTGTTGTGATGTTGCTAAAAACAAAGCCCAACCAATCGATGTTCACAATCCACACAATTATTATTATGCAAGCAACCAGTTTTCGCAAAATAATAGCTACATTCCGCATAAGATAGGTGAAACATCGTATTCTAGATAATTATTTATTTACCTTGCTTGATTGAGGTTCAAGTATTCATTTGAATACTTAAGCATCATGCCATGAGCCGATCCATGTGACTTACAGTGATTTTTTTTATTAAAAAACTAAAAAAAAAATCATTTATTATGACGTATAAATTGACTGGGTTTTACCCATGATATTTTATCACTACTAGTTCATGAAATTTAATAAATTGTTTCAGTGTAAATTTTATTTGCCATTTAACTTTTATGGATTACCGGACGAAAAAGTCGGAAAAGCACGTAAAAATTGTGATCAAATAATAATCAATTTTAATCACTTCCAGACATGGGCGTCGGCAACCGGTAGGTGGAGGGGCAAGGGGCAGCACACGCCCTCCTGGAAAAAAAACAATAGAAACAAACTGTTAGATCAATTGAATAGTGTATTTGACCTTGGAATTTAAAAATTTAAATAGTTCTTTTAATAATTACTGTATATATCCATTTCAGCAATAAAAAATTTGCCTGCGGCGCAAATTTTATTACGTATCGAAGTACGAAGATATCCTTTCTATCTAAATAAATTTTTTTTTATGGATCTTTAAAATTTCCCAAGTACAAGAAAATGCTTTTTTTTCAAGTTTTTTACAAACGGAAACGACGCTAAATACGAGTTTTGCCTCGGGTGGTTATTTGCCCTGGCACCGTTATGGTCCTATGTTTGTGACAATTATGTCGATTTCCCATTTTTGATAATTATATTTTGTAGATTTTAAAAAAAACCAAACGTGTACTAATGTGCCCATGATCCCAAAGAGATTAGCTTTTTTAACGCCCTTTCAAATTGAATTGCCAAAGTTTTCGCTAAAATATTCACCATTGGAAATATTGTAGTCATTTTTAATTGATTTGACTTGGGAACTATTTCAATTGAATTTTCTCAACCGTATCGTTCAACAACATTTCTCTTGGCAAAATACAATGCACGAGAAGCTTCAATACGAACGCTACAAGCTTTTTTTTTTATCATGATGTGATTGTTTAAAAAAAATGAAAAATCGAAAAGAATTTTAAGATTTTACTTTACAGAAAATGTCAAATACTTGTAGTGTAAATACTAGTGACAATAATGTTGGCATTTGAAGTGTTATTAGTGATATCAATACAATGTATTCATATTTTAATAACTATCTAGTTGTGCAGTATTGACCTTGATAACTTTTCATAATTTGTATAATATTTTATACATAACGGTTATACTGAAGCCCCTCCCTTCCCCCCTCACCCGTCATTGCATGTATTCGCGACAGAGTGATGTTGGCTACGATAAATTAAAGACAAGTTCCCTGTTTTGCAATAGTAAATCTATTTTATTATGGGAAATCATGAATATTACTAAAATTTCAATTACAAAAAATAGATAAAATAGACTGTTTTTGTAATAAAAACTATGGTGAAATTGACTACGTCAAATTGAAGATTGGTGTATGGAATAATTACGTCAAATTGTATTTGTGGCATTACGAATTTTCTAAAAAATGACCTGTTTACCATAAAATTCAAAAAAAGAATGGGGAATACGATTAAAATTAATAAAAAACAAATCTCGAAGCCAATTTTTCTTTATCAAAACAACACTTTATTATATTTACCACTCCTTGTATATTCAAAAAAAAGGTACTTGAAATGTCTGCACAAAGAAAATCAATTTATAATCATTTCATCGTCATCATCATCATCAACTCCATTGCAGATTGAGTACAAGATGATTTCGGGGAAAAAAGCTACTTAAAATTTCAGCGAACTCTTTAAAAATCTAAAGAACTAGTTCATTTTAGATTATCATCAAATTGAAATCAAATTGCCAGCCTTTGCTCCATATAGACAAGAAAAGTGCCTCATCTACATCTTTATCACGAGATAGATAAATGTGTAAATATTTCAGATCAGAGTATACTTTTGTTTTGCCAACATATTTATGACTCATATATACTCGAAGATACCAATTAAATTGTGTTTGATTTTCATAATAGCAAAATTTTTGCTACTTCGGCTCATTTTTTTCTTCTTCTATAGACTTGAAGATAACCAAATACGGGGAGACGAAAAAAAACCCACATTCACACATACATATATTTCATCGACAGAAATAGGAAAAAAAAACACACATTAAAGTGTGGGAAAGAAAATCAAAATATAGGGAAATTATCATAAAAAACAAACGAAAAAATTCCGCAATACAAAGATTATGGAGGCCACTCTAGAGCCACACTCTTGAAAACGTACGAAGGAGCAGACGGACGATGAATGTCAGCCAGACCGCACGTATTCAGTTATCTCGGCTCAGTTCTTCTTGTGATGTCAATCACAGCCCCATAGATGGATCTTCAAACACGCCATTCGAGTGCCATCACACACAGCAACAGAAATCATCCACAATCCAGCAACAAGATATACAACCCCGTCATTGAAAAATATGTGAATCACATCCTTGAAGGATGTACACAAGTGTATATATATATATATATTTAGCGAAATGATGCTTTTGATGTGTGTACGCTTTTAGATACATTTTACATGTAAGAGAATCGCACAGACAGACACATCGAACCTGGTTTAGGGAATTTGAGGCTAGAAAAATGGGGAGCAAGGTGAATGCGATGATGATTCCTCTTAACTCCTTTTGGCCGTCGTCGTCGTCGTCATTGCTGGGATGTGCCGATACTCTGATGGTGTGACCTTAAAGGCAAGACCAAGATCATATACTGGCCTCCCATAGGCTGTTCTCCAATCCCAACAGCAACCCTCCTCAAGTCCGACTTCCTGCCGCTGGCACAGAGTTATTCGCAACCAGCACCAGCACATATATCTATATATATATTGCAGTCATCCGGCAATGTTATCCTTGTATATCAGGATATGGTGTGCCGATGACGATGATTCCTTTGCCTATCCTTGATGCCCGAGGCCGTCACGATGACGATGATGGGAATGATGACGACGATGATGGGAGTATAGTGGCCTGGGATTAGTGGAACGGAGAGCTAAGCTATATAACCATGAGACGCGATAGGATGAAAAACTGATACTGTTTCTGGCGTGTGTTTTTTGGCTCCGTGCGGTTGATGCTTTCGGTTCATTTTTAATAACAGATGTATACTGGGTATAGAATAAATAGGTTTCCTGCCGCCATAGCCACTGCAATGTTGCTATATGGTTTCCGCCCGTCCTACCGCCGGAGATTTCGCGAAACGGTTGTCGGGTTTTCCTGCCAGCAGTGACTTATATATGAAATCTGTTAGATTAGATACTGTAGAAGAAATAGGGGTCTGATGGCCACCAATTCGATTCTGACAGTCAAATTGATACCAGAATCCTTCCCACCCGCCACACCACAAGAGATTCCGCGAAAACGGTTGTCGGGTTTCCCTTCTAGTGGATGAAATGCTACGACTTAGGGGCCGAATCCATTGAAGACACTAGAAAAACTGGTGGTCTGGTGGTGCTCAGTTCGATACCAATAGTGGTTCTGATACTAGAGTCCTTTCTGGCCGCTCTACCCCTAGAGATTCCGCGAAACGGACGTTGGGTTTCACTTTCAGCGGGTAAAATGCTGCGACAGTGGGATAGAATCCGTTGGATCTCATAGAGGAAGTGGGAGTCTGATGGCTCCTAATTCAATATCGTAAGTCATGCTGGTAATGGAATCCATCCTGCGGCCGACCAGCGCAAGGTAGTTGAGTGGTTTAATAAATGGTTGGATGGTTTGTTGGTTTTTCGGTTATGTTTGATTGAGTTCAGGGGTTCAGTTGAGCTGTGAGTCGGTTTATAGTTGAGTTTAAAGGCATGAATCGAAGTGGCTGGAAACAGAGAGATAAAAATAGATTTGCACATTAATCTCATGGGGTCAGAATACGGCCCCGCCATACATATTTGTCCACCATACCCATACCGATTTCATCCTCAGGGCATATGGGAGTTTTTCTCTCAGCCGCACATCCTGACATAATCCCATCGAAAATTCTGAAATCCTGAATTCTTTAAGTTATGGCAATGAGGTTTTTATATCATATCTGTCACTTGGTTGTCGGTTGTTTGGCTGTTAGCCGAGGCGGATAGCAAAACTATGCGCTTGAGCAGGACATGGATGGAGTCCATTTGGCAAGGATATCATGTGCCGCATCCAGTATAGTTTATGAGAAATCTCATCATATCGATGGCCTTATGCGATACAATATTGTGCGCCATTATAAACATATGATGATGGCCATCTATAGGCATCTTTAGTGCCACTGACAGGATCTCATCTGTAGCTCGCTCGGATATGGTTACACTTGTCAAATGTAAATATATGTATTTATATATATATAGACTTGGTATATATGAGAAACGCATAGTATTTCAAACGAGATTCACTCAATTCGTTTCTCATGAGATGATGTTGGTGTTTTGTCGTCATCATTATCATCACCACCAATCGCGTCCTTGTCCTCCTCTAGCGCAACCAAGAGCTAGTGTTCATCATTTCAGCAAGGATACAAATATATCAACTTATATAGAATTTGTATCCTTGTACAGGGAGATGTAAAGCTTTTTGATAGAAGGATATTCTGACAAACAGTAAATAAATTTTCACCGGCTCGTGGAAAGTCATTTCGTATGAATGAGGAATGAAGTTGTTGTATCCCTCCTAGGACCTAGCAATGAATGATTCAGGAGCAATACCGTGTGGATACACTAAAATGATATATCGGAGAGAAATTCTTAGTCTAACCCAGTGTTTCGAAGTAGATTACATATTTTACCAGACTATACTGTTCTACTCTCCTTATATCCACTCCATATTATGCTGAAAATCAAGCATTCCGTGGCTCTAACCCGGTATACTATCGTAGGACTAGCTAAAGGTTTTGCTGCGTCTTCTGTTTTACTAGCTTACAGTTTTTCCATCATCAAGTTCATCATTCTTGCCCTAGCCAAGTTCAATTCTTGATATTAAATGAGACATGGGAATGGAGTTGAAGTATTTTATCCGCCCTTCCATCGTACTATGTTCATTTTTAAGGTTCTCTTCTGTTCCTGTCATTGAAGACTTTTTATTTACGTTCGTACAGTTTCATGGCGAAAAGAAATTTTCATGCAATTGAAATGAAAATTGTGTTTAAAATTTATTTATAAAAAAAAACATTTATTGAGCTGTCAAGAAAGTTTTCGCCATTTTCAAGTAGAAAGCGAGAAAAATTTCATAAAAAATGGCGAGGGAAATGTGCCATTTTGTTGTATAGTTATATTTCGCGTTATGTAATGGATAGGATTTTAGCGAGTCAAGCTTTGAAATCTCTAGGGGTGTTATGTTTTTTTGTCAATATTTGCCGTACTTCAACAGTGGCGACATGAATCTAGTTAAATTTACTTAACTGAATATAAAACGAAAAATCCCTAGTCTGAATGTTTTTTATATTTTTTTCTGGATTTAAGATTGGGAATCTGGTTAAAAAACTTGCCCAAGCAACTATTTGCGACTCAGGTTACAATAGCCGTTTTCCATTGGACACTTCGAAGCGTCCAGGGCTAGATCGTCCAAAAAGAAGGATTTGGCGGTATCAGGGGTACTTCATAACCAGACATGGACTGACCACATTATTATTTTTGGGAGCTTTTTTCATTCCTCTACCTTATTTTTTTTAGTCACATACTCGTCCAAGCAGTGAAATTTAGTTCATAAACTGAAATAATGTTGACGAACCGTGGCATATTTTTGACTAAATGTTCACATTTCCAGGTTCCACCGTATAAGCGAACAGACAGATAAATACACAACTATTATATAATTTGCGCAGTAAAAAATAGTTTTGGTCTATGAACAGCTTTTCGGAGCCAATAAAGATCTTAGACCGAAGTGTGACTTTATTTTAAAAATTTCAACCTCCAAAATTCAAAAGAAAATTTAAAAGTTATTTACCAAATAGCATTTATTTATAAAATATTCTTTTAATATATAAATTAATCTTTTAACAATTATTTCCTTTCTATTTTCATTGCAGATTTGACCAAGTTTCGAAAATGAAGGCCTAGCAATAGCCCAAAAACGGTTTCCTTAGAGCAGTGTGTGTGTGTGTGGAATTTTTTTTATAATTTTTCATATTTTTTTGATACAGTGCGATTATTTAAATTTAAATCAATAGAAAAAAAAATCAAATTCATCAAACCACAACAAAAATTTTATTAAATTACGTATGAAAACTTTATTATTTATTGGAATTTTTTAAAAATTTGTGTTTTTAAAAACGAGGCAGCTACTTGAGATCAATCTAATTTGTGTTTGGTTTTGAAATTTTATTTATTTTATGAAATAAACAACATAAAATTACTTGTACAACAGCTTGGATTTCATTCTGAAACTGGAAAACACACAGATATTTAATAGATTGGTACAACGAAATGGCTGGCGGATTAATTAAGGTAAATTATTTAAGTTTTGATATTGTTTTATTTTTATATATGTTTTTTGTGTTTTTATATAATTTTTTTTTGTTTTTATTTTATAATTTTATATTGAAAAGGACGAAAAAGCCTGAATTTGGCTTTACTGTTCGAAGCAGATTTTTTTTTAATTTCTGGGGCCCTATTCAGAAACTCGAATCGAGAAGCTACTCGACCCGATAGTAATGTTCGATGAATTCGGAACAAAGTGTAGAGGGGGGGGGGGGGGGGACGTTGATCAAAAAGGAGACAACAAACTTATGTACGAAAATTTGATGATCAAAAATTGTCGGAAAAATGCGCCGCAGGTAAAAATAATGTATTTCAGAGCAGCTACTAGCTGAAGAAGGGTGTGTTTTGCATATTTAGTTATCGTTTTTAGCGTATAGGGGCTTCAATCTTGCACAGCTGTACTAGGGGCTTCAATCTTGCACAGCTGTACAAGCATTTTCATATGAGTGTGACAGAATTTTACGTTCGGAAACTATGGTTGGGTGTGTCTAAAGTAGGCGCCATTTGTAAAAAAAAAATTTCGTTGCACAGCCCATAGAATCGTTCAAAGACCGTACGTTAAAGTTGATTTCCTTCTTATAATTCGTTGGGAATTTTATGCTCCTAGCGACCGATTAATTTCATATTTTAAGTGTATTTTAAGTGTATTTTAGTATGTTTTAGTATTTTGTTGGTGGCAATTCCTTTGCATATGGCCCGTTACAGTAGCATCTAGAGTAGGTGGTTATTCGAAATTGAATTTTTTTTTGAAAAATTATCTTCGAACTGAACCATCCAAGGAAAATTTGTTGATTAGCTTCATTATCTTTAAAAAACAGTTTGTAGAAAAGCTAGATTATGATGACTTAATGCGGCATTTTGCTAGAATAAAAGCGAGAAATCATTAAACCTAATGAGGATACCTGGTAAAAAACGCATTGATAAAGTTTATTCCTGGGTTGGCATGAAAGAGACTTTTTTCTATGTTATCAAAGGGCGCAGAATTTGAAAGTTGCACAGGGCGACAAAATGGTCTGGGCTGGCCCTGATTATTCTACTTACCTACCACATCCAATCATTTTCTTATCGGAGTAATTTGTCTGACCCAATTAATAACGAAGCAAGCAAAATATAGGAAATTTTCAAGCCAAATATGACAGTTTTTCACTTCCGACAAAACATACATGTATAAAGTACTTATTTTTAATTAAATTCGTTAACATGGTTCCCTTTGTCAGCATATATGAACTCGAAAAATACTTAGCATGTGTACTAAAATTTAACATCGATATCAGCGAAAATTTCAGGGGACGACACAATTATGCTGATGAATTTAAATTAAATTCTCTTAGATTTTTTTTTGTTATTTTACACATTAAAATTGTTAGGATTTGTTTTCAAAAAGTGTGTAAGTTAAGTTAAACAAAATATATGGTTATGGCAGCTATACCCAAGTAACCAAAAATAGTTACATACCGGTTACGCGACGCTTGCACAATTTGGACTGCAAAATATATGGGGTGACGAATTGGTTGCTACGAAGTCACAGCAACGTTGTTGCAACATTTACGCAACCGTTGTGCTCAGTTTTATCTGACTGTCGTGACTATAATCACAAATCGACTGTTGCACAACCGTTTCCGCAGAAACTCTTTTTTAACGCAGGTTGCAACATAACTGTTGCACAACTGTTTCCGCAGAAACTCTTTTGTGATGAAGTGGACAAACGAACTAGGGCGGGGGTGGGGAGGTAGATCAAGTTTGACACAATGTATAATCGTATCACTAGTGTACATCAGAAAACGCTGTAAGTATGAATTCCTTGGTCCAAAGTTGACAATTTACACTTTAAAAGTTATAAACGAGTGCAATAAAAAACAAGTTTGCGACTAGCCACTAAGTAACTGATTTGCAACCCTTTTTTTGTGACCGGTTACAAGATAACTAATTTGTAACAATGGACTTTGCGCGATTCGTCACAAAGTAAAAAATCCATACCAGTTTTTTTTGTGACGGATGACAAAGTAAACAATTTGCAAAGGTTTTTTTATAACCAATTTGTAACGAGTTTTTTGCGACTGGTTACAATGTAACCAATTTGCAACCATTTTCATTGTGACCGGTGACTAGGTAACCGTCACAAAAACTGATTTGCAACCGCTACTTTTCGGCCATGGTCACATGGTAACTTGAGTCGCAAATAGTTGTCTTGCTCTAGGAACCATTTATGTCTTTTTATTTCAATTACTTTCACAGTCCAGTTAATTTTAGCATAAAACTTAGTAAAATCTAATACAGTACGCGGCATGTTTTAGTCTTTTTCCAATTTAAGCACTTTTTACACAAAAGTATAAGTGTTCAATTAACAAATACTCGACGGATGTTTTATCCTATTCAGTCATTCAATTTCAACGGGAAGTAAATTAAGGCTTTCTCCTCTTTATATATTTTAGTCATTTCATTTAAAAATGTGATCCTTTATCCTTGCTAACATTTTCTCTTCGTTTCGCTTTTTTGATTATTTCCTCTGTTTTTTTTGTACGGAGGTTTTTTTTTATATTTTGCTATTACATGATGTTAGTGGTCCGGGGTCCATTCAATATTTACCAAGATGGTATTTTATAGACTGAAACCGCCAAAAGCTTTTACGGTCGTATAAAAGCTTTTTATGAACCTTTCTGTGTTTTTTTATACTATTGCCTCTTATCTAAATACTGTAAAAGAAGAAGCTTTTTTTCTATATTATTTCCTTTTGATCCTTACAACGTGTATATGGCACCGTGTACAGCATGAGATACAGCATTTCCAGAACCAGGATCCGCGTCCGCATTCTCATCCAGATCTAGATGAATCCGCAGCCACAGACCTAAATTCACAAAATGAAAGTCAATTTATCTGTTCGCTTTAGAAGTTTGTTTCCTTTTTTTCTTTCTGTGGTGCAGCTTATATGGGGTCCATCCTCCCGCACTTTTAATAGAAACCATAAAAAAACCATGTCGCAAAGAGGTCCATTTAATTAATTATAGCATTAGATATTTTCAGAGTTTTTTTTTTGCTACCACATCCATCCATCGTCCTACTGTCTACAGCTCAGTATTTGTTAAGGTTCCGGTTATGCAAAATATTTTTCTTACTAATTTTCATTAAGGGTGAGTGAGTTTACATCCAGTTTTGTGTTTCATTGGTAAATATATTTTATTTCTAAAAATATGAAATGATTTTTCCTTTTCAAAAAAGAGTTGGAATCACAAGTTGAAGGTGAAAGGAAGATTGTTTCGAAGAACTATTTTGAAAGACATCAGACAGTTGACTTTTTTGTGAGAAGAGAAGGGGAGGGGGGGGGGGCTGAGGGGTAAGTCTATTACATCTGTTTGACATCACTCAAATCTAATTGAAATCCACTAGACCCGTCTCGTCTTTTATTGCGAAACGCCTGTACGAGATCCAAAATTTTGTTCACAAACCGAAACATTGTTTGCGAACCGAGGCAGTTTTTTTTAACTCAAAAGTAGTTTATAATCCCAAGTGTTCACAATCTGACGAGAGAATTTTTACGTAACAATTTTGCATTTGTTGCTGCACCTAGAGTTTATATGGATCTAGATTCAACGACATTTGTAAGGCTTTGTTGCTTCCCGTCTGAATTTATCATCTTTTAGAACCCCCACACGCCCCCCTCCCACAGTTTTTTTAGACCTTTTGCAATTTTTTTGTATTGTAACACTATCGCAGGTCTCTCATCTCCCTAAAAATCTCATTGCATTTTCAAAACTGTGTACCTAACCTATTATGTAAAATTAATTTTTATCAAATGTAACGTCGATTGTGCATTTAAAACAATACGAAAATATTTATGACTATAAAGTAATTTTCTGTTGAATTTAATTTACAATTGAAAGCGCTTTAAAAAAAACCTGTATATGAATTTATCACCTAACAAAGTTTTTCGATTCTGTCGATTGGGAAAGTCCTTTTCAAGTTTAATCAAACGTTGGTGGAGTGACGGGACGAAACACATTTACCGGAGAACACAAAACCTAGCAATTTGTATGTATGGAAGCATTGACATCGCATACATTCGTTACACATTTTCAGAGAGGAAATAACCGACCGAATAAAGGAAAATACCGGGAAACATATTTTTTTCAAAGGCATTTTTTTTCTTCGCTGATGCCTGTCTTGTTTACCAATAGGCAAAGTGTGGCAAAAAAATCCATAGAAGTAAAAACATTGTAACAGAACTGAATAAAATACGACCACAAGACTTTCCTGCACTATAATTTTTGTTTTCGATGCCGCATCCCGCTTTTATATACGTGCAGGGTCTACTCATCTTCACACCACGTCCTTCCGTTTCAATTTGCTTCGTTTCATTCCGCACGGCTCAAATCTGTTCCGTTTTATTCTATTCTACTTTGTATGAGTATTGTATGCCGAAGGGATGTTTTTTTTGAGGGGATGCTATGCTGCTGTTACTGTTCCTATATATTTTTTCGGTTATAAAATTCGTGTGCTATAATGTGTTTTTTTTCGTCTATCCTTCTCATCACTAACCGCACCACTTGGCCCTTTTCGCTTTCGCTGTCCCTACCACGTACCCATCAGCATTCCCATTTCCATTTATCCACAATACTATACTTGTCTAAAAAAGTCAACCTGAAAAGCCCAAAAGTGCTATGGGAAATCATCCGCTATGAACTCCAGCCGCTCTGTCCATGCTCGATTTTCCTTATTCGCAGATATCTGCTGGCATCGTGGTTCCATAAAAGAAGCCACCAGCAACGATAAACAGGCTTTTTTGAGCTTCACTAACGATGTATTTGTATATGCTGGGCGACGGGTGTAGATGAGGGCATATAGGACGAATCTAATGGTTGGTTCTTCATCAACTCTCAAACCATCACATTGAGCTATCCTGGACGCCCTGTTGGGATAAAGAATCCTGTTCACTCGCATCGAAGGGACAACGAGGTAGCCGTGTCGGACGAAGGAACAGATTCTCTTTGCGGTCGGTGTAAGAGTGGCGGCGTGGTGAGGAATAGATGAGACTGATCGGAGGTAACCTCCAAAAGGACTTGTATGGATGGTTGAAGGACGACAGCGGCAGGAAGGAGGATAAAATTGTGCTTAGAAGGTGATGGTGGCGCTAGATTATGGAACGGGCTCGTTATAAGCTGTTTGGGGTCACGTTCATGTTTGCACAGGAAGACATTCCCAGCTTTGAACTTTCATTCAACTTCCTACCCATATCCGCAGGCTTTTGTGTATACACAACTGAATGATGCGCCCCTTCATTTCCCGCAAAATACCGGCTTTACTCTTTATTTTTTTTATAGGCTTCGTTTTTTTCTTATCTTTTTCCTTCACTATATTTCAACATTTCTTTGCTTTTCATTTTTTATACTATAGCGAAATTTTCCTAGTTTTTCCCTCGATTTTCTCAATGCTATTGAAATGCATAGATAGGGTGACCATTCGTTCCGGAATGGTCGGGATAGTCCTGAAATTGGATGTGTTGTCCTGGCATCCCGAAAACCAAACTTTTGTCTTGGATTTTTCAATTGAGTCCCACAATTTATCAAATGCTAAAAAATTGACTACTAAATATGCAAGAAATATCAAACTCTTCGCCTGCGGCGCAATTTTTTAACGATTTTTTCACTCTGGGCATGCATCTCAAAACAATGTTGCCTAGAGCGCATTTCCCTTTTGTTGATATTTTTACGACTTTCGTTGCGATTTCTTATGAATCGTAAAGGGTGCAAAAAATTACGTTGACTTCCGCTTGAAAGTGTGTAGCTCTTGATTTAAATTAGTGCTTTCTGTTTAAAAATTGTTACCTGCGGCGCAAATCTCTAAATTATTTTTACTTGATTTTCATCCAAATTAGATTTCTTTCCATTAAAATTTTTCTATGAAAAATTGGGGTGGTGAGGCAGGCGGTGGCTGAAACGGAACATTTAGTTTCAGTCACTCCGGCCTCCACCTCCCTCACTCATCGTGTCGCGAATCGTCTCGAAATAAATATGATCACCCTGTGCATAGAGGTGATAGACCATTTATTAATACTGCCTCTAACTATAACTATGTCTGCGGATAGACACAACTAGGAAAACGTACTCAATCTTTTAAATGCTGAAAAAGATATTGCAATGTACATATA
This sequence comes from Chrysopilus asiliformis, assembly GCA_964034945.1. Classification (NCBI taxonomy): domain Eukaryota; kingdom Metazoa; phylum Arthropoda; class Insecta; order Diptera; family Rhagionidae; genus Chrysopilus; species Chrysopilus asiliformis. Next base: position 26,309,614 of record OZ035962.1, read on the forward strand.
AATGTACAACTTTTTTTCTTCTCATTTTTGTCTTTAGATACATGTATATTTATAACGAATATCTATGGGCATAGTAGTAAAGAAGATGGCATATTGTTCGACGTCGTTGAACCCAAGCTAGTGGAAAATTTATTTTAAATATTTACCGAAATGTTTATTTGCAATGTAAATATCCATGTCTCAACTTATTTAAGGGATTCTTTGGCATTGAGTAAGACTTCTTTTTCGCATAAGGTTAAAGTTGATTTGGTTGGTTCGTTGGTTAGCTGGTTGCCTGGTTGGTTTCCTTCTTCTACTTTTGGCCACTGTTGCTCCTGGTTATGCTGTGCTTCTACTGTTTCTTGAAGACCCTATGCCTATTTCTGTTTTCTGTTGCTTCCTTGTGACTATCATATTCCAGTTTTACGGTCTACCCACTATCTTTGGTCTAGAATTTGTATACGCTTGCACAAGGGGGTGTGGGGGTTGTGGATAGTATCATCGGCATCAGAATCATCATCATCAACAATATGATTCAGAATTCAGGATGACTCCTTTTTTTGCACAGGCAACGAAATACAAATATATAAATATAAATCCTTTACCTATCCCTATCTATATAGTGTGTGTAGATTTTGTTCGTACCAATTTCAGTGTCTTGGCTCTTTTCGATGTAAACCTGTATAGCCACTGCCATCGGCAAAGTTGTCTCACCGACGCTTCCCAGTGATACAAATTCGGTACACTTGACTGGATCCATTCGATCCCATCTTTTATAACTACTGTAAACTCTTGTTGTAACTTGATATTTATTTCCTTTTTGCCTTTTCACCTCGACGAAATGTTTGCTTAGAACTAACCGCACCCAATGGAAGATGATTTTTACCATTCATACCATTTTTGGGCCGTTGAGTACTAGGGCATATTTGAAAGACCAGGTGACATGTGAACGATGAAGCATGCAACATTTTTAAAGAATTCATAGATATAGGATTTTTATCTGTAGAATATATCAAAGATGTATAGAATCTTATATGATTTGCATTTGAAGACTATACCCAAGTAACCAAAAATTGTTACAAACCGGTTAAGGGACGGTCGCAAAACGTGGGTTGCAAAATATACGGGGTTACAAATATACGGGGTTGCTGCGACGTCACAGTAACGTTATTGCTACATTCATGCAACGATTTTGCCGAGTTTTATCTGACTATCGTAACTATCGCCACAAAATGGCTGTTGCGCAACCATTTCCACAGAAACTCTTTTGTAACGCAGGTTGCTAAGTAACGGTTGCACAACCGTTTCCGCAGAAAGTTTTTTGTGACGAAATTTACGATAATTCAAAAACTATTAATTCTGGAAATAGCAGGGCAACGGGTTTCTTTATTTTCCATCAAAATCTACTGTTTTTGATTAGCCTGCAAGCAAACAGCATGACAAAACCTTCCCTGTATATAAAATAGACGCTCCGTGCGGTTCAAACTCGCATTTTTAGAATCGAAAAATTCTTTTTATTTTCTATTTTCGATCCAAAAAGAAACATTTTACATACCCTCTACCAGTTCTTGAAAATATATGAATCAAAACCACTAAACTAGAACCAATTTTTTGGAATTTAAGAAACCAAAATCCAAACCAGAATCAAATTTTGAAATTTTAGGAACCAAAACCGAAACCAAAAACAAGAAATTCAATTCACCATTGAAGTAAAACCGAACCACACTCAGAAAACCTATGATTTGCATATCTGCCAGGGTCCCATTCTAACCTGAGTCTCAAATGGTTGCTTGGGTAGAACGGACATTATAAGCATTTAAATACTGGTTTTATTTAAACGATAGATAAAATTGGATTTGCATTAATTTTAAGATGTATACTCGCCAGACCACAATTTAGTAGAAATATCTCAAGGATTCCTGTGGTCCATCCAGTAGTAGAATACCAAAATCTATAGATTCCCAAGTGATTGAAAGCCTCAAGTGCTTTTTCTCTGAAGATGCTTCTATTATTTTGCTTCTTCGTACTACACTTTAATCAGGCACACAAAAGGGAGTAATTTGCAGTTGAATGAAGCATCTCCTTTCTATCAATATTGCAATTTCGATGCACAATGAATTTCAATTTTCAGTAGGTAAGCACCTATAAACAAAATACTTTTAACCTGTGTGGATACATTATTTGAAAAAACACTTAAATTGAAGATTATACTAGCTTTGCAGTTGGTACTTTTTAGGATCTGCAAATTTTTTTCGAACTTGATCTTCTGATAAAAAAAATTCGAAGCTTCCACTCTCTGAAAAATTTATCTCATGCATGAGCGAATAACTTTAAACCACTGACCGCGATATAAAACATTATCTCCGTTGAAAGTTTTTTTTTGCATTTTATTGAAATATTTAGGAGAGAGGGGGGTTGTGGGGGTTATCTTACCACTTTTTCATCTATCTTCATCTTAGGGCTAAAGAAAATTTCTTCCCCACTAAAACCTAATACTCTCTTTTTTAATTGTAGTACCCGCTTCAACCTACCGCTGATGCCCTGCACCCTCTTAAATGTGTGACGTATTTTACAGACAGCTCTTTACGCGTTTTACCATTTACTTTCACCCCAGAAATCTTATATTTAGTTTATCATGTTAATTTTTTCTGTTAATTTGTCAAATTTTACTTTCATTTTGATATTTTAAACATCAAATATGATAACTTATAATAAAATACTACTCATTAATTTTCCAAGCCGGCCGTTCGCGTGTTATGGCGGCTTATGGTGAAGCTTCGATGATCTCACCCCCGTCTTCCATTTCAAACGGCCCAGAGCCTACCGGACAGCTGCCGCCACTACCACCACCACTGCGTTCTACGCAAGTTCTTCAACCACTGTCAGTTTTTCCAGGTGCGAAACAAAAATGCAAAAAAAAGTTCACATTTTTTATAAAAACATTTTATTTATTGTAAAAAATTTGACAACAAATTTTTTTTATTATTCTTTTTTAATCAAATTTGATAAAAAATTGATTTGTTTCGTAGCTTCTTCTTTACCTTATCATTGTTTGATAATTGAAAATAAAAAATAATCTTCTCACCTTTCTTTTGCAACGGAATTTTTCCAATAATTCAACTTTTAAACACAATCTGAAAATGTAATTATCACGCAATTGGCAATTAATTCGCAATCCACCAATTTTTCTAAGAGATAAACAAATTTAGAAATAAAAGCATTATATTATTTAGAAATGCAAAGCGCTTTTCACTTATTTTATTTGGACAATTTAAATGAAAAGTGTTGATACAAAAGGTAAGTATTGCTTAAGGCTAAATTGAAGGGAATTTTAAGTCTTACTGTTTACAGCTTTTAGTTTTTTTTATAAAATGGAGTTCATTTTTTCACTCCATTTTTGTTAATATGGTATTTGTTAAATATCAGGATTCCCATAAATAGTGAATATAATTTAAAAAGATGGGGAAAAGGTCAACAAATTGATTTCCCATCAATCAATTTTCCTTAATTTTTACTTTCCTCTGCGTTGCTATAGAAGCAAAGTTTTGTATTCATGACGGTGACCGAATCGAGAAACTTTCTACGAAATCGGTTTCATGCAAAATTATGAGAATTTCCGTGTGTTGATTTGTCAGTCTATCTGTCTGTTTGATAGTCTGTTTGATGGTCTGTTTGATGGTCTGTTTGATGGTCTGTCTGACGGTCTGTCTGTCCGTCGATCTGGCGGTCTATTGGTCTGTCTGTCTATCGGCCTGTCCAATGTACGTATTTTAAAAAACTCAAGAAACTTTTTGTGGCTCAGTTCTACCAAAATCGTAGTTTTCTATCAAGTTTTAAAAAAGTACCGTTAACTAGAAGGAATTTATGTTTTTTTTTTTTGAAAAAAAAAAGTTTTTGAAATTTTTTTGAAAACTACCCGCTGTGAGGACAAATCCGAACAACTAAAATTAAAGAAAATAAAATTTCCTTTACTTTTTTATTCTAACGGTTTTTACGTGTCTGTAACAGTTCTCGAGATATATTAATTTTCACACTCCTTTTTTTCGAAACTTTAAAAATTGCAGAGGAAAGTCATGTGTTGTTCACATCAGATATTTTTCAATGAAATTCTAATATTTGTGTAATAAACCATAACCTTTTTGTAGTTAAAAAGAAAATATACTATAATTCTGTACTCTTCAATTTAGCCGAAATATGCTTTTAATTTTAAAACCCCACCGTAAGAATTTCATTTTTCTTAAGTTTAAGTTCAAGTTTGAGTTTATATAATTTTATGATTATGTAAAGTTTAGTTTTTTTACAGTGCGAAAAGTTTTTATAACTATCGAAGTGACAAAAAATTCGAAGAGAAATTTTACAAAAAAAAAAAATTTATGTGAAATAAAAACATTTCGTTAATAATTTTATTTTAATTTCGTTATAAAAAAAAGTTTTTATTTCGTTTCATTCGTTTATTTGATGAAACTCACATAGTGTTTTCTTTTTCTTCTTTCGTTTTCGTTTTTCGTGTGGCTTTATCGTTGATTTTGTTGTAGAGTGAGTATTTGCTGAAATATTTAATGAGAAAAAGGAATTTTAAGGACAAAAATTATATTTAAAAAATTTACACATGACAAAAAAAATTAAATATACCTATATTTTATATAATTCGATAAACAATAAAATTTTTTAATGCTTTCATCTACTATAGCAAAAAAAAACACTTTTTTAAACTTTAATATATTTTTATTGCATTAATACAATGTAATTTTTTATTAATTGCATATGTGCACACAATAAAATGATGCAGTGTCCAATTTGAGTGAGGATTCATCTTACGATTATGTTTTTGGTGGTCCAATTGAGACCCCACCCTTGTCTTCAACACTCAAGCTGACCTCGCCGCCAATTAGACTGAGATCCGATGGTAATTTTTTATAGAAAAAAATATTGAATTTTAAAAATAGTTTTAGAAATAGATTTTAGGTAATAATGTGGTAGGTGTATCCATTTTGATTACGCTATGCAAAAAACACAGTATAAGTCCGCTCTAGAGTCCGACCGAAGGTCAGCTTTTCTTAACCATCGACCGGAACCGAAGCTGAAGCCGAAGGCTCAGCATTAAAGCTGAGATGAATGTTTACCATAAGGAAAAGCATCAATAAGAAAGGAATATTGAGGAAAAGTTTTTTTTAATATCTTAAAAATTGCCATAATCAGTCAACTGAAGACGAAAAACTCCTACTTTTTTCGTAATTTTAATATTTCTTAAGAATTTTGTCTGCGGCACATATTTTTTCGTCGTTATACGAAGTATGTCGTACACAGAGCTTCTATAAGAACAGAGGTTCAAATCATATTGAGCAGCAAAATATGGCGTGAAATTTGGGAATTTATCATTAGCTCGAAAGCTTTACGAAAGCTTTTTTCTGCTTGTGCTAATGATAAATTCCCAAATTTCACGCCATATTTTTGCTGCTCAATATGATTTGAACCTCTGTTCTTATAGAAGCTCTGTGTGTCGTATAATAAAGATCATGAAAAATTTCGACATCTCCATTTCGCCCAAAAAACATTTCTCGAGCATTTCCGAGTCGATTACAAAAATTTCCTTCCGTCTGTAAGTGCGCACACCTATCGGCTGAAAATCGTATAAATTTGACCTACAAAAAGTGAGGGTGGCTTTTAACCTCCATCCGTCTATTCATGGACTTTAAAGTTAATGACAACAAATCCAGCTAGACATTTGAAATTGTTATCCGACAGTTTTTCATTAAAAATAGTACAAACGAAGTAGAGAATTATCGTCCAATAAGTATTTTATCAGGGTTCAGTAAAATCTTTGAACGCCTTATCCACCAAGTCTTCTATGATAAACTTGCTATAAATATAACGGAACAACAACACGGATTTATAAAGAAGAAATCGACGACAAGTAACTTACTCGAATTTACAAATTTTATTGCCAAAATATTTGAATCTCATGGTCAAATAGATACCATATACACTGGCTTTTCTAAGGCGTTTGACAATGTTAACCACAACATACTTTTAGCTAAAATGACAAAATATGGTATATCCGGCCAGCTACTTGAGTGGTTACAGTCATACTTACAAGACAGACAAATGCGAGTCTTATTTAACGGCTTTAAATCTCCCAGTTTCAGTCCGAAATCAGGAGTACCTCAAGGATCTACTCTAGGACCTTTACTATTCTTATTTTATATAAATGACGTATCACATTTTCTGACTTCACCATTTTTAATGTTTGCTGACGACCTCAAAATATTCAGAGAGATTAAATCTGTGTTAGATGTTAATTTATTACAAAATGATATAGAAGTCCTGTCGCGTTGGTGTCATTCTAATGACCTTGTTGTTAATGTCAATAAGTGTTTTAAAATGACGTACACATTGAAAAGATATCCTTTTAATTTTGACTATTATATTAATAACGCTGTACTACAACAAGTAACTAGTATTAAAGATCTTGGTGTGACCTTTGATCCAAAACTTAATTTCGACAATCATTATACTGATATATCTACCAGAGCTTATCGTATGTCTGGATTTATTTTGCGTACTTCAATGTCTCTAAACAACATAAATACAAGTATTTTACTTTATAATTCTTTAGTAAGAAGCATACTAGAATATTGCTCGGTTGTATGGAATCCTTATAACGAAAATCACAAATTAACTATTGAATCTGTTCAGAGGAAATTCACTAAAAGTGTCCTATTAAGAATAAATAAAAAAGATTTGAATTATAAAAGAAGATTAGAGCATCTCCACATGCAGTCTCTTGAAAAACGTCGAATTTGTCTTGACGAATGTACACTTTTTAAAGTCATGCACGATCTACTTTCAACTTCATTACGACAAGATATAATAATAAGAGTTCCAACTTTCAATTCCAGAAATAAAAACATATTTATGCCACAGGGTACTACGAGCAACATATATTATAATTCTCCAATTATTAGATTGCAACGAAACCATGATTTGTTCCAATTTGGTTCTTTTGACTGCAGTTATTTAAATTTTAAAACATCTGTCAAAAACAAAATTTTAAGTATTTAGAGCTATAGTGTAAATGGAATTTTTTTTTCTGTACTGTAGTTATATCGTAAATAAATAAATAAATATGATTAATTTCGTGAATTCGAAATCATATAAATTCGAATACGTTCTTCCACAGACCGTTTTATTTTTTTAAAAATTGAAAACTTATAATAAAATGTTTTTCGTATATCGCTTATCAAAATGGATACATATTTGTGCACATTTTTATTAATGTGAACTTTTTTTTCTTTTCTTTTCTATTTTCTTTGTGAATATTTGTCACATGCAAACAAACTTGCAACATGTTAAATTCACAAATTAACCGAAATACATACAAAAAAAAAATACCGTAAATCAAATTGATTGAAATGACATGATCATATATTTTCAAATGCAAAAATAAAATAAAATAAAAATATTAAATAAATGAAAGACGGACCACACGGTAGTAATGTAGAGGATGGACGAAGTTTTAGACGCTCGTTTGGTTATACCCCAAAAAGACCACGACCCGTAGTGGAACGTGAATCACACGCTTCCAGTAAGGGTCATGGCGAGGACGAGGCCACATTACGGCAGTTGCTTCTTGAGTATGTATATTAAATATTAATTATACTATTAAATTATTATTATTACTATACCATAAATATTAATAAAAACTAGATATTAATCGATATATTTTTAAAAATTGAATAAACATTGATATTTAAAAAAAAAATTAAAAAAATATTTAAATATGATGTTATTCAATACATTTCTTTTGGTAGGGAAAATATTGAATATTATGTTTTTATTATTAAATCAATAATAATAAATGTTTATTAATTGATAATCTCCTTTCCTATATCATTCAATGTTTGTTTGCTATTGTCGTCCTTAATGTTTATCTATTAGGTTAATATCAATCCAAATAATTTATTCGTTTTACTGTTTCCGAAAACCATCAACACCATTCCAGGATTATAATCATCATCATAAAAATATTAATTTTTCCATTACATTTATTTTTGCTGTATATTTCAAAAAAAAAATAATGATAATTTTTAAATCATTTTACATCCTTTAATTATTATCATATTTCGTTTTATAAACATACATACATATATTAAATTTATTTTTTCTCTCTTTAGGATTACTCATGTTGCAATTTAATTAATTTATATAAATAAATAAGTTCATCAATTTCATTCCATTTTGACTGAATTTTGATGCATGAATGATGCTATGCGGTTGCATTGTTAAATTTGATTGTTGAATTATATGAAAAATAATGAACAAGTATTCGTCTGAGATTACATTATTGCAATTATGTAAAATAATAAATATGGTTAATGCTATGAAATAATTATTGACTGGCAGACAGCTGCTATACAGTAAGTTTATATTTTTATCATTTTTTTTTTATAATTATTAAAATTAGGTATACAAATTTATCCAAATTACGTGCAAAGCCAGTCTAATTTTTTGTTATGATGTTTTTGTGGTATGGTTAGAAAATGTTAAAAAATATCAAAAATTTGCACAGTTAAAAATGATGCCTCAATTCCAACATTAAAAGTTGCGAATTTTTACAGATTTCTTTTTGTTTATAGATTTTTTTTTTGTGAAAATCGTATGTAAACTACACGAATAAAATGTCTGATCGCCAAAAGGATGTAAAAATTACAAATTACTATCTGTAATTTTTTACAGTTATTGGAAAATAATGTAAAAAAAAAAATTTATTGTAGATTTACAGAACTTTTGTAGATTTACAGAACTCAGTGTTTCGTTGTATTTTTACAATTCCAATAATACTAAAAGTGAAAACATAACAAAAGCTATAATTGCCAATCTGGCAATTATTCAAAACGCGTATGGTGATATTCGTATCAAAATTCGAACAGTTGTACCAAAATTCCACTTTGAGGGCAAACTTCCAACAAGATTTTTTAAAACTTATTCCAATTGATGTATGGGAGTTTTATGTAGAATCACATCCTAAATAACTTTTGTTCTTGGACTTTTTTGATAAAATTCACCGTTTTTGAGATATTCACAAAAACCGTTTTCGTTCATATGGGGGGTACCCCCCTTAATGGTCCATTTTTGCCCATTAACGAACTTAGCCTCGCATTTTACGAAAAACGGATACACGCAAAATTTCAAGTCTCTAGCTCAATCCGTGCGCCCGCAATCCGCGCCACAGACAGACAGACGGACGGATGGACAGACAGACAGACAGACGGACGGACGGACGGACATGCAAAATTCAACTTTTTTTATCATTCTAAACACACTGGTGTAATTCATTTTTGTGTGATGACGGAATCTTGGCGTTACAAACGGTAAGGCAAAGTTAGTATACCCTTTCGTTTCACCATACGGGTATAAAAATAGGAGGCATCAAAAGTGACATGAATTATTGAACATAAAAAGAGCTTTAGCGAGCTTTCCTTGATTTTCGTTGAAGTCGCGGCCATGCCTTCGAATGCTGGTCATCACGGCAATTTTGGGGCTTTTCGTGTTTTTTGTATGGAGTTTATTACCCCCCCCCCCCCCCCCCGACCACCCGCCGACCACCCGCCGACCACCCGCCGACCACCCGCCGACCACCCGCCGACCACCCGCCGACCACCCGCCGACCACCCGCCGACCACCCGCCTTTCCACGGAAAGTCCACGGAAAGTGTGATGTATTTTAAGAACAGTCCCTTACGATATTTTGATTATTTAAATCTACTTAAAACTAATCGGTTTTTGACGAAATTAGTATTTATGATAATTTTCCAGAGAAATAAAAACCAGAACATCAAAAAAGCTTGATTTTGCTTGCTTTAAACTCCCTTAGAGCATCCCTGTCCATAAAATATGTCACACTTTTAAGGGGGGGGGGGGATCTGCTAACGTGACAGTGGCACAAAACTTCATACACAAAAGCGCACGAAAAGGCGGAGTAGGTTTCAAAGGGTGAGAATTACCGTGACGTATTACTTATGGACACCCGCTAACTCATAAAATACTTGACTTATTGAGCTGAAATTTCATCTCATTTTTTCTTGGGGCAAAAGCCCAGAGCCAATAGAAATGATTGGTCAAAAATCATAATGTGGCTTTATTGCCACCATCTGACTTACACGAGATTTTTAGTTAAAGAAATGCTTCTAAAAAATCAATTTTTCCGCACACCGTAGTTTTTGTTCATGGCAAAAAAAAAAATTTACTGCGAAAATTATAAGAAAACTTTAACCACTTAACCATTATTATTCATCAATAATTTGGTGGAGCTCCAAAAGCAATAATAGAGTCTTATGAGCCCAAAGCCAAAATCTGAACCCCCTAAAAGGAACCGAAATTCCCATCCCCAATGCACTAAAGTATAGCAAAACAATAGCATATACATGTGTTGAAATGTCTGTATGTTCATTTATCGACACATCTAACCCGTAAATGCCCTCGAAATGGTCTACACTTGAACTAAAGAGAAGTAACAGTTCTTCTAATTTGTGGAAAACATGCATGCGGTATTCGTGACACCCCCATACGTTGAAAATCCGTGCGAATACAGGACTTTTAACACATTCATATATTTATATAGAATTGAATGAATAAATATACTACATAGTATATTTGAAAAGTTACTATTGAACAATAAATGGAATGTTGTTTTTATATCTATAAAATGTGAACCGTAAAATGAAGTCATATAGGAGCCATTTTCATAGCCTCCAACGCATCCCCAAAGTGTTTGAACAAATATTAAATAATAAAGTAATATCATGACTTAAATTAGACTGGTACCAATGTCTTTCTATTCCAATATTTCCTTATACTATATAAATATATATGCCTGTGGCAAAAGGCAAAGCATCGTAAGTCGATTTTTAGGCGAAGCCAAAATGATCTGTATTTGCATTTCCTGACAGATCACTTCGGTTTCGCCTGAAAACCACTTAAGAAGTTTTGCCTTTTTGCCACAGTTATATTTCTATACACGGTTTATATGAACAGGAATCCTCCCCTATCAAGATCCATGCACGAAAACATACAAAACAAATTTTCCTTGCCCTTTAAAAAAATCTATATATTATATGTACACACATCTACGCATCAACATTTATATACACTTGTAGTTTTTGTTCATGGGAGTATATTAAGTAGAAAGAAAAAAATTAATATTCGTCTAGAGATTTCTCACCAAAATGTACACGATATCATACTTCCTTATATCATTTCGGCCACAATTTCCATTCCCAATGAGATTTTCACACATTTTCCGAAAGCCAACATCACATTTTTATTATTATACAATAAATTTTCTATAATATTATTAAATGATTTTATTATCACGCCTTCTTTATCACTAGTAATTTTATCAAAAATAATAAGCAATTCAATTAGAAATGTTTTTTCTAGAAATTTAATTTTAATTAAATTTTTTTGAACACATTTCTATCATGTCAACATATAATTTTTAATAAAATAACATCAAATAATCTCTACATATTTTATATTATAGTTTACATTCATATCAAATATCATTCTATTTATATAAAAAAATAGATTGTTTTTTTTTAAAAAAAAGTTAATTATATAAAAAAAAGTTATACAAAATGAAATTGTGGTGTGACCAAACTATAAAATTTATGCATCATAAATGTTGAATGCCTAATTTATGTTAAAATCTTCCATATTTGCCCGTCTGTAAATATCCATTTATTAAAATATATAAATGCAAACATATTTTTTTACTTTTCAAATTTTAGTTTGTCGAATCAAACGATAAACTTTAATTTGTGGTCGAAATGTTTTAAATTTTTGCAACATTATTTGGTTTTGTGTGTGCATGAAATGCCATCCTCGTAATTTTAATAATTTTATCGAAAGTACGCAAACAATTTACGGAATGCAATCAATAAATTTATATTGAATGCTTAATTTTATATGGCTTTAGTAAAATTGCACTCATTTTGATTTTTCTTTTTTCCAATTTTCATTATTAACAAAATTAATTATTTTAATTACGCTTTTAACATCGCTCTTCATATTCATCGCTTCACATTTTTTCTACTGTGATTTCAATTAATTTAGGTAAACTATTACGTTGCAAAACATTAAACAAATGCTTACCGATTTTATTACGATGCTTTATGCTATCGCTTATATAGTAAAAAATATTCATTTCGCATAGATTGTAATTTTTACAATGTTGCTTGTTGATTTAATAAAAAGGCGACCAAACGATAATTTTTTTTAAATGTAAACAGATTGATTTATAAATAAAATATAGGGTTAAACAAACTCACGTTATAGAATAGGCAAATTTGAAAATTATCAAATGATTCATACAAATATACACTCAGAAAAATGTCCAGGTCAACTTTTTGTCAGGTTAACTCTGACCTTACAGAGGTTTCTGTAAGCCAGCTAGCGGTCAGAGTTAACCTATCTAAGGTCAACTCGTGCAGCTCCCAATGCCCTACTTCACCTGCTGGTGGCTTAATTTCAGAATTTCTCCGACCACAGGTCAACTCAGTTTTACTTGCCCACATGCAGGCGAACGCGAGCCTGCCCGAGGCCAATTACGCCGTATGTAGGTCGTCGAGTTAGCCTCCATTTTTCTGAGTGTAGGGTAGCGTAACAAGTTAGGTTCCCAAGCAACACAAGAGATCGTACAGTAGTCGTCACGCCCTAAATTCCCAGTAACTTCTTGTCTTAATGGGCCAGATGCCCACTTTACGACCTTTTGCTCGGCTATGGTTGCACTGAAATAATCTGATTATTTATTCGGATTGCGTAAAAACCATTTTTTTTTCTTTTTAAAAATCAAAACATATTTCTTGTTTTGCATCACTTTCAAACTCAAAATTTCAAACCCTCATTACAAACAATTTTTCAGAATTATAAAAAAACCCTTTTTTACATTTTTGCTTGAGTTTTCAAAACAAAAACGGAATAAGTACACGTTCAACGGTTCCATCTTTAAAAACAAAGATGTATGTTATATTATTTGCCACAAACTTTTGATACCCGGAACCGAATTGTTACTCCGGAACCGAGCATTTTTTTAATTTTCCTGATTGCACATTTGTGTTATTTTTTTTAGCTACTATTGGAACACTTCCAAAACCACCGAATGGTTATTTCCGTTCAATAAAAACAAAATCGTGACTTTTCTACTTCGTGACTCTTATCTAAATCGCTGATTGCTTTAGTATCTAATTGCTACTAATAATCGCAACCAAGGATACTTAAATACTATCTTTTCTTGTAATTGTTGGTCGAAATACATTCATTAGCAAACTGCAAAGCTTTTCACAAAATTGCTAGTCGATATCTGTGAAAACAAAATTAAGTGAGAAAAAGTGATATAAAACATGTAAGAAATAATTTTCTTAAAATGTAGGTGCTTGTTTTTAAAAGCATTCATATTAATGCGAAATTAAAATCTTGATTTGGGGAAGAATCTGATTTATTTGTAGGTCTTTAAATTTCATTTTAAAAATTCAATGAATTTAAATATAAATAGAAATTAATAATAATTTTGTGCATTTATTTAAATGCGCTTAAATGAATTAACATTTGTTTTGTTTTTGTTTTTGCTTTATCAGTCGTCAAGCTTCATAAACAAATTCATAGTAATTTTCATAGTTTCATTATAATACTTCGTAAAAAATTCAAGTAACAATAAAAAATTCCAAAACCCTACCAAGACAATTTAAATATCTGAAGAAACTTCGTTCTACGAAAATTGCATTTTCACCATTCCACAGTAATTTTAGCAGCAACATTGTAAATATAACAATTTATTGGTGAATTTGATTATTAAAAACATCAGCTAATTGTATATTCTTCTCTCTAGCCATATTTTTTCGCTTTTTTACATAATTATTCTTCATCATCTGCTCTTTATGTGTTATTCGATGTACATAATATACAAAGGATTAGTTAAGCGTTAATATTGTTTTTTTTTGGATTTTATCGTTTTCCTGCATCCGTGTCGATTCAAAAATAATTAATCTGAAAAACAGAAACAAGAAAATTAAGAAAAAAAAATACATTAATATTAAGATCTCACTGTCATCTGTTATAATGTCATCTTCTCTTTTTTTCTGTTATAGATTTGCATAAATTGGTCAGATTATAGAGCAGTGCGATAAAAACACAATAACCTGACCACACTAGTTTGGGCATACGACATTCACCAACCAAAAAAAAAATTACTAATAATATAAAAAAAAAGTTTTATTTATATATAAAATAAAAACAACTATACTTAAAATAATTAACAATATTAAAAATGAAGTAAATGAAATTAGTCAAAAAGAATATAAAAACAAACTACGGACGGACGTTCAATCCGAAAAGCGCTAACAAAAATTCAAAGTATATTATAGCGAAAACAGAACCAGATTAAATTTTAATAACAATTAATAAAACATAAAAAAATCGCGTAGATAATTTAATGCGGTAGAAGAAAAAAAAACAAAAAAAAAATAAAACTTAAACGTAATTCCGAATACGAATAAGAGAGTATTAGGAGTATTCAGTTGCGATAAATACCAAATCGGAAAGAAGAAAAATCGAAAAATCTAATTAGTAAATAATAAGCAAAAATCTCATCCTTTCTTAAAATATAAAAAAAACATCATCTCTCATCATCTTACCATAAACCAGTTCATCAAAATGATGGGCACTATGCCCCCAAGGTATATACTATCAATATATATTTTTTTACTTCTTAAAAAACTATGCAAAAAAAAAATTAACAATAATAATAATCTTGTTCTTCTAAAACTCTTTATTTGTCTCATATTTTATCTAAAAATTTATGTTTGATAGAACGTTCGTATATAAACAAAATACAAAAAATATCAATCATAAACCTCATCAGTTCACTGCTATTTCAATATTCGTTCGTTTTATTCAAAAATTTGCAATAATGTTGTATGAAACTTATCTGATATCAAAGATAATCGAGTAACACACGTAAAAAAAGATATTTATTTCATTATTAAGCAGCGTTTATTCAGAGAATCGTGACAGATATTCGATTTAGAGGTTTTTTTTTAATCAAAATTGACAAATCCATGTAATTTGAAAAATTTGCACAAAAGATATGTGAAATTGCCTCTTATCGCTACAAGCAATAGCCGCTTTAGTTGATCGCGATGTGAAACTAAAATATTCCTTTTGTTGGTAGAAATACTATTCATATTGATCATTTGACTTAAGTCGACTTAAGTGATTTTTGCTTGTGCCCACAGAATTGTTCATTCAAAATATGTCGATAATTCGCATTTCTTTTGAATGATCCTTTGGGCAAAGATTCAAAAAAGCTTTTGTGCGTGAGCTTTTATAAGTCAACATTCGATTGAAAAAGCTGTATCTCTTATTTAGCATTGGTTATGCTTTTCAAAACTCTTATTTAGCATTGGTTAGTCTTTTCAAATACCTAAAAGCTTGAGTTTGAGTTTTCAAAGTTTCAGACGTTACCACAATGTATAATAAAAAAAATACACAAAAGCAAAAACTAAGATTTTGTGAACTGGCTTTGAGCTACATTTCTCCGAAGAAAAAAACGGCTTGCTTCTGATCATCATCAAAACGAAGGTTTTATAAGAAAAGCTTTTCATTGAGGCTTTCTGTTAAATGAAAAGCTTTTCATTAACGCATACTGTTATTAGAAAAACAATCGTTAAAGGTTTCTGTTATAATAAAAGCGTTTTGATAAAGCTTTCTGTTATAAGAAATGATTTTATTTAAAGCATTCTGTTATAAGAAAAGCAGTCCGTTAAAGCTTTTCCTTAAAACAATCAGTTATAAGAAACAATTTTCGTTAAACCATTCTGTTATAAGAAAAGCAATTCGTTAAAGCTTTCTGTTATGAGAGAAGCCTTTCGTTCAAGCTGTATGTTATTAGGAAAGCTTTTCGTTAAAGCGTTTTGCTATAAGAAAAGCTTTTCGTTAAAGCATTCTGTTATAAGAGAAGCTTTTCATTAAAGCTTTCCATAATTAGGTACAACTGGTTTAGATATTAAATCCTTTACCGTTCGTTAACTGCAGATATTTCACTATTTTTTTTTTTTGGGTCAAAGTTTAACAATCAAATGCTTTAAAATCTTATGCCGTAAAATCTTATGGCATAGGGGGTTTCAGTATTTTTTTTTTCTTTAAGATATTTTTAAATTTTAATTTACGAAAAAAAAATTCTTGTTATCATTGTAATGTTATCATCAATCCAATGTTGTCGTTTGTGAATATTGTTTCAACACGTAAAAACGAATAAAGAAATGTGGAACCAAACTGGAGTTAATATCATTAATTTAAAGTAATTCAAATTACTACTTAATAGAATTTATATGCCTGTATTTTTCTGGTAATATTCATATAAGCATTTGCTAATTTACAAATTATAATAATAAACTCGTTGGTGGATGTCTATGTCGTTCGTTCGTTCTTTTTTTACTCTCAGTTTAATATATTTTTTGTATAGATTTTTTATTAATGAAAAATTCAAATTCATAAATTTAAGCTTTTTTTTTAAATCATAGAAAAACATTCGAAAAGTAATGATTAAAAGTAAAACTTATAAAATATAAAATACCGTCTCCTTTTGGTTCCCTTTTCGATATAAAAATAGAAGTAAAGTAATCGAGTTTTTTTTTTTAAATTATTCATTTTTACCCAAAAATGTGAATAATAAAGTCGTTTTTTTTCTCTTGATCGGTTAATTAAAAATCCTAAACTAACAATAATTTCATGTGAAACTCAAATAATATAAATTATAACGAGTTTCTCGAAGAACTTTACTTCAATTGCAATAAATTTCCATTAATGTGTATTGAAAATTCTGTGCAAGTAGCAACTGGTAATAACATAAAAAATCCTAATACTCAAAGGGCAATAAATAAAAATTCCCCTGTATACACGTATAATACGGGGATCGTAATTGAAACAAGAGGAAAAAATAGCTTTAAAAAAAATCCATACAGTTTTTTTTAAATGGAAAGTAGGAAATGAATTGTGGCGGGGCGAGCTAAAGGATAAGGATATAACGGCCAAGAAAAACGCTGTTTGTGTTATAAAACAATAAAAAATAAAAAATAAAGGAGACAGAAGAAGGTCAGAGAGAGGCGAAAAGCCCGACGAAAGAACAATCTTTGATCTCAGAAGTTTTCTCAACATTATTGCAAAGGAGCTTTTCGAATTGTTTGCACACATTTATCCTTAATATCTCTAAACATACATATGTACATATCCGCATAATTCTCATAAACATGAAATGCGAAAAATGAGGCATCGCACGCCCAAGAAAATTCAAACGCACACATTTTTCATATTTTGTGTAAAAATACAAACATTTTTCATGTATAAATACAAAATATTCTTGGCATACAAACATATAGGACATATGCTAAAAAATCGGCTGATATGCCACCCTTCACCGAGTCAGAATGAAAAAAAAAATTTGAAAAAAGTTCTGGGCCAAAAAAATGCAACATTATCGCATATGATTAGGGTGACCATATTTCTATCGTGTGAATCCGGGACAGATTATCGATGTAGATTGGTGGGGGCGAAGTGGGAGGAGAAAATTGAATGCTTTGAAGTTAATCGGGAAAATATGTGTGTTGGGAGGGGGTGATGTGGAAGGGGAAATTGAGATGCTTCACACTTAATCGAGAAAATTTTGAAAGTCCGATCTGAGAATAAGGTGGTTTGTTTAAACTTTTGTTTATGATTATATTTGGGCCAACAAGTCATTCGGGCATATGTCTGTTGTTACGCTAAGCCAAATTGCACTGTCTAATAATCTGAAAATAGACTTGTGTTTCATATTTGATATCAAAAAATTGCGCCGCAAGCAAAACTTTTAGAAACAAATATTTCACTATTGAAAATTATTTAATGAAATGCGCCACAGGCGAATCTTTTTTAGAAAAATGCACTAGAGGTAATAAATTTCGAAGTTTTGAGATCGATTTTTTAAAAGTACAACCCTAGATATTATAATTCCGTGAAGCTGGAACTGTCCCGGCCATTCCAGGTTGTATGGTCACCCTACATATAATGCCATCAATAAATGAAATTCAATGATGTAGATTTATATATAAATTGTTTTGCCAGCCTCAAATACGATGTTATTCTTTATTTTTATACTTAATTTCATCATAATCATAAAAATATTATTTCAACGTTATTCTCTGGTAGCATAAAATACAGTCACATTTTTAAACAGTAAAAAACAACAACAGTTAAACACCAATGGTAGAATATTTACAACATCAAATACACCAGATATCTCTATACTCTTGTATGAATTGCCATATCGATGTACATGAATGTATTTATGCACAACAGCAAGGATTTAAACATATGTATATTGAAAGAACAGAAAAAAAACCCCCTTACAGCAATAAAAACAAATAAAAAAAAGTTCTTAATTTTTTAAAAAACAAAAAAATAAATTACGAATAATAAAATCCTGCAAACAGAATGGAAAATATTTTGCATAAATACACATTTGTGTATATTCCAAACGTTCACCGAGCGATATACATCAAATTATTGCTGATGATATGTGAAAATGTGACTGTGTGAATGTGTATTTCGCCTCTGTTTATACAAATCCGAAACATTTTTTATTTTTTTATTTTTAACTCCTTTTTCTTCATGCATTTTTGCCATTCTTTGTCCATTTTGTATCCTTTATAGCATTTCCCAATGCGCTTCTACTTCTTAAAAAAAAAATTATGCACCAGCTGATTACATAAATTGTGTACACATATTTTTTATAATACCAATTTAAATTGCTCTTTCGCTATTTTATTTATGATTCTCAATGTATGCGAATTTATGAATAAATCATTTTATTATTTATTTGCATATGAGGATTTTCAAGCGGTTTTCTAGAAAAAAAAAACGTCCAATTAAGGTGACCAGCAATGTCCAAAATTGAACGTTTAACCGTTAAAGATGTAATATGATAAATTATTTGCTAAAACTTACACCAAAGTGATGGAAAATTTTGAATTTTTGCTTACTGGAATAACTGAAAAGTTACGAAAATTTATTTTGATTCCATTTTTGATGCTTGTTGATTGGAATATTTTGATTGAGTTTGAATTTGTACACTGAGAGGAACGGAGTAAAAGTTTTAAGCCTGCTGCAGGACTATTTTAGCTAGTACCGGCTAAATTTCCTCCAATCAGATGTCTGTTTACCTACAGATGGTCTACAAAAGGTGTACAATTTGCTCACGATAGGTAAGCATTATACTTGCACAAGGTAAACTAAAAAAAATGTCGAAAAACAACCGGATACAGATAAACAAAAAATATGTTTACTTTCAGCACGAGTACGTGTAAAGTATTGTCAGTTGAACTGGAAAGATTTGGAGTAACTTCTTGTTATTCTTATTGGGCTGAAACATATTGGATTTTCATAACAAAATATGACGGGCCCGTGCTGGCACACTACGATCGCTAGCCAATGGCTCGACCGCATTCTGCTGAATTTTCGGTCTTTCGATCACCCCCTCCCCTTCGCTGTTTTGCGCGGAATTTAGTGTCACGCTACCGCAGACCACTTCCTCCCACTAAAAGTGTGACGTATTTTATGGACAGCCCCTTAATTTGTTTAAGGAAAATTTTACCAGAATTTATAATCAAATTTACTACGGATATATCGATAATAAAGACGAAATTCTATTCACCCCATATTACGCAAGAGCTTTCACTTCAGGAATAATAAATTTTATAATAGTTTTCTGTGCATTTAAATTTCATAAATTCTTTTTATTCCAATCGACTACATCTTCCTTCAAGGCGCCATTATCATCACCCTTTTTTGTTTGTTAGTGTTGTTGTTGTTGTTGGTTTCATTTCATTTTTCTTTCATGTAATCCTTGTACAACATTTTAATTTTTCTCTAACCACTTATTACGTGACGTTACTGTCAGCAGTCATATACCCATCCTAACCCCCCATCGGCTCTGGTTTTCATACTTCGTATTTTGGAATTTCCATTTTCTACATTTGCTTCAGAAACTATCTCCTTCCTGCTGTTACTTTTATGATGAAAATAAGTAAAACGTATAAAAGGTACATCAGACACCGTAAGGATCTATTTTGTTTTGCTCTTCTTCCAAGACTTCATTTTCATCTGCCAACACCCCTTGTGAAACGCATGCGAGCTTCAAGCTGGTTTCTTATAAATCTCATCTTATAATGTCAACTTTTCTTTTTAGCTTTTCCTTTACCATGATTTGTTACCCCTTGGGGCCTTCTATTTATTATTGTTGTGTGCGATGTTGTTGTTGTTTTCTTTTTTTTCTTTTTTTGTTCTGCCTCATTTTTTATGTTTTATGCTTTAGTTTCCTCTTTCTATTTCTCATTCTTTTACCTTCTTTTCCAGTTATATTTTCCTTGCTGTTTCATTTCCCTTTTGTTATCGTTTTGTTTTGTGTATTATAAGAACACGGTAAACAATTTTCATTTATAGTTTTGTTCTCAAGTTTTCTTATAAAATTTCTCATTTCTCATTTTAGTTTTGTCTTCTTAATGCACTTTTAGCAGCCAAATCAGATGTCAACATTATCATATGACATAATTAAAAATGTAGTTTCCTAATGTGAAGCATAATGTTCTTCGCTAATCCCCTGTACATACATTTCATATCTATATTCATACGTTATTAATCTACTTTTTTTCCATCTTTTGTTTTGTAGAGATATTTTAGAATAGCTGAAAAATAATATTAATATAATTAAGAACCTTTTAGTAATAATAATAATCGATATTAATATTTAAACGATTTTCTTGAAACATATATTTATGACTATATGATCAAAGGAAATATCATTTTTTTCGTAGTTTTCAAAAAGAAATTAATGCTTTTTCTCAACCGAAACATAAAAAATTACTCATTTTATTAGTGTTAAGTTTTTCGCCTCTTTTGAATAATTTTCAATTTAGTTTTCAGATTTTCCGGTAAAAAAAAGTGTCTTTATTTCGTTCTGAATACCTACATAAAAACTGAATTTCGTGGATGAGACCATGAAGAAACTTTTCTTTAAATGCTTAAAAATTTGTATCTTAACCAAAATACTTGTTTTTTTCTTATTTATGTACAGATTCTTCTTTTTTTTTGGTACAGTTTAAATTTACGAATTTTCTATCGCAGATTAGTGTGATAGGGCACCGTTGATTTGGTCTTAAAATTGAACTTATAATGGTAAATGGTGATTTTTCCATTGGTAAGAGAAATATAAGTATACTTATTGGAAGTGAGCGACACGATAAACTTTAGAACAAAATTGATAGTAAGTTCTCGAATTTAAGACCGAAATGCGCTGAAAATTTACGTTTTTCTTTCTAAATTCGTGGACTTAAGTTTTACGATCAAACTTTGATTTTAATTTTTTAGGCGAACAAACGCGTACAAAAATAATCAATTTAATATTTTTACAAAAATATTAAAAAGACATTTGTATTTCTTAACTCGTCTAATATTCTGTAAACAATAAAACAAAAATAGTTTTTTCGATAACTATGATAAAAAGTTAATTTTTTGAATTTAGCGCCATTTAGTTTTTGAATTTAGCGCCACTCTGCTCGAAATATATTTTCGGTATTACTTTTCGATTATTACTTTTCGATTCAATTACTTTTCGATTCAATTTCGATTCGTGTAAATATTAAAAAAATCGATTTCTGTTTAATTAAAAAAAATGATTTTTCACGCTAACAATTTTTAATTTTGTTTCCATAATTTGAAAAAAATTGGAAAAAAATGATTGTTTGGAATTTTGTTTAATTTACAAAAAATTAATAAACTCTTGAGTATTTTTTTCGAGCGTCTAAAATCGAATAAAAACTCACTACTACCAACAGAAGATTAATAAAATGTCCAGTGAAAAAAAAAAACAGTTCAAGTTTTATTCCGGACTCACAATCAGTGTTATAATCAAGAATTTCGGATCTATACGCGGAAAATTTTTGTAGCCCCCCCCCCCCTTCTCTTTAAAAATCACTACTTCTAACAAGACGCATTTCCGAGATTCCATGAATACCCATATTGTCTTTTGAGGCCTTCGAAACCTTTTGGGCTCTCTTTTAGCTATAGCCACTGTTTACACTCTGCCTATTTTCCAGACTTGACTTCATCGCAAAGATTTAAAAAATTCTATTTTAAAAATGTCGAAATTGAAACAAAATTTTTTGATTGTTTCATTAAACGATTTTTTTTATTGAATTCACAGTGGAACCTCCATATTACGGTAGTGAAATTCTCTATTGCTTTGTACTCCATATTCTCAGTCCAAGAATTTTTTCCAACAAGAATGTATCTAAAAAAAATTTAATAAAATCTCAACAAACATTCAAAGCACAAAAATCGGCCGACTGGGCGCTGACAGCAGCTACGATTGTCAATCATCGGATTGAAAATACAGAGAAGAAAGTCTAAACTGTCAATCGCAACCGTATTCGCAATTGCCAGTGTGCTCCAGCCATTAGACATGCACTACAAATATTTCAGCTTTTTAAAAATAGATGCAAAGCGGATATTCAAAAATTCATGTTTGATAAAAACTTTGAGTCGAAATTTCCATAGAAATTCAAGTGTGCTACTTAAAAACTAACCAAAACATTACAATATTTATAACTCTTAAATTATCTACCATAAAAGGCAAAAAAAATTTTTTAATGTGAAACATAAATTCAGAAAAGTTTTCCTTGGTGAATTTTGCATGTGCTACCATTACCCACTTTCCATAGTATCAAAAAAAATTTCATCTTCAAAGGACATCTTCGGTTAAGCCCTATTCACCATAGACGCCACCATAGTCGTCGCGACGTCAGACTCCTGTGACGAAAATGCAAAAATACAAAAAAAAATGGCTCTCGAGTACAAAATGGTAACCTAACAATTATTTGCATATACGAATATACTGTATTAACGTGAAAAAAGAGCATCATACGAATTTCCAATGCATTCTATAGTAAAACTTTTCGTTTCTAACTTTTCTGTTTCTCTTTCGACGTCAGTTTTTACCGCATAAATTGTAAAAATGTATAGAAAAAAAGAACGGAATGGGACACTTAATATACATACACTATGCTTACCGGAAAATTTTCAGAAATGAAAGGAAAATTGAAATTTTTTTTTATGCGTTTCGTTCGGAAAATGAATTAATATGAAACAGCATCCGGAAATTACTTACGGTTTTCAATTTTCTATGCAGAATTTAATTTTTTAAATGCTATTTATTTTAGAATGTACAAGTAGATTTATCTTCATTTTTATTTTATCTTCCATTTAATTTAAATTTATGCTTGTTTCATCTTTTATGCTCTCAAGAGAAAAAAGAAACCCCTTTTATGCACATCATGTCCTTAAATAGGGATGAAGTTTAAATAGAGTTATACAATAAAAATCCTGTACGCGATACAATTCTATTTATTTCTTTTTTTTTTTGCTTCTCGTAGCGCGACATCAACTTCATTTTAAATAAATATTTAAAATTAATTTATTATTGCGTTCTTCACTGTAAAATTGTGTTATTCACTGTACTGAAAAAATTAAAATTCAAAATTGAATTGAACTGAATCGGAATATATTGAATTGAGTTGAATTGGATATGTCTATATTATTGAAATGGAAAACACTTTGAATGAACAAAAAAAAAATGAAAATTGAATAGACTGACATGAGTTGATGAGAGTTTAAACACAAAATCGAATGCATTATCAAATTGATAAAGTTTTTTTTTTTGTTTAATTAAAGAATAATATTGGTTTTTCAAAATTGATACAGGTTGCATAAAAGTTTACAAATTGAAAATCTAAATTAATATTTCGCGTATAATTCGTATTCTGTAAAAAAAACCTAACATTGAAAATTCTTACATATCTGTATCACAAAAAAAATAACACTAACTAAAAAAGTAGCTAAGTGTGCTTGGACGTTTTCTTTGCGTGCATTTGTTTCAATTATCATAATGAAATATCGTATCAAAACAAGACATACAGTTGAAAAAAATCAATTTTTTTTAATAAACTATAAACTGAAATAGGTATGAAAATGGGAAATATCGAAAATAGAGATTTTCCATTTGAAACAATTATTAAAATTGGGAATGCTTTTTTCCAATCGATTTTCAATTTCTATGGCTATTATTACAGTTTGCAAAAGCAAGTTAGTGTGATGAGCATGAATCTATCAGCCAAATTGGATGAGCTTCAAAGAGGCGATAGACACCTGGAGACGACGGTCGCCTTGTGTGAAATCCGAACGCAACTCCAAGAGTTGACGAAATCGGTGGAAAGCTGCCAGAGTGAAGTATCTGAGGTATTTTTTTTTTATTTATGCACTAAATATTAGAGTTATCATATTTTCTTTGGGATAATTCCGGGGCAAGATTTCATATAAAAAATAAAACTTGATTTACACGAAGACCAAGGCAAAAAAAAAATATAAATATGAGCCGCAGGCCAATCCCTTTAAACAGAATCCGATGCGATTTTCTAAATCAATAGAGACACAGCCCCAAACGAAAATTAACTTAAATTTTCGCGCTCTTTAAGTTTTAAAAAGAGTTCCAGCGGACATTTTAAAAGACCAAGAAAGATAAATGCGCCTCAGGACAAATATTTTGAGATAATGTGCCTTTTGTGGCAAAATTTTGAAAAACTACTGTTCTAAATTCTGGTTTTAAGTTTTTTTTTCCTAAGTCGAAAGTCAAGACCAAGCTTTAGAGAATTTTCAATTTTCCTTGTACAATCACTCGCCGTCAATGGTGTATTCCAAACAGTAGATCATAGGTGCTCAAGAGTGACGTCAGAAAAACCATAACTTTTTAAATTAAAAACAAATACCGAAGCAAAAACTGTCGCATCTCCTCAAAAGTTTTAATTTTTTTTCTTAATATAATAGAATGAGTTTTTAAAAGAAATCCCACTTGAAAGTGTAACCCAATTATTAAAAATTTATTGTGTTTATGTAATTTTCCTTGGCTCATATTTCCACATGTGAATTTTATTTAATCATGCTATACAGAAAATCAATTTAATTCATATTTTTTTAGGTTAAACGTGATATGGTTGCTATTAAACATGAATTGGATACTGTACAACAAGTTAAGGAAGAAATTGAGGAGCTACGAGAGTATGTGGATCGTCTGGAAGAACACACACATAGGCGAAAACTTAGGCTTTTAGAACAAGTTTGTGGATTACGTCTAAACATTTGTTACAAAACTTTAAGTTTCCAATAAAGTGCTTCAGCTCCTTATGTTCATTTATAAACGTTTTTTTTCATTTGATTTATTCACTGTTTTCTTTTATTACAAACAAAAATAAATAAATTATATGTTACCCAATTTTTTTATTTCCCTGATTTGGACCTTTCTTGCATATAAGAAAGGTATTTTTATTCATAACATTATTATTATTTTTTAATTGTGTTTTTTCTGAATGTGTTTTTTAAAGTCTATAAATCGATTAACAAACCAAATTAATGAAAACTCCTTTCGTTTTGTTTCCATTTTGCTTGTAAACTTGCAGGGTCTTACATTTTTCCTAACATATGCAATATTTGCTGCCGTTCTTGGTATGCTGCAATTTGGCTATAATACGGGAGTAATAAATGCGCCAGAAAAGAATATCGAGAATTTTATGAAGGATGTCTACAAGGATCGCTATGGCGAGGATATTAGCGAGGAGTTCATACAGCAATTATACTCAGTGGCGGTATCGATATTCGCCATTGGGGGCATGCTGGGTGGCTTCAGTGGGGGCTGGATGGCTAATAAATTCGGGAGGTAATTCAATTGAATTCAATTTAAAAGTTATTAACTATGAAAAACTAATTTTCAAGGTAAATAATTACATGAGATAATCACGTAATCTCTTTTTTTTTTAATTTACAGGAAAGGTGGATTACTTTTAAATAATATTTTGGGTATATCAGGTGCTTGCTTAATGGGCGTAACGAAAATGGCTCATTCCTACGAAGTGTTATTCTTCGGACGATTTATTATAGGAGTTAATTGCGGTATGTTAATCTTTTATTCAAGGACTTTTGTTTGTGGACAAAAACTAAAAGCTGCATTGGTACGCCACTGAGCAGAAATCCAAAATATCTTTATACTAATCTTAAATTGATTTTTTAAAAGAATTTTTGGAATTTCTCACTTCTGTAACAATCCACTTAGCCCCACAAAACGTACGCTCGAGTTAACTCGAGCAAATGGCATACCAATTTTTGTCCATGAACAAAATTATAGCAGCACTTAGTTTTACAAACAAACTATTTAATTTATTGTCTTTTTTTAGGTTTAAACACATCTTTAGTACCAATGTACATCTCTGAAATAGCCCCATTAAATCTCAGGGGTGGACTCGGTACTGTTAATCAATTGGCTGTGACTGTAGGTTTATTATTATCCCAAGTGTTGGGTATCGAGCAAATTTTAGGTACAAATGATGGTTGGCCCGTATTACTTGGCCTAGCCATTTGTCCGGCTATTTTACAACTAATATTACTTCCGGTTTGTCCCGAATCACCACGATATCTTCTTATTACAAAACAATGGGAAGAAGAAGCACGAAAAGGTGAGTTTTTCGTACTATTTTTATTTTTTTTTTATTGAGTAATTCTTATATTCAATTCAACCGATTTTATTTTACATGGTTTTAATTTAACTTCTTAGGGGTCGTTTACATCTGACACTTTATTCGGTTAATTTCAGTCTGTAACACAAAATTCATGTTGCAAAATTATTTCGGGTAAAAATCTCTACGGGAATTTTTGCATGAGTTCTACAAAATAAAGCAAATGTAAACGATCCCTTATTAGGCGGAAAAAAATAAACATAAATCATGCGAATAAGGTGGTTGTATAACCAACGGTTTTTAAAAATAAATTTGACAAGAAATTTACACTAAAATTATAAATTTATTTTGCAGCTCTTCGACGATTGCGTGCATCAGCTCAAGTTGAGGAAGATATTGAGGAGATGCGCGCCGAAGAGAGGGCACAACAGGCCGAAAGTCATATATCGACAATGGAGTTAATTTGTTCACCAACGCTGAGGGCGCCACTCATTATCGGAATTGTTATGCAACTTAGTCAACAGTTTAGCGGTATCAATGCGGTATTTTATTATTCGACGTCGCTTTTCATGAGTTCTGGATTAACGGAGGAAAGTGCAAAATTTGCCACTATTGGCATCGGTGCTATTATGGTATGAAAAAACACTTTATTTTAATACAGAATCTTTATTGATAGGTTTTTTTAATACGTTACGGATTTCCGTGATCGAAATTTACCAGAAATTTTCTTTAAATTGCCATTAGGGTCCGTTTGCACGTACTATTCATAAAAAACGAAATTTTGCTTAATCCTAGAGAAGCCCTAGAGATTCTGGTAATCACAAATTTGAAGCTAAACAAAAGTGGCTAATACAGTGCGACCGAAGGTCAGTTTTTGACCGAAGCCGAACTGCGGCTTTTTTCTTAACCCGTTCGGTATTTTGATGCCATATGGCAACGCAGTTAAAAATCTGAATTTACTTATTACTTATTTATTTTCAACACTCTATTTTCATGCAGTGCACCATTAAGTGCATTTGTGACACAATTTTGATTTTTTGAGTAAAAAGCTGGACCACAGTGGACGTACTATTTGAAAAAAATTAAAATTTTTAATTTTTTTTTTTAAATTTTTTTTTTGTTTTAAATGAATACTAATAGCTTAAACATCATTAATTTGTATATAGAGTATTTTTAACCCCCATAGAAAAAAACATGTACCGAACGGGTTAATATTCGGCCGAAGTTGTAGGCGAAAATCTGTATAAAAGTTAAAACAACGTTGTTTGGAAAAAAATCTACCGTGAAAATTGTTCGGTTTTCTTTTTTTAAACCCGGTTAATTTTGGCCGAAACTGAAGTTTGGGAGAAGGTATGATTTTTGGCCGAAGCCGATTAAGCGGTCGGACTTTTGTTTGCTAAGATTCGTTGGACAAACGTCCCTAAATGTTTTTGATTGCTTTTAAAAAAGTAAAAAAATCTGCCTGAAAAACTAATTTCCCGAGTGTAATGTTTTACAAGAAAACCATCGAAAATGATCCCAATATTTCGATTTTTATGATTTTTATGATAATAATTCAATTTTTCCGTCTTTTTTATGATCTCAGGTTGTAATGACTTTAGTTTCTATACCACTTATGGACCGGACCGGTCGAAGAACTCTCCACCTGTACGGCTTAGGTGGAATGTTCATATTCTCGATATTCATAACGATATCATTTTTAATCAAGGCAAGTATATCAGATATGATTTTATTACATTATTTTTACCCCACAAGAAAAAAATTGAGAAAATATCAACGTGAACTTAAATATAAATGTGGGTGATTTACGGTTTGTATTTTTACAATATATTTATAGAAATATGATGTTATTTTTTTATATTTTATTTTATTTTCGTTTTAAATTCTTCATTTAATTCAAATTGACCAATTTACTAAATCTTATCTAATGAAACAGTAAAAATATTTGTAAGAACTACAAAAGTTGAAATTTTTGTCATGATTTTTAGTCGGTTTGTGTTATAAGTCGAATACCACCAGTTAGTGGCTTTATATTTGGCTTCCTTTCGAAAAATTGTCGTATTAAGTAACAATTTTTTATATAAAAATATCGATTTTCTTAAAGGCAACCTCTTTTTCACAGGACCTCTTTTCCACAGGACCATTAGTAGTGTAACATTACAAAACGGGGCGGTACGGTTCAAAAAGTGACGGATTTTCCCCCAGACACAATAGGAGCGCGCCTAGGGCTCTAGAATCATAACACCATAACTCAGAAATTAACATCGAATTTTTAAAACTATTAATCAAAAAAATTTCGCCTGCGGCGCATTGCTTTTTGCTGCTTCACAGATAGCGTTTTTTTTTTTAAGAACAAGCATGAACATTTTTATAGCCTTGAGTTAAGGTATGAGCCGAAAAAGATTAGACAACTTAGGCCCGTTTGCGCGTATTATTCTTGAAAAATTAAGTTGTGGTTAGCCTACTTAAACCGTAGAAATTCTTCGACTTAATTTTTTTAAGTTGTACATAAGTTGCTAAGTTTTGTTGGTGCAAACGGCACTTAGAGCCTTAAATTGTCACCAAAAAATTACAAAAAAAATCTAATTTTTAGCGGGAAAACCTTGAGGGATTGAAAATCTTAATATTAGGCCCTATCACAGAATACGATACGAATGACTCGGATCGTAAACTCAATGTTGTTGTTGGTATAAAACACTAACAACATTCGTATCGGATTCTGGAATAGGGCCTATTAACTCACAGAGCCACGAACCGAATGGATTGTATCTATACAGGGATTATTCCAAAAGAGGTCAGAATTCTCACTAGTGAGTTCTAGGTTTTCCCATCAGAATTGACTAGTGAGAATTCCCACAGTTTTTAGAATAATCGCGGTACCCTTTATATCTAAATATGTGCCTCTAAAGGGTTAATGTATGTGTATTGCCAGATCAACAAAAAAAGATCTCACTGCATAAGTGCAAAGTCTTTGTTTATATCACTTTGTATAACCCTAACAGCTGTCAAAATGTTTCATTAGATATGATTTGTAAAAATCTGTAATTTCTTAATTTTCTTAAATTTTTGTTTATTTTGTCTGTGTGGTTTTTTTTTTGGTTTGTTTTGCATGTAAATAAAAATGCTTTATTAACTTAGATACGTAGAAAAATGATAACATTTGAATTGTAAATAATAATAAAAAAAATTGCCTATGTACAGCAAAAACAAAACAATTTTTGCATAGTTTAAAGAAATGTTTACAAAATTCTTTTTTTTATTTCTATTTTGCTCAATCGAATTACAGATAGCAAGTCTTAAACTAAAATTTAAAAAAAAACCATTTACTAGGAATTATAGTTT
The DNA here is from genome assembly GCA_964034945.1 of Chrysopilus asiliformis. NCBI lineage: Eukaryota > Metazoa > Arthropoda > Insecta > Diptera > Rhagionidae > Chrysopilus > Chrysopilus asiliformis. The sequence goes on from OZ035962.1 coordinate 26,339,576, forward strand.
TTCCTAAATAACTAACATTTTTGAAAATCAAATCAATTTTTGAAAAAAATATTTTTTGATACTAAAAAAGTAATTTTTTTTTTCGTTTGTTTGAAGAAAGCACAGTTTTGCACTTTGAAAAGCTTACAACGCTAATTGCTTGAATAGATTTTATTTAATTATTTCATTTTAATTTTTTAAATATTCAATGTTCAATTACGTTTTAAAATTTTTTGTTTGTTGTGTTTTATTTTGATTTTCTATATATTTAGGTTAAGGTACTGAATAAATGAATTTTTCATCACATAGAGAAAATTTTTGCCAAAAGTTTTTCATTTAACTGAAAATAATAATATTAGGCTAAAAAGTTGTTGTAATATATTAAATAAAATTCATTTATTCAGTTGTCTGCTCCCCTGTTTTATGAATAATTCTCGATTTGTCAGGCTTTTAAACCCCGCCGAAATTTTTAATAAAATACTATATAAAATAATTCTTTATTAATTTTATTTAAAAAAAAAACTACAAACAAAAAATGTTATAAAACTGCAATTATTGCTATAAAAAACCAAATTTTGAAAAAATTTGTGTGAACATACATTTTTATTAAAAGAAAATCTAAGTTATCTTTCATCAATTGAACGAAAATCTAAAGAAACTTTCATTTTAATATATTTTTTGTTATGAATTCATTTTTGAGTATTTTATGAAATCGAATTTAAATTTTGTTTTTGTTTTTGCGTTATATTGCTTTTAGTTTTATTTTTTAAGTTAGCTGTCCATGGAATATTAATTGAAACATCTTTTACACAAAATTTGTGTCATCTCGTATGTTTTAAATGTCCATAAAAATATGGGAGTTGGTACAAATTTCGTGTAAAAGATCTTGATAAATAAACGTTTATGCATATAAATCCTTAAATTTTTAACCGTGTACCATCCCAAATTCTGCATATTATCACTGAAATACACAGAAACTCGAATTTTTTCATATAAAAACGCGGTAACAAATTCATATTCCGAGAACTTTTGCGAAGTAAACTGGTTCTGTGATAGATGAATAAGATTTAAATCGGTTCAGTGCATCAAAAGATATGAAGACATAGGCTTTAACACGTTCATGACATCGTGTACCACTGGTGGTACATGTACAGTTTTTTAAAACCGCGCGAGTAAATAGTGCGGTAGTTTTTTTGTGGAAGTAATATAATAACACGCACCGTGTACCATCGATGGCGCACAACCGCCAGAAAACAAATCGCTAGTGTACCACCCGTGGTACACGATGTCCAAATGTAAAAAAAGTTGAAAAAGCAAATGTCACGAACGTGTTAAAGTGGGGCGATCGTGAATTTTTTTGCACTAAAACATTTCTTCCATTATTTTCAACCGAAGGACGAAAACGGGATTAAAATCGGTTCAGTGGATCAGAATATGCCAGGAGAGCGGATCGGTATTATATAGCTTAGTGGTTCCCAAACTTTTTCAGTTGACGCCCCCCTTGAACACTTATCAAACAGCTGACGTCCCCCCTTTTTTTGAAAACCTGTCAAACCTCCGTGGTTCTATTCTAATATTTTGAGTTAAAAATCCACACACACTTTTACTGTCCATTTCAATTATTTATTTCCCTAGTCTCTATAAAAAAAACTGAAAAAATAGAAAATTAATGGGATGGGTGACACTGTTTTTCTTTCACTAAAATCTGAATGTTAGGTCTGATGTTTGATAGAACACAGCGGAGATCGCTTTCCAGATTAAGTCTGCAACGCTGCTTTGTTTATATTAGACAAGACGAGAACAATGTCTTGAAATGTTAATTTCAAATTTCTTCACGCCTACCGTCCGTAGCTCTAGGCCCCCCAAGGGGGTCGCGGTTGAAATTGCTTCACGCCGCCCTGGCCGTGGCCCCACGCCCCCAAGGGAGCGCACCCCCCAGTTTGGGAACCATGGATCTAGCTGAATGTCGAAAACAGCACCGAAATCGGTTGAGTGGATTAAAAGTTAAGAGGGGAGGACAACAAAAGTTAAGAGGGATGGACAACATTCACACAAACTCTCATCCCAAATGCACATACCCTCCCGTATACGGTATATTCTCCTGTATAGTTTATGCCCTCCCGTATAGGGTAAAAACCAACGCCTTTAATATAAATTAGAAATGTTTTGAAAACAACTCCGACAATTACACGTAAAATATTTATTTCCTGCGTTGATGGCTGTATCTCATACAGTGAAACCTTTATAAGCCGGATTTGCATGGAACTTTGAAAGGTGTGCGTCTTAGACAGTTTTCCGGCTTATCCAGGTTACGTTATATAAATTTTAGACAAAGGTTGATTGAAGTGAAGCTTAAATTGCGTTTCTCGCAATTCACTTAAAACACGGTCATTTACGTTTATGATTATTCCCTGACAAGCAGCTAACAAATTCTTTAATTCAGTGTTTTATTTGTAAGTATCTTTTAGTTTTTGTCTAGTTTTCGTTATTAAGAAAATTAATTATCAGCAAATTAATCAACTAACACATACATACTGACTATGTATGCTTTTCTATTAAACACATTTGTTTTTCTTTAACATAATTTTAACATATAACAATATTTACTAAAATTTATTTAGAACTAAAACGAACAGAAAAATGAATAATTCTTTATGAAAAACACCAGCAAATGATTTTGCACTGGGATGGATACTAATTATACTATATTATTAGTTTTTTTTTAAATTTCACACATTTAACCACACCAATCGTCTCACCAATGCAAATCACCAGTGTGAGATTAGCATTCAGTTGGAAAAAAATATATATTTATTATATAGAAAAATATCATAATGAGATAATCTAACTTAATAATTGAGTGAACACTTTGCGCTTTTGCATACACGTTTTAAACAAATTCACCAGAGAAATCCAAAAGGAAATATTAATTTTATTTGCCCCAAGAAATTCGTATATTTTTTATTACTGATTTTAAAATTTTTCAATAATTTTTTATCATAAAATTACAGAAAAATTAGAGGAAAAAAAAGATAAATTTTTTTCAGTTTTCTTATTGCACACGCTTTCAGTTCATTCATTTCATGAGCCTTTTTTCAAATTTTTCAACAAACAGTATGATTTTATTAGTTTTGAATTCCAATTTTTTCAATTGTAAATATCGAAACATAAGACTGATTTTTTTTAAAGAGATTTTTTCTATTTGAAAAGGGCTAACTTATCCTGAATGTAAAAAATAATTAATTTTGCAAAGGAGGAATCTCTTTAAAAGCTGAGCACCTGTGAATAATTAAGAGTCAATTAGACTTTAGAAATGAAATGAAAATGGGCCAAACTTTGTACCATCGCCCAGTTTTTTTTCCAACTTTCCTATAGATTTTCTTCTTTATATAAAAAAAAGTTCTTCAATTAATTGAAATTTTTTTTTTTGTGTATTTTCTTTCGTTACTTTTTTTTTAATTTTATTCAACAAATTCAATTTAAGTTACTTTTGAATCCACTATTTTATTTATTTCTTTATTTTGACTCCTTTAAGACAATCAAGCAGAGGAAATTTTATTACAAAACACTTAAATTGAATTAAAACATATGCCTTTAAGGACATTCAATTGTGCTTATTAGATAATGTTGGATAAACATGTCCGTACGTTTGAACTTAACTAAATCACTTAAGATGCAATGCAATTTCCTATAATGTGTCGTCATTAAGTAGGGAAATATACTTGAAATTGAGTTCAAGATGAATGCAAGGATAAAGAGAAATGTTCTTAGTGTGATGTTAATGGGTTAAACAAGTGTTTACAGTAGAGCACTTATACAAAAATATGATATTTATCAACAATATTGACATTTTTTTTTTAAAAAGTTTCTTATTCAGAGCACTTGAGAGATGAAAAAATTCGATAACTCTTTTAAAAGGTTGTGAACATTTTTATTTCAATTTCAATCGTTAAATTTAAAAGACTTTAATATTGAATAAAGCATTCAATACTATTGCTAAGCACACCCCCCCCCCCCTTCTTTTAAAAAAAAGCTTTTATTTAGCTTGATTTTTTGTCTGTTTGTTTGTCAGAGTCAAATCTTGTAATCAAATTTTGAAGCACTTCCAAATCGAACTAACAAATTGAGGTTTTAATTGAAAGTGCTTAGCAAAATATTCATAAATTTGATTCTCGAACCTCGGGAAAAACCAAAATGGCGGATATATAAAAGATATATGGAGCTTTTTAGAAATTTCGGTGAGAACTTGTATGTTGCGAAAAGTTCTGTAGTAACAAAAACATAAAAGCGACATGAGCGAGCATTTCAGCTCAATCGGTCAAACAATTTTCAAGGGCTTTTGAAAGCAAGTAGTTTTGTAGATATAGCTTTTGAACACGAGTGGTTTTGGAAATAGAGCTTTTGACGGCGAATGGTTTTGGAGATAAAGCTTTTGAAAGCTGATAGTTTTCAAGTCAGGGCTTTTGAAAGCCAGTGGTTTTTGAATATAAAATTTTGAGAGTTTTGCTCCAACGATTTAAAACATCGTAATACTTATGGAAAATTCTACGATTTGGAACACAACACATTGATTGATGTCAAAGTTATTAATTTTCTTTATTAGAACGTTTTTACCTTCTTCGCGTATGGAATTGAAAAAAAAGTTCATACGCTTTGAAAATAATATAGTTTTCCAGGTTGTACAAAATTAAGATAGAAGTAAACTTTAGTTATTGCACCGAAAAAGATAAAAAGTAACGACACAATATTACAAATTACAACATTATATTTTTTTCACATCGCCGCCACGTACAATGTTTTTACACACAATATTTCATTTTAATCACACAAAAATTTTTATTTTCATCATGAATAATTTGCAAATTGCAAAAAAGATTATATCCATTCAGAACATCAAAACATAATTGGTAAATTCTATTTAAAAAAAATAATTAAAATACGACTAATAATACCAATTAAAAAAAAAATAACAGAAGAGTTCTAAATTTAAATAAAATTACAATAATTTGAAATGGAGTAAGCAAATATTTAAAAAAAAAATGACACTAAAAGCCTCCAAATTCGAGAACCGGTAACTACACGTTTTGTATAGGAGTTTTTTGGTTATGTGCAGGAAATGATCGATTGGATGTCCTACCTGTCCGTTGTATCGACATTGGCCTTCGTAGTATTCTTCGCCGTTGGACCCGGATCAATACCCTGGATGATAACTGCCGAGCTATTCTCACAGGGCCCACGACCAAGTGCTATGGCAATAGCCGTTTTAGTCAATTGGATGGCAAATTTCGTTGTTGGAATTGGTTTCCCAAGTTTGAAGGTAATTTTCACATTTTTTGAAAAGAAAACAAAACATAGTTGCCTTAAGAACTAAACAGAATGGGAGCGCTATCGCCACCGACTTGACACAATGGTAAGCGTCAGCGGCTGGCGTCACTAAAGGATTACCGTCACGTTGAGTTCAAAGTTAGTGGAGCGCAATTGAAGTTGTTGATCTGTCAACATCAATTTACGCTCCATTTGTGTAAAAAAAAATGACGCGGACGCCCGCTGTTGACGCTTGTATTCTGTTTAGCTCTTTAGTTGATTTTTTTTACAAAATATAATAAATTCAAGGCATTTTGATACTCAGACAATTTTGACTTGTCCCGTATTTTGATTAGGGTCTATCCATACAATACGTCACACTAATTTGGGGGGTTTCGGACGCTCCGCCCATCGTCACTCTGTTTCATGAATTTTTTATTTTGAATTTTATGTTGCCACAGTCACACACACTAACGCATATCGCTCCTTTCCCATAAAAATGTGACGTATTTTATATGCATACCTTTAATAGTTTCTCCATTTAAAAAAAATCTAAATCTTAAAAAAACTTTTTTAATTTCTTTTTAGACTGCATTGGAGAATTATACATTTTTGCCATTTAGCGTATTTCTAGCCATTTTTTGGATATTCACATATAAAAAGGTTCCTGAGACCAAAAATAAAACATTCGAAGAGATTTTGGCGCTCTTTAGGCAGGGTAATGGGAGGTAAGCAAATTAAAGAGTTTTTTTTTCGTTATTTGTATAAAAAAATTATAATATTTAGGAGAAATTGAATAATAAAAGGTGCTAATTACGAAATTAGTTAACATAACCATGTAAAATTTATGTGCTGTGATTGTTTTTTTTTATATTCAATACATTTAAAATCGTCCCATGATGATCTCGTCTTCTGCAATTAAGGATTTAATCAATACTTTTTCAGATATTTCATGCATTGCAATATAAGGCGTAAATTTATTTAAGTAAATTTTTTTTTGCTAGGTTACGTTTTCTTAGCGCAAATGGTGTTAAAGTTATGTCTACTCTACACTCTCCCCGAATCCAGACAGTGATTCGCCTGCCAGTTTAGGTGCACTTTTAAATGTTTTTATTTCTTTTGTTTTTTGTTTGTTTAGGGTCGTATCTAGTAATTTAATTTTATCGTACACGTATACAAATCGAACTAACGAAATGAAAAAGATTCGGAAAAGAATTATCAGCATATATTGGAAACTCTAGGAAAAACAAAATGGCGACTTGTAGACTATTTGTCTCGCTGTAAAAATTTTTTTTTTAATATATTTTTAGTACATTTTTGAAAATAAAAGTTTTTAATGTTTTCAATGATTGTTTTTGTAAATATTTTTTTGGTGAATGGATTTATCTTAAAATTCCGGCCTACGATATTGTTCTTATATTATATATTGCATATTTTATATCGTAATGGTTTGTAGCATCCGCCTGGAAAAGAAATTTACTAATAGAAAGAAAAAAAAATATCAATGAATGAGGCACTTATCCGAAGGTTTGTTCATGTGTTCATCACGGGTCCGTCCGTTGTGTTTCTGATCTTCTGATCGTCGTCCGTCTTGCCGTCTAAACCCTTGCGTCGAAGTCACTCAGGAGTATTCAGTGCTATTAGGAACCTAAAATCTAGAACGGAAGGCATTAGAAAAATTAAGAAATTCCAATTCGAAATACTTTCTAAATAGAATCGAATTGTTTACCTTTTGGCACTGGAAAATACGCTTTCGTCGCTCGTGTAATCCTGGTCTTCTTCGCTTGTGAGACTCCCTGGTGGATGCGGAATGAATCCATAGTAAGGTAGCCCTGGAAAAATGAATAAATATTAGAAATTAAACATTAAAAACAAAGTCACAAAATATTCTTACCTGGTTTCACATCGATCACTTTGACAGCACAATAAAAACAAATAAAGGCGTTACCAGCTGTGCACTAATATCCTTTGGGGATCAATTATTTTTAGTACCCACTTGAGACACTTTCCCCACAGAGGTCACTTCAGTAGCACATGAAAATTTGAAAATCTTCAAAATTTAATTTTATTTAATTTGCCCGTAGTTGCTGATTAATTGTCCCCCAGTAAAGTTAGAATTAAAATTAAAAGTAGAAAAGGGTTTTAAACCCTTCTTCTTCTCAAGTTTTTTAAGTGCTGTGAAAGTGGGAAAGAGTAGGTTTTCTTTTTATTTGGAAAATAGTGTAGTTAAAAATAATTTAATAATTGATTCCTGCAGCTGAGCGAATTTCACCTGGAGGGACCGCGTCGTAAACAAAGGATTCTTCGCAGACAAATCAAAAGGGAAGTACCCTAAATTTTATAAGAAGAATTTTCGAAAATTAAGTTTGCTGCGAAATTTTTAAAAATTAAATTAAAGCCGGCTAAAGTTCAGGGCAAACTTTAGCCGAGACGCATTAGCTCAGTCTTTCCCGCGGTTTTTTTCTATTTCGTTGCTGTTTCGTTTTCCACCCAAAGAAGAAACGAAGTTGCATTTCGCATCGATTTCGGCTTCCCAACATAGTGATTTTCTTGGAAAAGCCATCAAGGAAATCTGCAAGAAAACTACCGTTGACAGAATCAAGCCGCTTTTCGCGCCAAATATCCGCGACCAGTTAATACGGTGTTTTTACCATTCGAATAAGTCAACGGAATTATTCAAAGCCAACGATTATTCATCAGCAGAAGAATGATGCTCAACGGAACATCGATCGAGTCGGCAGTTTAGTTTTTTTGTTTCTTATTTTAGTCATAATCGATTAACGTTTTTTTTAATTATTTGGGATATTTAATTTAATAAGCTTCTCCGTTTATGATTTAACATTGTACTAATGATACCACCACTATTTATGATTTTAGAGATTTTTTTTGCGCAATTTTTATGACCATCATCGATATTGTCTCTGGGCCCAAAGATCTTATCCCTTAAGTTATTTCCACCTGTTGGTAAAAATTTATTATAAATTCTGTGTGGTAAACATTTTTGTGGAGAATTTCGTTTTTTTTGATATTATTTATTTATTTAATTTTCTTCGTCATATTTATGACCAATGTATATTTGGTTTAAATTATATTAATAGATTTTAGACATTTATTTATGCCATTATGTATGCAATTTTTCGAAATTTAGATCCAGTAGTGCATTTTTATAAATGAATTTAAACAGAATTAAATATTTCTTTATATGATTATTGAAAGGTGTTTTTGCAATTTGATCATGTTTGTGTGAGCGTGTTTTTATTTAGGGCAGGTGTGAAATCCGGAGACAACGGAAGAAAAGGTAAGCGTCGTGACTGCTCCGCCTCGTCCCGCGATTTTTAAAGGATTTCCTTCCCCTTCCCCTTCCGTTAGTATGCGAAGATGAGCTATGGTCCTTTTTGGTCTTTTTTTTTGGCACGATTTTATTTGTAGCAGAGAGTGGTGATAGGAAGGATGGCAAGAACCAACCCCACCCGGCGAGCTAAGCCCCTGAACTTCCAGCGTGCCACCCTGCCTCCCCTTCCATCACATCAACAGAAAATATATAATATCTCGTCACTCTGTATGCTACAAACTTGGCGCCCAACGTTTGGCTGTCGCAGAGTTTTCCTCCACGGAAAACTCAGATAGTCTGCCTAGTCCTTAACGGAAAGTGCATCCCCAATCTCTTCTGAAAATGCTAAGGCTTTTCTCCCCCTCCCTTACCCGAAAATTTCCTTTCCCAACTCCTTTAAATTTTTCCATATAAATAGATCAGTTTTTTTTTAATAAACTTTTGAAATTTTTTTCCCGTCAGTCTGTTAGTAATTGCATAGTCTCATCTTCTAAATTTTTTTTCGCATTTCGTAATAAATCCTGCCGCGTAGACCTTGGTGAGTCCCGGGGCGTAAAGTTCGTAGAACAGAGCGTTACTCGCGTTTGCCACGAAGCGTTCTGCAAAGTGGATTTATTTGAAATATTCGTATAGCATGGAAATCCGAATCTGTGAAGTGTCCCAGCTAAAAATTGTTTCAAATTTTGGTTGCGTTTGCCTTCATGGAATTCGCGGAATATCAAATAAATATATTATGTTCGGGTAAATTTTTGTCAGTGCATTTCTTTGAGTCCAGCTTCGTAGACCTTCGTGAGTCCCGGGGCGCAAAGTTCGTGGAACATAGCGTTACTCGCGTTTGCCACGAAGTGTTCTGCGAAGTGGATTTATGTGAAGTATTGGTAAAATTTTTATCAAAGATTAACACCTGTCGATTGTGAGGTTGAGTAGAGTCCCGATACTTAAGGTTTTAAATAAACCAAGTTTCGCGTTTGCCTACATCAATCATCATTCGAGTTAACACAACACCCAGCATACGAAAAGTTATTAGTTTTTTTTAATTTTTCTCCTGATTACCTCACCTTACCTTTAATAATCGCAAATACTGGACGAGACATTTCTTCCGAAGTCTTCGGTTTTGCATTTGCCCTGATGTAATGTATGAGAAAGTATTGAAACAGAGATTTGATTGTGTTTGAATTTATTTATTGGCTCTAAATTTGAGAGCAATTTGGTAAACTATAATTTTAGTATAATTTTTTTTGATATTTACATATATTTTTTTTATTGTCATAAAATTAGAACAAGAATTAATACCAGAACAACATTTTTTTTTAACCAAGCAAGATGGCAGAATCTATTTATTTAGATGATACATTTTTAACTCATCTGCAACAGATTGAGAAACTTACTTCCCAACTTTTTGAGGAAAATCGTAGGGAGGTCGAGTCAATAGGACTGCATGTTTACCATTTAAAGTCGGAATTCGCCCCCTTTTATATTAATTATCAAAGGAAAGTCCAATTATGCATAAATTCAGCTCTCACTAGAGTTGGAGACGGGTTTTTCCCAAAATCATTTGACCTGTCTGGAAAATTGGAAGCGATAATGTTTGAAAATATGACATCAATCGTGATTCAAACAATACATGTGATGTTTCCTCAAACAGCGCTCCAAATTAAATCGTGGGATAACGCGAACTTTTCAGCAGAAACTATAGCGAATTTTCTGGCAAGTGTGGTCAAAGATTTTTATGCAACATTGGTAGACAGTCTTACTTTAAATTTGGTTGAAAAAATGGAGAACGCTATAAGTTTTGTACTAAGCCCGTATCTTCGGGAAAACCAATCCACATTTCCAGTCATAAACAAGTGGAAAACTAGTCCAAACCATGAAAAACCAGAATTTGAGAACACGACATGGAAAAGTCAGTTATTCCGTCATTACGACGATTTAGAGAGAGTTGAACCTTTACAAAAACCTTGTAGTGTAACCCTCAGGTTGATAAGACCAGTTAATATACCCATCCACTGTCAATCAAACATAGGGAATTTTGCACAAGTCGAACAAAGCATAATAAAATCATCCGAGGTTAGAAGTACGGGAGTTCAATGGGCTTTTCACGAAGATAAATCTGATCCGGTATCTCAAATTCGGAATCGAGTTTTCGAGTCCTTGATTTTGGGCGGTTTTGGGTACGAGTCTGACGAGTACACCAATACTAAAAATGTCCGGAAACTCAAGCTCTATTGGTACCATAAAAACATAGACAGACTTGACATGTTTATCCTTTTGTTAAGGGGTAAACTGTGGTTCTGGCGTTACTTCCGGAGCAAGTACAGACCAACCTGGCCGGACTTGAAAAATCACAGTTTGGTTCCAATTCAGAGTGTCAGGACCCACTCTGAATTTTTATAACGACCTTGGCAAATCTAATATGGTTAAATTCTTCTGGTAATTTTTTTCTAAAATCCGAAAATATTAATGTACTAGTGTTAAGCAGTAACCGTAAAAATACTTATTCTTAAGAAATTGTCGACAGTTTCATCGATTTTCCGTCCGTTAGCCATTGAGTTCTGTCCGTCTGAAAATTAGCGATCTCTTAAGGTTAAAGTATTGCCCGGCTAGCTCACATTCGGTAGAGCATGAGACTCTTAATCTCAGGGTCGTGGGTTCTTCCCCACGTTGTGGATTGTCAACCCAGAGTGACGAAAATCCCAGGTAGACGACTTTCTAAACATTATCTGGCTGATGTTTTTCCAAATTCTTCATCTTCGCTGCAGCACGATGAAGACTCTGGTGTTGTAGCATCCGCCTGGAAAAGAAATTTACTAATAGAAAGAAAAAAAAATATCAATGAATGAGGCACTTATCCGAAGGTTTGTTCATGTGTTCATCACGGGTCCGTCCGTTGTGTTTCTGATCTTCTGATCGTCGTCCGTCTTGCCGTCTAAACCCTTGCGTCGAAGTCACTCAGGAGTATTCAGTGCTATTAGGAACCTAAAATCTAGAACGGAAGGCATTAGAAAAATTAAGAAATTCCAATTCGAAATACTTTCTAAATAGAATCGAATTGTTTACCTTTTGGCACTGGAAAATACGCTTTCGTCGCTCGTGTAATCCTGGTCTTCTTCGCTTGTGAGACTCCCTGGTGGATGCGGAATGAATCCATAGTAAGGTAGCCCTGGAAAAATGAATAAATATTAGAAATTAAACATTAAAAACAAAGTCACAAAATATTCTTACCTGGTTTCACATCGATCACTTTGACAGCACAATAAAAACAAATAAAGGCGTTACCAGCTGTGCACTAATATCCTTTGGGGATCAATTATTTTTAGTACCCACTTGAGACACTTTCCCCACAGAGGTCACTTCAGTAGCACATGAAAATTTGAAAATCTTCAAAATTTAATTTTATTTAATTTGCCCGTAGTTGCTGATTAATTGTCCCCCAGTAAAGTTAGAATTAAAATTAAAAGTAGAAAAGGGTTTTAAACCCTTCTTCTTCTCAAGTTTTTTAAGTGCTGTGAAAGTGGGAAAGAGTAGGTTTTCTTTTTATTTGGAAAATAGTGTAGTTAAAAATAATTTAATAATTGATTCCTGCAGCTGAGCGAATTTCACCTGGAGGGACCGCGTCGTAAACAAAGGATTCTTCGCAGACAAATCAAAAGGGAAGTACCCTAAATTTTATAAGAAGAATTTTCGAAAATTAAGTTTGCTGCGAAATTTTTAAAAATTAAATTAAAGCCGGCTAAAGTTCAGGGCAAACTTTAGCCGAGACGCATTAGCTCAGTCTTTCCCGCGGTTTTTTTCTATTTCGTTGCTGTTTCGTTTTCCACCCAAAGAAGAAACGAAGTTGCATTTCGCATCGATTTCGGCTTCCCAACATAGTGATTTTCTTGGAAAAGCCATCAAGGAAATCTGCAAGAAAACTACCGTTGACAGAATCAAGCCGCTTTTCGCGCCAAATATCCGCGACCAGTTAATACGGTGTTTTTACCATTCGAATAAGTCAACGGAATTATTCAAAGCCAACGATTATTCATCAGCAGAAGAATGATGCTCAACGGAACATCGATCGAGTCGGCAGTTTAGTTTTTTTGTTTCTTATTTTAGTCATAATCGATTAACGTTTTTTTTAATTATTTGGGATATTTAATTTAATAAGCTTCTCCGTTTATGATTTAACATTGTACTAATGATACCACCACTATTTATGATTTTAGAGATTTTTTTTGCGCAATTTTTATGACCATCATCGATATTGTCTCTGGGCCCAAAGATCTTATCCCTTAAGTTATTTCCACCTGTTGGTAAAAATTTATTATAAATTCTGTGTGGTAAACATTTTTGTGGAGAATTTCGTTTTTTTTGATATTATTTATTTATTTAATTTTCTTCGTCATATTTATGACCAATGTATATTTGGTTTAAATTATATTAATAGATTTTAGACATTTATTTATGCCATTATGTATGCAATTTTTCGAAATTTAGATCCAGTAGTGCATTTTTATAAATGAATTTAAACAGAATTAAATATTTCTTTATATGATTATTGAAAGGTGTTTTTGCAATTTGATCATGTTTGTGTGAGCGTGTTTTTATTTAGGGCAGGTGTGAAATCCGGAGACAACGGAAGAAAAGGTAAGCGTCGTGACTGCTCCGCCTCGTCCCGCGATTTTTAAAGGATTTCCTTCCCCTTCCCCTTCCGTTAGTATGCGAAGATGAGCTATGGTCCTTTTTGGTCTTTTTTTTGGCACGATTTTATTTGTAGCAGAGAGTGGTGATAGGAAGGATGGCAAGAACCAACCCCACCCGGCGAGCTAAGCCCCTGAACTTCCAGCGTGCCACCCTGCCTCCCCTTCCATCACATCAACAGAAAATATATAATATCTCGTCACTCTGTATGCTACAGGTTCAACCACAATGAAGGCGGCAAGCGGCAGCGGCGACGGCGGGCGGCATGGCGCCGCCACACATACCGCCGAGCCAGCTACAATGATAGCGGCAGCGGCACCATGATAGCGGCATGCCTCTGTCAAAATTGAAACATCAAAACTTATTTAATTCGTCCGCTACTTCGCTTCATTTATTTTCCTTGATTTTATATCCTTATATTGAGGATGGGCCAAATCGTAGAGCACTGGATTTCCTTTTACGAACTCGATTAATTTCTCCTCCGTTGTCGGCATCTTGTGAAATCAAAACGTCAAAAATCTGCATAGAATGTGGCGCCGAATGTGGTGGTTTTCATAAAACATTTTGGGCGGCGGCGGCAAGTTTGACTTTGTTTCAAACTCGGCGGCGACGGAAAAAGTGCGCTGCCGTTGCCGCTGTATTGTAGCAGCTCTCGTTGCGCTACATTAGTGCAAAATAAATGCCGCCCGCCGCTGCCGCTTGCCGCCTTCACTGTGGTTGAACCATAAAGCGGAATCTGACGTCGGATAAATAGAAAAAAGTATAATTCAAGCTACAAAAAAAAGCGGTCAACCTAGAAGCCGAAACTGCAGTTCGCCAACATTTGAGGAGAGTGTAGAGTGGGCATTAGTGATTCGCGGTTTTGAAATGTTTTGTCGATCGTACTTTCTATTGCAATTATTCAATTAAATCGAGATTTTTTGACCTTGGTTTAACCAAGAATAAAAACTAAAACATTGTTTTGTCAAATATTAGAATAAAAATTTATATAAATTTCTGATTTTTCCATTTGGTTTTTCCAAATTATCCTTACAACCAAAAAAGTAAAAAAAAAATATACAAAACAAAAATTGATTTTGGTACAAAAGCGAAAACAATCACAGTAAGAAAATATTGCAACAATACACAAGAATTAGTTCCTGAATTAATTTACACATTAGAATTTTTTATACAAGTTAGTATATAACAACATTTTTCAGGAAGGAAATCAAACGTAATTTACAAAATATATTTTAGTATACACACATATATTAAATAGTAACAGAATATTAATAGCAAAATCGAAAGCTTGAACAAAGTTTAACTCCAAATAACATTCAAATTACCCCAAAAAGAAATCCCGATTACATTCAAAACCGATTCTACTCTCTTTACATGAAAAAAGATGGTATTTTTATTATTTGAATTTTATTAATTGTAGTTTTACTGTTAAATGTTCGTAAATTGATTCGATTTAATATTGTTTTTTGTTTTCTATTTGTGTTTTATTATTACATTGGAAACGTATATTTTATCCTTAAAAAACAAAATTCTAAAATTCCAATAAAAACATGTATATGCAAATATTTTATATAAAATAAAACTTCAGAAGGACATTCCGTGATAGTAGGTTGTACGGGTAAGTTGCATGAGAATTCTGAGATAATAAATTTTTCTCTTATTGAAAAAATTTCTATGTTCAACTACAAAATGTTAAACTGCTTCAATCGTTATGTCCTTTCAGCAATTAGTTTGATTTTTACCAATTCTTCAACTGCTATTTTTTTTAAATATTTTTACAGTACGTCCTACATGTTCGCCACAAAATATTTTCAAGAAATGCCGACGTTTTTTTCCCCATACCAATGCACGCTATTTGTTCAGCTTAGATTTTTTTTTAACAGAATTAAAATATTTTGTACATAACATTTTGTTTGTTAATACAAACATCAAAAAAAGTCATTAAATCATAAAAATTAATATTTTTGCACAGTTTTATGAGTTTTTATTTATTATTTTTTATATCTTTTTTTTCTGTGTTTAGTGAAAACCCATCGATCAGCCATAGTAAATCTCCAGGGCAAAGCACGTCTACTCTTGAAATTGATGTTGCTGATAGCAAATATGATAGTAGACTGTAATATGCAAATGATCCGAATTTTTATTTTTACTTAAATTAAATTTAGTTTAGAAATTTATATGTTGTTCTTTGTTTGTAAATTTGGTTTTTTTTTTAAATTTTTTGTAAGAGTTTTGTTAAGAAATATATTTTGTAAACTTATTGCAGTGTTTGATTTGTTAATAAATTATCCAAAATAGTATAAAAATAGTGGGAATAAGTTTTAATCGTTTTGCAGGCAGAAAAAAAGCATAGTTTGAATATGAAATATTTTGCTATCTGAAACGACAATTTTTGCTCATCTTTCAGACAATAACTCCCGTCGCACACTTCAACTAAGCTATGTGAGCGAGGCTAGCTATAGTTACATAGCCTAGCTGGGTTAGCTCACCTCGTTGCACACTTGAGCTAAGCTACGCGGCGATATTTTCGGTAAATATATGCATTTTTCCACTTTATCTGCAGCCATTTTTAGATATAAATTATTTAACGCGATTGAAAATATTCCGCAAAAGAATTCAATTTTCACGTTTTCCTTACACTTTTATGTCCACAAAATACTACGCTTTTGCAAACACCGATTCTACACTGTATAACGCCGAAAATATTTATATGTGAGTGTCAGCGATGCCAGCGAAGTCGTTCGCGTAGTTGAGGTCTGAACTACGCGAGCGAGCTTAGTCCGCGTCGCCCATGACTACGCGATGTAGTTTGATAGTTTCGCTGAAGTGTGCGATCGCCAATGCAAATGCTAAGGATTTTACTTTCAGCGAGAAACTTAGCTCACGTAGTTGAGCTCGCTTAGCTGAAGTGTGCGACGGAGGTAAAGGGATTTCTCAAGTGAAGAATTTTATTTATTTCGAGGCGATCCAGTCGTTGACCCATATGAGGTGAAGCGTAGCTCTTCAGTAAGTGCTAACTGCATCGCCAAGAACAAATGACAAACTGAAGGGGCAATGTCTGATGAATACGGCTGGTGAAGTAGGACCTCCCATTTCACCGATTCTACGTATGTCCGAACATGCGGCCTAGTGTTGTTGTGCTATAAAATCAGCTTTTCGTGTATTTTGCACCATATCGGACGTTTTCCTTGAATAGGTTTTTTCAAATGCATTGGTTGAAGGTGGCCATGTTGGAAATTGATAGTTTCTAATGGTGTCAGCACCTGATAGTACATTAAATCCCGCATATCGCATCAGATACAGAGCATGACTTTTTACCGATGAAAAAACCGACCTATTAAATTCATGTATATTGAAAGATAAGAAAACCTACAAGCGAGACTATTAACGCCAGCTATGAGAAAATGATTAAAACTTATTCCGATACGATTCTCATATAGAAACATTTTAGTGCTAATTGTTGATAGTTTTCTTTTTATTATTTTCTTGTATTTCAATTTCTAATATTGCTAATGCTGTGAAAGCCAATTTGCGTAACATTTTCACTAGATTTTTAAATTTAATTTAACTTTTTTTTGCAAATCACAAAAAATAAAGGAAAACAAGAATTTAAAAAAAACGGGTTTGAAATCGCGAAAAATCGTTGTAAGAACGCTTGCTTTACACACTCCCCGAATGTAGGCGAATCGCAGTTTTGGCTAACAGGTTGGACGCGTTTTTGCAGAATGTAGCGCAGGCTTTAGCTAATGAAGCCTTAGTTCAATGATTTTCTGTTTTTATCACTACCATTTGCGTCATTTATCGAAATCTTGACGCCATTTTATCGAAATTTTACGAACAAAGCACTTCCTTTTCATGCATTTTCTTTGGGTTTTCTTTGTTCATGCGGTACTGTTGGGGCGCTACAAAAAATTGTGAAAAGCGTCACGAGGAGGGGGGAGAGGGTTGTCGAAAAGCCGAAAATTAGCGTGACGTATTTTATAAACAGCCCCCTAAAGAGAATTTTCTTATATAGAAACGGTTTTGTACGTGCTTCTCTTCCTAAGTCTAAGTTCCAGGAAAAAAATCGTTACAATAGAGGTTTCATTATATGGAGTTTCGACTAATAAAATTACATAGCAATATTAGAAAAAATCTTGTATGTATTATTAATTTTTTGTAAAAGAAATAAATTATTTGAAAATTTTATTTTAAACACAATCATCTGATTCATCATGTTTAATCCATAATCCGCTTTAAATCTTCAATCGCACCAGCCAAAATCCACTAACATTTTATAAGCTATAATAAATTCCCATCCTAAGTGCTATTTTTATTCAAATACAAACACACAGATCTATTTTTCTGCATCAAAAAGTTTTTCTTCGACTTGTCAACAATTTCTTTAAGTTATTTGAAAATACAAACAATCTTAGGATTTTTGTTTTATTATTTAAAAAAATGGTATTAGAATTTTCTTCAACAGTTTAAGCTTCAGCAAATGTTTATAATAATTTAATACACAAAGTTACAAACTAAGCAGTTATTTAATATGTATTTACCACCACAACGTTAAGATAATTTTAAGAAATCACCTTAAAATTCCGGCACTGGGTTATAAAATTTTTTTATCATAAATATTTTCTTAATTGTAAATACAATTAGTAAAATGTTTGAAACAGACCTACACAAATCTCAATGAAAATATTAAACACAATAAATAAAATCATGTACCTATTATTATAGAAATACAGTGTCAAACAAAATGTGCAAAATAACCATAAAATCTATCAATACAAAAAATTTTTTTTTATGAAATTATTATGTAAATAAGAATTTAACTACACTTAAAACATAATCGTAGAGTGTGCGAATTTCAGGAGTATGCTAAACTGCGCAAATAGTTTGGAGCCGCAAAGTATGAATTCGGGCATCGAACATGCCGCCCTGATGGTATCCGAGGAAAAGACACAGCATGACTCACGTAAGAAGAATATTCATTTCATTCATTCATTGAGAATTTTCCAAAAAAAAAATGATTAAATTTATTTGTTCAGTTTTTTATGATATGTTTAAATTTGGTTTGTTACGAAATCTGTGTAATTTTAAGTTTTTAATGTATTTCAAAAGTTTCCCGTTATTATGAAAATTTCAAACTTTTTGTTGAGGTTATGTTTGTTCGTTTTGTTGTCAGTTAAAATTATTGGCTATAGTGATTTATTAGTTATTTACTATTTATCTAAATGTTCTACTGATATTGAGGGAAATTTGTGTTTATGATTTTATTTTTCTTTTCTACTGTATTCTTACAATGAAAAGAGTTTTAGGATCTTCAAGGTATAAAATTAAATCGTCCTGGAAGTCCTAAATTTTAACAAAAAATTGATGATAATTAAACTAGTAACCCTGTGCTTTGATAACTCAATTACAAAATTAGTCAATTTAACCACAAAATAAATAGTAGATTTTAGTTAAATTTATTATAGAAATAGTCCATTTTGACTTTGACCTTTTTTATACTCAAAATAGAAGTATTTTAGATTTAGTATACCGTTTGTAACGCATCGAACCAATCATCGGACACAACAATGAACTACACCAAGGTATCAGGGTTGACAAAAGATTTTGATTTCCGCAAGTCCGTCCGTCTGTCTGTCTGTCTGTCCATGAATATCATAACTTTCGAAAGGATTGGGCTAGATACTTGAAATTTTGTATAGTTACGTTTTTTGTAAATTCCTGTCCCTCCCACATACAAACGAAACAGTGATTTGCAATTTTCTCGAAAACGGTGAGTCGTATTGAAAAATTTATAAAGGTAAAATCTGTTTAGAATTTTATTTTACATAACCCTTCCATTCATCAAAATCCAATTGGCCTACACCTTTCCCCAGTAGCACGATATTAATTCATGCATACCCAACTTGCGTTACCAAAATAACTACGGGATCTCCAGCTAGACTGACATAAAGACCACTGCTGTTAATAGGTTACGATACCTTACAAATGTTGCAGAGTCCTCATCCACACAAAACTGCTGCAACAGACACAAAAAAAATGTTACGAAACGTAAATTCTAAAACTCTTTTCACAATTAACTTTTCTTATTGCCAATTTTTTATTTTCATTTTTTAATTCAAACTAAAATTAAGCATGATTAAAATTAATCGATAGAAAATTCTTTCGTCTCTCTATGTTTATCTTTGTTAAGCGAATATTAAAGTATTTTTGATATTTTAGTTAATTTCGAAAAAAAATTAATGTTTGTTTAAACAAATAAAATTGTTTGTAGTGTTGTGTTGTTTTACTGGATTCGTACTGATTTTTACTTATTTCATATTTTACCTTTTTTTATAAAATCGCCAATCCGAATATGCATATATTACATAAACATACGTTGACAAAAAAAATCCAATTCGAAACTATGAAAATCATAAAAAAAAATTTTAACTATATGGAAATTCATCTGAAACATGTGGAAAATTAAATTGGAATTTGGAAACACAACAAAAAAAAAATACGAAAAAATTGGAAAATATTTGAAACTTGCATGCGTTTCAAAAACGATTACCAAAATTTTGAAAAACATAAAGTCTTTGGTACAACATCGTTTTCATTAACGGTTGAAGGAATGGGTCCCTATCCGCTTAGTGATAGTACGAATCTATTGGGACCAACGAGTCTAGGTGCCAGCAGTAGTGGGGGCGGAGCGCCGACCTGTCGATATGTTAACTATGGTACAAACATAAATACACCAGTTCCTAAACGTAGATGTTCATACAGTAGAGACAGTTTTAGAAGGCATTCAGCACACGGAAGAATATGCTCGTCAGGTACTCGATTAAATGACAACCAAAAAAATTGTTTTTAAGAAAAAAAAATATTGAATTCGCAACACCAACGAAATTCACGAAAACAGCAAAATGTTAAAAGACACAAAAAGAACTGTTTTTCCACAAAAAAAAATATTTTTCCCACGAAAAAAAAATTTTTCACTTAATATTTTTGGAAAGCATTCGATTCCATAAAAACATTTGCGAAAACATAACGAAAATTTTATATAAACCTTTTTTTTAAGTCAAAACGAACATATAGGGAAGAAACAGTCCTGGATTCAGGCACAATTTTCTCTCGGATTATTTAATTTTGGGCTATAAATTATTGAAAACTAAAAAAGCCAACACTACATTAATTCTAAACGGATTCAACGTCAACTGGGGGTTGCGGTAAATCATATTTTCCCTGCCTGCGGTGATTTTTTTCAACATATTTTACCTAGAGCGCCTTTGATTTAAAAAAAATTTGCTTGGGTCTTTTGTTCCTAATTGGTATTTTCAAAAATTTAGTAATGTTTATTTATGAAAAGTGAAAAATCATAAAAAATTTAAGTGCTATTTGTTTGGAACTGTTTACCTCCCGATTTAAATCATGGCGCTATCTATTTTGCCTGCCGCGAATTTTTGGCATTTTCTTGCACTACAAGAAAAAAATGTTGTTCATAATTATTTGTAGGTATTGAAAAATAACTGCAAATATTTCCGGATTACCACAAAAAAAAATATTGTCATTTTTTAATAAAAATTATAATAAATAAGATAAATGTCGAAAAAATCACAAAAATGTGGAAAAATCCACAAACTTTTAATATAATCGAATGCTTTCCACCACAATTTAAATAAATTTCAAAAAATCAGTAAAAAAAAATTTTTTAAAATAGTAAAGTATAACACATTATTATGACTTCGCATCGTTAAAAGACCCTTGAAACATGGTCTCCTAATTTTGACAATAATTCTGTAAAAACTTTCTTTTTTTTTTTAATTTTTAGCTAAAAAATAAGAAAACACGTATTGAACGCATTAGACCTTATACTCGATCAAATGAAAACAATTGGCATAATATCCCTTCAAAATAAGGACAACAATATGGAAGAAATTCTTAAGTTGAAAAGGCTAAGTGCTAAAAAAAAAGTAATTTTACACGCAATTTAATACACACAAACAGCAGCTAAAAACGAACAAAAGTTTTGCACCAACAACTGTAAAATTGAGTGCAAAATACACAAAAAAAAAAGTATTCTACAGCAATCACAACTTATGACATTTCACTTTTATTTGTCTTTTTTTCACTTTCAGGACTCTTTTTAATTAATTTCACAATGAATCTGATTCACATCGTTATGTTTATTTATGTATTTTTTTTAATTTTTAGCTGCCTGATTTTTAGCGCATGTTACATTTTTTTTAATGAATGATCAAAAAATTATTATTTATGCACTGTTTAATATTTAAAATCTCTGCAATTTTGGCTGCACCTTTGCACGGCTACAAATTTTGTTTTTTTTTAAATTTTTAATGAATAAAATTTCGAATTATCGATAATAATGCACTTGACATTAACGGAGAATATGAAAAACATTCCAAATATTTGGAACTAATATATCAAGACCTACGCAAATAATTAGCGAAATACCGGTTTTGTAAACGTGCAAATCAAGTTTTTCAAAGTAACACAAAAAGTTCTACGTTGGTCGACCCTCATTAAATTCACATTAATTGCTTGACTTTGTAGTCGCGGCGTCAACTTTACTACCTCCTATGTTATTGCTGGGATTGTTCCTTAATCACACATAATGTAAAGCCCTTACAAAAAGAGAAATTTCATTAGTTGACTTTTCGTCAACTTCGTTCGTGATTAATTCAACTAAAGACGTATAGTCATTTATCAAAATGATACGATTTTCATTTTTTAATTCAACTATGATCACGTTCATTGTCAATTAGCAATCACTTTCATTGTCAACTTAAACGAGATCATTTTTTACGAAGCTGACAATGAACATGACCGCTAATTGACAATGAACGTCATCATTAAATAACGCAAAGTATAGTTGAATTAAACAATGATACTTGTATCATTTTGATAAATGAATCACGAACACAATTGACGCAAAATCAACTATGAATTTCTCTCCGTGTAGTAAATGCTATGTTAAAAAATGTTCAAGTGCATTTGAATCGCAAAAAAAAACCCACAATCAAAGACAAATCCTGCACTAAGTAGTTGTAGGGAACAGGAATTTTTAAACTAATTACAAAAATCTCGAAATTTTAGCTGCATCAGAGCGTTGTTCCGAAGGCGCCCGAAGTATCCAGGGGGGGCGAAACGCTGCCTCTGTGCCCCATCACCTTCGTCAGCAAGCACCTGCCTGCCAGAGCAGCGGGCCTTGACTGAAGAACGCCTCGCCTCCTGAAACTGTTAGCCTGCACGCCATCGATAACGATGACACCGCCAGTCCCACGACCGCTACCGCTACCAACACGCCCACGATTTGCACCCGAAGACACCACTTAGACCAACATCAAGATTCACATTCACACCACACCGATGATAATGATGACGTGATCTCGTGCCATCAGATGATCCGCAAACGATCGCCGCACCTATCCGATCATCAATCGACGCCGCAGAAATCCTTGGCCGGGAAGCAACGTCATCATCACCATCACCACCACCACTACCATCACCGTCGGAGACGCAATAACCAACGCCACGATCACCCGCCCACGCCGCACTTGCACCGGCACCATCATCACGACTGCCCGCGACGCAATCGATCCAATACGGATTTGTCCAATAACTCCATAAACACGTGCCACTCGTGCACTGATCAGGAAGTACGCGAGATCCTCATCAAGAAGCCATGTTGCAGCGCTTCGAAAACGGAGATCGTCCAGTACTTTGTCGAAGATCTGTACGGAACATCGGGTCGAGCGTCCTGCTGCACTACGTCGGACTACTGCTATCATACCGACTCGACCAGTTTGTATGGCTCGAAATCGTCGCTAAGTCGGAGCAATTCGATCAAGTCCGCGTCGGCGGCCACAATGCGAAGGAAGAGATCGACTCATCACCGGCACCAGTCGTACGGATCTGTGTCCTTGGGCAGATTGAATGGTGGCCACGGAAGCCATCCGAACAGTATGATTGGATCGTTGACATCCATATTCGATAAGACCCACGACACCGGAAGTGGAAAGATGATCGTGTCCCCATCCAAGGTGACCATTGAACATCAGTCGAAGGAAGGATCGATTTGTGGCGGATGTGGGGGAACGGGATCTGGAACTGGTACCGGTAGTACCGAACGATCAAAAGATCTTCCCGAATATGCGTATTCCCCGTCGCCGATTCGTTGGAGCTTCCTGGCGGACGGTGAGAGCAAGACCCCATCCGAGATTGGCGGAACTGGTACTGGTACGGGATCCGGGTCAGGTCCGTTCGATTCACAATTCATTGAATCGTTGGAGAAGGAATCGTATCGATCCAGCCATTTGAAACATCAACAGCAGCAGCAGCAACAGTTGCAACATCAATATCCAGAGATTCCCAGTAAGAGTTCATCGACAACAACCAGTCGTACCAATACGTTGACAACCACAACCGATTACGAAGAATCGAATACTGTGATATTTCATCAAGAGGGCGAGGCAGTCAATAATTGTTGTAACAATTATTTACAATGTAATGCATTCCTTGATCAAGATCTACAAATAACTAGCGAGGATATATGCGGTTACCTATCGAAAGGTAAAGCCGCCGGTGAGGTCCTTAATAATAGTATTATTAATTATCCGTTTCAACCGTCAAACGCACTGGAATTTCAATATAGAAATAATTTTAGTATATCATCGAATAATAATAATAGTAATATTAATAATATAACTAATAATAGTAATAATATTAATAATAATAATAATTATATAAATAATAGTAATATAAATAATTCATTATCATCACCAGCTGATAACCGTCGACGAACTTGTAGTAAAGAGACAAATCTTAATAATCATCACAACAATGCTGAATCATTACCAGCCACTGATTCACCATTGTCATTAACAAATATCAATCTATCATCAAGTTCAAATAATATTAACATTATATTCAATTCATATCTTGAAAGCAATGCAAATGAAGTTAAATTTATAAATACATCGCGTGAAGCGGAATCCTCGACAGTATTATCCGGATCCGGTGAGGGAATCAGTCATAGCACCTATCATCCATACGTCTATCCTAGTTACGATTACACAAATATGTCATCAAATTCACTATTCGAGAAGCCAATCGGGATCGATGAGATACCGCCATCTATCGGTGGTGGACAGACGGCGGCGGCTGATGCGGAAGCCACCACCTCATCCACCACAAATGAATCCGGTTCGGGAGTGATACAACAGGGCGGATGTCTAAGTCATAGCAACTCAACATACTGCCAGAATTATAATAGCTACGCAATGATGGCTGGACCGTCAACATCGACTACACTATCATCGGGATCTGGGACAACGTCCTTTGGCGCAACCGGTGCCACTTCAACATCCGGACCGAACGCAGTGGCATTCGTTGAGAATCTAGAGACATCCTCATCTAGCCATAATCTCCTCTACTATCGTTACTCATATCGTGATGGTCAACTAGTCCAGGAAAACGCCAGCTTCGAACAACTAACGCCAATCGAATCGTCTGCAGTACATCGTTCGCATAGATGGCATGTTACCGACACTTTCAAATTTGGGAGTGCGTTACGTTTGGTACGGAAACGGGCACGCAAATGTGCCCGGTATCTGCGTAAAAAGTAAACTCACAACGATTTACATCATAGATTTAACAAATATAATAAACCAAATTAATAAAAAAAATTACCTTCATATAATATTTAACAAAAAAAAATTATTAAAAAAAAAATAATAATTGCAAAAATATGATAAAAAGAAATATTTTTTAGAAATGAAAATATTGAAACAAATTTCTTCCAGTGTTTGCCCAAAAACAAATTTAAAAAAATTCAAATCGAAGCAAATTAATTGGATTTTATCACAGATTACGACTTCATTTAGTAACCTAAAATTTAAGAAATTCAACACACACATAAAAAATTACCCTAACCTTAAAATTATAATTAAAAAAAAATTACATGCCACACTTAATCCGGACATAAATAATGGAAAAAAAGAACAACAGACACACACACAACTAGCCTAAAAAATTTATCTCTTAAGTAAAGCAGAAAGACATTTTTGTAAATATATATTATATAAAATTAAAATAATTATTAACAAAATAACAGTAATAAGTGAAAAAAAAATATTAAATTATTTTTAATTAAAATTCGCCTCATTTGAAAGGTTTTATTTTTTAGACAGTCAAAACATACGAGACATTTTTAGAAGATAAATAGTGAAAAAAAAAATTAAAAATACAAAAATAAAACAAGAGATAAAAAAAACCCAAAAAATTCTAAATTTATATATAATAAAGAGATGAAAATTAAAAAAAAAAATGATATTTGAGGGAATATAAATAAGAGTGAAGTGTGAGATGTTTGTTTATTTTTTTGTTTCTTTTGGCTAATTTAATAATAATAAAATAATAATTAGCTAATAAAATTAAATAAAAACGAAACAAAATTAAATTAAACAAACACGAACAAAAAAATAATTAAATAACTTAATTTTTAAGTATAGTTTTTAGCGCACTAGGGAAATTAAACTTATCTTTATTGATAAGATGAAAAAAAAAACTTAGCTACCATAACTACGAAATTATTAAAATACATAGTTTACAACAAAAAAAAACTATTATTATTTTTTTAAAAGAAATTAAATTAAAAAACGTTATTTCAAATTTTTGTTGTTGAATGTTTTGCAATAGAATTTTCATTCAACTTAATCTTACTTTTCAAGCCAAATATTACGTGCACCAGTGTTTTAACTGGTGAATAATTATATGGCATATCAAAAAGTTATTCGTTTTAGCAGATTTTTCTTCTAGTAACAGAATTAGAAAGGCAATAAAAGGGCTTCCTAATATTTTAACTTTTTCAAACGCGTCTATTTCTTTTTTGAGTAATGCTACATTTACACGAATGACAAATTTGTCATTTTTTTCTTGTCATTATGTTAATTCCCGTGTAAATGGCATAATTTTTGTAATTTTTTCTGTCAGAAAATGTCAATCTCTCATAAAAGAATGATCTTGTCCATTCTTTTATGCCAGATTGTCATTCGTGCAAACGCAATATTAGTTATGACAACTTTAGTATTCAACTTTTGTCATAACTAATATTGCGGTTGCACGAATGACAATCTGGCATAAAAGAATGGACAAGATCATTCTTTTATGAGAGATCGACATTTTCTGACAGAAAAAATTACAAAAATTATGCCATTTACACGGGAATTAACATAATGACAAGAAAAAAATGACAAATTTGTCATTCGTGTAAATGTAGCATTACATTTTAAAACGTTTTCACCGGTTTCCTAGACCTAAATTCCGTTACTGTGAGTTTGCACACGAATATTTGTATGTAAATTATGTGGGACGCATTTCAAACCTCACACTTGCAGAATTCGGCCTCTGTTTAAATTTTTATAATAACAAAGTTAGACAAAAATCACAGAACTTTAAAACTTTTTCCTGATTTTTTAGTTTTAAAAAAAGAACAGTTAATTCTTTTTTACTCGGTTTTTTACAAGATTCTAAAAATCTGTTCTAACTCGATTTTAGAGTATCTCAATGATCTAATAATGTATTTTAGGATGCGGGCTGTCTTTTTTAAAACGGATTTTTGAATAATATGAACCCAAGTAACCAAAAATGGTTACATACTGGTCACGCGACTGTCGCACAACTTGGGTTGCAAAATATATTGGATTATAAATTGATTGCTGCAACGTCAATGCAACCGACTATCGTTACAAAATAACTATTGTGCAACCGTTTTCGGAGAAACTCTTTTGTTGGGAAGCGTGACAAGGGAGGAGTGAGGGTTGATTTTTGCAACCAGTTACAAAGCAACCATTTTGAAATCGGTTATTGCGACCGATTATAAAGTTGCCAATTTGCGACGGTTTTTTCGTGTTTTTTCGGGAACAAGGAACCGTCACGTCACATAAACTGATTTGCGACTGCTACCAATACATAACTGGGCCTAGCATATTTATTTCAAACATTGGATTTTTTTAATATTAATAGCCCTTGCGTAACAGCGCTAGACATTTGCCTGTTGGTAGCAAAATCGCGCTTATGCGCTATACATTTTATTGGAGTTATGTTTCCAAATGGAGTATTCCTTGGTGTGATTTTTCTACCAATTGACACAAATATACCCTTATTGTTATTTTACTTTATTAAAAAAACATAAGAATGCCAAAAATTTAGTTTTTCTTTCTTGTCCTATACATTTACGTATATCAAAAGCAAAACATTCAAAATAACTATAAAAAATTAAACTTAATATGTAGTTTAAATCAATATATATATATACGATATTTAGATATATAGAACAATATGTTTTATTTCGAATTTCAAAACTCGAATTTAATTTTGAACAAAACGTTTTTGTGGCTTTGTCTTTGCACAAAAAGAGTATTATCTATATGAAAACAATTGTAAAAAAAGTAATTCATAGGGAAAAGAATACACAAACCTAACAAAAAATAACACATACATATAACCAATTTCCAGCCTAATACTTTTCGCGAAATTCCGTACTTTACATCAAGTTTTGTTATGTGAAATCTGTTTGAGATAAATTTTTTAAATTCCATATAATTCAAGTTTTTATTAGGCGGTCAAAACATATTTATTTAATGAAATATTTATATACAGTGAATCCGGTCTAGGCCAGACCTTGGATTGACCGGAAACTTATCTAAGTCCGACAAATTTCCTATTGAGGTTATTCCGGTTTTACTGTACTATTTTATTATCTGTGTTTCGATACCTGGTTTCACCGAAGAATTTCTATGTACTAAATATAAAAATCTATCGACTTTTGGCGGGAGAAATTTAAAAATTATTCCTGCAACAAGTAAAGTAGGCCGTGTGGAGCCGAATGGGTTGACCTGAGATAGGTATTTCCCGTATGTAATGTCATGTAATGGATAACTCCATTTGCCCGCTACAGGCCGGAGATGATTTGTCAAAAAGTTGACTTAGATTAGCTGGATCATTTTTCTGAGTGTATAAACTTAGGAAAAAATATATGATAAAACGATTGTGTAAAATTTTATCTCGCATCGTGACTCATAATGAACCTCGATAACTTTAAGTTTCTTGCTTTTATCCTCGATAAGTCGAACTTCGATATCTCGACATCTTCGATAACTCAAAGTTTTGTCTGCCCCCGTCAAATTGGACATATCGAGGTTCTCCTGTACTATCTATTTAAGCTTTCTTTTGTGTTATAAATACCACCTCATTAAAAACAAAATTCTTCTTAAGTTTCCCGATATTCTAGAAAACTATGAAATGTTATTAGATTTCCAAATTTCTACCCAAAATAAACTTGTTTCCACGTCATAAAGGAATAAACTTTCAATATGTTTAAAACGACTTTGTAAAAAGGCTCAAATCGTTTCACCTTAACATAATAATTAGATGTTGAAAGCGATTTTATTAATAAAAACCATAATCCAAAAAAAACCTAACCAAATATTATTACCAAAAAGAAACTTTATCACTGTTCAATTTCATTCTATAGATCTGTTAATTGCCGAACCTATTTACACTAGAAACAAAATACAAAAACACAAAAAAAAAATAAAAATAATGTAGTAGAAACTATGCAAATAAGAAAAAGAAAACGTAAACCTATTAAATTCGAAAATTATAATTAAATACCTACGATTTGTAAATATTATATTAATATTAAATAAAAATGATGCACTGCCAATAAGGTTTTTAAAATATTTTTAAAATCATTCAAAAAATAATAACTAGATGAAAAATAAAATTGAGAGAAGTTTTAATGTACTAATTTTTTTTTTTAAATCATCTTATTTTCTTCTTGTGGCAAATGATTAACTGTCGAAATGATTCTTAATTTTTTCTCTCAACCAATATTACTACTGTTTCCTATTTTCTCCAGTTTCATGCCTCCTCTGCACTCTCCTCGAATATGGCTAATCACAGTCTCGGTTGCCAGGTTGGGTACTTTTTTTTTGTAATATCCATCAAAGATTAGATAAATAAAGATAAGAAACTAAGAACAAATTTTGAGGGCCCAAAAAAATCCGCCAGCGGAAATCGAATATTTATTATGCCTTGCAAAACGAATATTTCCCCTTACAATTTGACGATTAACTGTCAAAAAATTAATAAAAATATTGAAATTCCATTGATTGAGACACAAACTAATCATAAGCAGACTAACATTTTCATTCAATCCATTCTAGAACAAAATTGAATTTCCAATTCCAAAAAAAATACCCATAGCAGCCACGCCAGCCGTAGCAGCCATGAGCTTTTCTTCCAGCAGCACAATTAAGTGAAAATAGCAAAAGAAAGACAAAATGCGATCAGCAAAACGAACAGATTTATCGGACTTTTACTGCTGGAAAGCAAGTCTTGTGCTGCTGGCGGAAAAGCTCATGGCTGCTACGGCTGGCGTGGTTGCTATGGGTATTTCTTTTTTGGAAGTGGAAATTCAATTTTGTTCTAGAATGGATTGAATGAAAATGTTTGTCTGCTTATGATTAGTTTGTGATTGAGATTTATAACTACACTATTTTCCATAAATTTTAAAAGATCTATAAAAAATTCTGTTATTGCTTATCTTTAGTTACCTAATCTTTGATTGAATTGCATTGTTGCCATTTCTCCGTCTTAAAATGCCCTGAAACGATATAAATGATTTTAAAAAATATCGTAAACTAGGATTTTAAGCCGATAACTAGAAGAAAACGTAACTTAATTCACAAAAAATCGCTTAACCTGACAGGCGAGACTATGATTCGCCTGCATTCGGCGAGAGTATAAAGCAGGCATTAGATTATTACATGTTATTCGCAAATAACTTATACTACTATAAGGGATATCGGTCCAAAATTGTGTGTTCAATATCTTCCTAGTTCCGTTCCCCCTTGTAGGTGTCACTCGTGTGGTTATTGAACAAACTTAACGAAACTCAGTAGCGACATCTTAAGTGGCGGGTTTTGTTTTTGAAAGATGAAGGGAACAAAATATTAGCTAAATTCTTCAAATATTTTGAAATAAAACTATCTGTGATATTTGGAAATAATGTTTAAAGTGAATTAGAACTTTTCGATACGCAAGAATATTCATTATTTCAATAAAATTTCTTTAATTGTGATTATTGTTTATATTGCGCTTGGAATATTTGCTTCCACTTGGCAACTTCTGGCGCACTTGGCAACCTAGTCAGGGAAAATAAAATTCAGATTTTATTGCAATTTAGTCACAACACAAGGCATTTTACTGTAATTTATATAAACTTTTCCTTACTTGTGTAAATTATTTTCAGACGAGCAATTAAAACACTTCATGTTGGTTAGATTTTTTGAGATCAAAACACACTTTTAATTACACAGTTCACTCTTAAAAATCTCAAAACATCAAAAATCGAAATGGCAATGATTTAACAGCTGCATATCTTCGATCAGTCAGACCTCCATATTATTTCGTTCATTCTTCGTCAAGCGATCGAAGCGACACGTACCAATATTTTAAAAAAAAGTCTAATTGACGAAGAGATGTTGTAATGCAGCCAATGTTTGAAAAACTTAACCGAAGTCCTTAATAATAGTAGTATAAGTTTTTTGAGTAATCGCGAATATTTCTCAACTAAAATTTTTTGTAGGTTATTCGTTGAAGTTCCTAAATTTATTAAGTAATTTAAAAGTCGTTTTATATATATAAAATTAGTAGAATATGTTAAAGTTGAGTTAAAGACGTTATAACCACGAGTTATAACCACAACATCAATTTATATCTACATTAAAAACCTAGGCTCTCAATTCTGTTATTTATTTAACTTTCTCATGACTTAAAACATAGTAATAGTCTAAAAAAGTTTGTTTATAAAACGAACTAAGCAGAAAATATAAATGTAGAAAAAAGAACGCAATAAAAACGCGAAACGCAAATGAAATTATATATAAATAAAAAAATTAAACTAATATATAAAATATTAATATAAAAAATTGCAGTATTGAATTTTTTTACCAATTATTTTTACGTAAAAGTATATCTAAATATTAAAAAAAAACTATAAATAACATTAGTAACATAATTTATGTGAAAAAATTAACCAAAACCATGAAGAAAACCAGAAATGAAACTATTTAGGAATTAATTGAAAAATGAAGTAATAAAAATAGTTAGTGTTATTAAAACCAAAAGGAATACAAGAAACTCGAAAAAATGGAAATCAAGCAAGTAAAAAGTATATAAAAAGCAAGAAAATTAAGAAAATAAACATCAAAATAAAACAAATGTAGTAAGATACGTTTTTTCCGAAAAATGAAAATTTAAAATGGTTGACATACATTAACAAATAATACCTAAACAAAAACAACCAATTCAAGTTTATATTAATTAAGTTTATTATAAGCCAGTTAAGAATTGTATAAATCACGTTTAATATACATACATTTATAGATAATTTTAGAAAATAAATATTAACTGAAAATAAACGCTTCTGGCAACATTCAAAACATCATCGTTACCAGCAATGAGAAGTCCTGATCAAACGATCATAATTTTTACCGCATAACTAAGCGAAAAAAATTAAATTAAAAAAAAATACCAACTGGTCTGGTAAGGAAAAAATATACAATAGTAAAAATCATTTATTGATTATAAAATAACAAGAAATACAACAAAATGTTAATTACTACAATTAAATTATGAAATGAAGGGGAAACTACTTAAAATAAAATAACATTAAAGTGAATAAAGAGAATTATGAAAATTTCAAGAAAATTAAAGTAAGTTGGAAAGATGAAACAAACCGAGTAAAGTGTAAAGTTATTAAATTATTTATAAATATATATAAAATGAATTTGAATGAAATATTTAAAATATTATTAATAAATAAATAGAATTCAACCAGAACAACAGCAAGAATGAAATGAATAACTTTAATAAATAAATAAAACCAAAACGAATAAACAAGAATTAAATAAATAAAGTATATAAATAAATAAACTATCGAATCGAAGCGTAAAATATTTTACTTTGACAAAAAAAAAACAACAACAACAACACAGAAATTTTTTTAACAAGAAATAAAATACATTTTTAACTGAATTACGATAAAGTCAAATATTTTACATTTCATATCGATTATTTCGATATTGACTGTCTTACTTATGTTTGATTTAAGTTTAAATTAGATTTTAAAATAATGTTTAAAATTCAAAAAAAAAAAAAAGGAAAAATTAGAAAGAAATATTGAGAAATTTTTGCTGCGAATTATGTTTAATAATAATAAATAATAATTTTAGATAAAATATTAAATAAATGAGCTCTTGAAAATCATAAAAACCACATTTATTATAGAATAATAAAAATAAAAGAATCACACTATTTATTTGTTGATTATAATGCAATTATTATTGGATAAGAAAAATTAAAAATATGTTTGTTTTCCAAAAATCCTTTATTATTATTTATTTAAAGGTAATCAAATAAAAAATACATCGAAACATATCATTCGTCAATCATAATTTTATCAATGAAATCATAAATTTTATCTCAAGGTTTTTTAAAGAAATTCAGTAGTT
This sequence comes from Chrysopilus asiliformis, assembly GCA_964034945.1. NCBI lineage: Eukaryota > Metazoa > Arthropoda > Insecta > Diptera > Rhagionidae > Chrysopilus > Chrysopilus asiliformis. The sequence continues at coordinate 26,372,447 of OZ035962.1, forward strand.
TTTATTTTTTTTTTTAAGAATGTTCTGCTTTTAGTCAGATGTGATAAAAATTTATTCGAAATTCATTTATTACACAGTTTAGATGATATTTTTCCCATACTTTCATTGACTAAATGTGTATCAAATACAATTTTTCACAAAATTAAAGCTATAACATACCAAAAGTGTGTTGCATTGTCGTATTCAGCACTAATTTGAGGCAGCAAAAAAATTGGATGTTTTGCCTTGTACAAAAGGCTTACATTTGTACAGCCAAACTTTAACGTCATCTAGAAAGATTGATTGTGCAATTAGAATCGTTTTGTTGAAGAAATACCGTTCAAATATGTTTAGCTGCTTTTAAAAATTGCGCCAATTTGGCAATTAGGCACTTGGTATGCCGTGCTTTTTATTTATTTCTTTACCTTTAAAGCAAAGGTTCTCAGCCCTTGTTCACTTATTTTAAAAATTGAGTTCTGCAGTAGAACACACTCAAATGCACAACGAGTTTTGTCGTAATTTACTAGCAAAGCGTGTAACTTGGACATTTTTGCACTTCAAAATGGATGCATTTACGCATTTAATGCAATTATTCGTGTTGGATGTAAGTGTACTCTACTGTATATTTTGGATCGACGACCCTTTCCCTAATTTTAGGTGTAAGACTTTTTCTAATTAAATTGCGCCGCAGGCGAAATTCTTTAACATTCAAATATAACTTTAATTTTATTTTAATGTAATTAAAATTGGCACCTTCTCTTTAATACTTTTTAAAAGGTCCACCACTTTTGTATTGTATTTTCATAAAAAGCTGCTTTAATGATATTTTCTCTTGATTCCAATTTTGCAAACTCTCATCGCATAGTCCTTTAAAATGTTTGGGGACCCCCACCGGTTGGGAAACAGCAGCTAAGGGGTTCGCAAAAGAGATTTCTACAAAAAATATTTAAGAAAATCCAGCTGAAGCACGGAATTTTCATTGTTTAGTTCAATTCGCAATTAACTTACATTTTTTTATCTTCATCAAATTTTTATTATGAATCTTTATTACTTATCATGTCATTACTTAAATAAAAAAAATAAAATTGCATTATATTCACAATTAAAATGACTGATTATTGTCAAAAATGCAAGAGCCTAAACTAAATATAAATGAAAAAATTATATATATTTATAAATATTGTCATTATGATGGCACAAATCCTGTGTATTAACATAAAACTGCCAAATTGAATTTTGAAAGCATTATAAGAACTTAAAATATAAAAAAAAGAAGTTATTATAAATATAAAATAAACTAAAATATTATAATAAAGAGGGAGAATTACGTAACAAAAGAAATTTGAAACTTAAATCAGACAAATAAGACATGTTAATATTGGGCATTATTCTAAATGTAAATACATAAAAGCAAGTATAGACTTAAAATAATTAAAAAAATATTTATAATAAAATTATAAAAAAAAAACACTCACACAAAATAACAAAAAAAAATTCTTTTTTAAATTATTTTAAATGACAAAAGGGAGGAACAAATTAATGACAAAAGAAATTAAATAAAATGAAATAAATAAGTTATTTTCATTATTTTTTTTAGAATCATTTTGATTCCAGGAAATAAATGGAACAAATAAGTATAAAGAATAATAAAAAAAAAGAAAACCCAAAAAATATATATTTAAATAATATTCATGAATAATTTTTAATGTTATTGTTATTATTTAATTTTTATGTTATTAAAAACCATTTTGAAAGAGATGGATGAAAAAAAAACAAGAGAAATAAATTCGATGCAATATACCTGTAGATATCATTAAAAAAATATTTAAACAAAAAGATGAAAAAATTATCTCTCGATTTACTTTTGCTCAATTTAGCAAACAAAAATAAAAATACGTTAAGAAAATTAATTCATTTGGCTATTTTTATTTCCAAACCTTTAACCTGTGAACTTTCTTCTATTTTTTGGATGCAGATTTGGAAAATCAAAAAAAGTTTTGAGGTAGGTATAGCAGTAAATGCAATTATTTTCAAGGAAATTTTGAATTCACTGGGTATGGATGTGGGCGAAATTTTGACCTAATCGAGATCTTGGATAATAACTGGAGTATTCGGTTAATAACCGCCGGGACAAATTTGGATCTGTGAAATAAAAAACTTCTGTTTTGTAAGACAATGGCGAAATCAAGGTTAAGCTCTTATTCTAAGGTTTTGAACTGAGTCGACTGGAATTGCGTTTACTATTGGGAAAAAAATATTACAAACTAGCTTGCATACCCGTCGTTGCCGGGTTAAGTTTTTTCAATTTTTATTTTGATGGTCTATGTTGGAGCTCAACTTCAGGTCAATCGGCTCGGTAGTTTCCCCGCGAAAGGGTAACATAGAGGAAGAGCAAAGTTTCGAGATGACTTTACCCCCTCCCCTTACTCCCCCCACCCCTCGCGCTACTTTTCCGTATGCCTATGTTGGAACCAGAACTACCACAGACACTCATGCCAAATTTCAAGTCAATCGGTTCAGCCGTTTTTGCGTGAAAGAGAAACTGACAGACAGACAGACACCAACTCATTTTTATATATTAGTATGATATTCCGATAAATACCAGAATCTTATTCTGGGTTTGATTTTGGTTCCCCAAAATTTCTATGGTTCAGTGGATTTTGATTCGGTTTAAAAAATCGGTTTGCATGTCCTTCTTGACCAAGATTTCAAGAAAACTCTGACAAATTATGTCTCCCAGGGACATTTCAACGGCAGGCCATGTTAAAAATCCGTCAAAATTTACTTGGCTAGGACGACATAAATAATAATAATAATAATAATAATAATAATAATAATAATAATTTCTTTATTATAAATAGAATTCATTAACAAATTCGGTTTAACTCAGAAATGTTATGGCATAACATAAAAGTTGTCTGCCAGGGTGGTTTAAAAAAAAAAGTATTAAAAGAGAGACGTTGTATATTTAATAAGAGCTGATTATTACGCGAATTCATTTATTATTAATATTCTATATTTAAGGGCATTTATTACATAGGCAGCAAGTTTCTCATAACATTTTCCATTTAGATACGTATAAAATTCTTCTTCCGATAAATACTCAGATCCAAAACAGCATTTCCTGTAGTTTTTAAAAACCGGACAACGCGCTATGAAATGATACGTATTGTCGACTTCGGCATTATTGCAGATGGAGCAAGACTTCGTTTCAGCAGTTTTGAACGCCCTAGAATTTAGATCAAGAAGACCTCCCCTTGTCTTAAAGATAACGCTTATCTCTTGAATAGAGTACTTATCTCTTACGTAGCTTGGAATATCCGTGTATTTTAGGTGACAGTATTGGTGGTGGTGTTGAGATGCAAGTGCAGATTGCACATTTTTTTCCCAGTCCTTACGAGACATCGACCTAAGTACTCCTGTAATTTGCTTTTTTAGTGCGGAAGTGTCGAAGTATGAATTTCGATGGATATTATAGCCGTCAAAAATTTTAAGCCATTCCTTTGACCAGAAAGTATTTTGGTTTATGGTTTCTTCCGCGAGTAGTTTTGGGAGTCTGTAGCTCGGATATGACAGGACTTTTAATATATAATCGAAGTGTAGCTTGAGTGTGGCAAGAGAAAGACGATCCAGACCAGTTTCGAGAAATATCATGTAGTTAGGAGTATTATAAGGGAGGTATAAAACTTTCTTTAAGAAGAAACGCTGAAGTTTCTCTACTTGATCATATTGGCGATACCCCCAGATTTGAGCAGCATACCCCATTACAGAGTATGCAGTACTGTTAAAAATACTTAGTTTATTAGATAGTAGGATATCTTTATTGTAAACATAGCGAGACCAATTAAAGTTTAATACTTGATTTGCGCAACGGAGTTTGTCATCTAAATGTTTTGTGAAAGACAAGTTAAAAGTAAGGTTTACACCGAGGTATTTATATTCGTTGACTGTCTCGATTTGGTTTCCTTGCCACCGCCAGGTAAACTTAGAACTTAGTCTACTGCCTTTTCTGAATACCATCACTTTTGATTTAAGTAAATTTAACTTAAGGTACCACGTTTCACAGTATTGTTCTAAAGAGAGTATCATCTTTTGGAGCGCTTCTGGACTATTCGCGAGTAAAACCATATCGTCAGCATACAGCAATACTTTAATATGCGCTTCGCCCACTTTAATACCACCAGAAGGTAAATAATTATGCAGATCATTCAGAAATAATGCAAAAAGAATAAATAAAACAACCAACTATATATTATTTGCATCATAAATGTTATTTAATACTTTTTCATTATTTTAACACGAGTTTACAAACACTTAAATCTTATAATCGAAACACATTTTTAATATATTTTCTTCCATTAATATTTGATACTATCAAAAAAAAACCAAAAACTATCATACAGATTTTTCAGTTTGTCTGTAAGTCTTTAATAGGTTATATTTTTGTAAGTAGAAAAAATACGTTACGAAATCTATTGCTATTATAGAGAGTACGTTCATTTGTAAATACCAGAATTATTACTATGTATGTATTAAATTTAAATAGAATGTTTGACAAACACGAATCTTAAATTTATAGATAATCACAAAAATTTTAATGTTGAAGAATGTCTGTTTCATTAAATACGATACACACGCATATAAATATATGTTTTTTTTAAGTTCTATTTTGTCTGTTATTATAAATATTATCATCTAATTTTATTCTTTTATATTAGATAAGATTATTAAATAAATTGGAAAGTCATTTTCTTTCATCAGCCCTCGTCACTATTCTCATCATTGGCAAGTAGTAGACTCGTCGATCCATAACTACGAAGTCTAAAATAAATAATATATTCATAATTCGATAATTGCAACAAAAATACGTTTTAGTTTTAAAAAGCGAAACACAAAAAATGTTTTAGTATTAGGATTTTTTTTTACAATAAACTTTCTACAGTATACAGCAAATACAACAATGAGTAAATATGCATTTTATATCAAATGTAATGTAATTTAAAAAGTTCTACAAAAATATTCTAGCCCTGTAACTCTTGATCTTAGCATTCGCAAATAATCGTCCATTTTATTTAGTGTTTTTTTTTTAGAATTTAGACAACAGATGAACAACCAATACTTACGTCCTCGTCCTCAGAAACCTTTAACCCATCTAAATTAATACTGTTTCGTGAGTAGCCACCGTCACGTTTGGACGATGAACGCGAATGATCATCAAAGAATTGAATTGCATCATTAAAATTATGCTTATTGGAATTATGCTGATTATTATGTTGGGCCTGATGATGATGTTCATTGGCATCATTAATGCTCGATTGGCGCTTGTGGCCGCCACTCGACGAGCTCGATTTATAATTTGAAAAATTCCCAAATTTATTTGATGATGATCGTTCGCGTTGCTGGGGATTATCAAATTTTTGCTTAACCCGCTCAAAATCCAAATTTCTCGTCCCCTCGAATAAATTCTCTCCGACGTGCGTTTGTTTCGCATCAAAGTACGATTGACTCATATTTAATTTGTCATGGGCTGAATGACCTGACATCGATGAGGATGAATTACGCTTGGGATTGTTGTGATCACTATTTTGATGGTAGCCATGACGATCATCGAACAATTGCCGCAAATCGTTAATATTTGGCTTGCAATCGGGTGGAATATTCGATTTCGTGCCAGTCGATGATGCTGTTGGGCTGTTATAATGTAACGAGTGCGGTTGATGTTTGGGACTAACTGAACGTCTATGGGGTGCATGTTTAAAATTGATTTTTTTTATGTATTTACAAAATTAATTTTCAATCCCAGTGCGATTTTTGCATAACAAAAAGTTTTTTTTTGCCAATAATTTACATGAATGAGAAAAAAATGTGTGATGTTCGAATGAAATTAAAATTTTTACATGAAAATGAAGCGAGGTTTTGTGTTTTTACACATTTTCAATTTTCATTGAATTTTTTTTGTTTGTTTTCGTATAACAGAATTTATTTATTTGCGGAAGCAGCGTCCAAAGAATAAATAATTTAGTTTGAAAGTTAGTAAATTTAAGTGTTTTTATAAATGAAAATTCGAAATTGAAATAAAAATCAAACTATTGGTCATTTTACCTCGTTTGTAGATGTTGAATCTGTACTTGCAGTCCTTCTGTTTGTCCAGAGAGCTCTTCGTTTGTTCGCTGCAATCGTCGGACTTGATTGCAAGCCGCATCGAGTTCGTCTTCAGCACCGGCGAGTTCTCGTTTCAATTCTTCAACGCGAGATCGCAAACGTTTCACCTGAAAGATAAAATTACAAATATTGGCCGACTCGTTGTAAATTAAAAGTTATGTAAATGAAAAAAAGTACCTCAGCTTCGTACTGCTCAGCCCTTCTAACAGCATGGCCGAGTTCTGTGTTGGCCTCAGCTAGCAGTTTTTTCAGTTTCGTATGGGAATGTTTTATTTCACCAACTTCCTATAATTTTAAAAGAAACACAAAAAACGAAAAATTAAAGGCTATTTAACAATTTTTCCACGATTTTTTGTATGAATTGTCACACTATCTCAGACCCCGCTTCACTGCGTTCCCCCCAAATGTGTGACATATTCTATGGACAATTCCTGATTTTAAAAAAATCAAACCTTATTTCTTTCTGCCAACTCCTGTTGCAGAGCTCTGATTTCAACATCTGTATTTGGAAGTGGTCTGCCTTTTCTGTCTGATCGTTCCTGTGTTCAAGATTGAAGAAATAATATAGCAAAATTTTATGATAAATTATGAAACTTTAGTGCAGTGTACCTTAAATTGTTATTTTTCTCAAAAATTTACCTGTAAATCCCTAATTTCTGATCTCAGCTTTTTGTTATCACGCTCCAAACCAAGTTTTTCAGTTTCTAAGCGCTCGCGTTTGCCCCATTCTGACGCATTCTCAGCCTGCAATCTCTCCAACTGCAAATGTTTTTTAAAAAAAAACATTGGAAGTGTTTTTTAATTGAAAATTAAAGCGGAAAATTAATTCAGGCCCAAAATTAAATGAAATTTAGTTTGAAAAATATCTGTTTGAAAAATTAGCAAAAAAACTAAACCATTTAAAAAAAAATCAGGGATGGAAAACAAAACAAAAATCGTATCGTTATTTTATTTCGTTACGTTAATTCATTTTGTAACGGAATTAATTTTCTATAACGTTATAACGTAATTTTTAGGAAAAAGCCGGAAAACCATTTCGTAATATCGTATTTCGTAATATCGTAAAACGAAAAAAATAATAACTAAATGCCAATTACTTCTGTTCTCAGTTCACTCAAGCGTCGCTCGAGATTTTCCCGCGATGCGACTTCTTCCTGTAACGAATTATTTAGAATTCTAACTTCAGCTCTGTGTTGTTCTTGTAGAGTCAACAGTTCGCGAACAGCTTCCTGAAAAAACAATGTTTAAAAATTCAAATTTAAGAGCGATTGCTGCTTTGACAGAGATTGTTTTTAAAGAAATCAGAAAAAAATTGATTCAATTGCAAAAGTTTAAAATAAATCTAGTTTTAAATCTTTACCGAGAAATTTCTTTTTAATGTTTTTAATTTACCTGCTTAGCTGATCGCAGTTCCTCGCATTTATCTCTGACTTCCTGTATTTCCGCTGATACTTTTTCAATATTTTTATGCAATGAATTCTTTTCTCTGTGAAAAGTAAAATCGTTAAAAACTGTTTTCAAAACGGAAAGAATTTTCCTTACTCTCTTTCAATTTGAATAGTTTTTTGAGCCTCATCCAATCGCAACTGCAACATTGAGATCTTCTGGAGTAAATATTCTTCATCGAAATCATCCTTCGACAGTTGCTGGATTAAACGTTTCTCTTCAGCGGACTCTTCACCTGCTATAAAAAAACGAAAAACATTTTTTTTTGCAACAATTCGATTTACTGAAATTCAATGTTGTTTGAAAGTGGATTAAAATTTTATGTTTACGAGTTTCGTCAACTAAATCCGAAAGACTTTTTGGCACAGCACCTTGCAAAACATATTCCTCAATATCTAAATCCTTGGCATCACTTTGATCGCGATTCGCCTTGATTACCTACAAGGAAATAATTCAGAATTCAATTACGAATGCACAAATTAGTAATTCCTCACCAGTCCATCTTCACTGTTGACATTCTTAAGACCATCTGAGGACATATCCGGTGAGCAATTAACATCTCTTCCATCGCGTTCCGGTTCTTCGCAATTATCAAGCCTGTAAAATGTGATTAAAAACTCAATTATGTTGAAATTTTATTTGATTTTATAGGGGAGGGGAACGGCGAACTTACTTGTGAAACTGTCCAGCATGTTTCATCAAAAGCATGTGAATTTTCTCCATTTCCTTCTTTAGTTGAGTGATTTGCATCTCTAAATCACTTTTCTCACGTTTATATGAATTTGATTCCTTAATAGTCGCTTCCAAGCTGGTCCGTAGCTGTTTTGCTTCATCACGGGCTTTGTTCCGTTCGTTGCGAACCTAAAAAATGAGATATCAAGACTATAAAGTTTTTCTTTAGACAAAATAAAGGATTTTTAAAATTACAATCGATTGAATTACTTGCACTTCCATTTTTGAAAAATCTTTAATTTTAGCTACAATCTATGTTTCAAAATGATTGTCTCTTGCCGACTGAATGAATTTGTTTTCGTTTACAAACAAATGTTTGGCACCAAAGTGGTTTGTATTGATTTTCTGACAATCGATTTAACAAGAATTCCAAATCTTGTAACCTAGGATAAAAATATCTCAAGACATTTGGCCTTTTAATCAACTAGACGGGGAATTAACTTGATTGGATGCGATACGTCTGGTTGTTTACAAAATACTTGCTGGATTTTATATTGAAATTAGAGGTTTGTGAAAAAATACTACCAGTATTTTTTTTTCCTTTTCTAAAGGGATTTCGTTTTCAAAGTGTGAAATGGTTCTTCATTTTTGGATTAGAATTTTTTAACTAAATTCATTGGGAACAAAACAGAACGAAATGCATCGCAGGCGAAAAAATATGTATTTAAGAAAAATACGCCGCAGATAAAAAATTTAGTCGAACCACTTTTGTATATTATTCTATGTCATACCTTGCTCCATTTCTCTCTCCAATTTGCAGTGCAATCTGACCACCATTTCATAGTTTTTTCCATCTGTGCAGCTCGAGCTCGGGCTTCTTCCAGTTCTCTTTGCCGCTGTGACTAAAAAAAATACAAGAAAAGTTTTTTTTTTGAAATTTTTTTTAACAAACTTTTAGAAAAGAGCACCGAAATGAAATTTTACATAACTCTTTCCATACTTAAAAATTCAATTAGGGCACTTCGTTCCCCTCTTCTATAAAATTTAAGAAGTTTTTCGCGATTTTCTCAAAAAGAGTGAAAAATTTATAAAGAATACAATTTGACAAAACTTTTTCATACATCATATTTCAATTAGAATTACTCTAATGCCTGCGCTACACTCTGCCCGAATGTAGACGAATCACAGTCTCGGCTGTCAGATTGGATGCTTTTTTTTTGTAAATTGAATTACGTTTAACTGGAATTTCAACTAGGATAAATGGGTCTAATTAACAAAAAAAAGAACTTAACCTGGCATCCGAAACTGTGGATTGCCTACACACTGAGGCTAAACTGTACTTTGACCGAATTGTTATAATATTCCAATTGTATAATAATTCCAATTTCATGACAATTGCAGCTCTTTTTTCATTACAATAGTACTATTTCTACCTCTCTAGCTTCCCATTCCGTCTCCCCGAATCTCGCTGACATTGAAGTCCCCACACCAGCTGACCCTTCTGGCGGACCATCCCGATTTCGTCTGGGTGCTCCAAGGGATGCTGCCGCTTGCGACATGTTTACGGGAATCTCTTCGATTTAGTATTAAATTTTTGTATGTTTTGCAGAACTTCAGACGTTTTTTGTTGTCTTTCTCCTGGTACCAGAAATATTAATCAATTCTCTTTAATTTTCACTTGTTTTCGTAAACAAAACAAGCGAAAACAGATGCCGGCATGTTATTCGTCGTATTCACTTGCAGTTTAATTGATTTTTCACTCTAAACCACTTTGAAAATTGGGTCATTCAAATGGAATCGCAAAAAATGCGGAAGTGTCCTGGAAAAAACCAAAATGTCCCCGTGAAAATGTTTTCCGTATTTTTATCATCAGTTTGCAGAGAAAATCAAAATAAAGTTACCAATTTTAGAGCATCATCAGGAGTCGACGTGGAAGATTTGTCCACAAATTCCCGAATTCCCGGAAAAGTCAAGAAAACCCAGATTTCCTGTCCTGTTTGTCAGGAGTTTCGCCTTTTCTTCTGAAAATTCTGACAGCTTCCGTGCTTTGTTGTTGTTGTTGATGTCAAATTAATACAGAGTTGCTTTCGTAGCGAAAAAGCACCTAATACGCGGAAAAGTTCCTTTTTTAGCCACGGCGCCACATTCTACGTACCTTTTTTAGCCGAGTTTCGAACCGAAAATCTTCTTCTTCCCAGCCAACAACGAAGTGCTTCCTCAAGTGCTCAACAAATTACTTTACTCAGTTCGAGAAAAGATTTTGTCAAGATTGGTCGGTCCGCTAGTTCGTCCGTTTTGGACGAATAAAAAAAGTTAATTTCAGCGCATTTCCGGTGTTGAGGTGCGTTTTACGTGAAAATTCTCTAAGAAATCCCGAAATATGAAGAAATAACACGGAAAACTGGTCAAATTGTGTGCGAATTTGGGAAAATTTCGATTTCAGTGCATGAGTGTGCGTGTGTGAGAACTTCGAAGGTGGCGGCTTGGTTACGTTTTCTGAATTTTCCGATTTATTCGAGTCGCTGGGCGAGGAAAAACGAAGCTGGGCCTGTTGAAGGAGGCTTTCCCGACAAGAATTTCACCTTTGGACGGTCGATTCGTGGAAAATGGGGAAAAGCGAGCTAAAAATATAAAAAGAATTGTGCGTGAGTGCGTCGCGCGTGTTTACTTGTGTTTGGGGCGCGCTACGTTTGGATTAGTGTTTGGTGGTGTCCTGAGTTGTTTTTTTTTCTGATTTGTGTTGTGATTGTCCTAAACCTCCCAGCCGCCCAGTGATTTTCCAGCTGTTTGGTTCCGCGACGAAAAACTCCTGCGACGCGTCGATAGGGAATAAAAACAGCCGAATACAAAAGAGTCCTTGTGCTGGGGTCCCCTAGAAGTTTGGGGAAAGTGCGTCTCGATTTGGTATGTTTTGGTTTTCCCCCCGTAGTTTTCCCCACTTCCCAGTCTTTCTTTGTTATCTCAGTGACACTTTGTCAACGGACAAAGAACCAGAAAAACCCCCACAAAAGACGGGAAAGCATTCGACCTCGACAATTGAAAAAGAAACATAACCTCCAACATCAAGGAGACTTCTTGGTGAAAATTTTCCCAATTTCCACGCTGTCATTTTCACAGCTCTTTCATACGCAGCGTCTCACAGACAAGCATTTCACTGTTTGTCTGCCTTTCATTTTGACGCTGCTGGTGTAGTGTCGCAGTGTAATTGCCCCATTTTTTTTTCGTGAAAAGCCAATTTTCCGTCGGTGTTATTCTTGGCAGTCACCTTCCTCTGTGTTTTTGTCTCTGGTAGCCAGAATTTTTCTGCTGCTGCTAAGATTACAAAACTAGAAGCAGGCAGCGAACTACTGTCAGTTTGCAAGCAGCTTTTTCCACTTTGCTGCCATTAAGATTCAAAAATTCTATCCCTAACACCAAGTGGGGCGTTCAATTGACGAACCATCAGAGGAAATGTCGAATTTCTGCTGGTTGACTGCGTGACAGCTCTGTAAGGGCTCTGCCAAGACAACGACAGCAAATTCTTGTGAGGTAGTGGCAGGAAATTGGGGCTCCATTGCCACTTTTCGTCGCCTGCCAACCCGCAGAGTCTCCATTTACTCGTCCAATTCGTCTCGGTTTCCACTGCCTGCTGATGTGGTTCTCGTTCCCCTGTTGCTTTTGCTTTTGCTTCCACTTTATTCGATTTTCTTCACTACTGTTGCTGGTGTTTTTGTTGTTCTCGTACCGCTCCGCTTTGCACCTTCGTCCGAGTGTAACTCAATATGTCAACAGTTCACTTCAGCACTAAAATGGCGTTTTTGTGGGCTATCGACAAACAAACTTCCAAAACAAAAACGAACCGAAACGAAAATGCATCCAAAATGAAGCTTAAATTTTATGTTAAAAAAAAGGTGCTCCACGGTCTCTGTTTCAGACGTTAGGCCACTGGAAAAGTGATGTTGGGGGGCAAGGGAATTGAGGGTGACTTGAGCCTATCGTGCATAAATTATAAAACTTTCATTTCAGTTGCGAAAAGTAAAGCCCAGATAAATTGAAAATAATGAATGTTTCATTATTGCTGCATAGATTTTCAAGTCCCCTTTCACCGAGATTTCGTTACGGCCGAATGATTATTTGACTGCGGGTTTGAGGATTTTCGGATGACGAGCAAGATTTTACAGAGAAAATTTGGGTTTTGTAGCAAAGTTTTAGACGTGAAAAGTTTCTAAAAATGCAATGAAAATTAGGAAAACTTTAATGGTTTTATTATTCTTGTTTCGAAATTTTAGTGCTTATTTGACATTTTTCGTTTATGCAGGTTGAAAAACGCTGAGCCATAAATTGTCTATTAAAAACTTTATAATTTCGAACTGAAATTCAATGAGAGTTTTAAAAAATACGGGCCCAGCTTCAATTAAGACACCTTGCATGACCCAGCCAGGAGGCTGACAATGAGCCATATGCATAAAAATGATCATATATGCCTATACTCCACTTTTTTGGAGCAAATTTTAAAGTTTGTACGAATAAAAGTCGGCAAATGCGCTTGCGGAAAGTTTGACAATAAACACCTGCTTCCGAAGGACAACATTTGCTCATTTTTGTTCACAAAAAGTGGAAAATTTGTAACAAAAAGGTGGAGCATAAGCATATGCTAACTTTTATGCATGCTACCCAATTTTACCATTGTTTTTCACCCCAGTTTAGGACCGTTTGCACGATGTGTGTCTGAACAAAGTATTACTTATGATTTAAGTTGCATTTAAGTATATTGCACGATTTTTCAAAAACAAAAAAACTTAAAACATCATCTCGATTAGACATAAATTGCGATTACTTTATGGCCTGCCATTGAAATGTCCCGTGGAGACAGTATTTGTCAGAATTTTCTTGATATTTCTTGAGGCAAAAATGATCGGAAAATGGCAGACCATGAAAATAATCGCAATTTCTGTCTAAACGGGATCTAAGTAAAGTAAAGGACTTTAATCCTGAGTTGTGCTGCAGCATTAAAGGGTCTTCCCCTAAACTCAACCTGGAACTATAAAAAAAAATTTGCTAAAAATTTAGATAAAAGTTTGTCAACAAAATGTCAAAAAACTAAATTTGACTTTTGTGAGTCCTTGGAAAAACATAGCTTAATCCACCTTGCGGTAAGATGATATTTTCCTTACATAATTGAATCTAATGTGATGGAAAATTGGGTATTTATGTCGAAATTAGAATTAAGGCTCATTCTAATACGGGTAATTGCCTTTAATGAAGCGAGCAACTTGAAAAGTGGAATCGATAGTCACCTGTGACCTAACGAAATTCCTGCCAAGTTTGTGATTAGCCAGCTTAGGCCCTGTTTACACTTGTGATTTTTTTCTTGAATTTCACCGCGAGGTTTACCGACAAGGGAGTGGCAAATTTTAGTGGGCGAAAATTTTCCTTGAGGGACAATTTACCGATCAGCGCGAACCCCGTCCAAAATTGGGGTATTTATTCAAATCGGTTCGTAAAAAAAGCTATCGATCAAGGCTATTATATGAGACTATCAGAGCAAAAGTGCCCTAACCCACATAATCGAGTTTTTGAAGCTTTTCTAATTTTTTTTTACTATTATTGACTGTAAATTTTTGGAAAAGAAATTTGTGTGGTCTTAACCCTTAAAGGCTTGGTGGTACACGCGATGTACCACCTTTTTTGTAACAAATACTGCACGGTGGTATCAAAATTGTACCACCAATTAAACCGTCTTTCATTGCCGTATGATACTTTAAAATGGTACCACTAAAAAAATCAAAAAAAAATTTTTTTTTTCGAGTGCCGGAAGGGTGAAAATATTTGCTATTTTTCTGTGCCTCTAAGGGTTAATTACTCAATGTTGAAATGTTCTTTTGTGCATCCAAACATTTTTATCTAAAAACTCACTCGCAATAGTGATTCAAACACAAAAAAATCCACGATTTCGACTTGTGGGTTGGGCCACTCTTGTTGCTCTGACAGCCTCATATAAGTTAATTTTTTGTACAAAAATGTAGATTTTGTATAAGAAATTCATGTGCTGTTCCACATATGATATTTTTCTTTTTTTCAGATGATTTTTCTGCGACATTAAACGAATTTCTGAGATACTTTGTAAAAAAATCTCGATATTTGTATTCGAAAGTGTGATCAAATTCAATACAATTAACAGCTTGGATTTTATTCGGTTCACGTTATCGAGCAAGGACTGTATTTGGATCAGAAAATTATCACCGAATGTGCAGTGTAAGATTAATCTGGCTTTAACAAGAACCCCTATTTTTGTCAATAACGTAAATGTTTTACTCAATTTTTGAAATGTCCTTCAAACCTAAGGATAAATCCTACTTAAAACTTGATTTTTTTCCTTTAAATACCTTTGAACCATTCCATTAAGAAAAAAGAAAAAAACGTTTGAAAATGTGTTATTATTGCGACAAGGGTTTGAGAAGCACACAAACGAAATTATTGTGAAATCCCTTTCTGAAGAAAAATAAAAAGAATTTCGCAAGAAATGTAAATGAAGAAAAATAAAAAGAATTTCGCAAGAAATGTAATTAGTAGGAAATTACTGTTTAACTTTATTTATAGTTCTTAACCCCCTTAACATCATCTGCCCAAATAAAGTCCCTTAAACGCCTTTGTGAATTCCATCATAACTCATTCTTACTTACAAATCTATTTTTTCACAATTTCATTAATTATACCAAAGCGAAAACAACTCGTGAAATCATGAAATGAGATAGCAACAGCTCATGGATGAATGTGAAAGCAACTTTGCACCTTCGACCTTAAAGCGTACAACAACAAAAATCAGTTTGATGTCCTATTTTTAAAATGATTTCGTAATTTATTCCTTTCTGGCCTCTCTATATTCCAAAGCCATATTCTTCGGGAGACCTAAACAGAAGCTCTAGGATCGCTAGGGGAAACAGGCGGCAAAAAGGACGAAATTCATTCGACAATTTAGATACGCAGTACCGTCTCCTTCACTGTGCCTTTTTTCGAATATTTACCAGAACCCAATTGGCCCATAATTCAATACTTGGAAGGGAAATTTTCTATGAATCATAAGAAAATAAAAAAAAGAGATAAAAAAAAATATTGTGAAGAAAAAAAAATCCTTTTCCTAGAATCAAGCCATACCCGACCAGTGTCAACGGTTGTTATGGTAACTGCTTGCCAAAGGGGGTTAAATTGGGTGAGTAGGATGGGTGTGGAATGTGTGTGTGCGTGTAGCAAGAAGGTGGCAAAATAGTCCGATTTTGGACTGGCGCTGAATGAATTTTCCAGCGTCGAGTTGTTTTCACTTCAGTTGGAAGTAGAACTCCTGGGATTTGGGGCTGAATGTACATATGGTCGGCGGAGAAAAACATTTTCTTACACGTTGCTGAGATTTTGATTCTTTCTTTACATATGGTTGAATTTAAAAATAAATAAAAATTGTTTTTTTTTTATAAAAATAAAAAAAATGTGACGAAAATGACTAACAGATTTTTGTGTTTTTGTGCTATTTCAGATTTCGAAAAGATGTCAGTGGAGATTACGAAACGATATTCAAATTTAATGTGCTTTTAAAAATTCGATTGGAATTTTGAAGTTTTTGGAAAAAATTCGCTGTGAGTGAATTTATTTTTGGGTTAGTTGCAATTTTTTTTTGTTGGTAATTACAAAATTGTGCAAAGTGTTGGTGGAGGTTTGTTAAATTCGTACGTGTCTGTATGTTAGTTAAATGGTGTTTCCAAAGTGAAAATCGAAAGAGAATTTCCGAATTTCCTGATTTTCCCCCATTTGTTTTTTCCATATTTTTTTTTGTTTAAAATTTTCTATCTGTGTGATAAGAAAGAGATAAATATTTGTGAGATAAATCATAGAAAATAATTGATCATATATGCCTTGGTGTAATAAACCAAGTTTCTTGAGACAATTCGAAGGAAACACCAATGAAAACTTCGCATTTTACGTCGTCAAATTACGACTTTTCGAGTCGCCCTCATATACAGGGCGGTCACAACAGTAACAGCACGAACTGTAGCAGTGGTTACAGCAGTAATACTAGCCACAACAGCAGTAGCAACATTAACAACAACAACAACGGCAACAGTGGTAGTACGAATCAAGGTAATTCATCATCGTCGACATCTGGAGCGATCTCGTTTGCGAATCAACATCAGCAACACCACAATCATAGCCACCAGCAGCAGCAGCATCATCATCAGCATCAGCAACATCATCATTCGCAACAAAATCACCATCAGCAACATCATCATTCGCAGCATCATCATTCGCAACAGCAGCAGCAGCAAATTAGCAGCAGCTATCAAGGTTTAAATGACGAACACTATACGACGGCGACACCAGTTGCAACATCGGCAGTGGTACAATCCCAAACCGCAGCATCATCAGGAGCTGGGAATTCCGGTACAAGTGTTGGTAGTGGACCACCACAACAGCAAATTAGCAACAACAGCTATCAAGGTAAATTTAGGCATTCTTTTAACGTTTAGATTGAAAAAATAGTTAGTGGGTTCGTCGTTGCCGGGTTAAAGAATGTTGTAGATATTTTTAACAAATAACTTTCTTAACAACTTTACAAAACTTAACAAAAGCTACAATTACCAGCCGTGAATTGTCATCTAGAGTGACAGGCAAAATGTTTATTTGAAAAAAAAATCCATTTTTATAGTAGAGCGGGAAAGGAGTGGTCTGATTGGATTTTGATGTATGGAAAGTTTATGTAAAATCTTATTTTAAACACATTTTGTCCTAATAATTTTTTCGATCAGACTTACCGTTTTCGAGAAAATTGTAAAAAATTGATTCGTTTGTATAAGGGGTGGGGGAGGGGGGAGGTTCGAGCAATAGACTGATTTTGCCTGTTAAAGAATTAAGCCTTGCGACGAGAAACGCAACTGTAAAAAATTTCGACTCTAGCTCAAGCCTTTCGCATGTCTAGCTCAATCCATTCGCATGCTTTATGGTCATAGTTTCACAAAATTTCGATTTTGATGTCGATTTTGACCATTTTAGAATAATTCAAAAGAAATATGACATTTCTTGGGCTGACAGACACTCACGCTGGTTATTTGTTTATTTTAAAAAGCGCGATTTGAGATAGACATTTGAAAAAATAATCCAAGCAGCGTTTATGTCAACCGTGATGTTAGCGGTTAACAAATGCTGTTATGGGAATGCGTGAATTATTATGTTGATGTCAACTTGAAAATTTTCGCGCATTTTATAAAAAAATGAAAATTTTGAAAAATGAAAAATAAGGAAATTCTTATTATTATCAGGACCGTCATCAACAACAAATTCAACAGTGGCTGGATCAACGGGTGTGTCGAGCAGTACACAACACCACAAGATAAATTCCCATAGCAATGACAATGACGTTTCGATAACTTCGACATTTAATCTTAGTAGTAATCACATAAATAGTGGTAGCAATAGTTTACAACAAATTAATTTTGTCGATCAACAACAACAACAACAATCACAACATCATCATAGTCATCATCATCATAGCAGTCAACAACAACAACAGCAGCAGCAACAACATCATCATCATCAACATTCTTCTTCTTCGTCCTCATCAAATAATCACCAACAACATCATAATTCGCAACAGCAGCAGCACCACCCCCATCAGTCGACACATGGCAGTGGTGGCGGTAATTTGGATAAAGTTGTTGTCAAATATGAGACATTAGCCAGTGGTGGCGGAAGTCAATCTGAAGTTAGTAGGGAATATCAAGTAATACGAAGCACAAATAAATATCAACAGCAGCAGCAGCAACAACAACAACAACAGCAGCAGCAGCAGAAGGCGACAAAGAGGAAGAGGGAAACAGGTTAGTACTTTTATTATATTTTAAATTATAACAAATCCTTCTTGGATCGTCTAGAGCAGAAATGTTCAATATTTGAAAGCTTGAAAAAAAAGCTTTTAAGTCTGTATTTGAAAGCTTGAAAAAAAGCTTTGAATTTACATTCAATGAGTAAATAGAAACAGCAGGAACGTAATTAGGGTATTCATGTAACCAGATAAAATCACCTATTGCGTATTTTCGTATTTTTACGCGGAGTGTTTGTCCAATTAATCACAGTATCTCCCGAATCATTGAACCGATGGTTATGAAATTTTGCATACTAAGAAACGATTTTTTTTTAAAAACTGTTTTTTGAAAAACAAATTTAATAACCATCGGTGCTCGCTTAGAAACGGATTTTCAAAATTCGAAACGGAAGTTCCTGTAAGTATAACGCAAATATCATTTTTCACTTGCATTAACCCCCTAATGCAAAGGAAAAAGGGGTCGCCGATTAAGAATCTAGTGTTAGAATTTCAAAGTTCGAAACGGGAGATCCTGTAAAGATAAGTGCTTTTTATCAATGGTTTTAAGTTACTTATAGGTTTTTGGGAACAAAAAAACGTTTGCAAAAATCTTTAACCCGACAACGACCGGTAGTATTTTTAATAAAATGTTTTTTTTTTTTGTGATTTCTTTTAAGAAGACAATTTGCAGATCTGCCCATTTCATGATTT